>JAWNNX010000086.1:0-1221662 GCA_035044505.1 Zaprionus lineosus
ACTGAAGTCGAAATTCAAGAATTTTTGATTCATTATCATTCATTAATTATTCCTTAATTTCTGTAGCTAATTTATAGTTTTTTTAAATATACATGTATATAAATTGTCACAAGCTGCATTTAATTAATTTATTGTCTTTGACTTTTAAATTAGTATTTAGTGATTATTAACTAACTTAAAGTAAAATAAAAAAAAATATTTAAAATGTGTATATGCTTGGGAAAAAATAGATTATAAGAAGAAGAATGGAATATTTGAGTTTCGCTCCTTTAGCAACATTCGATCGTTATAATTCTCAAGCAGTTAAAGCAGTACGAAAATGTTCACTCAATCCCAAGGGTGGAACAAGCATACTTACCTGGCGTAGAGGTTAACCGTGATCACTAAGGCGGTTCCTCCGGAGTGAGGCTTGGCCATTGCACTATAGGTTGAGTTGACCTCTGCGATTATTCCTAATGTGAATAACTCGTGCGTGAAATTTTTGGTAGCCGGGAATGGCGTACGCGCCGTCCCTAATTAATCAATAAATATCATTAAAGTTAAGGGCAAATCTTGGTCTTAGTCCATCAACCGATGCAGAGCATCTATAAAATGAAATCAAATAATGGTAAAAATAATTGATTATAGCGAAAGGCGAGAGTCCTTAGCAACTTCGAGTCAAAAATTAAAAAGAAATTGTGTTTTTATGTTTAATACGATATTGGCAATTGGATTCGTCTTATAGATCGCGAGTTTAAGGAATTGCCAAATATTTAGGCGATGCGCCAGTGTCGATCATAATCGCCAAATACAACCTCAAGGTGGGGCTCGGGGGTTTTAATGACATTTGCCCATATGAAAATTATATATACAAAATATTCAATTTAAAATAAAATCGCTCTTCTTTCTTTGCTCTTGGACCTGTGTGCATTTTTCTTCTCACTTTTGCATATTTTATTACCCGATCCAATTTCAGGGCTAATAATTTTGTATCGACACCCCTTCGGAGTTTACTTGTGGCAAGGACAAATGGAGGAACGTGTCAAGTAAATCGACGAGCCACATAAGTTGCAAACACAACTCAATACGAGATCCCAACAAACAAAGAAAAGCCAATTTTCCCAACATACACGGAGTCAGCTGCGTTGATGTTTTTCATTCGTTTCCAGAAGAAGGGATGAAAAAAGAATGGTAGATTTCTACCTACTCTGCCATGCCAGTAGATCCTTACTTGTTTGTATTTTTATATATACAGTTTGTCAAGAAACTGTTTACACACTTTAAATAAATACGATTTTTTGACTTTCGATGCGAGAAACATAACTTTTAATTAAAATGATCCCAAACATAAGGGATCAATGTGAGGACTTGGTTGTTATATAATTGTGGCAAAGTCATTGATTGCCACCACCCCATAGCCCTGAGCTTAATCCCTATTGAGAATTTTTGGGCCTATTAAAAAAAAGTGGCTAAAAGGCAACCAAAAAATAAAACATAAAAAAAGATGCAATATATAATGTATAAAAACATCATATTCAATTGCCAAGTTTAAATTTTTTCTTTTTATAGCGTGTACGCAGAGTTATACGGGTACGTCTATTTGGAAGCAATTTTGTTTTTTCCTACGGAGAAATATGCCAATTCCAATAACGCCAAATAATTAAATTTTTATTAAAAATGAGTTCCAAATTTGGTAACGCAGTTTTGTGCGTCTGTACACAATTTATCAAGACCATCCGGGCAGCCTACTCGTTACTACAGCGCTCAGTCCCGGGCAGCGACAGGCGCAATTGCCTGCACCCGGACAAGCTCGCTTCGGTCGCAGCCTCACTTCGTTGGCCGTTTTTCAACGTCAACCACAAAGCTGTCTTAGGTACTTAGAACAAGATACCACCTTAATCTTAATGACATTTATTGATTAATTCGGGACGGCGCGTACGCCATTCCCGGCTACCAAAAATTTCACGCACGAGTTATTCACATTAGGAATAATCGCAGAGGTCAACTCAACCTATAGTGCAATGGCCAAGCCTCACTCCGGAGGAACCGCCTTAGTGATCACGGTTAACCTCTACGCCAGGTAAGTATGCTTGTTCCATCCTTGGGATTGAGTGAACATTTTCGCACTGCTTTAACTGCTTGAGAATTATAACGATCGAATGTTGCTAAAGGAGCGAAACTCAAATATTCCATTCTTCTTCTCATAATCTATTTTTTCCCAAGCATATACACATTTTAAATATTTTTTTTTATTTTACTTTAAGTTAGTTAATAATCACTAAATACTAATTTAAAAGTCAAAGACAATAAATTAATTAAATGCAGCTTGTGACAATTTATATACATGTATATTTAAAAAAACTATAAATTAGCTACAGAAATTAAAGAATAATTAATGAATGATAATGAATCAAAAATTCTTGAATTTGGACTTCAGTTGGCCAAGATATCGACAGAAATTGTTTTAAATCCTAATGTCATTCCTGTCATGTAATGATATCCTGCCAGTTCGTATGTCCTGTCGGCTCTGATGTCATTTTGGCTCTGCTATCCTGTCGATAGAAACACCTGTAACATCTATTTAACTGCTGATCAATGGTTGCTGCATGTTAAAATTGCATTTACAGTTTAAAAGCCACTGGGTTTTTCTTGTACTTGGGGAAAAAATAGTAAAGTGCCTAATAAAACAATATAATTTTCTTTGTACTTATATCCTTTTTAGCTACACTATCGTCTTACGTACGTTATCCTGGTTATCCTTGTTATCCATTTACATCGATTTCAGTTAGAAGAGTCCTTGAAAAATCCTCGTCAAAACGCAGTACATTTTACTCAAAGATGGCACATTTTTGATCTCTAGTCCTTGAATATCCTTTCGATTTCAAAAAGAACACCCATTTTTATACTCCTGATAAGCCACTCTATCGAATGGCATTCAAGGATTTTCAGGACCTTTCAAAAAATTTTCGAATTTTTTTTGTCAAGGGGGAGGCATGCAAAATTTGTCAAAAAAACACAAAAAGGACGATAACTTCGCCATTTGAAGGAAATTCTTTAACTCCTTTGGCAGAAAGGTGCGGCTCAAGCTCTGAAATCTTATAGAATCCTTAAAAGGACAAAAAGTCCTTTAAAACTCCTGTTTTGCAGGATTATACGTTAATTTAAAAACATGCCATATCTCAGGAATGTCCTTGCGGATCCTGGTCAATTATGTTTTAAACAAACTGTATAAGCAGGGACTAACATCTGGACAAAGGACATTCGGATCCGACTAACGGCTCTCGAGATATCAACGATTTGGTGACGTATGATTGTTTCAAGCGCCCCCCGGGACGAAAATTTTCCAAGTCAATGAAGTCCAGATAAGCCCATTATCCTTGAATGCCATTCGATAGAGGTACTCCTTTTGATTCTAACGCACTGTTTTTTTTTCAAATCCGTACGGATACAGCCGAGTTAGATCCTTTCTATTGTGCAGTGCAGCCCTGGAAGGTAGGCAACAGATTTTGTTGACTTCCACAACATTTCAGGCACCCACTGTGCCTCACTCACTGGCGTCGAGCCTAGCTGAGCCACTAAGATCTCGTAGATTATAGGGAATACATCCCACCGATCTTTCTACTCGTAGGATTAATTAATACGATTAATAATTATATATTATATATATAATGAGTTAAGTTAATGTATATATTAGGTTAGTTAATAATAAGGCTACTTTGTATCCATACTTCCTTTCCCTTTTTAAGCGCCTGGCCAAGTTCAAAGGACAAAAGAACAATTTCCGGCAAAATAAATATTTGTTAAAAAACAAAAAAAAAAAAAAAAATAAGGAATGGCATTCAAATCATGGATTAACTTGAAATGTTTCTTTCTTTCCAAATGTTTAAATGATAAAATCATCAAAATGGTCAAAATTTATATCAAAAATATTTCCAGATATTCTGAATTTTATGAATGAATGAAATATTTTATTTTTTTAGTGTTAAATTTTCAAGCGTTAGATAAATGCTGAAATAGGCTTGGTGCGATGTTATTTTCCTTTTAATGGCAATACTTGGGAAAGTATTTGGCATTTCCCAGAAAATCTGTTCTGAAGCAGTATAAAATCGTATCGAATGAAAAGGATCCTTTGGTAACACTTTTTTTAGGGATTTAATTGGATCGTTGCACAGATTTAAAAACGCAATTTAAAGCGCTGAAGTTCTACTAAAAAAAACGGTATAATTTCAAATTCATTCATTTGTTATTGATGTAATCGCATCCCCAGCAACACTGAATTTTATGCGGCTCACACACGATACGATATGTCGTACAGGGTTGGTTTGCTTTAAATGAGATAAAACATGTTGGGCGTGAAATTAACAACAGTCAAAGACAACCCAGAGACAATAATATAATATTTTTTTTCATATTATATTTTTACATTATTAATATTATTATTATTATTATAATTATATATTATATGTTTTTTTTTTTTATAATTTTTTATTTATTAGTTGGGTGCTGTAAGAAAATGTATTTACTTCATGTCTTGTTATATCCGTCTCCATTTGGGAAAATTTTTAATAATTTTTCCCATTCCAAAATAGTTAATTTTTTTTTCAAAATTTCCCTTTCCCAGTTTACTGAGTAGCAAACGAAAATTTGATCCTTAAAAAATAAAAGATTATACACGATTATTTTTATGCAATGCGCGCTTTAATCAAAATATACTCGCGTATGTATGTTTGAATGTGTATCGCTAGAGTTTTTATTTTACAATTTAAATTTTGTATATTTCTTTTTTTTATATTTTTTGTTTTTGTTTTATATTTGTTTGCAATTGTTAACATATCGCGTTTGCAAAATCTTATGAACACATTGTGTATTATGCTCGTTCTTTCTTCTTGTTGTTTTGCATAAGAAATAATAATAATACAAATAATATTATGAATTAATGTAATTGTTGTATTAACATAATAATGCATAATGCGTACAGGCAGAAACTGAATGCATTTGCATGCAGGGATATTTGCATGAAAGGCTGAGACACAATTATTGGGAGAATCCCATATAACGCACATAGTATAAATGCTTATAGGTTTTAAATATTTTGTTAAATTCAAACAAAGTTTTTAAACTGTACAGATTTTGAGAAATTTCTACAAATCTTGATTTTCGTTTATAATTGAATGTCTAAACGCTTTTCTTGTTCTAAGTATCTAAGCTCTAGATTTTGTGTTTGAAATATGTGTGTATAAATGTGTTCGTTATTCGTTCGTTCGTTTGTTTATTGAATTCTTTTGTTTATATTTATGTTTTCGCCTGCGCAATTTGAAAGAACATAATGAATTTTAAAATTAAGTTTCAATCTTATATTTTTACAAAATTACATATGTATACACAGTTTGGGCAACACTGCGTCTTCGATCATACCCATCATATCAATTGCTGCTGATAATTTGCCAATGTTACTCAATGTTACTCAATTTAATATTTTTGCAATTTTCATAATAATATTTGAAATAATTTATACAACAGACAAAAATGAAGAGAAAATTTAAGTTCAAATTATGCAATACACGCAAATCGAGTCTGTTGCATGTTTGGGGTAGTTGATTTTTAAACTGATGATGATTGCGCATAAATAATTACAATACATTTAAAGTGCAGCAGCAATGGGAGCAATTAACATTTTAATGTAAATTAATATGAACGTACAGCAAATGTGTAATGTATGTATGTTTTTAATAAACTTTCATTTGAAATCATATTTTCTTGCATTTAATTACTAATACATATATATGCATAATCTTTAATTAATTATTTAATTATAATAAATAAAGCCTAGTTTTAATGCCTGCTTCAAACATCGACATTTCTCAATTACTACAAATACATATCAACTATAAAGACGTGCACTTGTACATAAATAAACGCATACACATATACATATACAATACATATACATATTTAATCTAAATTATCCTGGAAAATTAATTTAATGTAGCCAGTCGCGCCATCTAACGGCGTCGCACAGAATGGACAAACAGCCTGAAAGCCATTGGTTCCGTGCGGTATTTCCACATTTGCCCAGTACCTATTGAAGGGTACAAGAATATGATAAAAGGGATTATTATTGAAAACTGTTACAAAAGGATAATAGGGGATGTCACCTACTTGACAGTTTTTTCAGTCGCCATGTGTCCACATGGATTAAACGCAAATGTGGGTGCACCCACATCCACATAGAAGGCCGGTTCCAGGCCCATGCACAAGGTAACAACAGGCCCCAATTCTAGGCACATGGGACAGCGGCGTGCACCAGTGTTCTCATCCTGACCCCAGTCATGATGACCTATATGTATACAATTAAACAATGCAATTATCAAGTATATATAACATTTGTAATCTAATCACAAAGACTTACCCTGCACATGGCCGCAGTTTAAGTACACATAAGGCTGATTAACCTGATCACTGATGTTAACTTTGCGCGGTATAACTAAAGTGTTGAGCCCCACCGGGCACTGTGGACGACCAGCGTTAATGGCATCAATGAGTTTTTCCAAATCATGTTTTGTCTGAAAACACAAATATTTCAAATTTAATTGAGTCAAAGGTAAAGTTATTCATAAAGTGTTACCGGTGAATGTTGCAAGCCCTCGGCGGAACGCCAGAGCAGCGTTGCGCCGCAGAGATCAATAAGTGTGCCATCCTGTAGGATATTGCATTCATCATAAATCTAAAAAAAAAAATAAAATGAAAAAACCTCAGTGATTGCAGTTGAACGCCTTTTATGTTTGCCTTTTACTTACGGGTTGACCCTTTTGCTGAGCCGATCGAGACTCGCGAAGACTGAAGACATCGCCACCCACGGAGCACTCGCGCCAGAGGCCGCACTTGGCATTGCCACCACAAAATGATCCTTTTGGGTGCATTATTAAAACCCCATTTGTGGTAAGGCCATCGATTTCCACATTATCCTGCCATTTTGTAGCTTTTTCCTAGAAATATATATATCGTGTTAGCGTGGAAATCAATCAATAAACAAGTTGACCCTCGACTTACGCCCAAGAATATGTTTCTGCTCGAATCGAAGCCGGCGGCAAAGATTTTTGCCTTTGCAGGCTCACAGCGATTAACAAGGATGCGGCAGGCGAATCGTGAAATCGTACTTTGCATAACCTTCGCATCCTTCTTATCACCTGGCAGCGTATCCATTACAACAAAATCTATTGGGGATTCCGAAGAGCGTCCGACCTGAAATAAAAATGAGTTAAAGATTACTCCTCTATCCAAATAATATACTATATAATATAATATTCCATATTTATATAATAACATCCTTCAGAGCAGGATACGCAAGTTACTTAAATGTAACTTAATACCGCTTCAATTCAACATGTCATTTATAAGGATAACATGTTAGGCAGGTCTTAAGGATAACTCACCTGAAACATATCTGTTTCCGTGTCCTCCTTATACTCCACGATGACAGCCTGATTACGTGATAGGGTATACGATATCGAGTGCTGATTAGCATCCAGTATGGCCTTCGAAGTCTGTGGTGATTGAACGATGTAATGCTTGGAGCGCTTGACGCCGCTCGGTTCCGTCCTCTTGAGCAGCACGAACTTGGAGCGTCGGCGACCGCGATCGCCCTGTGGCAAGTACCCATTGTAGCTGCAAAGAAAAGGAAGACAAGATTTGTTAATTTATTAGATACGTGGCTATAAATTTATTAGCTGATATATCACAATTGAAGTCGAGATCTTATTAAATAGTTTCTAATATATTATTGGTACATCTATTTGTATATATAATCCATTTGGTTTGTAGGTCAACTTCTGCGTCAGCAAAGCATCTAAGCAATTAGTCACAATGAAGACCCCCGCAGAGACCCTACCACCTAATGGGCTTGGATAAATGAGTTACAATAAGTTGCAATGCATTGAGTCTTGTGTCTTCTTGCCTTAAGGTTAAAAGCTAATTAACAGTTCGTCGTTAAAGAGATTCTAAAATATTTAACAAAACTGTAGAAGATAACTTCTATCAGGCCCCCAGCACCAAATACGATCCTGAGCTGTCAATCACATGAACTTCGATCTATGAGAAAGATGGAAGAAAGTAAAGCACCTCAAATACAATAGAAGAAGAAAGAAAATCCCTTAAACTGTTGGCTGTAATATGTTTCTTTAATAATTTTAATTTTATTATTTATTTAATATTTGGTTAACTGTATAATTTTGTTATTATTATTAAAGAATGGATATCAAAGTCTTGGGGTAGCTGCTGCCTTCACTCCCGCATTAGGGGCTAAAATAAGGAAGAACGTGTCTTCTTAAGCAAAGAGAAGTTTAATAAAGAAATTACATTTTTTTAAATTGGTATCCCTATAAGGATACTTGAATGGAAACGAAATCGTTAATTTTTAAATATTAAAGCTTCACTCTTAAAACAACTGACTCATTGAATAACGTGTACACATTTATATTTAGCTCTGAATAAAAGCGGCACCTACATACATCCTTATAAGGACAAGAAAGAATTAAAGTTGATTTTATTTACATTCTATTAAAGTTACTTAAAAAGCCTTAAAATCTGTATTCCTCAGGCTTTACCTTTCAATCAACTGACTCATTAAATGTTTGGCACACTAATTTTAATTATTCATATAGGAAATATCAAAAAATGAAAAAGATTTCAAAGATTCCTCTGAGTATAATGAACTCCATTTTCGGCCTTTGCATCTTCTGCTTTGAATTGGTAGTCTGAGGCTCTGGTAATTCCAATTAATCTCTCATCCAATTAATGATCACGTTTCTGAGCTAACAACTTAATGAATCGCTTCTATGAAAGCAACATATAAAAATGTGTATGTATTTATATAAATATACACATCTTTATATACATGTATGTGAATATGTTTAGCTTTGAAATCCGTCAGATATCAGAGCTCTACCTAAATTTCAAAAATTTAATGAGCTCCACAGATCACAACAAATATCAATAACAATAATTTGAAAAATTTTTGAAGCTTTTTTTTACCTCTTAATAAAAGAATTTTGGGATTGATGGAAGATTATAATTAATAGAAGACTTGAATAAGAAATTAAGGATGAATCCAACAGGATTTCAATCGTTTCTACTTTATATGATTTCAAGAGCTTTCAACGATGACAGCCTGTCATTATATGTATATACATGGGGTCAGGGACATGATATAAGTAATCGTCGTATATATTTACAATTTCTTATCGATTTCAATTATCGATTAAGCATTAAGCTATTTTGCCTTCCTCGGAAAGCGCTCCAATAATTGGAGGAAGCGACGACCGAAGTTCAGTATTTATTTGAATTGTCAATACATATAAATAATATTAATAAAATAATCAATAAACACATGATATAATACTGGATTGAGGCTCAAAGTGTAGGGTATCTTAAAGCAGCAACGAACTTCTCGGACTTGTCATTCCATTGAACGAAACCAAACCCAATTCCATACCCGTCACTCGTCCACATGGCATTCACTGTGAGTAAATGGTAAACGAAAGAATTTCCTTGGAAGCATCCAAAGGAAGAAATAAATAAACAAGTTCTCCCTTGATATTACAAGTTTCTTGGAAGACCAAAAGTAAAACACAAGCCCAAACCCAGACCCAAAATTGTTCCAATAAAAGTAAGAGCGACACCCGAAAAACTCAACCAAATCATGTAGCTGACATTGACATTACATGAGGTCCGTCATTATGGAGGCACCCCGCGTCCAAGTGCCATAGGTTTTTAATATATTAATGGAGACATTTAAGAAGTTGTAAATAACTTCCAGGGGACTTTTGCCATTAAGTGCGATGGGGTACAATAGATGTGGGTACGTTTCCGAGACCGGTTATTGGCTGTCTTAATGCAAGTGCGACTGAGTGATATTATCCATCATAATCATTGCTGTAATACGCATGACATGCACACATACATACATACATACATACATATTCACGCATGCATGTTCATGTTCAAAGTGCCCCAAAGTCTTGTAGTAAAGAAGCCATTAAAGTGGGAAGTTACTCTGGGGCTGTTGCTGGCCTGTTGATTTTCATAGTTTAGGGGGCTAAATGAAAAATTGATTTGCTGACACATTAGCAGGCTCTGCCACGACCAGAGCCTGCCCAGAATCAGACAATGGACTCGGGCCATGCCATGCTATGCCATGCCATGCCTTGCCTTGCCACACAGAGGCCTGCCTCAGTCATTGGGGTCTTGGCTTGGGAGGCAATTAAAAATTGTTCAGATAACAAGCGGAGCATTCCAAATGCCCTCCTCCCCCATCATTTCAACCATTTACAGAGCGTTGAGCTAATGACAATGACTCAAGTCCAAGTCCGAGTAAATTACGTTGTCGCTCTTGGCTTTTTTCTCAGTGTAGCTCAGACAATATGTGAGTCAACTGGCGAGCCGGGTAATCAGCGTGGTGTCAAGCGTTTTGGTCTGGCAGCCAACCGTCGAGCCGACCAATCGGCCAACTGGTCAGCTGGTCAACTGGTCAACTGGTCAGGCAGACCGCCGTCAAGATTTACAAGCATCCGTCGCAGCTGCCGCCCAAAGTCATCAATCTACAGTCGCCACAGTGGCCGCCGCCGCCGCCGCTACAGTTGCCGCTTTTGGTTGCAGCGTGAATCTTATTTATGAGGCTTCCCGACCCCCTGGCCTATTGGTCGGTTACTGGAATGATGGCTGGTTAGGCCTTTCCAACAAGCGTTTAGTGTCTAAGCCTTTTTTTTGTTTTCTAATCGCCACACAAATGTCGGACTTCATGGCTCAGGTAACAAGACAATGCAGCGCACACTGGGACAAAAACAGGTAAGGAATAACTATAAAAACACTTGTACTCTACAAAAATAATACAAATCTCCTGTCTATTATAGCCATAATTATTTGTTGTTCTTTTTAATTACCAACTGTGCAGTCGAGGTACTTAGCTTCTGTTTTTTACAAACTGTAAACTAATTAACTTTTTTATTAGATAGCAAAATCGTAATTTATATACCTAGTCAAATTGAAAAAAAACAATAAATAAATAAAAAAAAAACATATATAAAAAAAAAAAATTTTTTAAATAAATATAAAAAAAATATATAAAAAAAAAATATACAAAAATAAATATAAAAAGAAATAAAATAAATAAATATAAAAAGAAATAAAAAAAATAAATATAAAAAAAATAAATATAAAAAAAATAAATATAAATAAAATAACTATAAAAGACAAAATATTTATAAAAATAATATAAAAAAATCATTTAAATTATATTTATTTAAATTTATTTTATCATCAATTATTTATGTATTAATTTTATATATATTTATATTATATACCTATATACAATACATATATAATATAAATGTGTATCGTAAAATATATATTTAACTTTAACTGCATAAATGTTGACACACTGTGCGATTATAAAAAGTTTTGGATTTATGTCTAAATGAACTCACTAAATAAAATAATTAAATAAAAAAAAAAATATAAATAAATTAAAAAAAATAGTTACCAAAGAAGCACAGAAGTTGAACATGAATCATCATGAATTGTCTTGTTCATCTTCTGTGCTTCTGATAGAAACTATTTTTAGTCATTTTAATTAATTTAAAGCAAGCCCAAATCTATACTTAATATAAGACCAAAAGTGAAGAGTGGTGAGAACAATATTTAGTTACAGTTTGGAGCCTGACTTACCCAAGTATAACTAATTCTCCGTATCGCAAACGTGGTTTATCGTGTCCATCGCCCCCGTCCTCAGCCAGTATGGGAGATTCTGTGCCGTCGGTGCTGTAATTAAAAGTAAGATGAAGAGCTCATTAACAATAAGATCATTGGAATGTTTTATGAAAGTGCATATAAATTCTTAAAATTATTATGTAAATAATACACAAAGTTTGGCCTTCAAATGCTTGTGATGTAATGCCCAGCCAGGCGCCAATGTTATGCAGAATTGTATAAAAAAGTAAATAAAACAAAAGTAAAATAATCAGAGGAGCTTTTTTTTTTACTTTATTATTATACAATTTCAAAGTAAATGCCAAAGGAATTGCTTATTGTCAGCATTTCTTATAGCTCCCCACTCTCTCTCTATCTTTCACTCTCTTTCTCTCTCATTCTCATTCTCGCTTTTTCTTTTCTCACTTTTTCTATGGCAATGAGCTCTAGAATTTCAAATGAGGAAACTCTGGTATCCAAAGGCGACTCCAAGCCGTCTGCCAATGTGCAATGTGCAAAAGTGCATAACAGTTTCAAAGAGTCTGAAGTTTCTTTCTGGTTCGTTTCCAGGCTTTCAGGTTCGTGTCCCTAATATGAAAATTGCGACAAAGAAGTTGCAATCGGAATTCAGGCACAGTTATAATTTGGTCATTATTATCTGCTACCCGGAATAGGAAGCCAGTTAGTTACTTGGCATGCAAATTGCTACCAGATTAGCCGGGGCCAATGAGCCGCCCATGGGATTAATAACTTGTCTGAGTCATTAGTTTGGAGCCTGCCGATTCCCTTCGTTCATGTAGAAAATATAATTTATTTTTTTTTTGTTCTGCTTTTTGGGGGCACGGTATAAACTTATTTACAGCAATCTAATAAAACAGAGCGGCGCCGGTTGACGCCCACAGAATGAGTTTAGACCACCCATCCGCCAGTTTTGTTCCCCATTCCTCTACCTATCCACCCATCCACCCACCTACACATGGCAACTGGCAACTGGCAACTAGAAACGGGCAAATGGATTTTATAATATGCGATGGACCCGAGCGTGGCAAAAGGGCTGACGGACGAACTGGCACGAGCTGCTGCTTTGGGGTTGCATTGATTTTTGCTCGTTGCATTTAAACTTGCTCCCCTTTTTCTAAAGGGGGACGCGTCGCTGTGCTGTCATCATTGCCACCAAGCTGCAAAGTATGGAGTGCGGGCTGTGGGGTATGTTGAGAGCAGAGTGCGGAGAGCAGGAGTGCGGAGAGCAGAGTGCGGAGTGCGGTGTGCGAACAGGCACTTGAAATTGTGCAGCGCAGACAGAATTTGTGCGCACAAAAAGTGCAGGCATACGTTGGAGCAGAAGTGGAGGTCATGACGGGGGGCAGCGCAGCACACAGACTGTGGCGCTGGCAAGGTAAATAGGAATGCTGAATGTTTGTCTCCCTGTCGGTATGCATCAAATTAGCGTTGTAGCCTTGTTTAGCTGCATACGAACATGCATGTCCCTATCGACCCGTCGCTGTACAGTCACACAGTTAGCCGGGCCCAAAGGCCGGTCAAATCCATCAGACAGGCAAGAAAACTGCAATTGTAGATGCTCTGGCTGCCTGATGCTCATTAAACAAAACGAATGTTACTTAACATGGCAAATGAGTCAATCAACCAATGAGTCAGCACCACTGCTTAAATAACATGGCAATAACATTGAAAGGCAACATTTTACTTACCAAATGTCGTCATTATTTAACATAATACACTTTAAGTAGAAAAGGTCAAAAGTTCGAGTTGGAAAAAAGGCCAGAAAAGTGCAATGGAAATTCAATGCAGATATTTGAACTCAACTGCTGGCAATTAACAGTCAATAAGTCAGCGCACTGTTACTGTTAACATTGAATGTTAAAAAGATATAATCAAAATTTTATTTTGCACTTTTAAACTTTTATTTTATATTCGTATTTATTATTATTTTTAACATTTAAATCCCAGCTAGATATTCCTTTAAACAGCTTTTAGTTGAAAAAGTCAAATAATAAACAGAAATGCTGTAAATCCCAGATGCCTTCGCTGTTCATTAACATTTTTGTATATTGGCCATTAGATTATCTCGGCAACGTCAGAACGAAATGTCAATTAACTGACAATGTGCATGTCAATCAATGTATCAATATTTAATCAAATTTCTGTGCTGGATGCATGTCTGATTTTGTCAACAGTGCGTCAAACAGCTGACAGTTTATTTCCTAAATGGAAGCGTGTATCACTGTTAATTAACAGTTGGGAACTGGCTATTTGTTTCTTGAAGCTGCGATCTTTTATTTTTAAAGTTATTTACGGCCCATGAATTAAACGGCTCTTAGGACATAATTCAACTGCAAATGTCAATTAAAACATACTTTCAACAATGTTAATAATTGACTGTTAGAGCGCAACGCTGTTAGATTACATAACTGGAAGGGAAGGAAGTCTTAATGTTACACTTTAGTCAAATTGTCTTAGACGCAATTAAGCACATAATTTGCATCTAATTGCCATAATGGTTGATGCAACAATAGTTCATAATACTGGCAGCTAATTAGATTACCGTTATGCTAATTGCAGCACTAATATCCCCCTTGGCAGACGAGGAAATGCTGTAAGTATCAAGTGCACTTAATCAATAGTTTTGAGGCTGAAAAGTAACACTTATGGCTGTGAATAATATGACCACAAATCGACTGATGCTTCTCTGGGCTTAAATATTTTCAACACTTAAAAAAAAGTAAGACCAGAAAAATGTCAGACAAGTGGGGAAAAGCCAATGGGAAAAACAACAACAACATCTTAACAAGGAAAAAAATTCCTGACAAATTGTTATTATCTGTAGGCTATTTTTTTTTTTTTTTTTGATAAAAGACGTTTAACTACAAAGCAGATACTTTATATTAAATTAGTTGGAAAAAATCGATTTTATTTATTTTATTCAAGGAAGCAAATTTAAAGTTCAAGATTCAAAAAAAAAGTATAAATTTTAATATGAATATTTACAATATAAATAAACAGTCCAAATAATAATTGACCAAATGAAATTTATAGCAATTCAAAAATATATTTTATAAATAATAAAGTATTATATAAGCAATTAAATATTATTAATTTGAAATTTATTTAAATCCAAGATCCAAATAAATACAATATATTATTTGAGAAAATTAAACCCGTAACAAAAAGCTAAATTTGAAAACTTTACTAAGAATGTGAAGTTGAAAGAAAAATTATAAATAATAGAAAATGTTACATATTAACAAAATATTATAATATATAATAAAATAATAATATATTATAATAATATTATTGTAACAATATAATATTGGAATAAAAAAATAAATAAAGTGTGGCCGTTGTACACAGACGAAAAACTAAATCAAAAATAAATGACAAAAACAAAACGAAATAATCTAATTTAAGAAGTACTTAATATTATAAAAAAAAAAATAAATAATAAAATATTATTTATTGTTTTTTATTTTTTAGATTATAAATTATAGAACCAGATACGAGTTTCTTTGAAAAATGTGACCATAGACTGTTTGATTTATAATGGAAAAATTATTATTTTATATTCGATAAGATTTTAAGAACTTAATTAAAAGAATTGTAATTTTTTTATTTTTTTGTAATTAATTAATAATTTCAAAAATCACAATTTCTTAATTATTAATTTATTAAAAAAATTAATAAATCCTTAATTAAAAAAAGAAGTATTTAAATAAAGGGTTTATTTAATAATGTCTCAGTTTATTAAAAACTTAATTTATTAAAATTATTTATGAAACTCTTAATTTATTAAAGTCTTAATGTATTAAAATATATTTGTTTTGTTTTTTTTTTAGTTGAAACTCAGAAGTTTAATCAACGTTTCGCTTTGCTTTCCGTGCAATTGTTTCTTCGTTCTAAGTGCGGGTATTGTGGCCATCTATTTGTTTAATTGTTCCGTTGTTATTTGGGCCACGGCGACAATGCGCTCTTGGAGACCTTCAGGCGAGTGTGTGTACACACACAAACGCACAGCATACACACACATACACACACACACACACACTGCTTAAATTGAGAGCATGCAACTGCTAACTACTAGTCGAGGGATGTAAACAATGCAGTTATAATACGAGTAAAGTAGGTTAAATTGATTAGGCGTGTATTTTTTTCCAATTATGAACTTCTTATAGACCGTTATCTTGCGTACGCGTTTAACTTAATTAACAAACAAAGTGAACTATAAATAAAAATAAATAAAAACAAGAATTAAAAAAAATATTAAAATAAAAGTCAATATTTAGACGGTAGAGTGTGACTTTGGTTGAGGAGAAAGAGTGAGTACAAGGGGTGAGGTGTGAGGTGGGAGTTTGGAGCTGGGAGTTGGGAGCTGGGAGATGGGTGGTAGGAGATGGGAGGTGGGAGGTGGGAGGAGGGAGGTGGGAGCTGGGAGGTGGGAGCTGAGAGGTGGGAGGTAGGAGCTGGGAGGTGGGAGCTGAGAGCTGGGAGGTGGGAGCTGGGAGGTAGGAGGTGGGAGGTTGGAGTTGGGAGCTGAGAGGAGTAAGGAGTAAGTAGTGAGAAGTGGAGTGGGCAGTAAGATGAAAGGAGCGTGTTTCTAGGGGTAAAATACACGCAAAACTCGAACGTACATAAATCTCAATTATTTGAAGCTTAAATAAATTTGGTCTGAAGTGCTTGGTTGTGCGGAAACTCCATGGTTACCGGGCACCCAACCATCGCATGAGGGTTAACTATTTCCTGGGCTCATTTCTCTTATTCCACATTCAATCAGCTGTTCGTATCGCCAAAGTACTTATCGATTTTCACCATTTGCATTCCTACATATATTATATGTATATGTGTACGTGTGTGTGTGTGTGTGTGTGTGTGTAAGGAGAGCCTTACATTTGCATGCATTTCAATTTTGAAACCTAGCAAACAATATCGCGATGTCATGCAAGCGACTAAAATCGTGCCAAGAGTCAAGTTATAGCCATAAAATCGAATGTATCCATGAGATACGACGAGGTGTGTGGCGATACCAACGCGTTGCCATCACGTAGACTAAATTCTGTATCTGTATCTGTATCTGTATCTGTCTCTCTGGTTGTTTGTGTCTATATCTGGAGTATTTGTGTCTCTGTTTGTATTTGTGTTTGTTGTTGTTTCTATTTAGAAGCCAACGTCATTTGGGGGAAATCAATTTTTAGCCCTGTCTCTACGTCTGCTCTTGTTTGCCTGCGTATAAAAGGCGTAAATGTGTACATTATTATTTACCCAAAGCACACACACACACAGACACACTCACACACTCACATACTCACATACTCACATAGACACACACGCGCGCCCTCACTTGGAAACACGCGCGTTACCATTGCCTGACAAAATTTTGCCATCGATTTTTATACCCTGAGCCCATTGGAATTGTGTGGAAGGGTATCAAAACTTTCAGAAGGGTTTGAATCGAAGCTTGCACCTCTGTTTTATACGTCTGATTATAAATACATAAAACTGGGCTATCAATTAGCAAATTTTTAAGTACACTCACTGCATTTCTTTCTGCTTCCTCAAACTTAAATTTCGTTTTATTTTTAGTCAACTCAGTTAATGGTCTAGCTATTTCTGCATACATTGGAATAAATTTTCTAAAATACCCTGTTAGACCTAAAAAACTTTGTACCTGCTTAACTGATTCTGGTATCTTAAACTTGGATACGGCTTCAATCTTCTCTGGTGATGGATATATCTTACAATTTTCAATTATGTGACCAAGAAATTGTATACGTGTATGCAAAAAATTGCACTTCTTAAGGTTCAGTTCCAAGCCATACTCCATACATGTTGCCATTACCTCCTTCAAATTTTGAACTGCGTCGTCTTCGTCTTTAGCTGGGATAATAATATCATCGACGTAAGGTAAAGCAATGCCTCTTTGTGACAAATGTCGAAATATCGCATTAACATGGCGTTGAAAAACGCCTGGTGAGTTTGAAAATCCAAACGGGATTTTCAAAAACTGATATTGACCTCGGTGTGTCACGAACGACGTGTACTTCTTGCTCGATTCAGCAACCGGCACATGGAAAAATCCATTTTTTAAATCGATAGTGCTGAATACTTTCGCCTCCTGCAGTCGGTCTAACTGATCCTCAATCAGTGGCAACGGAAAATCATCTCTAACTGCTACTTTGTTGATTCTACGAAAATCCACACACAGTCTTGTGGAACCATCATGCTTTTTTACCAGGACTATTGGACTTGTAAATTCTGAAGACGATTCTTCTATTTTGCCATTTTCCAGCCACTCTGCTATTAGCTTGTCAACACAACATGCCTCTGCAAAAGCCAATCTTCGGGGACGAGAAAATATAGGTGTCTCATCTCTCAGCACAATGCGCATCTCCACGTTTGTTGTCTTTGACTTCGTCGTCCTATAATTTGTTATTAAATCGCGTACTTCCTGTTTCGCACTCTCAGTCGCTGCTTCGTTTATACCAAACACCTCGCTATTAGTGTCGTCTATTGAAATTTTGAAAATATTGGACTCGTCGTTCTCTGCCATCTTTTGCACTTGCACGCCATCTCGATTAAATATAACTTCTGCGTACATACATAGCTGCTCACCAATAATAAGTTTAACATCAGAACATCTGTTTGGTACAACATAAAAATCTAACAAAAACTCATCATTATCTATATAAATCAGCTGTTTGCAATAACCAATAGGTCTAACTTTATTCGCCTCGCGATCAGCACCAAATCCAATTAGGTTGACGTTCGTATTAGTTAATGTTGGTTTTCCAATAGTAGTAAATAAATCTTCTCTCATGATATTAAATTTACTTCCTGTGTCAAAAAGTGCAACACATTGTTCATTGGTAATGTTAACTTCTTTGCTTGTTAAATCATTTCTAGCTATTACACCACGCACATTCATTTTTGCCTCATCTTTGCTCTCGTTCTGTTTGCACTCTTTTGAAATGTGCCCATATTGATTACATTTATAACATTTTCTGCCCATTGCCTTATTATGACAATTACGCGACACATGACCATTTTCGCCACAGTTAAAACATTTTATATCTTTCCTTACATTGCTGTTGACACTACGTAATTTTCTTTCTTTCTCTGTTACTTCATTGCCTTTGTATTTGAGTGCTTCCTCTTTTTCTTCTTCTTTGACCATCACTGTTTTAAAATGTCTCAACTTCTCTTTAAATTGACTCCAATTTTTAGCACCATATAACATCATTTTTTCTATCTACGCCATCAATTACATATTGTATAAACGCATCCTCGTCTACTTGACCTCTAGCTGCAATCTCTTTCATTTTATAAAAATACTCAAAAACACACTCATTAATTTCTCTCTTTGTTGCAGCAAGTTGTTCGTGTATTTGTTTGCTACTAACAGTTGACTTAAATTCTGCAAGCAGTGCTTGTTTCAAAGCTGTCCACGAGATTAGCCCTTTTTCACTCAATACAAATAACTTCGCAATTCCTTTGAGTGACTTTTTAGCAAACAACAGTTTTTGAAAATCACTCCAATACATAAGTGCTGCCTGTTCTTCATATTCTTCTATCCACACTTCGATTGGAATAGTATTAGTGCCGTCAAAAATGCGAATGTTTTCTTCCACGTCACGAAAACTAATTGCAAAACGTGGTGTCATCATTAAGTCGTTTACCAACACTTGGTCATTTCTTTCGCTCTTTGCACTGTTGCTTTGTACATCCTCATTCACTACCAAATTGTTATTACATCGTTGTGGTGTAAAAAAATCATCATTTACAGCTGGATTCTCTACATCCACTTCGTCGTCTGATGCCTCATTATCATCCTCGCTGTACGTCAAAAAAGTGTCTCGATGCAGATTCTCAAAAATAAACGCTACAAGGTCGTCGTGTGTGTATCCTATGCCCAACACATGGCAAATTGATACAAGGTCGGCTTGCGTTATATTCTGCATTGCATATCTCTTCTTTGCTTCGTACCTTTCGTCATTTTTGTCAAAATCGAATCCAGAAAATTCTCGAAGCCTTTGTCTGTTACCTCTGTCTCCCTCGCTCTCAAAGACAAATTTATGTAACGCCGTTATGCTAGTCTTTTTACTAGAATTTAGACCTTTATTTTTCACGTCAACTGTTCAGTTTCTTTAATTTCGCAATTAATTGTAATAAACTTTACTTATTTGAATCACGGACACACAGTCAAAAATGTGGGATTTTACTTATTCATTTCCGCACGAGCACCAAAAAATGTGGGACTTCTACTCACTTCAATCCCGGACGAGCACCCAAAAATGTGGGGTTTTTATTTATAAACAAGTTAAATTCTATTCAAATAATAAAGTACGATATAATAATATTCAATCTTCAATGAAACTTTTAAAAATAAACTTAAACTTCGAATAAACTTCACGTAGCCACACAGATTCGCGTCGGGACTTGCCGCTCTCGTGGCCGCCTCACGTCCGTCGCACAACGTCTTTTTACACACCCTCACGCTCTTCTGATCTGGTATCGATATTCAATTTCAATATCGATATCTCTCTCTCGATGTCTAGGGAAATGCTGTTCGATATGTTCGCAGTTGGCTTTAATAAATAGAAATGTCTGAGACTATATATCCATATATAATTGATTTATTTATAAATATTTAATTAACCAGTTCTTTATAATAATTAGCCCCTAACTTCATTGTAACCCAGAAAACTATATATTAGCGGCGCCTTTGAAATCAGAAGCGAAGTTTTTGCAAATCAAGGATTCCCTTGATCACAGCCAGGATGTATTTGCCCATCCTTCCTCTTGGTAAAGAGATCCTTCTACAGTTCAGTTGAGATATTCCAAAACACTGCATCTTCATTTAATTATCTTGCATAGTTGCTCAGTGACGCATCCTAACAGTAAGCGACCCTCAGGATTCGAATGCTTCTACAGGATCCTTTTCCGCAAACTCTGCTCTCACTTGTAAGGATTAATTCATGAATGATGCGAATTTTTAATATTTCCAGTCATGTTTTTCAATCAAGGATTCAGGCTAAAGGATTTTCCCGAAAGGGATTCGTCATTTAATAAATTTTAAGGCTTATCACTGTACAAGGAATTTTATTATGAAATAACACAGGATCCCGGGATGCAATCCAGAAAAATGAAGCACTGAAAACGTCATTTATAGTGTCCTTTAACTCCACAAAGAGGCAACGCAGCCACAAGATCAACTCAAATCATAACTCGTATAATCCTTAGCTTCCAATTTATTGTAGAGGCTGAGATTTACTGCTGGTAAATCTCGGCTTGTAGAATGAAGTAGAAACCAGGATTAATTAAAATTTCTTAGGATATGAATTAGCCTCGTGACTTCATTGCTTCGTTGTGGCATATGAGAACGTAATAAGTGTTTCATATATATAGTCCAACACAAGGCTAGAATCTACAGTCCTTGAAGTCTTCCCCTTGAAATTTATAAAAGTCCGGGTTAAATGTGAACGGCTTTAAATTCGTCCTTGCGAATGGTCAGAGTTGGAGTGGAGTTTTTTTTAATGAGGCGTGCATACTGAATTACAGGATATTAAGGGAACATAAAAGTTTATAACAATAAACAAATTCCGGCTTTCGAAAAGCTAAAGGACCTTTAACTTTACTTAACTTTGAAAATTTCAACAGCCCAAGAAACTTTAAGAGAAACTAAGAAATCCCTTTAAACTCTGAATTATATTAGAAGCTTATTAATATGGGAACCTAAAAGACTGAAGGACCTCCTGAATCAAAGCTAAAGGACCTTTAACAACTTATGAATATGCTGAATATTTATTACAGACAATAGTTGAGTGCAGTTAGAAAACACTCACCCGGACAGCAGATGATTACAATAGTTAGATCCTTCGGAAAGGTTCTTCCTGATATAAAGTGCAAATGAAGGGAATCTGTAAGTCGACTTAATTCGCGTGGTTTATTCCAGCTTGTGCTCGGTTGCTCTTGCGGCTTCTAATAACATGCAAACCCACACGCCCGACAATCGCATTACAATAAACTAACAGCTTTGAGGTGCGGGGTGGGGCGGGTGTGTCGGGGCGGTAAAGCATCGCATGTTAACAAGTGCAGTAGGGCGTGCGGAACACTAATGTCAGGAACAGGGCAGTCCCTGAAATCCAGGCCAGATTGCAGTTAACAGGTGTGCAGCGGCTTGGAGTATTGGTTGACCTCGCTCCCGCCCCGTTGCCAGTGCGGACAACACGTCAACGTACAAGCGGTTAAAGCCAGTTCCCCCCTCCTCCCTACCCATCTCTCTTGCTCTCTACTCCTGATGTCACACAATATGTAAATTAATTTGATTATTACCCTTCCATATAATAAATGTATTGCAGCCGCACATTTGAGTCGACCCAGCAGCGTGTATATAGACCCTAATTAAGGCTTTATGCGACCTTTCAGAGGCTTTCAGCTAATTTAGTTTACGGAAAATGTCAAAGCAGCCGCTCGGACTACTCGGAAAGTATACCAAGGTCTGCCTTTAAGTGCATCGAATAGAATATTTTCCACAAATTTTTCTATTGAAATTTTGTTTATTTTAATAAAAACTAAAAAATAGTTTTTTTAAAACTTTTAAAATTTGGAATTTGTTAATTTTTTTTCTCTTGTTGCACGAATCCCTTTGGGTAAGCTTAAAAAATTTATTTCTGAGCTAACCTCAAATTTAAGTATGAAATTTCTACCAGGACTTTCCAAGCCTTCTTTCCTCTTCTTCTTAGGAAAATTCTCCGCAATACCCACAGTTCGTTCTTTTGAATTTCGTTTATACATTCCTAACCTGAAGGATCTCTTATTTGAAATTTTTTTTTAAATAACTTTAAATGAAAACAACGTTGGCTTAAAAAAAAATTGAAGGAACGCATAATTTTAAACTTCAGTTTTAACTTTAAAACCTAAAATGAAAAAATATTTTTTTATATATTTTCGTTTAGCGCATTTTGGCTGAGTTAACGGATTTGATTGAAGTTAGAACCCTTACAGTCCGAATTATATAGGCATGACAAGATATTGTAGATATTTTTTGGCTAGGATTGGTCAAGGTAACGCAGACACTTTCATTGCCTGCAACATTTTTTTTTTTATTTTTTTTTTTATTTTTTTTTTATTTTATTTTTTTTTTTATTTTTTTTTTTTTTTTTTTTTTTTTTTTTTTTATGTTTATTTTCATTTACGATCTATTATATAAATAACAAGTATAAATTGTGCTCAACAAATTTAAGTGTTATATCATTTTATAACAATTTTATTTCATTTCTTTAATTTAGTTATGTACCAATAATAATTAATATGTGGATTAAAGAAGAAATGTTGAAAATAAAATTAATTATTTTAATTTTAAATTCACGGTACAGGAGAAAAACATTAGAATCTAATCCTTCGAAACAATAGAAAAAATGTTTAATCGAAAGAGACGCTTCCCTTAACTATGAAAGAATTTATATGTCATTGAGATACAAAATGCATCCACTCAGAAGACCTGAAAAAATGTACTTTTAACTATAGAAAAAAAAAAAATATCCTAACATAATTTATCTAATGACTAAAAACTGAAATCTAAAATAAAAAATATTTTTTATATTATTAAAAAATAATATTAAAAAACTCATACAACAAAAGGGCACTGCATCGGGAACCTTTTGTTTGGGGAGGGAATCATCAATGACGGCGTAATATTTGCTCTTCCTTTGAACATCCGCCGCTTGAGACAAGCGTTCAATAAATGTCCTTAAAGATATTCATCTGAACGCAATCTGAGATATTAATAAACACAGCAAAAGTCGTTTCAAATTAAATACGAAACTTCACGTGGAAAATTTATACCCTAAACGAGGTGTACGAACGGATCCATGGGTATCCAAATGTTTGCTTGGGTATCTGAAATTCGAGCTGTTTGTGTGCATGTGAAACGTCTGCTGAGTAACTGAAAACTGCGGCTGGCAACCTGCAACCTGCAACCGGCAAGCTGCAAGCAGCAATCAGGGATTTGGGCAACGCCGACGGACAAGCTGCAACTTTGCCGCTTGTCAACGAACGGAGACAAAAAGACAAATGCAAAGTGCAAATTAAACAATATGCGGTGGGAACAATGGCGGCGGAAAAGGCCAAAAGGGAGAGAGGGAGAGAGAGAGAGAGAAAAGAGGAAGACATTTTTGCAGGTGCCCAAAATGATGGCCCGCTGATGCATGGCAGGTGTTTCGTTACAATTTTTTATAACCAAATTTGTGGCTGAGCCACAATTGTGCTGATGCCACTTTGCCTCGCTTCATTCATATGCCAAAGCTGTGGCGAGTATCTGTGTATCTCTGTATGAGTGTGTGTGTGTGCGCTTATCTGTATCTGTGTTTATGTCTGAGCGAGTTTTGTGTGGCCTTTGGCACAGCTGTTTGCATTTCAAGAATGAAATTCTCGACGTGCAGAAACAATGCGACCTGCCCAAACAGAGAGAAAGAGAAGGAGAAACAGAAGCAGAGCGAGGGAGTGGGAAAGGGAAAGGGATAAGGAAAGGCCGAACGACCAAGAGACAGACAGGGAAACTGACAAAAACAAAAAAAAATAATAAACTCGTTTTGCCAGCGAAATTCGAGCATAAAGCGTGGAGCACAACAAATTGCAGAGCATAAAGTATGTGCAGCTGAAAACCATAAATAATGCGAAAGGCACACACACACACACACACAAACACACACAACCACAGAGCAAAGAGACTTCTTCGCAAAGACAAAACGTGAAGCGACTAGAACCAAAAAGACGCATATACAAATAAGGAACTGCGAAAACTTTCAGATACAATTGAATAATAACTGAAAGATACACATTTAACTCACAGCCACAGATAAACAACAGCACAAAGATACGGAAAGAATTAAAGTAACTAATTAAATTTATACTTTTTACGAGTGTTGTCTCAAGATACTTATAAATAATTAAGATACTGTTTATAAAGATACATCCATAAATGGGAAAGCAACTTGGAGATACAGATTCAACCCAAGAAGCGTCTTAATATGTAAACAGATACCTAAAAATAAAAATAAAACTTAAAGATACAGATGCAGCTTAGTAACTCAGAGATACAGATACAGTATCTGCACAGATACAACTAAGTAGCTACAGATACAGATATAGATACAGACACTGATTCAGATACAGATACAGATACATATACAGATACAGATAAAGATACAGATATAGATAAAGATACAGATACAGATACAGATAAAGATACATATACATATACAGATACAGATACAGATAAATATACAGATAAAGATACAGATACAGATAAATTTACAGATACAGATAAATATACAGATAAAGATACATATACAGATACAGATACAGATACATATACAGATACAGAAACAGATACAGATACAGATACAGATACAGATATAGATACAAATAAATATACAGATAAAGATACAGATAAAGATACAGATACAGATAAATATACAGCAAAATTATTATCAATTTATGTATGATGTAAATCAAAATGTACATGAACTTTAACACAAGATACAATTAAACATATTGAGATACTTAAAAAAAACTAATAAAGATTTAAAGATACAAAAAATTAAAAAGATACATTTGAAAATACAGCTTAAATAATATATAGGAATAATTGACATAAATATATGAATGTCATTAAGAGAATACCTTCAGATACGTAAAATCATTTTACCTTTAACTTATAGATACAGCTAATAATATTACCTACAACCTAAAGATACATTCAATAAGCAGATACAGATATAAGTAATAGTAACAATATAAGCTGTAATTACAAGTTTAAGATTCACTGAAAGTATGACTTGAGACTAGGCCACTTGAAGATACAGATAGCCATTCAAGTGTTGTCCAGCCAAAGAGATACAAGTCAAAGATACACAATAACAGATAACGTGCAGCTTCAGATACATTTTGATACTCGCGTTAATCAGTCAGCTGTTGCCACACGCCCATCGGCCACGCCCATTCTTGCCCTTAGCACGACTTGTTAGCAACGTTTTACCAATTTCATTTATGCAAATCTCCTTGTCAATTCCTAAAAAACTTTTCTAAAGTAAAAAAACAAAAATCCGATAAAAAAGAAAGAAGAAAAAAAGCGTTTGTCTTTTTCCAGAGTTGTATAAATTTTACGTTGTTGTTGTTGTTGTTGTTTTTGTTGGTTTTTTTTGTTACTGTCTTTGTTACTGTAGTCACTTTTGTTTTTGTTACATAAGCAACACAAATTTGACTTTACATAACATTTGTTTATGCTCAACGAGCTTGGCTCTACAGCAACAACAGCAGACACAATAACAATAACAACAGCAACAACAGTAACAACAGTAACAAAAACAACAATAATAATAACAACAACAATGACAATCGACTGTTTTTTTTTTGCTTCTGTTTTCGTTTTCTTCTTTCTTTTTGCCGGTCTCCTCTTCTGAAGCCGCTCCGCTTATTCGATTCCGTTTAACGCTTACGTTTGCCTCAATGTTGCCTCGTGTTTGTCTATGCAACATCACGTTTTGAACTATTTTCTTCAGGCTTTTGGGCAAACAAAATTTGCAACTACTCCCACTAGGTGACAGCAGCAGCAACAATAATAACAACAACAACAACAACATTTAAGCCTGGCTAAACAAAAACAAGAGCAGACAGGGGAAAAAACGACAGCAGCTGAGAGCCGCTCTTATGCACGCTTTGACTGTTGCCACTTGAACGTTGATACCCTACAAAATTTGGGCATCACCGAATTATGATATACTTTGAGCACTCAACAAGTACAGAGGACAGAATTACAAGTTACAGAAAGTTGCTTAAAAAAGTTCTTGGGCTGTTTTTGGGGGTACTCCCCCTAGATATAAGACGATTATTTTACATTTTAAGCCAAAGCTTAAATTTATTAATTTAAAATAATTTAATAAAATATTATTAAAATATATAAATAAAAAATCTTCACTTTGTATATTAAATATAAAATGAGACGATACATGTTTAAAATTTATTTATAATTTTATATTAATTTATAGAAATTTTAACAAAAATCTATAAAATAAACATTTAAAGAGAGCGAAAAATAATCAAAATCTTTGAAATCTGAAGTAAAGACAAGAGATGGAATTTTCTTGAGAATATAAATATTTACATTTTTACTTCTCGGCTACTTATCAAATTTGTTTAAAAATAATTAAAATTGTATATTCCCTGAACAATATAAAATAAACTTCAAGAAATTGGTTGAAAACTTTGTCATTGAAAATGAAATAGAGTTCTTTAAAAAGAAACCCGATAAAAAATGCTTTTCCAGAGAAATTCCTAAATAAAATATTTCGTAGCCTCTGATATCAATAAATAAATATAAGAATATATGTAAAAAAATAATAATAATAATAATAATATATAAATAAATAAATAAAAATAAAAGAAAATAAAAAAATATTTCCTTCAGTCTCCCAATGGCCTTACAAAGGGTATTTCATTTTCGGCTAACTGAAATTTAAAAATTTCCATCGTTGTTTTTCTTTTGGCTTACCTAGATTTTGGGTATGTTTTCAGCATTTTCTTTTGCTGGATGACAATTTTCGCCGTTTAGGTGCTCGTTTTGGAGATAAAAATAAAGCCACAAAGAGCCCATTGAATGGAGCCCCCCAGACGAATGGAGGCAAGGAGCATGTCGAGACATATTTTCTGGAAGCAACATAGTTTCGCTTTTCATTTGTGTTGCTATTTTTATGTTTTGTGTTCCCCTCCCCCCCCAGTCAACGCTTTCCACCAACTGCACCAACTCCATCTCCAACTCCAACTCCGATAGTCATTTTCATTTCCTTTTTTTTTTTTTTGGTTTTTCTCTCCTTTACTCTTTGTGGGCCAATGACTGTCACATATTTATGCATTCTGTCGTTCAGTTCATGTCGCAATGCGAATGACTTAGAGTCAAAGGAAATCGAACTAATGGGCCTGGCAAACTTTAAATGTTCATTTCTTGTTCATTACAAAGACAAGGGAGCGACTGTAAGAAACGAATGGCAAAAACATAACTATGCAGATTTCATAGCTGATGATTAACGTCTTCGTGATTCCAATAAAAAAATATGTCAGGTAATATTCCTGGATTGCCATGGGTTCGCATAATCTGGGCTCAGAACGTAGAGACGGGGCGTGACTACCAAAGAAATGAGGAGCTTACACCAAGTACCAGCCCACCCTTTAACTATGACTTTGGTACTTGGCACTGACTGCCAAAACCCTCTCCTTTCCCCCGAAAACTGGAGGACCTCCCCTGAATAAATTCGACATCTGCTTGCCTCTATTCAGATCCTGTTTATAGTTATAGCACATTTCGTGGAAAGTAATTTAATTCCTTCAATTAACATGCGCAGCCATCCAATGGACATATGCGATGATATAATAAAAATAATACGAAAATCGATGACATTTTAATTAATGACAGCTCAGATAAGACTCCAAAACAAATAGAAGTTTGATTGGTAAAAAAAAAAAAAAAAGCCAGTCATTTAGATTAATTAATTACTACAAAAATTACTTTCATAAATTTGATTTAAACTAAATAAAAACAATATTTTGTAAGCATTTTAAATTATCAGCAGTTTTTTTTATAGTTATCCATGATATTTTAAATATCATTATTAAATATTTATTATATCTTATTATTTGAATTATTATAATGACTATTGATATTAATATTTATAATAAATATGGCTATTTATGTTATTATTATATCATTGTTATTAATAACCATAATTATTTTATATTTATTATTTAAATTTTGATGCATTTTAATGCTGAGCATTAAAGCTATATTAATTATCTGCCTATCAGAGTTTCCCGTAATACAAGAGGTGTATTAAAATAACATAATTTAAATAATGAAGATTAAATTACAGTTCTTAATTTTAATTCAGTCTGAGAGTAAAATAAACCTGTTTCTTATTTTTCCTACGAAGAAAAATAATGCTATCTATCCCCCAGACTTATGGAACTTCACAATGCTGACTTCCCTCAATTACAAGACTGTCTCAGAGGTGTAGATAATGTAGCTATATTAATAAATTTAAATAATAGACCATTAAACATTTATTGTTATAAATTAACACAAAATGCAATCAACGCACCATAAAAGTTATTATAAAAAACTCTAATGAATGAAAGGAAAATCTTAAAGGTATTATGAAAGTTAAGTAAAGACAAAAGAAAGCATCCTTTATTCATTATATGAATAGTATGAATATAAACTATTGAATAATAAAATCAAATTTAATTTATTTTAAAAACAACTTTTAAGGTAATGCTAAGTATAAACAATTTTATTATATTCTTTCAAATTTCTTTAAGGTTTTCTTCTAGCTTTATTTATCGATTATTTTACCGTCTTTCGACTACCATCACTATAAACTTCTATTACCTGTAACCTGTTACCTGTTCTAAGTAAACATGACTATAACTTTTATTAACTGTAAATAATATTGTCTATTGTTATTAATTTTTCGATTTTATTTATTTTTTTATTTTGTTTTATTCAATTATATTTAATTTTATTTTATTTTATTCTCATTTTAATTTATAATTCTGTTGTTTAATTAATAATATATTACTAGTTAAATAGTTGCCTCATTTAATTATATTTATTTTTATTCAGTATATTTAAATTTATTTATTATATTAATTTTTATTTATTATATTTATTTTTATTCATTATATTTATTTTTATTCATTATATTAATTTTTATTTATTATATTTATTTTTATTTATTATATTAATTTTTATTTATTATATTAATTTTTATTTTGTATATTTATTTTTATTTATTATATTTATTTTTATTTATTATATTTATTTTTCTTTACTATATTTATTTTTCTTTACTATGTTTATTTTTATTTATTATATTTATTTTTATTTATTATATTAATTCTTATTTAATATATTTATTTCTATTTATTATATTTATTATATCTGTTCTAGAGAGTATCCAATGCGTCGCACTACATCTTTCATCTAATATTGAACGTGTATTAATAATTAATTAAGTAATTCGATACGCTCTGCGATACCAAAGATGATGGATGTGTTCTAATACCTTAGATAACATCTAATTAAACTTAGCCAAATTCATAAGCAACTGATGATTTATTTCAATAATTATTGAATACTGCGAAGGGTCTTTAAAATATTGATGGAGATTTGTTGTGTAAATATTTTCTTTATAGAAATGGCGCAGAAACCGAATCTTGGCCGCCTTTCATTGTGCGATAATTTGTATAGCAAAATCTCTTCTTCCCCTGCCCCTGCCCCAGCCTCTTCTGTCTACTACATTGACTTCCATCTGTGGATGATTGTGTGTGGTGAAAACATTAACATATATATCAAATGTAAGTTGAATACCCTTAATGTGATACTATAACAATAGCACAGTTTATACTAAAAAATATTGTTGGCTAAATGGCGGCAGGTTGTTAAACTCATTAGCCCCAAGCCACCCGCGCCCACAAATGGCAGCGAGAAACCCCAAAAATACAAAATAGCAAAATAAAAAAAATCCACAATACGAAAGAAAGCAACTAAGAACAGTTGAGTTGCAACGAGACGTGCACACATCTCAGATACCCTACACATATATACACACACACACGTACATGCGACTGATGTTCACTCGGAATCCAATGTAAAGCAATTCGGTTGTCTATAAAAAAAATCGTATTTTTTTTAATCAAAAATTATTTTGCTTGTCTTCGACAAACGCTGATAAGAAATCGATATACCCTTTTGGCCACTCGCGAAGGGTATAAAAACAAATAAAGAAAATAAAGAAACCAATTTGGGGCTCTGTTTGGTTTCGTGGGCCATTTGGCGGGCCGTTCACAGTCGTTGTGGGTGTGGAGTGTGGGTGTTGCTGTTAGTGTTGGTGTTGGTTATTCGCAGTGTGTCCATAGTCACAGTCACTTAATTATGATTCCCCTGCTCCAACCGCTGCAGCCGCTCACCGTGTGCCCGTCTGCCATGTGGTTAATGAGCGAACGGAAATTGAAACTTATTCGCTTCTCTTTTCCTTTTATTTGCTTTTTAAAGTTTTAAATTAAATAAGAAATGAAAGGGTGACATAATTTATAAGAAATTAAATGAAAACGTAATAAAAATTGCACGCGCTGCAGAGGAAAAGCAGTATGAAAAGCAAGAAAAATGAAAACTCAACTCTGTTATGTATGAAAAATGGTTTCAGATGCGTGACTGAAATCGCAGTGATATAAGCAATGGGAAATGCAACGCAACAGCCGCAAAATGTTTAAACAATTAACAATAAACAATAAATAATGCCCGCATATTGCGCAGGCTATGGGTTAATTTTAAAATACCAACGGTATTTAAAAGTATCTAGATAAATAAATGGCCCCAATAGAAAGTCCCAAAGAAATAGAACGCACCCAAAACTTTATCAAAACTCTGAGACGCGCCGCTGCAGCGATCGTCGACGCGCTGCCGTCCCCAACTAATGACCTACATAGGGCCAAGCCCAGCGACAGAAGGGGAAGCCGCCGCCAGACTCTTTTCAGTCGTAGATCAATCAAAGTGCTCCTCTCTGCTTTTATTGATTGCCTCCAAATGCGGCTGTTGATGCAGTTGTTGCTGTCGTTGTTGTTGTTGTTGTTGTTGTTGTAACTGCAGTTATTGTTGTTGTATTAAAACTATTTTCGGAATCTTTATCAACGCTGCACTTTCAGTGCCAAGATCCCAAATGTTGTGGCCGCTCTATTTTTGGCTACCCTGGAAGATTTATGGCCAAGTGTCTGGGCACTCCGACAGTCGATTCTCGGCTCAGTTGCCCAACTACTTTAATTGCCTGAAGTGGTGCTAGCGATGGCGATGGCTATGGCTATGGGTATGGGTATGGCAATGGCGGTGGGGCAAGTGTCGTGCCACGACAGGAAATGCTTCAACCGCTTGATTTTAAAATTGGATTTTTCGTGCTCAACGCACACGCCCCCAACCCCGATAGTTGATGTTGTTGCCCTCCTGTTCATGGCCATAATCAAGCCAATTTAATAATATGTTACGCTGCACACAATTTCACCTGCGAGCCTGAGCCTGGAGCGTCCAAACCAAAGGAACACCAACCCAAAACCTAACCCAACGATCCACAGAGTTGATCTCTTGGTCAAAGCTGCGTTTTCGCTCGTATTTTTGAGCCACGCATGCGTGTCAATGTGTCAGAAAGAGACGCAGCAGCGACCGAAGACAGAGATGGCAAGAAAGTGGGCGGCCAATAACATTTGGCACAAACGCGAAATAAAAGCCTTCAACTGGCGTACGTGACATTTGGGGAGCAGTCCAGAGACTCACTACCTGGAAATCCAGATTTAAAAAGTGCGCATTAGAAAAACCTTTGACTTTGGAACTAACAATTTTATAATTTGAATGCAGATCCACAGATGAGTGTAAAATATAGAATATAGAATATGACATTTAGAATATAGAATATAGAATAAAGAATATAGAATATAGAATATAGAATATAGAATATAGAATATAGAATATAGAATATATAATATAGAATATAGAATATAGAATATAGAATATAGAATATAGAATACAGAATATAGAATATAGAATATAGAATATAGAATATAGAATATAGAATACAGAATATAGAATATAGAATATAGAATATAGAATATAGAATATAGAATATATATTATAGAATATAGAATATAGAATATAGAATATAGAATATAGAATATAGAATATAGAATATAGAATATAGAATATAGAATATAGAATATAGAATATAGAATATAGAATATATATTATAGAATATAGAATATAGAATATAGAATATAGAATATATAATATAGAATATAGAATATAGAATATAGAATATAGAATATAGAATATAGAATATAGAATATAGAATATAGAATATAGAATATAGAATATAGAATATAGAATATAGAATATAGAATATAGAATATAGAATATAGAATATAGAATATAGAATATAGAATATAGAATATAGAATATAGAATATAGAATATAGAATATAGAATATAGAATATAGAATATAGAATATAGAATATAGAATCTTTTAACTCTTATTTGTAAATATTCTGAAATTTCCTTCCTTCCAAGGGTTCAAAATGTCAAGGAGCAAAGGGTAAAGATTTAATTGAAAATATTCTGCAAACTCTTTGAATTCTACAAAACATCGATGCTGACCCCAGTGACCTTTGATATTTGTCTGCCTGACCTGCTACGATTTGATTGACACACTTGTCGCATCAGGTAAAGGGACTCGATTCCACTGAAAAGACTTGGAGCAAATGTCAAATGGATGCATCAAATGTCAACTGAAATGACAATAATCCAAGGGCTTGGATGTGTATAGAGGGAAAGACGTGTGGCAAGTGGCAAGTGGCAAAGGGGCATGTCCATTTATGTTCTATGACCTTTTTCCAATTGGCTTCAGTTTGCGAATGTTGAACGAATGTAAAATTCCTGTTTCTTTACCGCAAAAAAAATGTATGTACACCATTTTTTGTACTCCGCCCGCGGACATAAAAAGCGACAAAAGCAACAACTGCAACAAAAGCAACAACAGCTGCTGGAGCTAGACCTGCGGTTGGGAGTTGAGCCACTGGAGCAGCTGGCACTAGGAGCTGGAACGATATGCTTGAGTGACGAATGGTGTGGCTGTGGCTGTGGCTGTGGTGTGGCTGCCTGGGACTCTGTTCTGACTCCTTGGCCCATGGCTTTCCTCTGGCTTTGGCCATGCAGATTGCCGGCTACAATTTTCGATGCATAATCAGCGGCGGCAACAACAGTTTGCTACGTGACGAATTACGTGCAAAATTACTAGCTAAAGCAACAGTAAGAAAAGCAACAACAAAAACAACATCATTAACAACAACAACAACAACAATAACAACAGAAAAAACAATAACAACAACAAGAGCAATAACAATAATCACTTGGATCTCCGAAGTCAAGTGCGCAGAGATGAACGTCCAACGACTGTGGAGGCTCTTCAAATTGCACTTGCGCCTTAAGAAAATTATTTTAAATTAAATTCAAGAATAATTTAATTTGATTATTTAACTTAACGTTTATTTATGCCTCTTTTTTTGTTGCAACTTTCCCGCTAACATTTGCTGCAGCTGCCCGTCATGTGATCAAGATAAAATCGAGACTGGCAGTGCCGACTATATAATTCGCAGCTGGCAATGACATGTTTGACGTTCAGTCGAATTTTTAAATTATTCCTTTTTGAAAGAAAATTGTATTTTAATTTTAAATTTAAAATCATATATTTAAGATTTAAAATACCAAACTTAATATTCAAAGTTAAAAAAGTAAGATTAAAATTAAAATTTAATAAAATCAAAATATTTTAAAAATTAATTTAACATTTTTTATTTTTTTTAATTCTTTATTTTGTTGTTGATAGAAAATAAATTGTAACAGTATTTGTAAATCACGTTTACTGCTATTATTTTCAATGCTTTCACAGCTACTTTTACGGTGACTGTCAACGTCATTGTCATAATTCATGGCGTTGCAGTTGTCATCGTTTCTGTAACTGTCAAAGTCCCTATAATTGGCATTGAAAATCTCACAGATTGTCACGCTTATGTCACGCTATCTATCACGGTCACTGTCACTACAAAATTTCAAAGTTACTAACAATCTTACAGTTCCTAAACCGACTAATATTTATGTGACTCTTTTAGTCACAATCGCACTGTTAATTATACGTGATATTATCACTGACAGCGTTACATCAGTCACTTAAGTGATTAATATCACTGTAACTGTGACTACCACTTACAGTGTTTATACTATAAAATTAGTAAGCATTTCTGATGTTACTTTTCTGTAACTGTGACTACTTAAAATTATTATTTAAGTACAGTTTTCTAGTCACTGTAACTGCTACTTGAATATTTACGGTTACTCTTTATTATTTACTCACTTTTAAATAAATTGTAAGGCATAATTTACCTTTTAATTTAATTTTAAGATTAATGAATATTCAATTAATTTTGTTAAAAACTTTCTTATCATTTTATAATTGTTTAACCTTTCAAAAGACCTTCCAAAATAAGTTTGAATTTGTAACTAATTCGATGCTCATCAATTTTACCCAAAGAGATTAATTCATTTTCTTTCTTTTACGGCTTATAAATTGTATGCAAATCGATTTTTCTGAAAACAAAAGGATTTTCAACTTTTCAGCTGTCAAAAGAATGAAAAAGATGATTTTCCTCGAGGCTTAGCGTTGTCTTTCACCTGTCTAAAAGGCATACCCTTTGATAGACTCGTAGAGCCTTAATTCGACCAAAACAAATTATTTACGTCAGACTTAGGAAAATTCCTAGTACTAGAATATCGAGCCGAGTCCCTTTGCCATTTATAGGATAACCTTCAAAGCTGTACTGTTACCAGGACAACTGCGGCGATTATGTCACATAGCTGTACGGGCTGGGACCCTCCATTTAATGGCCCCCTGCTGGGCTCTGGCTGGGGGGGGTCAGATTATTGTCATTACGTGTTTTGTGGCATTTGAGAGACATGAATTGAGTACGGGGCCAAGTTTGAAGGAGGGGAGGATCTTGGGTTCCAAAGGGTTTGCCTGGTCGCAATTTGCTAAAATATTTCCCAACCAAAGGGAAATGGCACAGAGACAAATGCGACAAGTGACATGTGAGAAATTATTTCAAAGCTGCTGTCCAAATGTCGGAGACCCAAATCCGTAATATCCAAAATACTCTTAGTTGACACATTTCCGATGCCTGTGGACTACAACAACAACAACAACTAAATGTTTTCGCCTCAAGTGCAAACGTCAAAAGCCAAAGCCATCGGACTGGCCCTCAAATTTAATTGTTGCGAAATGGCACTTTGAAGTGGCGCCCTCCGGCGACCCAAACCCCAGACCAAACCTAAACCCCAACCCGAACCACAGCCCAAGTCCAAGCCCCAGCCCCAGCCCAAGCCCAAGCCCGAACTACTTATCGTTGTTGCTGCCTCTTTTCCCATACGACTTTCGATGGTCTCGTATTGCTATTTTAATTTTGCTAATGCAAGAAACGTTTTGCATTTCCTAAGCTTTGGTTCCGTTCTAGTTTTTCCCCTGGGCATGAAGGGATGGCCCAATTGGGCGGGGGAATATAAGGGTGATGTATGCATGCCATCCAAGGCTGACGACTGATTTACGAAATGCCAAGAAATTTTCGATGCGATTACGTTAAGTGAGTGCCAAAGGTTATCGTGAGTGTGCGCATGTATGCATGTGTGTGTGTGTGTGTCTGTCTGTGTGTATGTTTGTGTGTGTGGTGTAACTTTTTTAGAGTGGAAACTTGGACGCAAGCTAACGGAACTTTTAGAAAACCATTAGTAAAATTCACCATAGCGCACTTTCAATTTTCATGTGGCCTTTCTTCTTCTTTCTTTTTGAAATTTGGAACGGAAATTGACGCAAAACTTCAAAAAAATAAATTAAAACTTGTGTTTGCCCCAAGCACATAGATTAAGTGTAAACAATTGTTAAATTTCGCTGTTAAATAAACAAAAACAAAAAAAGAAGAAATTTCCAATGGCTTAGCTTGGAATTTCCGTAATTTCGATACTTGACTTTAAAGCTTGTTTCCGTTAATATTCCAAGCCTTTTATCAATTTCGATAACAATCGCGATTTGTTCCAGAAGATATGAACGTGTATATAGACATATGTAAATATTTGAATATTAAGGTAAACAAATTATTCACATTCATTCATTTTATTTTCATAAATGGCAACGTTCCCGCTTTTGGGCGTTTGCGCGTACGATTGTCGCATAAAATCGATTATTTAGCATATTAATCGATCACCGACAGGTATAAGATTTATTAATGGCTTTTTAATTTATGAATGATTGGTTCTTGGCTATTTCTAGCCATATTTATTTATTAGAATGAAAAAGAAAAATATAGTTTATGATTTTAAATTTATGCATTTAAGACGTAAAGTTATTGCCAACCGTTGGAAATAAAATTAAGGCTTTAAATTTTAATTTAATTATATTATTAAATTTATTGTATAATTTATATATTTTAATATAAAAATTTGTATCTTTATATATATTATAAATTTATTTACTATCAAGTAAAATCCATCAAAATCTAAAATTCCTGTCTTTTTCATTTTCTTTCAAGAATCTTAATTCGCTTTATTTGTGGGTTTCCTACTTATTAAGCTGCACTTTCCCAGCCTTTCAGTTTTCAATTTTCAGTGCCATTTCAATCGAAGAACAAATCAAATTAAATCGCTTTAATAACGCTGGAGACCCACAGCAACCACAGTCCAGAATCACATGCCGTCTGTATCGACGCCCCATAATCGTAATTGCTTGCTCGTATCTCGATATTTGCTCAATGAATTCTCAAATCGCCAAAGCGTGCAGATAATTCATATTTAATTGCGGCGGTCATTGAAAAGAAAATGCAACGCAATGCAAAAAAAAAAAACTAATAAAAAAAATTATTGAGGAGAAGAAGAATTGGTTTCTCATGTTTGGATTTGTAATGCAAATAGTACGGAGACCCCATATGGTCAGGCCATGGCATCCATGACAAGTAGCCAGTCAGCAATGAAACCGCAAACTAAGCTGACAAGTGCAGTGCACACAGCGGGCAGAAGCAGAGGCAGTGGCTACGACTGCGACTGCGACAGCTGCAGTTGCAGCCAAAGCAGAGGTAGTATCAGAGCTGTGGGCTGAGGCGTTGACAGAGGAAGCAGCACCTTGGTGGCATTGTCGAGATTTATGGCTACGGCTTGGGAGCAGAGGGTCCCATGTCAACAACACTCTGGCGACGCTTATGTTGACGTCGTCAATAATCAGCCGCTGAACTCATAGATTCACAGACAGTCTCAAGGCGAGACCAACAACAGCAGGAAAAAAAACAACAACCACAACAACAACAAGCAAACAAACAGAGCGACAAGTTGCATTTCTTTTCATGACTTTTGTTTGGCTTTGCCCATTGCGACGAGCTTTTCATTTTCGCATCGGTTGCAGCGACAAACGCGGCAATTGCCGTAATCAGTGCAGAAGGCAGTGACAGCAAAGAAAAAACAAAACAAAGCTGAAAAAAAAAATTTAAAGAAAAGCAAAATAAAAAAATTTAAAAAAAAGAGAAATAACAAACTCCAAAGACAAAGGCCAAGCGACGATTACGCTGCGGCGTCACTTTCATGCAGTTAAACGAACAAACATCGAAGACCAAAGGGGAAGTGTGTCTATGGCTATGGTGTCTACGTTTGTGCCTGTCTATGTATGCCTGTATGCACATGTGTGCGTGTGGGAGAGCTTGGCACACCTGAAAGCTGGTCAGCGACATTGCCTCATCGACAAGCAGCGACAGCCAAGCGGCAGCAGCGACAAAAAACCAGTTTCTTCCCACCTATGACGCATGCGATGCTGGATGCTTAAATGATACCCTGCATGCAATCCATGGCGGATAAGCTTTATCTCGCGGTCGTGGGAAGCCGACAGTCAAAAGGCAATAAACGCATATTCTTATAAATTATTATATATATACATATATATATTTTATATTATAACACAATAACAGAAGTAGAGGAATACAAATATATTATTTATCTACATATAAAAAATAACTATTCATTTCATTTTTTCGATACCATCTGCAGGGTATTATTTAGTCTATAACTTTATTTCTGCAATTTTGTATCTGATGCGTTTTCTTCCTCTACGTTTCTGCTTGTTTTTCTATGATTTAATCGTGCCGCACATCAAAGAGGAGACTGCAGCGACTCGAATCGTCTATTAGTTCTTTGAAAGCACAGAGGTTCACCCGATGAGAAAGTGAGCTAAGGCCTTAAGTTCTATCAGCATTTTAGTTAGATATTCGATTATAAATCTCAGCTATAATTTTGAAAATCAATTCATTACCGCGACTTATGCGGTTACTAAGTAAAGACTATAAAATATGCACACATTTCAAAGATCAATTAAATCTTATCACTAAATGGTTTATAAGGCTTAAAATACCAAGTTTTATACCTGGCGCTCACAAAGCCTGCGATAACTATCGCTAATGCAGCTGTCACGACCGTGTGTACTTTCTATATACATAGATAAATATATAGATAGATATATATATATAAATATTATTATTATAGATACATTGCGATCTTTCCATAAAATTGCTTAAGTATCTCTATAGAAATTAAGAGACCTGAAAAAAACAATGTATAATTTTTCTGTGGGTTTTCCTCTGTGTTGATTTTAAGTAAAAGCATTTATATGTTTTAATCGCTGATCTACCCCAACAATTTAAGAGTTAATTGCAGTCATTTAACAACTACTCATGGATAAAAAAATTAGTTATGGTCTATAAAACGCTCACGCGACGCTCCGGACTGCACCTCAAAGCAAGCATCCAAATTGATATGTTCAGCACTTGAGATATGCGTTAATTTCAGTGAAGGTCATTACATAGACGATTGCTTGTGCCAAGTAATCGATAGTTGTATGCGTCATGTAAGCGATAATGGCAGCCATCTCAAGTCGTGTTATCGAGGTCAACGAAGTAATCGATGTGGACTGCCACCTTTAAACGCCATTTATTTTCCTATTTTTTTTCTGTGCTGTCAATTTTAACAAATATCCTTCAGCTCTATGGATTACTTTAAATAAAACGATTTATATAATTATTTACACTTGAACTGTTCTATTTGTTCAATCATGACGACTTATTTTTGACGCAATAATTTCAAATATTTTTATCAGCAATAAAAATATACGACTTTCGTATCTTTAGAGCTGCAAAGCGTCGCCATTAAGATTACAGCTGCAGTGTCAGCTATTTTCACACCTACACACACAAGCACAAGCACAAACACCCTCACCGCCACTCACACCCACATCCACACCTACACCCACGCACACGCACACGCACACACATTGCGGTACCAAGCTTTGAGCTTCTAATATGCTGACGGTACTTAAACTAAACAATGACACGAGAAAAACATGAAAAATCATTTTTTTTTTTTTTTTTTTTTGTTTTCCTTGTTATTGCGCACTTGAGGAAAGATTTTTTTTTTTATTGAATTTGCATTTTCTCCAAGTGATTTTCTAGGTATGACCCTCATCGATTATTATGAAAAACTAAATAAAAATAAGCAGAAAAAAATTCCTTAAAGAATTTAATACCATTTTCTATGTGAATCTATGAAATTCTATGTGGAGTATCTTGAGTTGCTTGAGGGCAAGTTTATATATTTTATTAATAAAAGCCTTAAAAATAAATCCGATATTTTGTTTAGAATTCAATAGATAATAAGTCATTAAATGGAATAATAATAGTTTTATTACATCCACAAAACGTGATGAGCGACAGGTGAAATATCAATCAATTGATTTTCTAAAAGGAGTTCCTGGAAATATACGTGACGTCCATGTAAAAAATGTATTATATCTTTTCTCAATTTTATTCAAATTTTCTGTCTACTCTGATGTCAGTTTGACATTTTATCATTTTTCCATTTTCTTTCATTTCTTCCTCTATTAGAATCACATTTGGGAATAACAATGATGATTGCTTTTCCAAGCTTTTCCATTTTCCATTTTCAGCTGCACGCTGTCAAACACGTGAAAAGCTAACATTTATGTTGATTGGCTGAAAAAGGAAATTTTCAAAGGACGAAGAGTTTCTAACGAACCACATTTTAAATTCCATAAAAAAAAACCCAGAGAGAGAGAGAGAGAGAGAGAGAGAGAGAGAGAGAGAGAGAGAGCAAATGCCTCGCATTTTTAATGATTTTCATTCAGTTGAAGATTTGACTTTCTTTTTTTTATTAAAAACATAAAAGAATTTTAATCCGAAAAATATATTGATTTAAAAATCGATTGTCTATAAGATTAAAATAGTCATTGAACTTATGATCTATTGGCGACATTGAAATGTTATTCAGATGAGAGTCGAGTTGTAAGACTTGTCGAAGAAAAATTAAATTCAGGGCACAATTAAAATAATTAAAAAAAAATATATATATAAATTAAAATTAGTTCAATCAAAATAAGATTAAAAATATATATATAAATTAATTAATAAATTTAAAAAAAAATAGATTAAATTTAAATTAAATAAATGATATGGAAAATCCATCTGGATATCAGTTTCAAGTGCGAATGGATCTAAAATGCGAAGCCTTTAAAAGGCGTATAAAAAAGTCTACAGGGAAAGGAAGAAGTGTTTGTAATGCAAGCCCCAATCTTCGGCTGATGCTCCACATTAGTGGGGCAATAAATGCACCGCAATGACCACAAATGAAGCTGCATAATGCAAAATGAGCAATAAATATGAATGATAAAGGAGGAACGAAACACGAGTATCCCCGCTGCTAAATTCTCACTCTTTCACACCCCAACCCCCCACCACCCACCCCTGTAACACTTTTCTTTTTTTGTCTGCTGTCTTTCCCCCGCCTTTGGATGACTTGTTAAGCGGCACAAACTGCGCAACATATTGGCAAAAATGTGGGTCAACAGCAACCACAACAATAACGCCCAATAAACGGGCACTACAATAGTTATCAACTGCAACTATGAAACAGTTGCTGTCTGTGTGTGTGTGTGTGTGTGTGTGTGTGTGTGTGTGTGTGTGTGTGTGTGTGAGTACCTATGAGTATGCATGCATTTACAAATCAATCTTCGTCCCACCCCGCAAGGCTAGACGAAGACCAAACCCATCCGAAACCAAGGCGCGCCTTTGTTCATCAACTTTGTTTGCAATTTGAAAATTGCGCGAAAAGTGACGCGAGTTGTGCATACAGATTCCCACACACGCACACAAACACACACCTACTAACAACAGTGCAAAGTAAACATTGTAAAAATGTTAACCTACACGCACACACACACACACACACAATTGCAATTACGCACCAGCTAACGTGCAAATTATGCAAGTAAACAGATTAATTGGGGCAGCGAATGGGTACAGAAAAGGGCCACAAGCTTAAGAAAATACCAATGCAAACATGGTAACCTTAAATACCAGCACTTAGTATGAATATACTAAAAAGAAAAGCGAAAGAGCGTGAAAGTAATCAATGGCTAAAAATAAAGTAAAGAGGTTCCTATCTGCGTCCATCTAAAACGCTTTTCCAGCTGCAAAAGAAAAGCCCTAAAGGTTTTCTGAAAAATCCAATTCCAAGCTAAAATATCGATTTAATAGCATCTGATTAAAAAAAAATACCAACCCAATTCCAAGCCATAAACTAAGATTTATAGCTTCTGCTTCATAAAACTAATACTTCTGATTATACAAAGAACGCGGTGCACATTCTTCGTGACGTCATTTGGGTAATTTTAACGATTGACACTAAAAACGAGCACTTAATCTGGAAATAGGTACCAACTCAGGATCGTAGGTTCATATATAAAAACAGATAAAATGTTAAGTTTTTCTATGGCAACTTAAGGGGCGTCTAAATAAAGATATTCACCGATAAACTTACCTATTCAGATTTGATAACTAAATTACAATAAAAAAAAAAACTGGAAACATTCCCCAAAATTTTTCCTAATCTTAATATAGAAAAAAAATTAAAGAAAATAAAAAAAAGCTTAAAATAAAAAATAAAATAGATCGACTGAAAATACTCTACATATCATACAGTAGATTTATTTGTTAATAATAATATTAATAATAATATAATTTTTCAATTTTTACAGTTAAAGTGTAAATATTATAAATAAATAAATTATTTAAAAATTTATTTAATTTAAATGTCTTTTATATACGATGATATAAGCAAAGGAATGACAAATCAAATTTTTTTCTTTCGTGGTCTTCAGTATAAATTTATGAGCTCTATAAACTTTTATTATTTGATAATTTGTCAGGTACAATAAATTATAGGGTATTCCGAGCTTTGATATCTATTTTAAGAAATTTAATACACAGCTATTTTTTTTTTTAAATTTAAAAATGAAAAAAAATTTACCAGACAGAAGAAATATACGATAAAGATGGAGTAGAAGCAAAAATACTATAAAAGCAAAAGTCGGTAATTTAAGTTACTAAAAGGAGTAAAATAAAACCAAAAGAAAAAACATAAAGCTTCACAATAAATCAATTAACAATAATTATAGATTTTTTTATTATAAAACTATAGTTCAAAAATTACTATAAATGATAAAGGTCATTTGTTAACTTCAATCCTATTAGCTTTATTCTTGTTGGACGAAAAAAAGCTAGTACGACAGAACTGACTAAAAAGTAGAATCAATATATCGTAACAAAAATATCAGAGCCAAGTCTGTCAGATTTATCGATAAATCAAAACCACAGTTTACAGAAAATAGATGTTGGGTTCGCTCTATTTTAAGGATTCATTTATTTAACGGCTTTAAAAAGGATAAAAAGAAATACCAAAATTTCCCAAAAAAAATTGATTATCATTGGAAAAAGAATCCAACTGGCTAGGTGAGTCTATCTGTAATTTCGACTTTTTGTATGAAACCAAATATCTCGGGGAAGATTTATCCTTGATTTTTATATTCCTGGCCAAAACAATCTGTGAACTTAATTCACAGATTTTTGGTATACACAAAAACTAATGTCTTCTCAATTCAAAATAAAAATAGTATTTTTACACATCGCATTATATAAGATAAACTACCGAAAAGTTTTTTTTCTCCGATTATTTCTGAGGGTTTAAATTTATCGATACAGTTCTATTTTCATTGAAACTATCAATCAGAGGTACTTTTACAGTCTATACTTTAAAATTTCTGAATTGAGCAACCACGACATTTGAAGCCTTTTTAAAGTGTGTCCTTTGTACAAAGGTTCCGCTGGGCTAGTTTTGCTCATTTCAACTGGATAACTGTGGGGAGACGACCAAAATGCGCACAAGGACAATTTAAGATAATTGAAGTACCCTTACATAAGTGTTTATAAACACAATACTCATACACACATACATGTATTAGTACCTAAACACACACACACACATACACATACACATATAGACATGTGTGTGCATGGAGATAACCACTTTGCACACTCCCCACACGGCTCGGCACTTGGTGCCAAGTGAGTGACTGGAACGTAGCCCCAACCTTTGAATACTTTTAACACTCGGAGCACTCGGATGTACGTTAAATATTCATACGCCCAAACAATGACTGACATAGAAAACAATAACAATTTTTTTGGATAAGTTTTTGTTTCTTTTTCGGATAAGGAATTTCCCCACTTCGATGCTCTGTCATCTTTGCAAATGTTTTTTGTGTGTGGGAAATAAATTGTTAAAAAAAAAACATTTTTTTTTCTTTCTTGTTTTCTTGTTTTAAATACGTACAAGACCTGAGAAAGACATTGAAGCGTTACCTGGTAATTATTTAAAATGAGTTCACAAAACCGCAAAAAAAATAAAAAAAATATTAAAGAAAAAACTTTCAAAAAAAAAAAAAGCTAAGCTAACTTCCACTTCAAGAGACTCACGTAGGTGGCAATTGAAGCAATTTTATGTTGCCGATAGTTTTGAAAAGTTTTCAAACAGAAACTTAGGAGCAGAGAAAAGCAAAAGAAAAAGGGAGAAAGGGAGAAAGGGAGAGAGAGGTAGGGAATAGGAGACGGAGAAGAAATTTAGAGAAAATTTAGGAAGAATAATTTAAGCAGCATCAACACAAAGAGCAATAACCCAGACGCACACAGAGAAAGGCGGTGCCACGTACGTGGCACATCCTGCAAACCTGCAATATCCTTGCTGTTTCACTTTCCTGCGGGCGCTTTTGTGTTCTCAGTGCAAACATGGATACCATAAGTCTCGGCAAAGGATAAAAGACGCTTGCGACTGTCAGTTGCATGTGTGTGAGTGTGTGTGTGTGTGTGCTTTGTGTGTTGGTGTGTTGCAAGTGGCCACAAGGAAGCGTTACGCGTGGACTAAGGAGCTGCGTTCCGTAACCGGAAACACTAGCAACAAAAGTTCAAAGTTCTTAAAGGACATACCAGTTCTTCATGCAAACGAATGGTATATATTTGTATGAGTTAGTTTGTTTATGTGTGTGTGTGTGTCTCTGTGTGTTTGTGTGTGTCTGCGCTTAAAGTGCAATGTGCCACCAACGAATTAAGGTCAAATCATGCACAAAAGCTGGGAGCAGAGACCAGCTCTTCATGCCACTCTAACCGCTATCTCTTCCCTTCCCTCCCCAACAGGATTCGCGCTGCCACGCCCCTTAACATCCCAGACGCGTCAGTCAACGGCGTTGCAAGCCACGTCTGTGGTCTGAGGGACTCCGCATATTAATGACAACTACATGTCATAAACTTTTTTTTTCCCTCCAAGAGGAACCTTCGCTCCTTTGTTTTTGTCTCAGTTGTTGTTGTTATTGTTGTTGTTTTTTCTGCTGTGTTGTTGCTGTTGCAAAGCGTTGGCACTTTTTTTTTATTTATGTTTCGTTTTTTACATTGCAGGATGTGTGCAAGTTTTTCATTGCAGCTGCAACTCAGCGACGCGCATATCCTGCACATAGCACACATCCTGCTGCAAGTCTTTCCCTTCACCTTCGCCCTACCACCTTCACCAACATAGTGAATGTTGTATTTCAGCAAATGTCTATAAATGAAGGCTCCAAACAGATTTCAGTGCCCGTGACAGGCGAAGAACAAAACTATATATAAAATATATTCTATTTATCCGGATCCAAGAATGACATTTCGTTATTGACACGCTTGTCCCCCATCGGAATTATCCGTTCAACTTATCGAGCGCTTAAAGGGAATTCAATGGAATTTAATCCCTAGTTAACAGGTTGTGCTAGCCAATTTTTTTTTTATTACATTATAACAATTTATAAATATTAATATTTAATTTATTATTATAATTAATTATTATTTTTATTTATAATTATTTTTAATTATTATTATTTATTATTACTATTATTTATTATAATTATTATTTATTATAATTATTATTTATTATTATTACTTATAACTATTATTATTTATAATTATTATTATTTATTATTATTTTTTATTATTATTATTTATTATTTTTATTATTTATAATTATAATTATTTATTATTATCATTAATTATAATTATTTAATTATTATTATTCAATTATTATTACTTACTTTTATTTTTTCTATTTCAAATACATTTTATATATTATATTTATTATTATATTATTATATTTAATATTTTTAAATTACATATTGGTTTATTGAATAAAAAGGATTCGTTTAAATTGGCATACTACTGCCTTCTTTAAATGTTTAACTAAATTTGTTCGTAATAAATAATGAATAATATGAAAATATTGTTAATTACAAATAATTTATTAAAGGCACACGGAAGCATTTAATAAATTAAAGATACAAAAATGACAGATCATTTTTTCTATTTAATTTCTGCAGGTGCTTTGCACAAAGGAGCAATATTAATATTAATGAAAAAATATTATATATGTATATAATATTATTAAATTATTTAAATTTTTTAAAATGTAATTATTTTTTTATCAAAGATTGAGTGATAAAACGATCATTTATGTTTATACTATTTTTTATAATTATATTTTATTTTATTTTTATATTTCTTTTATAAGTTTGATTTTAATATTTATTTAATTTATTTATATATATTTTTTATTATTAAATAATCTATTTTTTTTTATTTATATAAAAATAATTATTTATTCTGATAATGTTAGATATAAACATATTCAATAAAAATATAAATATATATTTAATAAGAAAATATTTAACAAGCTTAATAAAAATAAGGAAACCTTTTAAAATTATTGTAAACTTTAAAAAAATGTGCAAACAACTTTTCGACTACATAATAATAAAATTAGTGTTAATTTAAAGCAAACACTTAATCATCTTTCACAAGTCGCAGCGCCGAACTCTCTGATAAATTGAATTTAATAGTAACCGCATTAACGAACCTCCGGCGATCGTTCGGTCTTAACCACACATCGGTTGATACTCGTTTGTATCGGATGACCAGATCTGCGAGTGTGTGACTAACTTACAGATACCCTATACCCATTTTTATAGGGGACAGTTAAATTGAAGTAGAAGTCGAGCTTAAAATAAAATTGGGTTGTCTGGGGGCTTTCATCACGATCGTAATTGGAAAAGTCAACATAGTCAATCATTTTGCGGGCTTCGTCTGCACGAATAAAAGTTTGGAGTTTTTCAACACAATCGTTTGGGCCATTCAAAATCGATTTTCCTATGCATTTTCACTTTCATTTTTCACACACACTTACAAATTACCAATGCGGCGCAGCCAATGCAAATTTTGTACGTAAATTGTTGTAAATGGGCTTAACTGCTGGCAATACAAACAACAGTAACAACAACAACAACAACAACAACAACAGCAGCAACTTTAAGTAAGTAACAACAACAATTTGACCAAAACTTTCACTCTTGGCATTAATTTAAGCTCCTGCTCCGAATGCCTTATTTAGGTCAAAATGTACGCCTGGAGCTGCAGCTGCGAAAAATCTTTGGGATTATCTCAAACACTCGGGAGGTAAGTGTCCATTGGGTTCAAATGGCAATGCACGCAAAAGCCAATTGAGTCTCAAAAATAGGAATAAAAGCAACAGCCACAGCAACAGCAGCAATAAACACAACAGCAACAACAACAACAACAACAACAACAACAACAGCAGCAACAATAATAATAATAATTCCGGCAAAGATGAGCACTGATAAAAGATGCGCCGCTGCATGAACTTTGAACTCGTCGCACGCTCGGTCAGCAGCAAATATTACAGTGTGACCCGAGCAAAAATTTTGACAGTGAACTTTGACTTGCCATCAAAATAAGTGTGACCTGTGGGCGGTGGGGGCAACGACTGTTGGATAATTTTAATTGACTGACACATTTTATTCCCTTATTCTTTGGATTAATCTTTAGATAATTTAAGTTAAGCCGCGGCTGCCTGAGCGACAGTTACTAAGCGTTTTTTGACATTTTCAAGCACATTTCTTATCATACCTATGCATACTCAAGTGCAGGCACATCAACGCACACCAACGCACACACACACACACACACACACACACACCCATAGACAACTAACTTTTACATCGTAATTAGGGTCCAACGTGCATGCAGCTTCAAAATCAGGTCACGTGTATTTTAACTTAAATCATTATGTACACTTAAATACCCTGTACTCATTAAAAAGCCTGCGACTGGGGAGCGGCCATACCGGTTGTGGGATGAGTGTTAAGTTCAGAAAAAAATTAATTTCTTATAACACTTAAAGTAACCGAGTATAATGAATATATAATTAAAAAGTATATAATATTTAAGAGCTTTGAAAATATAAAAAAATATAAAATATAAAATATATAAATTATATAAAATATATAATATAAAATATTTTTTTAATATATTCTAAATTTTCTGAGAACTTAATTCGGGAATGAACCTATATTTATTTACAAATGATAAATTGAAAATAATTAAATAAATTGAAATTTTGTTTAATTCATTATTTATAGAACATAATAATTCTAAAAAATTAAATAAAGTATAACATAATTATTAGTTTCCAAACAGTGAACTTTTATAAACATTTATAAACATAAATAAATTTTGTATAAATTCCCATTGAAAATATTCCTATATAAAAATACAGGGTAGCAGCAAGTGGAGCATTCGGTGTAAATGTTTTTAGTTTTGTGTTGATTTTGAATTAAATTTTCTACTGCAGCTGCTGCCTCTTATCAGCATTTGAAGCTTCACTCTGTCTGCCACGCAAAAAGTTGAAATGTTAAGGGCCAAAGCTGCTGACGTAGCGCAGAGCAGCGCTCTTTCTGTCAGATTTGTGAAAACAAACTGCGAAAAGTAAAGACTGTACCAGCGCGATGAATGACTTGCCTGAGCATTTGCGATAGGCAACAAGAGCAATGGGAGGCCGTACATTGAACCTATTCCTTAAGCCAAAATGCAGCAAATGTTTGTTAAGAAAATCTTCATCAAGATCAGATATAAATAAATATAAACATATATATATATTTTTTTAATTAAATAAGCAGTTTCTACTCAAATGCGATTATTTCTCGGGTATTTTTTGTAGTCGGTGTAAGTCCCGTTATCTAGCTTTGTATTAAGAATGGGTCGCTTCCGTTCTATTGTAAAATTCTTTAATCTGAAAAGCGATCTTTAAAATTGATAATTTTTTTTTTGTTCTCAGTGTCCTTTTCTTGGGATTAAGAAACAGATATTTGTGTGCGTGTGTGTGTTCGCATAATCAGTTCGTGCATTTTCACATTTGAATGCCTGCAAATGTGTATGAATGTTATGTATGTGTTATGCATATGTGTATGTGTGGCAATTTGAGCGTTTACTTTTCTCCCACACAATGACAGTACCCAAAGCGACACGACGTCTACGTGAATCATAGGCATGAATAATAACGGTTAATTATGTGAATTTATATGAGTGTTTGCATGCGTGTGGGTGTAAGAGAGGGGGAAAAATTTCATAAATAATTTTGCACTTAATAAATGAAGAGAATATCGCAAAGCGCAACAGGCTAATAGATATGATACATATCATAATTTAGAGCAGATGGGGGGGTCGATGTTGTGAAGTTTTAATGCCAAGCAACAAGGAAGTCGTTAAACAAAGCACAACGCTTAATGAAAAGGAGGAGCCGCGGGTGAAGGTGGAACAGAAAGAGCAATGGCAGCGGCCAGACAACAAGAACTACGGAATTAAAATTTAATTTTAATCGCCAAAATGAACGAAGAGAACAAACAGTAACTAAGCAAGGAAAGGCAGGGTGCAAAGCGAGGCGACAGGCATGCTTATCCATTGAGTACGCCGCGGTCACATACATACACATACATACATGCATGCATGCATGCATGCATACATGCATACACACATTCATATGCATAGCGTGCAGACAAATAAATTTTCAACCAGGCAACGGCAGCTGTATGTATACATTGTATACACGCATACACATACACAAGAACACATATAGAAAATTTAATAAACACAAAACAACGCTGGCAGGCAACGAGATCTGCAAAGGCGGCAGCGGCAGCAACAGCAACAACAATGCGGGTATGTGCACATAAATAGGTACATACATACATATTCATATGCATGCAAGGCTTGAGATTTGTAAGGCCATAGGAGGTGATCGGCAAGCAAGAACAAGCAGAACAACGGCAGCAGCAGCAGCAAAAGCAGCGGCAACAACAACACGAGAAGGGACAACAACAACCTGGCAAACAGGTCGCCATCAGGTAAACATGCAGCAGCAGCGGCAGCAGCAGCAGCACTAACAGCAGCAGAAACAACAGCAGGAAGTGAAAGCAAGAGAGAGATAGAAGCAACGATGAAACTGTGCCTGATAAATATCGATAAGTGAGCAGCAGGGCAGGCAGGAAACTAAACTCGTAGTCAAAACAAAAGCCAAATAACCAACGCAGGTAAGAAAAGCATAAAGCGTATAAAGTATTGTTCTGCTGTTGTTGTTGATGCTGTCTATATATACATTCATACATACATACAAAGAGCATGTGTATATTGGTTGGTTAGTTGGTGCTGAGTGGGGCGCGACGAAGACCACAAAAGCAACTGTAAAAATGCAACAAGAACCTGCTGAGACTGGAGGACGAAAAGGAACGACAAAATATTGTTAAGCAAAGGTAAAGCCCCGCTAACATCTAAAATTACAACATACACTTAAGCATGTGAGTGACAAGGATAAGAAATTTCTTCTTTGAGACTATCACAATTTTATAGACAAATGGAACGGGAGTGAACGAGAGACTCCAACGTATGCAGTTATTTATTCAACCAAAGTGCCTATGGTTGTTGTTATTGTTGTTGTTGTAGTCATATGTGTTCTTATTTTTGTTCTTGTCGCTATTTTAGAGTGTCCGACAGATGGAGGAGCATAAAGTCATGTTAAAAATCAAATTGCCGACAAAACAGACACACGGAGCGGTTTATTCTGTTATTCCATCTATCGTTGTTGTTGTTGTTCTTCTTTTTCTTCTTCTTCTTATTGTTGTTGTTTTAGCTTGTTCTGTTATGACGTCAGAGCGCATGCGTTAGGTTTTTCACTGCTTGTTTTTGTTATTCTCCTGCTTTTTCTGCTTTTACATTTTGATTTTTCGGAAAACGCACACAACAAAATTTATGCGACGTTGCTTGTCGCCTGAGTTTGGTCTTTGGATCTCTTCTGATGTTCTGGTGGTGGCTGCACCCGAGGGGGTGCTTTCTATTTTTTCTTTTCATCGTTGGTGGTTGCTGTTGCTGTTGCTGTTGGAGCACACAAAAAGGGAAAACTCATTCTAAACGAGAAGTGCAGATTGCGCGACGTAGTTAAAAACATCCCCACCAGCCCCCACGCCAAGCAATTGGTAAATAATAAAACAAATTGCGTTATAATTCGTCTGAACTGGTAAATTGTTTATCAGTGCGCTCTGAAGTTCAGTAGACGCTCCTCAATGAATCGAAACACGAACTCCAAAAATAGTCATAAAATATATTTCTTTGACGGAATCATGTGCATGGGCGGTCGCTGTATTTGTGGTTCAATGCAATTGGGTTAATGAACTGCAGCGTTGATAAGGAATGTCGAAATATCGAAATATAAAACCAATTCACGTATAATTGACTGATTACTGATAACTGATTATTGATTACCGAATAATATTGTAATATAAATTATAAGTCTCACTTACCGTTTGACCATTTTGTTGGTTACCCCAGAATTGTTTTCCTGCTGCGTGCCAATATCAACGGATTTATTATAATCCAGTTTTGATGTAAAGATTTTGATCCGACGGAAATCAATTTTGGCGATGTTTGCGTTAACCCTTTATATGTGATAAATTATTTTTATTGAATTTTTAACTTTGAATTGTAATTTATTTCTATTTATTAGTATTTTATTTATGTATTTTGGTAATTTTAATTTCATCAAAACATTTCCCATAGTAAGAGTCTAATTGGAATTCAAATCAAATAGTAAAGTAAAAAGGAAATGAAATGAAAAAGGAAAACAAGCAAAAAGAAAAACAAATCAAATAACAAATTAAAATATAAACACATATACAACAGGCTCTATTTGTGTGCGTCTCTGCGTGTGTGTGTGTATTTGCTTGGTATAACTGTTTAATGCAATTTTAGCCACAGCAAAAAGCCAGCAACAACAACAACATAAACAACGACATTCTTTTAAAATTTGCGCTTTTTTTTTATTCGTTTTGGATACTATGCATATGTTTGCATGTGTGTAAATTTATTCAGCAACACTTTAAGGGCTTTGCAACTGCAGAAATAATAACAAGAAGAATACAATTATCACTTTATTGATTCACTGTTTTTATTTGCTTTTGTGATAATCAAACACAAAAATTAACACGCGCAGTTAGAGATGAATGCACTTTTTTGTGCTTCTCGCGTTTGCCTTTTCCGTTTTCTTTGCGCTCAGTCAGACCAACTAATAATTCCAAACAGCACTTACATACATAAAACACACACGCAAACAAATACACATCCATACACCATATGTAAATATATGCACACACATGTCATATGCACGTACAACTAAAATGCACGGTGGGATTAACTTTGTGATCACACATTAAATATATTTTATAAAAATATATACCTTTTTGAAAACAATTTGTTTAGCAATTATTGCAAACTAAACTTTTAATACAATTTTACACCTTATTTCACTTGCCGCAGTTAAGCATTTGCTGCATTTCGCGAGTTTGCAGTTGTTATGCATCCGCGCCTATTTACCGATTCAAAAAAGATGTGCAATTTAAAGCAATGAATTATTATAATATTATTTTAATACGAGAACTCGATTTAATTAAAATAACTCTCTTGCCGTTTTAAAAACCTTTATAATTTATTATCTAGCGGTCTTGGTCCGAACGCGACGCGCTGTTGTTGCGTTTTGCTGTTGCTACTCGATTTCACGTACGCACAGCAGCTCACCTAACATAATGTTAAAGAAACTTTAAAATAATCGATTAACGATTATTGATTGCAACTTTAACGAAATTTTCTTTTAACTTGTTAATTTTATAAGTCAATTCAAGTAGCTATGATAAACTACGCTAAAATTTAAGTTTTTATCACATTAAATAAAAGAATGCATAAATCTACAGTAAACAATTAAGAATTTAGTCCAGCTATTTTACAGAGGCTTAAATAGCCGCATACTGTTAAGTTACCGGTTATGTTATTTCAATTACAAGAAGTTCACTATCGATAACACGAACACCTTTCTAAGTCTCATAGAATCGATAGCTTGAAATTAAGTACCGCACATATTAAAAAATTTCATATCTTTTATACAATTAATTTTGATAACATAACATATATTTATTTCGTACAACTACAATCTTTTAAAATTTTTTCAAAATAGTTATGCCAATAATCTATTATAGATAAAACGTTTGTAGCCTATTCTAGTACCGGTTCATTTATTTAATTGTTAAATTCAATAAAAGTAAGAACCAAAATTTTGTCTGCAATTTAGGCGGCTACTCAATAAACTTATTCAAAATGAAAGAAAATGGAAACAATAGGCTCATATATTAAATGTAAAACACATTATTTAATATGAAATTGTTTGATAAATTGTAGATTTACAAAACGTTATTATATTTACGAGCGATAAAGTGAAACAACATATTTTTATCAATTTATGAATTAACAATTTACTCCCCATTTTGTCTCTTTATACAATCAAAGACAAATCAAACTTATAAATACTATATGCTTAAAAAGTAGAATGCGTTGAAATGAACTCTTATTTCTCCATATGTTAGTTATAATCGGCACTTTTACCATCACAAGCTACAATCTTAACCTTGTCCACTTTAACAAATTCATGAACTTCACGAAATTCGACGTCGTTGAGCATAAGGGTCCAGACATTGTCACAAAAGCGATAAGTGTTTAGTTTTCCTGCCTTAAATGTAACACGTGCCTTTACCCGCTGATTTAATGCATTGTTGATGCTTTTGTCGAACTGCAGCAGAACCTTGAAAGCCAATGCGGGCGTTATTTGACCATACTGAAATATAGATAATGTTAGTTGAATTACATTCAATATTCGTATACTACGCAAGACAAGTATAATAATATAATACATGTCAACAAACGAATTGCATTAAAAAATTCGTTTTTTTTTTTCTTTGGGAAAACCAACTCTGTGGTTGTCTACGACGCACCAGCTGGCGAGGCCATTCATTGAAAATGTATGTTATTATGAGCTCATTTTACCTGAATTAATTCGTCTAGACTTTCTTGCAGCGTATTTCCGAGTGTGGTATTGCGATACAGTTGATACGACATGCTACGGCTGAATAATTATATATTAAAATTTATTGTGCATGCAGCCAAAAGTCTTTCCAGTATTGCTTATGTTATCGATATAAGAAAACAATTTTGATCGTAAAACATGATATTTAAATATATCGATATTACATCAAATTTATAATTTACTTTTGCCATTCTACGTTATTAATTGTTAAATTATATTTAACATTTTATATAAAAAATAAGTCGTCGTCTTAGCAAACTACGTATAATTAAAAATAATATATAATTTATAAAATTTGTGTGAGTTTTATAGCAAACTGCTTTCACTTTGATTCGGTATGCTTTCAAACAAAAGCAAATTGATATGCGCTAAATACTCGATGGGCGGCGCTTATCCTTTGACCTACCCTTAGCGGAACTTCGAAAGCGGAAGTAGCTAAGGGTATGTTGGGCTCAGCAGCCAATGAAATCATCGCCGTATGCAGTGCAGGTGTGGCGCCTTGTTTTTTTTTTATTAACCACAACTTTAAGCGCCTTGTTGTTAATTTTAATGTGGCGAATAATTTGTGACGCGAAGGATATACGCCACTGCTTGACCAAGGCAAACAAATGGTCAGTCCAGGCGTCAGGAGTAGCACCAAGTTTAGTCGCACTTCGATTACACAACTGATTAGTTCAGCCGCTGCTCATTAATAACGGTCTCATTGAAGTGTTAAAATGCTGCAACAGAATCCATCACCACCGCGTAATGTGGATGATGTTATCAAATCACCCACTTCTGCAACAACACCAACACCCACAAGCACAGCAGTCGCCATACCACAGCGACCATCGTCTCCGCGTCAATTCTTCGAACGTCTTTACGGGCATCTCGAGACACGTACGCACAACAGTGAAAATACCGACATCGATGTTGGTACTAATATTGAGACGCCCTATCAAAGTGACGGCGGTAGCGTCTCCTCTCCGGACATATCCATTAGTGATGAGCGCGTATCCGTGGTTAGTTTTCCGTCCTACGATATACATCCTCCATCGGCCGACTTTCATACGTACAGAGCCATAACGTCGGGTACTTCTCCAACGGCTCTGCCATTTCCTCCTTTTCCCGGCGATGCACACATCAGCGCGGGCTTCTCAGCATTTCGTGAGTATATCAACTAGTCTATATATCCGTATATATGATTCCTCGACTCTCCGTTTTGTAAGGATTTTGGCAAAATTTGGAAAAAAGGAAATATTTACTAATTTAATGCATATAACCAAAAAATCAGTCCATAAAGAGAAAAAATATTTCTGTGGGTTTCTAAAAAGTGACACAATCTATAAAAAAAAATATTCAAAAAGAAATAGAATTTATTAAATAGAAAAATTAAAATTGATACTGATACCTAACAAAATTTGTATATTATTTTTATTTTATATTGTATAAATAAGCAAAGGATTAGGAAATGAAAGAGTGAAAGATGAAAATAAAAAAAATAATAAAATAAAATAAATTTTAAGCAAAGGATTAGGAAATGGAAGAGTAAAAGATTAAAACAAAAAAATAAAATAAATTTAAAAAATATAAATAATAATATAAATAGTAAATTAAAATTAATAATATAACAATATTTATACTTAAAATAATTTTTCTTTCTTTTAAAAAGTAAGATTAAAAAAATTATCATATTTTTATAATATATTTGTTTATATTTTTTGTTTTGTTATTTTTACAACGAATCTCATAAAATAAATATTTTGGCAAGACGCTCTTAAATATTTTCCACAACTTGATGATTTTTTTATGTTTATGTAAACAATTAATTTCGTCTTTTCTTGTTTCTTTCTTTTTTTTTTATTATTTTTGATTTGTAAATTTTAAATTTGAAACGTAACAAAATTAAAATAAAAAGCTGCATTTATGTCATTTAAATATAAATAACACATTTTATTTTACACATGTTTTTATGGGAAGCACAGAAAATGTAAACTACCATCTGAAAATATAAATTATTAATCAAATAGGTAATAATAAAATAACAAAAATAAATAATTTAAAAATATAAATAAAAAATATTTAGTGTAATGAATAAATATAATAAAAATAATTTGATTATTTTTTAACTTGGGAAACACACCGAACTTTCTTGGTAGATCTTTCAGAAATGAAAGAATGATATTTAAAATTTATTAGTTACCATGATTATCTTTTATTGTTATATTTTTAATTATTTAAATTAAAATAAATTAAGAATCAGGTATACCATAAAAAAAAGATCTTGCAAAAAAGTAAAACGAAAAAATAAAGTGTAACTGTTTAATAAATTAATAAAATATTTAAGAAAAAAGAAAGATAAGCAGATTTAATAAAAAGTAACACATAAATATTTATAAAATTATAAAAAATTATTTTACTTTAAATTTTTTTAAAACTATTGCAGTTTTAAATTCATTTTCTTTAAACTTTCATAAAACAAAACAAAAAATTACGTAGAAGGACTTTTTTGCAATAAAACATATTTCATATTAAAAGTATGACAAATTCATCAAGCCGCCCTCGTACATTGAAAATTTTAAAATTCATAATTTAATTATTAAAAATTTCACCAAACGGACCTCTTACATTACATATTTTATATTTTAAAAATGGATTAAAAAATATATAATAAGTTCATCCTGTTTTTTTCCCCTTTCCTTTACGCCTTGAAATTTCATTTAAATTAATTAAATGGAAATAAAATATAAGTTTGATTTTTAAATTAAATTTTTTTTAAATTTATTAATTTATTTTTATTTATAAAAAAAAGACATATATTTTTTAGTTGCTGTTCATTTATTTCATTTATTTTTTTTTTTATTTAACACTTTATTTAAACTAAAAATTTTGAGCTATGACGAAAAGTCTTAAGGTGTACTTTTTGGCCCCTCTGTTGGTTTCTTCTGGCTGTCCTCCCGCAGCTTCTTAAGGTTCATAAGCTCCACGGCCAGGAAAGCTTTTAGGTTGGGATCTTTGATCTTTGACAACACAATCTCACGTGCTCGCTCATCGTTGTCGCCCAGAATCTTGGCCAGGGTCTGTGCGTACTGCACCCACACGCAGTTGGCACAGCCGGACATGCAGCAGGTGGTGGGCTCTGGGGGAATCTGCGGGGGGAAATATTAATATTTATTTAATGGCATGGCAGTCACTAAATACCTCAATATCGGAATCACTTTTATCTGTCAGATTCCTTGATGGGAAGACGTTCGATAAACGCATCCTGAAGCGGTTTAACAAGTGAGGAGCACGCATTGTGTTGGGATCTGAAAAAATCAAGAATATTTTTAATCCCGGAGGAAATGGTCAGACTTTCACACGCCGATGCGTGCAGGTGCAAAAGTTACCTGTACTTTAATTAAAGCAAAAAAAAAATATGTAAAAAAATATTAGTTCCGCAGGAACTTCCCAAAAAAATGCTTTAAAAAAGTACCAATTGTCGGGCTATTGAATATCCTTGCACTTGTCGGTAAATCATTGATAAAAAAGAAATTGATAATAAAAAACGTAGAGGAAATAAGAAAAGCACACACACACATACACACATATCCTTAAACACACATTTCTTACAAGAAAAGAAAGCAAGGACAAGGAGCAGAAGAAAGGAAGAAAAAAGTGCGTTAAGAAAAAAGAAATTAAAAAAATATTAAAACGCATTGAGCCGTGAAAATTCACCATTTACTTGCGGTTATCCCTTTTAAAGGTCGTCCTGAAAGGGTTTGAGGTTTTGAATCATTCTGCAAATTAATGAATGTACAGTGGAAAGCCTTGGGTACAGTGGAATGGACAAACCAAAGGATATGTTAAATATAGAAATATTTTTTATTAAAAAAAGGTAATTGGGAGCAGAAAAAAAAAATAGAATTAAGCGAGTTTTAAATAAAAAAAAAAACAGGATATTTCTTAAAATTTCTTAACGGTATAAAGTCACGCCTAAAAGTACAAGTACTTAACTCCTTTTAAAAATTGTAACTGGAAAATTACGAATTATTTAAGGATGAAAAGGATGATTAAGAAAAATTAACTAGGCCCAATTTTAAGCTGTCTACGAATTTTACTCAGAAGGTCCTCGATCCATCAGGATTAAATCAAAGCTTTACAGACAAGTTATTGATAAAGTCCTTTTCTTCAAATCAAATAATATTTATAATCTTTATAGATTATATTTAGTAAAAAAACATCCTAGGACTAACTAAAAGAGAACTTCCTATTATTAAATCCTTTTAGAAAAGATTCTATCTAAATAAACAAGTCCTTCATCAAAAATAGTTGGTCATTAGTAAAAAAAAAGTGAACTGAATAAATTTAATGGATTTATATATTTAAAAAAAAAAAATAATTTTATTAAAAATTTTAATACTAAGAAATATTGCAAAGATTTTACTGCATATATTCTTTTAAAAATAAATCCAAATTTATATTTATAAAGTATTAAAATTGTCAGGATTTTCCTTTTCAAAATTGAAACGATTAAATATGATTAAATAAAAAAAAATGATTAAATACAAAAAAATGATTAAATAAAAAAAAAAATAAATTTAAATATTTAATATGTGATAAAGAAATTCAAATAATAACTAAAAAAAATTAAATAAAAAATAATCAACAAAAATAATCAAATAATCAAATAAAAGCTGCGAGTCTGAGAATTCAGATTTCTACAATGGGATAAAAGTGTAAGAGTGAGCGAGACAGATAGCGTAAATGGAAGGTTGCAAAATTCGCTGAAACCTAAATAAAGATAGACAGATAATGATATCTGTTCATATGTAAACACAGTTTAAAATAGTTGTTATCTATTCACTAATACATATGCATAATAAATGTACTGAGCCACCCACAAAGTACACAGAGCAAGTTCCCCCAGAAAAAAGCTTAAAAAATCTGTAAGACATTGTAATTGAGCCCAACAGGAAACCTAAAAAACATACCCAAAAGCTAATACACCGCACACACACACACACACACATACCTTGGGTATAAAACAACCGAACATGGGCAGACACTTGTGCCTTTTAGCTGAAGGGACACTTGTCATATCAAATTTCACACGTGATTTAAAAAAATATAGAGAAAAAAAAAGAAGGAACACAGAAAAGAGAAAAAAAATTAAATATGTTTTGTATTTAAGCCAAAGCCGAGCTTATGGAAGTTGGGAGTTAGTCAGGCAAAGGGTAATCGGGCGAAAACTAGAGATTAGCCCGTTACACGTACCCACAGAAAATGAAAGCTTCGCATATTCAGATTTCTATAATGGGCTAAAAGTTGCGAGAGTGAGCGAGAAAGATAGAGCGCAGAGCGAGGCTGGTGAATGGGCGGCATTCGGGGGGGAACGAGTGAGTGGTGCAACACAACAATTAGGCGCTAATCAGCGCACAGAAACAAACAATGAATGAAGAGACGTGCTTGGCGAATGGGCGTGGCAGTGGGCAGATCAGTATTTGCGCATGGATGGCATGGGTATTAGGCACAAATGTGTGGATATCAAAGCGACACTTTGATACCCTTGAAGGAAGAAATAGTTTAATAATATTAGTTTATTTTTAAAAAAATATAAATTAAAAAATAAAAATTAAAATATATCATTTACATTATTATTGTTTTTTTTTTTATATATAATCTCTAAATTTACTATTGTAAAATTGCTGCTTATTTATAATTATAAAAACATTAATTAAATCAATAAAAAAAAAAAAAATAAAAAAAATACCATAAAAAAATATAACAAAACAAATAGTATAAATTAATTAAATTAAATAAATAAAATAAAATAAATAAATTAAGTAAAATAAATAAAATAAATAACATAAATAAAATAAATAATTTAAATACAATAATATAAATATAATAAATAAATAAAATAAATAATTTAAATACAATAAAATAAATATAATAAATAAAATAAAATAAAAAATATAAATAAATAAAATACAATAAAATAAATATAATAAATAAAATAAAATAAAAAATATAAATAAATAAAATACAATAAAATAAATAAAATAAATAAAATAAAATAAAATAAATAAAAAGAAAAAAATTAACTACTAAAAATAACGATGTATAAATAAAAAACTGTTTAAATTTATACCATTATATTTTTTAAAATATATCCTTAAATTTAATAAATAACTAAACATTCCTGTCACATTTTCCAAACTAAATGAAAATTTGTAATGGTTCAAGTTTCCAGAGCTCGTCTAAAAATCCCTATGCCTCCAGGGGAAGTGTAGAGTTATGATGACTGTAGGAATAGTAGAACAACAACAACAATGGGAGGATGGCGGACAGCTGTTGGTATTGTTAAAAGTTTCCCGGCTCAGATTGGCCAAAATATGAAAAGCCGTGCGTTGATGGGCATTGAGGGTGGTGAAGCGGCGGGCGGAGGAGGAGGAGGAGGAGAGAGTTCCGAGTGTTGGCGATGAATGGTAACTAGACTCAATGAGCACGTGGAAAATGCATTTTAATGGGCACTGTAAACGCGATCGAGACACGGAAAGAAGAGGGAGGGGGCGGAATGTTTAATTATTTGTTTAACTTAAACTCACGCAAGGACATTTGGCAGGATGCGACTGTTTGTGCAAGGGGGGGACGAACTGAGCACAATTTGATGGTTTGTTAATGTAAGATTAATTTCGGTCTGACATCTTCATTGGGTGGGCGTGAGAGCGGAAGGAGTCTATTGTTAACAAGGATTATGATATCCTCTTTAGTTATTTAATGATCTGCTCTATTTTGCAGTGGCTCGACGTCGCAGGAAAGAGGGTCGTCAGAGACGTCAGCGAACCACATTTAGCACGGAGCAAACGTTGCGCTTGGAGGTGGAGTTTCATCGGAATGAATACATCTCGCGGAGTCGACGCTTTGAGCTGGCGGAGACGCTGCGCCTTACGGAGACACAAATCAAAATATGGTTTCAGAATCGTCGAGCCAAGGACAAGCGCATTGAGAAGGCGCAAATTGATCAGCATTACAGGTGAGCGAGCACCAAGTGGGTAATAAAACCATCTCCAACTGTCCGTCCGACAGACACGGAAGTAATTCAAAGAAATGTCACAAATTTAATTGATGTACTCCCATAAAATTAACACGAAATTAATTTTACGACATTTACGCGCACACAAACCCAATTAGACCTTTGCTCCCAGTTTGGTCCTGTTCCTTGGTCATTTTATGTAATGCACGATACAATCAATTTTTCAGGAACTTTGTCGTGGCCAATGGTTTTATGAGCTCTATTATGGGGCAAACGAGTTATGCGACCGCTGCGCCTGCCGGCGGCGCAACTGCGGCAGCAATGCTTGCAACCAGCGGAGGTGTGGGCGTCGGCGTCGGCGTCGGCTACTATGGATCACCATCAGCAATGCCGGCCCTGCTGCCAGCGTCGATGCCACAGGACAACGCACATCGAGTGCCGCTCATAAATAACATTCGTCCTACGGATGTTAATTATTCTGACATTGAGGACCACCACCAGCACCACGACATTCATCCTGACCAGCGGCAGCAGCACCACCGCCGCCGTCGTTTCGTGCCACCACCAACGCTTATCAATAGCTGCTAGCGGTAATCTTTTTGGCGTATTTAATAGAGCTTTAAAAAACTTCTAATCATTTAAGTTGAAGTTAAATTTAAGTAATTCACATGATAAAAATATAAGATTTATATGTAAAATCCAAAAATATGATATGTTTAATAAAATTAGTGAAAATACAATTTTTTTGGCTTATTTACTCCTCTTAGCCATTATCAAGCCAAAATGTGCAACACTGTTCAAGCCAAAATACGCAACATTGACATATTGACCTTACGTGTATCTGATTTGGCGGCTTTACAGGCACGTCAACGTACACATGCACTTACCTCAGTTTACTGCATAAGACGTTACCACAGAAGAAACACAGCAGGGACAACACCTAAAGTTTAATTTACGACTAACAAAATTTAGAAAACAATTTGTGTTCGTAATACATTTTTGCGCAACAAATAACAAATGAGGTATGTTAAAAAAATACTTTATTATCGATATGTATCAGTTATCGCAAAGTAAATATATCGACTCATATTGCACATCTCTAACAATCTAAATTTTTCTGTAAGTGCGTATCTAAACGCTAAACGTGCTGAGTTTTGCCTTTATTTTTGGAATTTTTTTCATTAATTAAAGTTGTGCATAATATGGCAAATTCTACACAAGTTATTAAAATAGAAGATAGTGCAGACGATTCTACGCCGGAAGTATTTACCCAAAAAGATGAAGATGTAAGTTTTAATAGAAAATTGAAGTATCGGCAAATTTTCATAGTGGGTTGCACACTATGACGTATGGGAACCATTTAAATTTGGGACATGTAAAATACGTGTTATTGTCATTCACTTGTATGCGTTTTTACTATGCAGGACATTTGTGAGTTGGAGCATTTACGTAAACTCTTTATCGGTGGTCTAGCCCCGTACACAACGGAAGAAGGCCTAAAAGTCTTTTATTCGCAATGGGGCAAAGTTGTGGATGTCGTTGTTATGCGCGACGCATCCACAAAAAGATCGCGTGGTTTTGGTTTTATTACCTACACAAAGTCTGCCATGGTAGATACTGCGCAGGAGAACCGACCACATATCATTGACGGCAAGTAAGTATGACAAATTAAATGCAAATATTTGGTTATTTCCATGAAGCTTATCATTTGACCCCGTTTAAACTCCATTTAAAGAACTGTAGAGGCGAAGCGTGCATTGCCAAGACCTGAGCGAGAAACACGTGAGACAAACATCTCTGTGAAGAAGCTGTTTGTTGGCGGACTAAAGGACAATCACGACGAGGATTGCCTGCGTGAATATTTCTTTCAATTTGGAAATGTTGTCTCTGTAAAGCTGCTGACAGACAAAACCACTGGCAAGCGCCGAGGATTTGCCTTTATTGAATTTGACGACTACGATGCCGTTGATAAGGCAATACGTAAGTGTTAAAATAAACATTAATTCAAAACCTTTTTCATTGTTATTTACTTAACAACAGTGCAAAGGCAACACTCAATTAAATATGTGCTTGTGGATGTCAAGAAATCGATCTACAATCTTGAGAAAAAAGAAAGAGTGCCGCCGGGACCGGGCATTAATGGAAATAAAATGCCACAGCCGCAACCGCCGCCACCTAAAATAAATATGCCCCCGACCGGTTACCGTCCCCCAGTGCCTCCAATGCAGCAAATGCCGCCATATCAGCATCAACCACCACCACCTATGACGGCACCACCGCCAAACTACAACTATTGGGGTCCTCCGCCGCCTATGCAGCCCTATTATCAGCAACCACCACCACAAATGAATGCATGGAACGCTTATCAGCAGAATGGCTGGAATGCACCGCCACCACCACCACCAGGTGCCCAACAGTGGCACGCGGCCAACCAATGGGGAGGACCACCAGGCGTACAGCCACCTGCACCAGGCGGACCACCGGCGGGACATCATCGAAACGGTCCTCCACCGCAAGGGGTGGCAAATTGGAACATGCAGTCAGCACCAACTCCACCTGTGCCCGGCTCAATGCCCATCACCCAAGGCCCACCACCTCATCCACAACAACCCCCACAACAGCAACAGCCGCCGCCTCCAAACTTTGGCTCTGGCTATCAACAAAACTATGGTGGCGGACCAACAAAGCATAGCAACATGAATGGCAATCGCATGAATCCATATGCAGCTGCTCCACCCACAAACTATCGTAAGTGATGGGGGTCCCGTTCTGTGTACTATGTTTAAAAGCATTTGTCCGCACTTCAGACAACACACAGCCTCCTGCACCTGGCTATGCACCCTACAATGCGGCAGCTCCGCAGCCTGGTGGCAATGGTCCTTCTTCGGGACCAGTCCCTAAGAACGTATCCAATGGATCCGTGGCCACTGGCACCAACGCTAACAGCAAATATCGCCGCTAATTTGGGTAAGTTGAGCCTCTAAGCTGTGAGTTGTTTCCGGCATTTCGTGTCCATATTTTGGTACATCTATGCATAGCATATAATTAAAATATCAAAGTTTAAGGTATTTCCTTTTAATAAGTTAATTATGTCTTTAATGTCAAAGTACTAATTTTATAATTTTCTTTAATTTAGATGCCTTTTTGTGCGTGCCTTTTGAGCCGCACAAAAGTTCAGAATACAAGATAGAAGATAAATTTACTGATACAAATACAGCTACAGATATTGATAAATTAAAGGCAAAGATAAAGATAAAGATAATGATTATGATAATGCTAACTGCTAAATACATATAAGCCTGGTTTAAGCTAGGAAAGACACTCGCTTAGTGTTAATTAAAAACAGGATACATGCCATTTATATGACGGCGTCTATGTATTTATCTAACTGAAGATAAGACAAGAACTTATAACTTATAATTATAAAATCTTCTTAACTTAAAATATGTTTATAATGTTATATACTAAATAATAAATATCTTATGTATATTTAAACATAAATAAGACAAACATTTGAAGAGCCTAATATAAGCTATCGTTGGATACAACTTTAAGTTGTAGGCACTTGCGTTCTATTATGTTTATTCCCATATATCGGCTTATACACATATATATATAGATTATTTTTGATGATATGTAAACTTATAGTGCTCTATTTTTAACCACCTATCGATTCATCTATGATAAATATGTATAACTAAAATGTAACTCATTCTTCAATTATCAAAACGTAAACTTAATCAAAAATTCAGCGGCTGTGCGAGGCTCGTCAGCTATAATAATAATCATAATAATTGTAATTAAATCCTTTAAATAATATTTAAATCAAGAGCAAGACATCTAAACAAGCTTTACCCAGAGCTTAACGAACGGTTCGTAGCTCCCGTAACGCCTTTAAATCCGTATTACCGGCAGTACCAAAAAGCAAAAGATGAAACGTCCAATCAAAACATAACGTAAACTTTCTCTCTCTCCTATGGAAAGCTGGTGAGCAACGCACGGATCCGCAACATGAAAGTAGATTATGTATTTAGCCGAAACGACGAGTTGATATCAAAATTGTTGTCAATTTTTATAAGTAAAAATATATATACATATATATATATATAAATATATCATGTCTATATATATGTATATATGTATGTATCTGTATACTTACACTCTACTTATATAATTGTACTAAGTTGTAAACGGTTTCCTCAAATCGAGCATATATTTTCTTAAACTGAATAGCGATCGTTAGAAATAACTTTTAAATCTTACAAAAATTATATTATATAATATGTATGTATATATAGATTTGATAGATCAGATTCCTATTTAACTCTAAATAGATCTTAAAGAAAAAAAATATATATATATGAAACCAACAACAATAAAAGAAAGAGCTTTGTGCGGAAAAATAATTTTAATTGAAAATTAAGAATTATTTAAGAAAAATTTGTAAACAAGAATTATAAGTTTAGTCTAGATGATTCATTCGATATATATCTGAAATATCGGCTATGCATAAGTTTTGTAGCGCAATCCAAAGTTAAAGTGGTAACATTTTAATTTAATACAAATTTCTCAATTTTCTTTAGCTACCAATAATAATATATATAATAATATATATATATACGAGTTAGTCGGAGAGCTTAGCCTTTAAATCGACAGCTTAATTTAGGTCTAGTTACGCATACATACGCAACACACATTCATGCATACATATACAGTAACAATTATTAAAAAGTATATTTATTTTTAAATAAATAAATTCTTGAAACCCACACGTTACGTATCTCTCTATATGATTATTTTTTTATTATTCAACCAATAGGCGCAATTTTAAGTAAGTCTCGTTTAACAACGGAAAGAGATCTAAGTACATACCTAACTAACTAACTTAATTAACCGTTAATTACATAGTTAATATGCTTACGCAGCTCTAGTTACAACTGCTAGCAATTATTTTCTATAGCTTTATTCTATACACCACGACCATTAGCATTCCCACCCACCATATCACCCACGCACACAAACACACACACACACTCACGCACACACACCCACATGCACACACTCACGCACACACACCCAAAATCGAACATAACATCTATTAAGTCGATGACTTTGACATATCCCGCTCCTCTTTGAATTATAAGGTAAGTTAAGGCAAAACCATTCAGATTCACTCGATTTTCGATTCGCTTTATCGATACATTTATCGATGTATATAGCTTATAGTACTGCTCAAGTACCGTTCTTTAGCACAAATACTAATACACAGTTATTAAACTTTTATTACTTTTTTAAACAACCTTACACTCACTTTCTTTGTAAAATACACATTTTCGTCTAATAAACAAACCTCAACCGATCCGAGTCTTTACTGCAGGATAAACACGACCAAAGGACCTCAGAAGGTAAGCCCATTGAACATGTATATTTTTTGTATATTATCGTGGAACATATTTAAGAAATAAAATCGAATTAAAGCAAAGAACCATCTGTGTGTTTTCTTATCGCATCAAACATGCTGGAAGCCAACATGTTGGCTCCGACCTTCGTCGCTCCTCTGCTCCAGTTGCGCATTGCAAGTGATCCATAATCATTGTTTAGCTCTCGGAACAGTCATACAGTCTTTCGTCGGCCATCGTCGCGTTTGGACATAAACATTCCTCAAAGAACGGATTTAGGATTTAGAACAGATCGTGAGTATTTTAAACTAGAAGACGTTACATATTTAGGAGCCTCTTTTTTCGACCTGCAAAAAATCGATCATTTTGCAAGGTTCGTTGAAATCGTCGATTTGTGCGCCGTCAGCACAAGAAACTGAAGAGCTGAACTGAAGAATGCCGTTATTCAAGTTCAATAATCTACATTAGATCATTGGATCGCAAGTTAATTGAACTTAATTTTCAATCAAAGTGGTCACAGTTTGCAATTTCAAAATTCTAACATATAACACATAGTTATTTTGTCTCGATCTTCACAAGGTTAAATCTGAACCTCCCTCCAGCCAAAGTGACATAAACATAAAATTTCATAAAATTGCACTTCCGTAAATTTATTTCAATTGATACACTGAAAGAAAGAATGCTTCATTTTTCTATAAGATTTGATTGAGAAAATTTGGAAAAAATTGGAATGTTTTATTCAGTGTAGCAAACGAAAAAAATGAAACGTTGGACTCCTTAAATAAAAATTTGGAAGTTCCTATAAAACTTCTTCATTTAAGGCTTGCATTTAAATTCAGTGTAGAATTTTGTAGAAATCAAATTTAAAGATTGAACCTACCCTGCATTTTGTTCAGTGTAGTGTTTGATTTCAATGAAAAGTTTGGGGCTTCACACAGATTTAAGTTTCATTTCTGAAAACTTTTTATTTTTATGCTTTCTTACCATATTCTAACTTTTGAAGAATGAACTCCGAAGAAGACTCATGTTCTTCAAACTGTGGCAAGAAATAACCATAATTTTTGGGCAGTGTAGAGAGAAGACTTTAGCTGAAATTTGGATCAATTTGAAAGTGAATTTATATCTATCCATAGAAAAGTGACTATTGAACACTTAAGACTTGACCTGCGAAACGCATTGAATTTCGCTCAGTGTAGCTTTTGATTACAATGAATATTGAGTGCAGGCTCCCACATAAGCATAACACTGCAGTATATAAAGTATCTGGGGCTATATACGATGCATCACGTCATTCTTTGTCGGTTTTTTTCGTTATAATTAAAACTGCGGACACAGCGAATATCGCACACTAACACTTGCCCAAAGACCTCGAAGAGAATCCCATAAACATGCAGCATCAAGTCGCTTGGATGTTCCTGGAAGCAGTTGTAATGCCGAGCCATGTGTATCTACTCTACACACACACACACGCACATTTATGCATATGTATATTTATGTATAGGAAGATGTGTAAAGAACTCATTAACATTTGTAAAGATTTGTTGCGCTTTCGAGCGGTTGAGCAAATCTCAAGTCCCAAAACGGAAGCCCATATTACAGATTAGCCCTGGGCCAAGCTTTTTCTGATAATGATAGCCAGCTTAGACGTTGAGTAACTATACTATACAGTAACATATACATATGTATGTATATATGTACACATGTATATAGAGTATAAATTGTGCTGATTATAATGCGTACACATGACAAAATATTTTAGGTCGCATTTTGATTTCTTACCCCAACATTAAGGTCAGTCTTTAATCAGGAGTCTCTGCAATATATATAGGTTATATATATTATACATGTATATAATATATAGTATGTATGTTCGCGTATTTGCTCGGTTAGGAACTGAAATTTTAAAAATCAACAATCAACAATTATAAATATTTTTTAAATGCTTTGAATTGGAACACATGTGTTCGACATACCGTCCAGAGCATTTGCTTTGAAATCTTCTCTAAGGTGGACCTTCACATGTTGAACTAAGGATTGGGAAAGTTCTAAAATGGGTTTTAAATTTTATAGAACTTTTTTTGATTGATTATACTTAAGATATATCCTTAGATTCTTTATTTAACAAATTGAATTTTAGACGAATTCATTTTTAAAGAAATTGAAATGAAATGAAAGAAACTTTAATGCGATATTTTTAAAATATTTACATATTTTTTATAGCGCATGGGAGTTGTTTGCGAGTAGAAAAATTAAAATAATTTTGGAATATAAAATATTTTATTTTAGTACAGTTTTTCTATAATTATATTTTTAATTACAGTAGACAAACATTTATATTAATTCTTTAAAGCGTGATGATTCTCTTTGGTGAAGGAATCAAATTTCGGGATTTTTTGAAAAGCAGTCACGTTCATAAATAATAATATTTATATTTAGATATATTTTATTTTAATTTTATTGACTTTGAAATCATTTGTGATATGTTGCCTAATTTTATATTTGATTTTTTTTTTTTTTTTTTTACGTTTTTATTAAATTAAATTTTTTTAATGTAAAAATTCAATTATTTAGAACAAGTAATTATTATTAATTTTATAATTATAATAATAAATATTGTTATTATTATTAATTAATTAGATGACGCATTCTTAAATCAGTTTAAAGCTGAGTTCAATTTTAAAACATTTTTAATTGAAAGCAAAAAGCATTAACACATAAATAAATAAAATTAGTAAATATTTTTTTAATGAAAGTGAATGCTATATTTTAAAATATTTAAATTTGAAGTGGTATTTTATTTTTTTTATATTTCTTTTTATTAATATTTAATTTTTCCAAGTACTCCAATTGGTTCTGTGTTCAATAAAAAAAATATAGAATTTTTTTTTAAATATTTTCCTCTTCATCGCCCACAAATCCAAACCTTTTCAAACGTAAAAAATATCTTGGATTTTTTTTTTGTTTTTATTATAATAATATAATATTTATATTTTTTGCTACAATATAACAAACATACTATTATTTACAAATGTTTTTTTGTTTTTAATAACTAAAACCGAAGCACCTAATTTAATTTATTTGAAATTAAATATTTAAATTTAATGTTGCCTACTTAATATTTAAAAGAAAATAATGTTAAGCTAAATATTCAAATTCTTTTTTAAAATTAAAAATATTTTCTGGAATTTAAAATATTTAAGAATTTCTAATTGGACTCATTTTTATAGGAAGAACATTTTCCATTTTTATAGGATGCAATTTAAAAAAAAAATTCTCTACTTTTAAAAAGATTAAAATTTTTTATAGCCCCGATAAAAAAACGTAATTCTTATGCAATAATTAATATTAATTATGTTATTGGAATTTGGAATATAATCATACAATATTTGGATATAAAACTCTCATAATGTTTCGGGAAGAATCACCTACAAGCACATATAAAGGTTCACCCTGAAGGCGGCTCTCTTCTCACTCGACGCTTTCTTCACTCAGACAATTGAAGTGCATTGTTTGCATTGAGTTCTGAGAGTCTCCGGTGATTGCACTTTTGAACTTATTTTCACGTCAGCCAGCGGCGTCTTGGGCAGCGTGGAACAAGGCTTCTCTCGGTGAACCACCCTATGAAGAGGGTTGCTTGATGTCAGGGCAGTAACCGTAACTTGGGTACAGTTAGAGCCGCGAAAGTTTTGTAGGTTTATCGATAAGCGTGAAATTGTCCACTGAAGGCCATATTTAATCGCGGATCTTGTGACCTCCTTGGTCGGACAAGATTAGACAGTGGCAGATGTACATGTATAAGTGATCTTCTCATTTTGTGTGTTTTTAATATTATTTTTAGTTGGAAGTGAGTTGAAGCAAGATGCGTACCATATGGATTTTGCTCTGTTTGGGGCTGATGGCAGTGTCCCAGGTGAATGCTGGAGAGGAGCCAACTGATGTAGACTTGGAAGATTTGGTCGATTTGGATGATATGGATGAAGAGTTTCTAAAATTATTGGAGGAAAAAGCCAGGGTAAGCTAAAGCCTCTTCCAATGATAACTCTTATGCATTTTTTGGTTCTCTATTTAGAGCAAGGATTTGGAGCGTGAAAACGAGCTGGCCAAAAAATTGCAGGAAGTGAACGATAATATATTGAATCCGGTGGTTGAGATCGATCCCTGCGAGACCGTGTACTGCGGCGCTGGTCGCATCTGCCAGGTAATTAATGAAAAGCCAGAGTGTGGATGTATTCCCGATTGCCCCGAAGAGTCGGATAGCCGTCGTCTGGTGTGCACCAACAAGAACGAGACTTGGCCTTCGGATTGCGCCGTTTACCAGCAACGTTGCTGGTGCGACATGAAGGCTCCAGGCTGCATTGATGAAAGCAATGTACATCTCCACATTGATTACTATGGCACCTGCCACGAGGCTCGTGTTTGCGATGGTGAAGATCTATTGGACTTCCCCCGTCGTATGCGCGATTGGCTCTTCAACGTGATGCGTGATCTTGCCGAGCGCGATGAGCTTACGGATCACTACATGCAAATGGAACTGGAAGCTGAAACCGATCACTCGCGTCGTTGGTCCAACGCAGCCGTTTGGAAGTGGTGCGATTTGGACGGTGACACCGATCGGTCCGTCTCCATTCACGAGCTCTTCCCCATTCGCGCTCCCCTGGTCAGTCTGGAACACTGCATTGCGCCATTCCTCGACTCATGCGACTCCAATAAAGATCATCGCATCACACTGATCGAGTGGGGCTCATGCCTGGAACTTGACCCGGATGACCTCAAGGAAAGTTGCGAGGATGTGCAGAAGGCAGTGCCACATTTGCTGGGTTAACTCTCTTGACCATTGATGTGGGGTTTCAGCTATTTTAACAATTTCTTAACTATTATAATATAATATTTTCGAGAGCAACATTTATTTGATCAATTTTCAAATAATAAAGAACTTGCCAATAACAAATTTGGGATTTGTATTTTTTATTTAAAGTTTTATTAAATTTATTTGTGTAATTTACTTTCTCTAAATTAAGTTTGCTTTCGTTTTATGCTCTTTCTCGTTAACATTGCATTTTACTTGACAGTTAAGTTTACATTTGTATGTGTAAGTGCGTATGTGAATGACTTTTAGATGTTTACGTGATTGTTGACCCTGGCAGAGTAGAAGGAGTAGGCTGATTGGGAGGCTGGGAAAGGGTGAAGGATGAAGGAAGATACATAGGTCTGGTTTAAAAATTGTTGTAAATTAAAATAATTCTTTACGCCTACGCAGCACGCTCAGACATGTTACAACGCGTCGATTTGTTTTGTAATATATTTAAAAAACATAAAAGTAAAAGTGTGTGTGTGTGTTTGTGTGTATTCCGAAATGTTCAAAAAGATATTATTAATAAGCCTGCGACAGAATAACATTGCCTTTCCGTTGCGGATCCTGTACGGTGTCCTCTTTCTTGCCAATAAGCGATTTGTGTATATGCGGAATGACGCCACCGCCGGCAATGGTTGCTTTGATAAGGCTGTCCAACTCTTCGTCTCCACGAATGGCTAGTTGCAAGTGACGCGGCGTGATACGTTTTACTTTCAAATCTTTCGATGCGTTGCCTGCCAACTCCAGGACCTGCCATACAATACAATACAAAACAGTTGTAATTAAATAAGCCTCACGCACGCACGCAGCTGTACAAAATTCCAATTCAATTGGTTACAGCCCAATGTAAACCATTTACCCATTTACAGTACTTAAAACAGGGCTCTGTTATGCCTATTAGCATGTAAACAAAGCCGAAAATGCGCATGTATTTGTGCACACAGACGTAAATACCGCTGTTTGCCAACAAGAATTATTGAGAATTGGAATTGAGCGGGAAATACTTACTTCAGCCGTTAGATACTCCAAAATGGCAGCAGAGTAGACCGCGGCGGTAGCACCAACGCGTCCGTGTGATGTGGTACGGCTTTTAAGATGACGATGAATACGACCCACCGGGAACTGATGAGAATAAAAATTTATTTAAGTCGCATCACAGAAGTCATTCTCTTGTTTATGTCTTACACCCCCCAAAAAAACACTAGCTTTTTTTTTATCACCAGCTCTCAGTACACAGTCAAAGGCACACACACACAATACGATAAGCACAGAGCACTTATAAATACATATACATACACATTAAAAACGCACCCTGTTTACAATGTATGTGCGTGTGTGTGTGTTTACAAATGTGTATGTGTGAGAGCTAGTAAAAAAGGCGCCAAAATTTATTTGGTACAGACAACAACAGTAACTCACCTGAAGACCAGCGCGCGCTGAACGTGAAACCGCCTTTGCTTTAGCTTTACCGGAATCTTTGCCTGCTTTGCCACCAGCCTGAAGTAGAGAAATACTTTCGGAATTAAAAAAACACAAACAACACACACACAAGCTAAATTGAATATGCCATACAAAATGGTGGCGCTAAAATTTATACTGCAAAAGGGGATTGAGGTTAAGCACGAACGTTTTACCGCCGAGTCAAACAATGTATGTTAACTTTTTTGCAATTAGAAACCACCGAACACTATTGTAGTTCCCATGAACAGTTACAGAAGCTCCATTTTTAGCTTACGTGGTCTATGAACACATTAATATTTTAGGTCGCTACGCGAGGCACGCGCAATAAACTACAGTATGCCAAACCGTTGCTGGCAAGCAACTTGCGCTGCGCCGCAGCAGCGACTTGTCTTTGTTGTAATTACCATTTTAATTTAATCGATTTTTCCTTAGTAAATAGTTATGTGTACAAATGCACAAGGCACGTTGGTTGTTTATTTGTGTGGAATGATTATAACAATTAATCGAAATTAGTTATGTGTGAAATATGGACGCGTCCGCACAGTAGTATAATTTTAACACGAATGAGACGCCGTCACAGTGGCCAGTCACTTGTTTGTTGCAAATCGGAATTCTTTTGTACGTGTTTTTAGCGAATGGTATTTTGATTTTTTTCATTTTTGTTATCGAATCTTATTTATCGATCAAAATCGCAGACTTTTACATTATCGTTGTTAACAGCTCAAGGATTTTTCTTATTGGTGAACCAGTATACGGTTCATTTTCGCTCCAGTTCGCTGTGCTCGCTTATATTTATTCTTGCAGCCCTGATATCAAAACAATATCAGCAGTTGATTGATTTTCTTAAAGTAAATAGAAAATAAAGCAACGCCATGAGTTCGGGGGTAGTGCGAACACCTGTTTCGCAAATAATCCATAATAAGGATGATCAGGATGTAGACGAGGAACCGAAAAAGAAATCACGTGAAGATTGGCGTAAAGCCAAGGAGCTGGAAGAGGCTCGAAAAGCGGGTACTGCTCCAGCTGCCGTTGATGAAGAGGGTCGTGACATTAATCCACACATACCTCAGTACATATCCAATGCGCCTTGGTACTATGGCTCACAGGGACCAACATTAAAACATCAGCGCCCCCAGCACGAGGACGAGCGTGGCCAATTGGACAACTGGGCACCAAAAGGATTAGATACAACCAAACTTGTAACAAAATTTCGTAAAGGAGCATGTGAAAATTGTGGTGCCATGACACACAAAAAGAAAGATTGCTTGGAACGACCGCGAAAAATACAAGCCAAATACGCAGAGTCGATTGTTGTGCACGATGAACACATTGTGACCGATGCGTCGATAAACTACGACGAAAAACGTGATCGCTGGAGCTCCTATGATCCTTCTAACCATCGTGAAATCATTGAAGAGTACGAGAAAGTTGAGGAGGCAAAGAGACAGCTAAAGGCAGAAAAATTAAAGAATGGTGTGTATATTTTTAACTACCGCAGTCGCTGATCCTCTTAAAATACGTTTAATTTGCAGATCCGGATGCTGAAATCTCTGATGAGGAGGGCAATGAGGACAAATACGTCGATGAGGTGGACATGCCGGGCACAAAAGTGGATTCTAAACAACGTATTACAGTGCGTAATTTACGTATTCGAGAAGACACTGCAAAGTACTTAAGAAACTTGGATCCCAATTCCGCATACTATGATCCAAAAACTCGATCAATGAGAGATAATCCAAATCCGCAAGTTCCAGCAGAAGAGTAAGTGTTTTGAATTCCATTATAAACTAATACGTTAAAATAATTTTTAACCATTTAGAGCTGAGTTTGCGGGCGAGAATTTTGTCCGCTTCTCCGGAGACACCACGGCGCAAGCCACTGCTCAACTATTCGCCTGGGAAGCGCATGGTAAGGGTGTTGACGTACATCTGCTTGCCGAGCCAACAAAATTGGAACTACTACAGAAGGAATACGAACAAAAGAAGGAACAGTTTAAGTCAAGCGTAAGTCTTATAGCAACAAGTTTCAACGGAAGCTAAGATTATTTTGCTTGCAGACCAAGACGGATATTGTTGAGAAATATGGAGGGGAGGAGCATCTGAAGGCACCACCCAAATCATTACTTCTGGCTCAGACAGAAGAGTACGTTGAGTATTCGCGCAGTGGCAAAGTCATTAAGGGCATTGAGAAGCCCAAGGCACGGAGCATTTATGAAGAGGATGTCTATATTAACAACCACACAACAATTTGGGGAAGCTTTTGGAATGCTGGTCGCTGGGGCTACAAATGCTGCAAGTCTTTTATCAAGAACTCATATTGTGTGGGCATGCAAGAACCCGAAGGTTACTCCGAACAGCATCCGCCTTCAGTAGTTGCCACTCCTACTGCAGTATCCGGAGAGGCATTGGCGAGAGTTCAAGAAGATATTCCAGCGAAACCGGAGTCCACTTCCGAAGTCGATTCTGCACCTAGCTCAGAAGAATCGTCTGAAAATGAAGAGCCCGTGAAGGAGAGCAAGAAATCAAAGAAGAAGTCCAAGAAACGAGAGAAGAAGAGGAAGGCTAAGGAGCAGAGAAAACATAAAAAGAAACACAAGGAGGAGAAGTTGAAGGAGAAGCCAACAACCCATTCAAAGCACATGTCGGAAGAAGAAGATGATAGGAAACGTCCATATAATAGCATGTACGATTTCAAGGCACCTACGGAGGAGGAGATCGACGAATGGAAAAAGAAACGGACGCGTACCGAGGATCCAATGCTTCAATTTTTATAGAAGATTTTCCATTCGTATATAAAGAGACGTTTTTCATTACTTAAGTTATTTTCTTTTTTTTTTTACACAATTGCGTACTGTTCATAGAGCAGTTCGCGAATCCTGTAGTAGTCCTCGGATATGCAGCCTTCCATGGCTACCTTCCCCGCATCGACACGACGAAGCGCCAGGGTGCCGTTGCAGCACCAGAGAACGCCGCCGGAGAATTCTGAGTTGATGTTGTTGCGCATGAGAACTTGCTTGAAGTCGGACAACTTGAGCTCGTTGATCAGTACCGAGTTGTGAACAGGAATCTCATCCTCCTCGAGTGTCTCCAGCGTGAGAGTTTTTGCCTCTTGCGCCGCAACATCCTGTTCTACGGTAACTTCCGACTGATTTGGGGCGTCAATAGCTTGCAGGCGCATACCTAGACGACCATCAACCCAGGCAACTTCCGCATCCTTGCCCTTTTGGAATTGAAGCTGAGAGACGAGTCCTTCGGTTAAACGTACTTGATAGATGTGAATCTCCGTTGTCACATCGATGATTTCTCCCTTTTGTGGTGCAAAGACACGTGCACCCACATTTTGCTCGCAATGCTTGGCAACCACCTGTGTTCCTTCTGCCGAACCGTGCACAACAATGACACGACGTGGTCGAAGCTGCGAGAGAATCTTTAGCATTGATTCGCCATCCGATCGTCCCTCAAAGTCAATGCGCTGAATCTGTGCATTGACCTCGAAGGATTTGCGTTGGCTGATGAGCTTTGTGGGCTTTTCCATAAGTTGAACATCGTTGTCTTTCACTCCATTGGCATGCTGATCCACACTTGGTTCCTCCTTTTTAACATTCTCCTTATTTTGTTCGTCTACGTTCATGTAGTCGTATCCGGTCGAGTCCACAATGCGGTAGTCATCCAAATTGATCACTTCACCGTAATCATCGTACTTAATCTTCTCCTCATGGTAGGGAAACATCACATAATGGCGTTTGTTTGATTTGAAAAATCCTGAATGATGGCGACCCTCGGCCCGTACCACAATATCATGTTTGCCAGTGATAACACTCATTTCAATGTCATCATCGGAATCGGAACTGCTCTCTTCCTCCACCTCTGGTTTAACAATAAGTGGATTCAGTTTTTCGCCTTGTGTTCGCAGATACTCATCCAACTCTGTGCCCTCAAGCTCAACGCGTCGTCGCACGTCCATCTCAATCTGTCTGCCTGGTGTGTAATTCTCTACAAGATCCATGGCCAATGATCCAGGTCCCGTTCTTGTTGTGAAAATAATGCTGTTGTTTGAATTACTGGCCCATTGAATGAACAGGTCACGCGTGAAACCACTCTCCATATCTGGGGTACTTGCCAGCACGACCTTGGGGCCTGCGGGAAGCTTGTAGACATCGGCTAGTGTGTGACACAGGTTTATATGCTTGAACTGGAAGGGATTGTTTCGTGCTCCTTCAAATGCTTTAGTCAGCTTATCGCTCATCCATTCGATTTGTGACTTGGCAAACTCCACGACGTTGTAGCTAACGTTGTTAAGCAAAGCCAACGGGTATGCCATAAGACCGGACTCCTTATTTTTCCACAGCTGATCAAGCATGTGTGCAAGCTCCAGAACTCGACCCGCCGTATCCACAGCTATCAAAACATTTCCATTGTTACGCACCGTTTGCAGAATGTTGGTCATCAGCTTTTCGTCACGTGCACGTCTTCGGGCCTGTTGATATTGCGCGTTGTAGGCGTCTGTTATTAGAAGCGATGGGCGCTGGAGTCTGTCGAGCTCGCAGCCACTAAGATGCCGTTCCTTTTTGTGATTGAAATCGATGGCATAAACTATGTCCTCTTCACCAACTTTAACAATTTTCCAAATGGTTCCACCAATCATGTGACCGGCATTCAGCGGAGTTATGGAAATGCCGTATCCCTTGCCTTTAAGGGATACCGTTTGGTTGTATTTAAGCTGTGTGATCTTTTCAAATGCCGTATCAACATCATCCAACGAAAAGAGGTCGAAGTCACACATATTAAAATGAGACATATACAAATCGTACATAAACATTTGGCCCATTTTAAAAACGGGTATCGTGGCATAGATTGGACAGTTGAGTCCTAACTTGCCCACAAGGTACGGCAGCGCTCCTAAGTGATAGGCATCTGGATGAGAGAGCAAAACGGCATCCAAAGTATGCACTTGTCTGAAGAAATGGAGATATTACATCTGCAATGTACAACGTATATTGCTTTAAAACCGGAGTTTTTTTTTACCTTTTTAATTCCTTTATAAAGTTTGGATCGAACTTTTCATCCCAGCCGCAATCCAGCAATATTCTCACATCATCAATTTGTAGGATGTAGCATGGCGGTGACTCGTCCATGGCACCGGATATGGTGTGCAGCTTAATTATTGATGTCATTATGCCAATTTTTTACAGTTAATGCTTAATAAACTACTGCATATGCAGTTAATAAACAAATTATTAAGAAAACATCAGCCTAAACAAGTGGCCAATTCGATACAATCACATGCACATTTATCGATAACATAACCATTGTTATTCGCGGTGAATAACTTTGTTGCCGGCATAAATGAGAAAAGAGTTTCTACTGGCGCTTTGCTTTGGTGATTTGTAGATTTTGAAATTAATAAATAAAATATTATCGTATCAATATTATTGACATGGACTTTTATTAGAAATCGTAGGTTCATATAGAGAATATATCTTTCATTCATTTAATATATTTGATTTTATTTAATTGTTAATTTTAAGTAGTTTAAGTAGCAAATATTTAACCTAGAAATGCACATACAATTATAATACTTCCTATAAAAATGTTATAAACTTTTTCATAAAGCTATTGTTGTTGCTAATTCAAATTTTCACTTTTTTCATTAAAAAACTTATTTCGTTGAATTTGTATCTGAAAAAGTCATATCCATATCATCAAACTCTTCTAATGGACGATGATTCTTTCGTCGTAATTTCATTCGACGGTAAGCAGCGTGTGCTCTGCTTATTGGGGGAAGTAAACCAATACAGTATAATAATAATATAACAATTATAACTCCAAGCAAGACCAGAAGAATTGCAACTGCTAGAGTCTTTCCACTTGCGGGCGCTTGCTTGTAGATAATAAAGGGAGTATCTGTACTGCCGTTGTGACGGGCACAATAGGCCACTTCGGTGTTATTTATGAGATCAACAGACCAGTCCGGATTATGATGATATCCCCGCCAGCAGACGCAGAACAAGTTGGTGTTTACTTTTGTACATATAGCGTTATCCGGACAGCCTTTACTTGGAGTACAGTTTGTAACTGTAATTAAATATCATTCATTTATGATGTTTATAGTTTTGTGTGATTTTAATTACTTACATTGAGGAAATTCGATTTCTTCAGCACTTAAATTTAAAAAAAATAAGCAACATAACAAAAGGTATGTTGAAAATTTAAGTGACCTCAACATTTCAGTTAAATCGAGATATAATCATATGTACGTGTTTACCGCTTAACGTTTCGTGGCGAACTGCTTCTTTCTCGGGCCAGGCCCAATTAGACTTATCTACAGCTGTTCGTTCATTTAATCTTATTGACGATATTTTCAAAGGTAGTGTCTTAATTTTATGATCTTTAAACACTTGTGAATGTATCATATTATTTAAATATAAACTAAACATTTAAGTATATAAGCAAATTATTATCAAATTTAAACTTTCCACTTTTTAACAACATTCCCCAATTCGGAGTGAAGTATTATCTTATCTAAGAAACCTATATATCAATGCATATATATGTTTAATTTATTAACCTAACGCCAAATCTAATCTAAATACTAATCAATAAACTTTGCCACAGATAAATAAGCTTTAGTTTCTTTTCGGACAATGAACCAACAACAGGTGTCAATGCGGCGTACCAAAATACTAATAAGAACCCAGGACATGTGTTACCTGCAAATTTATTATGACAAAAAAGAAATTTCCATAAAATGTCAAATTTGTTATTATTTAAAAATGTGTAATTACGGTGTAACGGTAAAGGATTGTCATCTAAAACTTAATCCCCAAGGTAACTCGGATCAAGGTAATATATGCGTAATACTGCTTGGATATTAGAATTTGTAATATGGAAGCTAAAATAATAAAGAAAACTTATGCATTTTTTGAATTATTTAGTAACTCAATCCTTAATTTGAATTTTCAATTTACTAAATTTTTAAGCAAAGATGTATTTAATTTATCTTAAAAGAGAAAAATCTAGAGATGGAAATAAAACGATATTCGTGGGATAAGCATCGATAGCTGCATATGCAAATATGCAGTGCTGTGTAGTGCAATTTAAAAAAAAAATAAAAGAATAGAATTGTGATTTTGGCGTGCATTTGCGGTTTGCGTGTTTATAATTCTATTTAAAGATCGGCTATGAGGCGAAACTTTCATCTGCCGTTAATTATTAAGCCCTGAATAATGTTAGTAAGGCTGTACCAGCACAGTTTTCATATATATGACTTGCTTATACTCAGCGGCGTTGTCACTGTCATAGTCTACCTTTTGTTGCCTCATCGATTTGCACTGCGATATGATTACATCGACAATGAACTCATGGAGGAGGCTCTGTTGCCGGGAACGACACCCAACGTTTCATCTCAACAGCTAATCGATTGTACCTACAAGGAGGTGCTTTCGAAAAATCACTTTGTTTACGATGCCTTTCATCGTGATGAAGTTCTACGAAGTGAGGAGATACGACTGGGAGGAGAGTACCAGCCGGAAGATTGCCGTCCCCGTTTTAGTACCGCAATTATTGTGCCATATCGCGATAGGCAGGATCAACTGGCAGCCTTTCTCAGCTACATGCACAATTATCTGCGTCTTCAGCAAATTAATTATCGAATTTTTGTCGTCGAGCAGAGCGATCACAAGCCATTTAATCGAGCTATGCTCTTTAACATTGGTGCTACGATAGCTTCAAGCTATGGTTACCCGTGCCTGATATTGCACGATGTGGATTTAATGCCATTAAACTCAGGTCAAATATACGCGTGCACAGCTTTGCCACGTCACATGAGCGCAGCCCTGGATAACTGGCGCTTCCATTTACCATATCGGACACTCTTTGGGGGCGTTGTGTCCATATCTTGGACACAATACAAGTTGATCAATGGCATGTCGAATTTGTACCACGGTTGGGGTGGCGAGGACGATGATCTATTCGAACGTCTCAAATTTTCTGGAATCGATACATGCCGTTTCGATCCAGCGTACAGTGAGTACACGATGCTTAAGCACAAACAGGCCATTCCAAATCATAATCGCTTGGCACTGCTGCGATCTGCCTCCCTACGGATGCATACCGACGGCCTCAACTCCCTGGTCTACAAGGAGGTGGAGCGCAGAATGCATAGCCTCTTTACGCACATTCTGGTTGAGACCTAATTAAATGCCGATACCAAAAACGCCTTTAGCTTTGCGAAATGCGCAATTTGTTACTTAGCTTATAGACAAGGATATGCCCTCAGCTCCGCTCAGCATATCAATTGATGTAACTCCTCTTTTGTACTCCACATGTAATTGATATTGTTGTTGTTGTCGAAGTGAGAGACATTTTAATACTGTTATTAATAATAGTCTGCGTGTGAATAAATAAAAAGCATACAATTTTAAATATATGTATTTTGTTTTTCGATTATATATATTTAATTTATTTTATTTAAATATTTTAACTAATGTGTACTCTTGGACACAATAAGGAGCAAATTGCACAATGCATGGGTAACTATATGTATAATAGGATCTTTTGACTGTTCACCTAAACTATGAATAAGTTATGCACATCATTCGTTATTGAATTGATATTTGTCAATTTGTGACTTTCAACCTTAAGTAATTAAAAACTCTAACTAACAAACCATTCACGCATACGCACACGCACACGGACACGCACACAAGCACATACACTTACACACATATTGTATAATTTAATTATAGTATGGAATACACATTTTAAAATATTGGCTATTTGGCCCAGACACCCTATGGAGCATGCAGCTGGAATGATGTGTCTAGTTCAAGAAGTTAAGTATATCCTGTTGTGACAATGTATTAAGATTTTTACTATCCGACGACTGTATCGCTTGTGTTTGTGGCATAAGTGTGGGCGTGGCCGTAGGCGTAACCATTGGCTTGTTAAGTCCAATGTTCTGCTGCATGCTGTTCATGCTGCTCATGCCGCTCATGCCGCTCATGCCGTTTGCCGGGCTGTAACTCGTTGGATATATGTAGTTAACTGTGGGCTGTTGGAGTGTGTACATATTGGCACCATTTGCGTTATTTGGCTTGGCCACCTGACTGGCAACTGCAGCGGATCCAAAGGGATCCAGATCGTCCAGCGATGAAAAGTTATTGTTACTGGTGGTCTGTGGCGACGCCAGCTGATGATTCATTACCAACGGATTTGCGCTATGCCAATTGCTGTTGTTGCTACTGGCGGCATTAAAGGGTATGGCTGGCTGGGGAGGAGCAGGTAGTGCTGGTGCAACTGCCGCTGGTGCGCCGAGGCCACTCAGATTGCTTTGCATTAGTGTGGAGAACATGTCTGACTTCGATGAAGAGTCCATCGTCGTGTTGTGCGATATTCTGCAATGATTGAGTCTTGACTTAGTTTTGGAGGCATTCAATGGTTAGGGAATCATGTACTTTAGTTGCTCCTTGGTTTTCACTGGCGCTAACGTGGATGCTGCTGCCCTAGGCGTCGTACTGTGCGTTGGTTGTCCAACGGAAAAGCCGGAGAACATGTCATCGTCGCTCTTGTTGCCATTACTACCACCAAAGCTACCAGTAGGTGAAAGGGTGGAGCTCTCCAGCTCAGTTGCCAATATCTCAGAAGCGTCCTTAGGCCTGAATATAAAAGGAGTAAATATTTCAATACGAACTCAAGGATTTAAATAGTTTTCCTACTTGTTGTCTCGTTGTATGGTTGACAACTGCTGCAGCTTCTCGCGTTGCTCCTGCTCCACTCGTCCCAACATTTCCTTAATTAGAGATACAATTGTGTTAAATTGCGCTATGGTCAGTCCATTTTCTACGCTTAGGGGCACTAGGAACGGTATAACCTTATGTGCCATCACATCCTTTGTAATGCCCAGCTTGGTATTGCTCATCGCAATCTTATAGATGCCTGAGAACAGATCAGAAAATTGAGCTAGAGACTCAAATACATTTAAGGACAAAAACTCACCAATTATGGCCATGACGATTGCAGGCTCGCGGCTTTGTATTTGCTGTAGGAAGGGCAGGATCTCGTCTAGCACCAGCCACTTGTCCAAATTCTCCAGGAGTTTGCCGATTGATATGAGACAGTTAACCTTAACCGAGACGTTGTTGCTGTGCAGGCACAGTTTCTTGATGCGCGGAATGACAGCGTTCTTCATGGCATTGTAGTCAATGAGAGTGGAAAAAGTGGGAAGCACGCCCAGACACAACTCCTGTATTTGGGGCATATCACATTCCAGTGAGCGATAGAGAAGCGGCAACACACTTTGCTTCACGTCCTCCGCAGGCGTTAACTTAAGAAGCAAATCCATTTTCTGCATAAAAATCAACAATATTTGTATGGGATCCGTGAGCTTAAATATGGGCTTCAAATGTGGAAAAATGTGATCGCAGTATTCGCGCTGGCTGCTCATCTCGGCAATCATCAGGACATTTGGCAGAACGAACGGTATCATGGGCGAGTTGATGAACTCCTTAATCAGATAGGGCAGAATGGAGTGCAGGTTAACGCGATGCGGCAACGTAGGTACAATTTGTGGTAGACCCTTGTAAAATTTCGATTTCTGTAGATTGTCCCATTGGTAAAGGGAGTCCAAGTAGCTTAGCGTTTTGACACCGACGTCCTGAAAGTATGTAATCTGCTTCAGCTCATGCAGCTTTGGCCGCAGATTGGCACTTGGATGAAGCAATGCCTTCAGGCTTTCTGTCAGCTCGTTTGGAACTGTGTTCATGGGTGGATATTTTCGCTGATTTAATTCACTCGCATATCGCCTAAAGCCACTGTAATCGCTGCCAAACATCTTCAAGGGTTTGCCGGAGTAAATGGTGAAGATCAGGACACCTGAGCAATAAACAATCATTGATTAACTTTCACAATGAAACAATAAGGGACATTTACTCACCCAAGGAAAATAGATCGCTGTCTGGTGTATTTACACTGTTTAAAGCAATCTCCGGTGCTGTGTACTCCAAGCTGGGTTGTGCGAGAACATGTAGCGATGTGGAGAATTCCCTACATGGCCAGTGAGGTGTTCCATTTGTTGCTGGTTGATTAGCTATACAAAAATCAAATCCAAACAGTTTCCAGCTGCGGTTCTTATTGATAACGATCGTCTCAGCACTGATATTTCGATGGACAATCTTGGCGTCATTGTGTAAAAATTGCAGGCCATCAAAGAGCTGCAGGAGTCCATGACGAATTTCAACGTCGTATAGCTTTTTGTCTGAGCGCACAGAGTCTCCCACAACATTTGCCAACGAGGAGAAAACAGGTTCTGTTGCAAATGCCAGTGAGTCGCGACTCTCCTCCAACGGATGTTGCACGGTTAATACATGTGGGTGTCGAATTTTTGTTAACTGTTGCACTCCGCGACGCAGTGTCTCTAACATGAGCTCTCGGTCATCTTTCGACCAGCGTTCGAGGACCTTCTTTTCGAAAACAAAAACAGACACCTCTTGTTTTGTACTTTTCTTGTGGCCATTGTAAACCTTCCACATGAGTCCTAAATTAAAATCACATCATTATATCATTTTATAAAAATCGCATATGTCAGCGTATGTTTCTCCTCTTACCCACACCCGCTGTGCAAATTTGTTCCAAAACTTCGTACTCCCGTGTTACATTGTTTCCTGGAAGCACCCCCGACAGCTGCGAGACTGTGTGTACGGCCGATGAGTAAAATTTATTAATCACGTCCATAGTTGCCACTTTAAATGTTTGTCTGAAAACTGTTGACCAGCTTTGCAGCAGTTCCAAAATTCTTTTTGTTTTAGTAATCAATAGACTTGTATAGTTCGGCAATGAACTGGCTCCAGCTCAGCGCTCGATTAACCCAACTCAGTTATCGCCATTCACATAAATACGCACCCAGTAATATCGGATATCAATTTTCAAATAGAGCGCGCGTAATAATCTTACCTGCTTAAATTATAATTAACTTATTGATTAATTGATAAATAATGGAGTGAATTAATTAAACATTTCACATAAAAATTTATTTATTTATTTTTGTTTGGGTCTCAGTTAAATAATAGCTTCAATATTTTGACCTTTTGTAGGTAATTTTACGTTAAAAGACTTTAGCATAAATTTTAAATTGACAACAATGAAACTAACTAAAAATCTTCAACAAATGAAAAAAACACTTTTATAATAAATGTGGGTTTCTCAGTAAACATAAAAATAAGATTAATTAAATATTCTCCTGTTGGTAGTGGATTCAACATTCTCTCAGCTTTTGGGTAAAAATTCGTTAAGTATTGAGTCCCCTTTATTGTCATAAATAAAATATAAATTAACAGTTATTTTTAAGATGTTATTAACATACTTACCACATAAGGACATGAATGATTGACTGTGGAAAAATCCTTAAAGAGCCCCCAAATCATTTTAGCTGCTGGATTTGATTTTTTTTTCATAAATTGGCAGCCATCTATTGTGAAATCAAACAGCCAAGGCTTGTAGCCGTTTCCCTTCCTCAGAACCTGCATTTTTAAATGGATGTCGTTTGCTGGATATAAAATATTGAGATCAATGTTGAGAACTGCCTTGTTGCGTTCCACTGCCTTCAGACGGCATTGACCCATTACTACCCAGGTTTTATTATAACTCTCACAGATGGCATTGGTCAGTTTAAATATTACAGCGTCCTGCAAATGGAGTTTTTTTAGCGTGTGTTTTATATTTTCTTTAAGACCCTACACTTTGGGATATAAGCAGGAGCTGCAGAGTGAACAGATTGACCGAATAAATAAGTATCCTGTTTATTACGTTTGACATAATTTTTTAAAATTTGATCTTTTCAAACGAAGCCTAATGCTCATCTGTTTCTCACAAAACTCAGTTTAGTACTGATTTAATACTGTTTTTTACGCTCCAGTTAAACATTGATTTATGTACTTGAAATAATGTTTAAATAATTTGTATTATTTTTTTATTTTCCATGCACGTTTTTTTTAATAAGTCGTATTTAACATTTGTTAATTTCCAATCAGTAGCCACAGCTGAGTACTTGATAGGAGTTGAAGGTAGGAAAATTGTGGGATGTGGAGGTCGTCCAAGGATAAGCCTGCTTGAATTTCCTTTTATAATGTTAAGAGAACTTGCAAGTGTTTTTAATAAATATGTAAGCCTGCAAAAATATTTCTAATCTCAAACTGAAATTTATATTTTGAAAACCAAAGGATTATAAATGTAGAGGTGTTCAGGAGAAAACTTGAATCTAAAAGGTGAAAATAATATGTTTGTTTGTTGTTTGTTATTGTCAAAAATATATTTTAAAATACCTGAATTTTGGTTTTTTTTTAGTTTAAGAAAAGCTTTTATTGTACACAAAAATGTTGCATTTAACAAAAGATTTTCCAATGTAACGAATTTCTTAAAATATCCTTTTTCTCATAAACTCATGACCTTAATAATGCGTGTCTTGACGTCAGTTATTTAAAAAATAAAAATAGTTATAGAAAAGTTAAGTGTTAGGGAAATTTATTATATATTAAATATATACATATATTATATATTAAATATATACATCTTTAATTAATATTTTTGTTTTTTTTTTTCAATATATTTTTTAACATAAAATAAATAAATACTTAGGTTTTATTATTATTTATTAAGATATTTTCTAAACTGTTGAAAAACTCAAAATCAATTAAAAAAATAATCTTTATATTTAAAAATAGAAGCCCAAAAATAAATAGTCAGCCCTCAGTCATAGTCAGGATAATAATAAGCTCTTTAGGATCGAGATACAAGTTTTTTATACTTTGCTTTCCCAAGAAAATTTTTACTAACATTTCACCACACGTCATTTCAAAATTCACCACATTGAAATTTTTAGCGTGTTGAATAACTTCTGAATAGCTGCCATTATCTATTTAATTTTTGCTCTTTGAAAATAAATAAATTCCCAGCTGTCGATGCTAACGATGAAAAGCCATAAAAGCTTACAGCCGATGACCTTCTTTAATATTTGGCCTTGTTTGAAAACCTCAGGTGTATAAATATATAATACGGGGATAATATTGATGGTGACCTTGTGACAGTTTACAGCTCACAAACGTCAAATATTAAAATCGATTCAGGATGCGCTGCACGATTCACACACAACGTTTATTTATTAAAAGTTAATTATTTATTTAATTCCGCTTACAACGTTTGTCAATTTAAAGGTAATTAGTAAAAATTTCTCTCATTATTTTTGATTTTTAAATAACAGAGTAGTTAAATTTAAGAATCTGCAGAAGGATTTAAATCCGCTAACTTTCAAAAATTATTTTTCGTATATGAATTAATTTTATAAGTAAATAAAAGGCACATGTTTTAAAAGGTACAAATTATATTGAAATAAAAATTATTTGAACATTTTAAAAATTTAAAATTAAAATATTTTAAATTCCCAATAAAAGACAAAGTTATATAAAAATAAAAGTTATAAATAATAAAGTAAAAAAGATTTAGAGACATGAAATTAATTAATTTATTAATTTATCAAACAATTTTGGAATTTAGAAAGTCTAAAAATTCCAAAAATTAAAAAAAAAAACTATGTGCTTTAACAACTTTATTATAATAAAGAATTAATTACATTAGATTATTATTATTATAAAACGTGAGCAAAAACTAAATGACTATAAATGAAGTTAAATGCTTTTAGTAATGCATTTATAATACTTGTAATATTTACTGATTTATAATCTATTTAGATTAAGAAATTAAAAATAAGCTGAATTTTAATTTTTAACTTTAATTTTTCATTTTTTACTAACAGTTAAATGAGTTTTGTTCACAGAGCGCGACATATGCACTCTTATTTTAAAATCCGATTTCCAAAGTAATGTTTTAATAATTAGATAAATATTAGATTATAATAGGTGTAATTTAACGATTAAAAAGAATTACTCAATAAAAAGCAATTTCAAAACTAAGTTTAAATACCCCCAAATAATATAAATTTTATTCATTGAACTTCATGTATAAATTAGACATTAGATTATAATTTATATTTTATGGCTTTTATTTTTTACTATTTTTTAATAATATCTAATATAATTTTTAATATATTAATAAATTATATTTAACGTAAAATTAAAAGAAAAAAAAAAATGTAGTAAAAATAAGTTTAAATAAATAAAAATAAATTTTATAATCTTCGTTTTAATAAAAAATTAATTAATATTAATTATAATTTTAAAATTTAAAAATATTAAAAAACAATTTTATATTTTGTATATTAATAAATTATATTTTACGTAAAATTAAAATAAAAAAAGAAATGTAGTAAAAATAAGTTTAAATAAATAAAAATAAATTTTATAATCTTCGTATTAATAAAAAATTAATTAATATTAATTATAATTTTTAAATTTAAAAATTTTAAAAAACAATTTTATATTTTGTTTATAAATAAATTATATTTTACGTGAAATTAAAATAAAAAAAGAAATGTAGTAAAAATAAGATTAAATAAATAAAAATAAATTTTATAACCTTCGTATTAATAAAAAATTAATAAATATTCATTATAATTTTAAAATTTAAAAATATTAAAAAACATTTTTATATTTTGTTTATTAATAAATTATATTTTACGTAAAATTAAAATAAAAAAAGAAATGTAGTAAAAATAAGTTTAAATAATTAAAAGTAAATTTTATAATCTTTGTATTAATAAAAAATAAATTAATATTAATTATAATTTTGTTATTCTCCAAAAATATTAAAAAACAATTTTATTATTTGCTAAACAATCATTTTCTTGCCTGAGTCACGGGAAGTCAAATAAAAAAATGCTATTGGCGTATGGAAAAAATATTTATTTAATTTTGGTTGACTTTTAAATTCTTGAATTTTTTAAAAACTTTGAAGTTTGAATCTTTGACTCAAAACTGTTATGCAATACGTAACTAATAAGATGCTTGTGTGTGTGTGTGTGCTATCTGACAGTATGAAGAAGGTAAATATATAGACACCATTATCTTGAATTTGATTGATCGGTGTGACAGTCAACTCGCCGGCGACTGCCTAATTGCACTTGAAAAATATTTGTTTACATGCGAAAATGAATAGTTATTGCGATATTTGCATTTTCCTCGGGTTTGTTATATGCATACACACGTGTATGCACACATTCATTAATACACACACACACACGCATACATTCGCTTATTCTTTCGCCCACTCATACATATACACATAAGCCTCTTCAATAAATAAAATACTCGAAAGCATTTAGAAAAATCGCAGTTGGCACTTTATTGGAAAGTCTCCTCTCTCTGAACTGTACCATTCCTGTATATGCATAAAAATATAGACTATCACTTCTCACCCCTCATGCACCCATTCACCCACTCACACACCCACACACACGCATGCACACACCTATTCACGGTTAGCTAAGCTCTTAGTGCTGGCAAAAAGATGGCATCCACGAACTGCAGTCCAGTTGTATGCGCGATTTGTAGCTGTGGCCGATGCTGAACTTGCTCTGAATTTCAATGGATTTAATGTGTACGTGTGTGTGTGTGTGTGTGTGTGTGAGTGCGTGTGTGTCTGTGTGTGTTTTGCGAGTGGCCAAGTGTAGGTAATTTTTGCGTTCTATCATGACAGGTATTTTTATATGTCGGGGAATTAAAATCGGACAACACACACCCGCCTACACACACACACACACGAGCGCGCACACATACACACACATACACATTTAAAGGCTGATGTGTTGAGTCATAAAATAAATCAGAGAACTCTGACAGAAGCGTCGACGTTAAATCACGCCAATGGGCATATCGAGAGGTTCTACTCCATTGCCGCCCCTCCCCCAACCCAACGAAGGGGCGATAAGAGGGCTATGATAATTATACAGTGACAAGCGGACTACACATGCTCCAACTACTCGTATCCGTAATGACAATTATCTTCCACAGATCTGGCTAATTCGGGCCTGGACTTAAATATATTTTACGAGTAGACGGGCTTAAGTATTCCTACCTCTCCATTTATTTATTTGCTGGATTTTTTTTATTTTTCTCTTTTTTTTGGTTGTGCACAACTTTGTATTCCAGAGCAACGCCATGACTTGCCGAAAGATACAAAGCCATTCAACATAATTGCGAATAATGTGTGAATATCTACTTTTAGTGCTTGGGTGGTAAAACTATTGACAGATGAGTTTGATTGTATTCAGAATAGCATTAAAATTGTTTTGATATCGGATATTTTTTACAGTCTGAAAAAAAAACGCTTAATTTTAAATAAATCGTCGATTGAAATGCAAAAAGTATTTTTGAGCAATTTTTAATGATTTATTTTGAAGTGAACTGAGTAAATGAGTATTTTAAAGTGAACTGAGTAAATGAGTATTTTAAAGTGAACTGAGTAAATGAGTATTTTTAAATGAATGAGCAATTTGATTTAATGAAGAACAAAGTCTGACTTTAAATCCCCCACTTAATGTATTTTGGAGCTCTGAGAAGTTTGAAGGAACTTTGATTATGCATTGGGTCTGCTGTGGAGATAATATAACTGCTCATTGTGAAAATGGAAAATAAATAAATATAGTATATTAAGTTAATAATAATAATATCTAACACATCACAAACAAAACCCTTACAGTTGATTTCCAGATTGTTTCCAAATAAGCGACTGATCGAAGCTTATGTAAATTATACTTAAGACTCAACGGGGAAATCATGACTCACCTCATAGCAGGAAAAAACTGATATAATTCCGTTTTATTTATTTATTACTGACCTATCCAATAACCAATAACTACTCACGATATGAACATTTTATAAGGTCTATCAATGAATTACCTCCTTTTAACACATTTAATTGTTGCTTTCAGTTTCGCCTGCCTTGTGTGTCTTTGGGCGATTAAATTAATTGATATTGAATAAATTTGAATAACGTTGTATTTATTATTGAAAGTAAACAATAAATATTAACAGAACTTCATTTCTTATTACTGCGTCTGATCTATGTGACGTTTAAAGATGTTTGAGAACATTTTTATTAATAAATGTATCAATTTTACTTTGATAAGTTTTTAAAACGCAAAACTAATTAACATTTTATTTTATTTTAATCTCTGAGGCTTGATATTAAATTTTAAATTATTTTATTAAGCTATTTAAGTTTTATTTAAATGAAATTTATTATTTAAAACTATTAATTTATTATTTAGTATAATTTGTAACGACATGTAGTTAACTGCTACTGAATTAGTTTAATTTAAATTTAAATTAAATTTAATTTAATTGTATTTAATTGTAAATAGTAAAAATTATTATTTATACTTTTAATATCTAAATTGAATTTAATTAAAGCCCAATCCAATATTCTCGTTGAAAATAATAATTTATATTTATATATTTAGATAAGTGTGTTGAGTAACATATACTTAATATTATTATATATTAAATAATATGTTTTATTTTCTCTTATTACAGACAAATTATTATTTATATAAATATATAAATATATTATATGTAGTATATAGTATAAATAAAATTATTTTTTATATTTCTCTATGTTAAAAATTATATCATAAACATAGCCAAAAAGTAATAATAATAATAAATAATAGTATTATAAATGTTCATCCAATAATTTATATCTTATTTATTATTGGTTTGTCAAAATAACAAATTTTATTAATTTATAAATATATAAGTATATTATATACATAAATAAATATATTATATAAATATAATATAGCATTGATTTTCTACATATTTTTTTTCTTTATTCGGCAGCTGTTAACATTTCATTCTTTCTGAACTTTTAATCCTATTATATCCTGTATTAAACGAGTGATCAATCATTTTGCTTCATATCAAAATTTATACTTGAATTTTAAAGCAAGCAAAACTTACATCTACCTAATTTTGTTTATTGGATTAAAATTATTTAACTTAATTAATCGCAAAAATAAATTATATTTTCCTTACATTTAAATATATAAATTTTCTGTTGTTAAAGATCAACGTTTATTTTTTATTAAAAATAATAAATAAATAAAAAATATAAACAAAAATAAATATTAAAAATGATAAGTAAATAAAATAAATATATAAATAAATATATAAATGAATACAAAAAATAGTTCGCTCTTTAGCTAAATTAAATATTTACATTTTGAAAAATAAAAAACACATCAAACTTGAATTTTTTATTTATAAAGTTTCATCTATATAAAATATTTAATTGCTGCACTTATCAAGTAATAAAATTTATTATTATCCATTAATATTTAAGTGAATGCATCTCAGTATTTACTTTAAGGCCTTCAAGCTGCAATCGTCAAGATAATTTAATTAAAATAAATATTTTTTTATTCGCATATCAAGTTATAAACAAGTTTAAGAGCAATAACCAGTATTGAAATTAAGTGATATAATATTATTTAATGAATAAATAAAAATTATGATATATGAAACAGTTTCTGTTTTTTTTTTTTAATTTTTCTGCATCTTAATTTTGTTTGTATTCCGCTGTATAAATTTATGTTGATTTTATTTGTAATGTCATTGAATGGAAAATGCAGGCATATTAATTATTTATACATTTAAATAAATATATATAAATTTAAGCCGATATATTGAAAAACTACAAAATTAAATGTCAATAAATATTTAATTTCTTAAAGCCAACATTTATTTTAAGTTAATCCATCCGACAATTAATTATAAGATTCAATTTAATAATCGCTGATAGATTAATTTATTTAAGTAGCCAATAAATTGAAATGTTGATTTGCTCTTTAATTTATCTTTTAATTCGATTTAAAAATGTCATTAATAAATTATACAATTTAAATAAAATATTAAATTGTTATTCATGTATATGAAACCAAAAGAAATTTTTTCTTACTAATGAAATTTGAATAAAATTGATTGATAAATAATAAATAAATAAATAACTGTTTATTAAATATAATTATTATTCAGAAAAATAATTAATTTTAGAAATAATAAAATTAAATATTTGATGTGAATAAATTTGTTATTTAAAGATTAATTATACATTAATTTAAGTATTGCAAATATTTATAAATATTATATAAAAAATAAATACAATACATTAACAACCTCTACAATGTTATAGAACTTAGGATCATAGCGTGATATTTCTCAGAATATTTTTGTTTGACATAAATATTAAATTTATATTATAAATAAATATTTTTGCAATGATGTCAGTGAGTGTAAAAAAAGGTTCTTATGAGTTGTTTGTAATTTTAATTGTCATAGAAAGATTTTATTTGTCTATTAACATTGCATTAGAAATTGTCATGTGGTTGCAAAAAATAATAATTTTTTAATCATTCATTGATTTTGTATTTTTTTTGGTTTGATTATCTAACTCAATTGTAACTTTTATCTATCAATAAATTATTCATTTATTGCATTTGTTAACTTCTCTCGCCTATTTATTTATGCAGTCAACTATTGTAACATTTTTTCTTAAAAATAATTATATAAAAATTAATTTTAAAATTTGTAAATTATTTATTTATTAGTTATTATTTATATAATATTAATATTAATATTAATATTATTATTTATAGAATGAAGTAAATAACTTAATTATCGGCTCTCATATAAATTCTAATATAAAAAAGGCTTCACCTAGAAACCTGAATGAATCTTAATTGTGGCATTTTATTTTTATTTCGAAATATTACAGAAATAAATTATGTCTTGTAATATATTTTTTAAAACTAAATTTATTTTAAAAATAAATAAAATTAAATTTGACGAGACCTCATATGTATTTATTCCCAGCAAAAATTATTTCATTGAAAATTCTTATTAATTTTTAAGGTAGATTTAAGAATTAGTAGAGATTTAGATACAATTTAATTTAATTTAAGTTCATCGACATTTGTAAATTTTATTATATGTGCATTTTTTCCATATTTTTTTACTATTGATCTTTTAATCTCTCAATTCCCCGTGTTTCTCAGAATAATATTTTTATTGTTTTTTTTTTATTATTTATTTCTGCATATTATGTATATATATGCATAATAATATATATATTATGTATATTATTTTAATTCACTAGTTTTTAATTCCGACTTAAGTGTTTTCTAATTATGGTCAATATAAATTGTTTATATACAATATAATAACAAATTATTATTTTTTTTTTTAATTTTACAACACTTTAGTCTCAGTTTTAGGGTAACATTTAGTTTATTTTATTCATATATATTTATTTAATTTATTTAAATTAAAACATTTATTCTCTAAAACTTACGAATATTTTATTTATTTTTATATTTGTTTTAAATGTTATGCTTTAATGGTAAGTTTGTATTTAAACTTTTTAAACTTATTTTAAATTATTTAATTATTAATATAACTATTATTAGCTTTAAGCCTACATTAATAAAATATTAAAATTATACCTTTAAATTTATTTAATATTAATATTTAATGTAGTTGAGCTAGAGCTATGAGCTCAAAGTAATTTTCTGTCTAAATTATTCTTTTAGTTCTAAAAATAATACTGAGTATGATAAATAAATGGCATATAAAAGATATTCATAATTTTTTAATAACTCGAAGTAACATCCAAAGACTGCCTTTGGAATGTGGCACTAAGAATCGAGGATTTATTTAATTAGAAAGTCAAAAACCCCAACGCATTGTTTGAAAACGCGTCATTGGGAGAGGAAGTGGCCATTGAGATGCGATTGAGAGTCTCGATAATTGAAAAATGAATGTAAAATATTCAATTGCATATGTAGATACATTTGTATCTCAGTTGATAGACTTGGGGCTTTTGTTTGGGGCGGTTGAACGGATACAAAGCCAAAGATACAGATGCAAACAGCGAAACAAACACGATGGCAAATTACGTGATTGATTGTCGTGTCGCGATTAAAGCTCAAAAGAATGAGAATGTGTTCGGGCGGGGAAGAATATTTACCTGTCGGCTAGAGAATTGCAAAAAGAAAAGGAAAATTACAGGTGAGCGAAATTTATGGTCGTACAATGCCAAACGACGTCTCGGGCGGACGATGTGGGCATACAAAGTAGGATCATTTGGCGGATGTGCGACTGGACACTCCACTCCAGACGATGATGATTCAATCGCTCGCCAGGCTCCACTCGCATTTACAGATCAAAGTGGTTATTCCCTCGGGCCACAGGCACTTGACCTCACTGACCCCATGGGTTTTACAACTCAACACAACAGCAGCCCAAAAGTACACAATGAATGAGAAGGATTTTGAAAGGATGACTAAAGGTTACCCTGTAATCGAGCTTAGAACTTAGAAGTTAAGAGGGGATATGTACAATTTGAAGCGAATGTCCTTGGGGAATCCTGTTGAATATATAGCAGAGGCAGACTCGATTGAATACCCTCAAAATCTTTCACTGTGAAGGTGTATCAACGATTAATTGAATAATCGAAACGAACGCCTTCATCAATCAATCATGTCCAGTCCACTGCAGGATATTAAAAATGATCTATGGAGGACTCTTTGTTCAGTTTTAGTTGTCGAATAAAAATGAATGTGATTTAATTAAATTTGGATCACCGTCATGTAATTATACCCATTTTGAGTACGTTTATGGGGTACAGGGTGTAAAAACGCTTCAATCACGCTCTGAGCCAAAGCGAAGGCGGCACTTCGACTGCCGAATAACAGCGTCAGGTTGTACAGGTAATTAATTAACAGTTTCGTTCGACGTTTCTCATTGCTGTCGCTGCCTATTGACAGCGCCACTCAATTTGACTTTTTTCTGTAACAGCAGCGACGACACCCATGCCGACGCCAACTTCGACGCTGACTGCGACCGAAGCGGTGCTACCCCAAAAGCCTGGCTTTGTGGCCGCCTACACGGTCGTCGCCGCTGCGTTGCAGCTGCCGTCACATACGCCATAGACAAAGCGCACTGAGCGCGACGGCGGCTGCGACTGAGACTGTGACTGCGACTGAGACTGTGACTGCGACGGAGACTGTGACTGTGACGGAGACTGTGACGGAGACTGAGACAGTGACTGAGACTGAGACTGTGACTGCGACTGAGACTGTGACTGCGACTATGACTGAGGCTGCGATTGTGACTGTGACTGAGACAGTGACTGAGACTGAGACTGTGACTATGACTGAGGCTGCGATTGTGACTGAGACTGATACTGCGATTGTGACTGTGACTGAGACTGCGATTGTGACTGAGACTGTGACTACGACTGAGACTGCGATTGTGACTGAGACTGACACTGCGGTTGTGACTGTGACTGAGACTGCGATTGTGACTGAGGCTGTGACTACGACTGAGACTGCGATTGTGACTGAGACTGCGACTGAGACTGCGACTGCTATTGCGGCAGTAGTTGTAGTTGTAGTTGGGGCGGTAGCGGTAGCGTTAGCGTCGCCGTCAGCATCGGCGTCAGCGGCGTCGGCAGCGGCAACCAAAGCGACGGTCAGGCCGCCGTTGGGCCGCCATCAGGTGTTGTCGTTTTCGCAAGCCGCACTCAAGCTGAGTCTGTTTTCGTCTGCCTGGCAGCGCGGTTCTGGAACGCGTTAACATATTTTGGTGGATTACTTAAGTCGGTCCGGTGGTTTTTCGTGGCGGCTCGATTGCTGTTACGGTAGCGCGCAATACGAAGCGAAAAGCGCAGGCAAGTCGTTTTTCCTGAAAAACCGTTTTCCTCCACTATATTCGGGTGTTCGGTGTTCGGTATTTCCCAAACGGATTTTCGCCGCTGGCCAGCTAATTGTGCAACATCGCGGGCGCTGCGTGAAAAGCGTGCGGCAAAAAAAAAGAGCGTTAAAAAAAAATTTCGAAAGTGCGCATTCAATTGCAGCGAAAACAATTTTGGATACAATTTGGATTCACGACACGACACGACACGACACACAGGAAATCTTGATCAGTGAATATCATTTTCAAATATCATCAATCTTAAGCCACAATTCGGGAAAATCCTCTCCTCCTTCACCCTCCGAGTAAGCAAACGTTTAATATTGAAAATACTTTTATGATTCACAAAGTCTTCTTGTGTCCACTGCCAAAAATACCCAAAAAAATATTTAATGGAAAAAACAAATAAAAAAAAAAAATATCTATATATATAATAAAAAAAACGGGTTGTCGCTGGGGAGGTTTCAATGGGACTTCAATTACTTTTAAGCTACACGAGTGGAAAAATGACTTGGCTTAAAACTGATCGCGCCTCTGTACAAGATACTTTTATTTGAAGTTCAAATTAAACTAATTGAATGACAAATATTGCAGCTAAGCAGTAAAAGTAAATACAGTTGCGTTCATAGAATGAAAAAAAAAAAATATAATAATTTATAAAATAAATGTACAAAATAACAATAATAATAATAAATACTAGAAGCTTCTCTCTTTTTATAACCTTGAAAATTTCATTACGCATACGCAACGTTGAGCAATGCGTTTGAGTTTAGCTGCAGTTAATCTATTGTTTGTAAACAATTTACAAAACTTGTTAAAGGATATTGAAAGCTCAATTACTTTCGGATCGTTATGCAATGTTTATATATATTTTATATAAGAGCTCTACATATGAGCAAAACTTGTAACGGCCTGAGGAAAACTGTCCACATTTTACTTGGCGGATCTATGTGATTGGCCAGAGGAAAGTGGTCTTTCAGGCTTTTCTTTATTTGGAAAAATTTTCTCGTTTATTTTGCTGCCCATTTGAAATTGTTGTGCGATGAAGATAAAATTTGAAAAACTGTGTTTATGTCTTCCGGAAATGATATTACGTAATTTTTAATAGCGCAAATCTTGCGTCGCTTTGCATTTTTATTCTTTGACTCAGAGAATGGAATTTTCATATGAAGTGCTTGACACAGGGAAATAAAAGTTTCCAGTCAAATTTCTCTTAATTTTGAATTTTAAAACTAATATGAGTTTTATAGAATTAATTTTAAAATTATAAAATTTAAGAATTTTTAAAATCTTTAATCTTTTGTTTAAAACTTAGCCATTGTTTTGGATTTTTAATTTATTAATTTATTGCTGGTAAAAATCCAAGATTTGTTATACTTTACTGCTTTTCCTCTATTGCTTGATAGCTTTGACATGTTCAATTCACAAAATTATCATCAATCTTGATTGAATTGAATTCTTGAACAAGCTGTTGGTCTATCACATTGATGCAAATATCAAGATCAAATACTTAACCGGAAATGGCATGTGGCCCGTAGTGAACGCCCTGCAAATTTCGCACTCCCATAAATCAAACGCCTAATAAATTATTTACTCAGCATTTCACACTCGTCTCTAAAGTTATTTAAATATTTTTACAAGCTTAGCTACGGTTGCATAATGAAAATAGAAGCGTTTTATAAACGTGTCTGGGAGAGGAACAGCAGCTCAGCCACTTATAATCTTAAATTGTTTAATTAATTAAGTGTGTAAGCTAAAAATGTTTAGGTTTCATTTTTTTTTTTACACTTTTTATTTCTTATTAAATAAATATTAAAAAAAATGTTCTTGATCAGAGTAAATATGTTTTAAATATTGAGTTTAATTATTATATTTTAAATTAATTTATTTTTTTAAATTTAAAATTAATTATTGAAATTAGTTATTTAATTATTTAAAAAAAAATATTATTTTTCGAAAGATTTAAATTTTTTATTGATCCTTATATACATGATTAACAATAGATTTAATATGTATTAAGGTGTGGGCTCATTTTATGCAATAGGCACGAAATTTGCGATAGTTGAAAGAAAGTGAAGAATAAAATATAAATATACCATGTATTTGGTATAATAAATAATATATAATATATAATATATAATATATAATATATAATATATAATATATAATATATAATATATAATATACAATAATGTATATAATATATTCTATATAATTTATAATATTGCATTGATCTCAATAAACACAATTTTTAAAAGAAATAATATATTTTAAGTTGTGGTCTAATTTTTTGCGATAGGCACGATACTGCCGATAGTTGGAATGGTCGTTATTTAACTTCCACATATCTAGGCATTTAATGGAACAACTGAAGATCATAAAGTTGGAAAAGATCTTGATATGTTTTAGAGCCGTATAAAAAACACTTGATAAATATTCAGCTTGACACTCACAGTCTCTTACATAAAATGTTTACGATGAGGAAATAAATGTTAATTAAGGATTCAATTGCTTTTCTTCTGCCGTAGAATTAAAAAAATAAGTTTGTGGCTTAACTTTGATATTTGCAATAAACGCAGCGAGACTTGAGCCAAGGCTTCAGTTGGTGATTTTTGAAGTCTTTTGTGCTGTTCATTGGCAAAACAAAGATTTAATTATTAAGCTGGGAAAATCCATGTTCGTGGCTGCAATTTTGCTATTGCAATAAATGTGAGTTAGACTTCAAGCCGAAAGTTAAATTTAACGATCACGTGGAAAATAACCATTAAAAACTGCATTCCTTCAACTTCAAAGGTGGACATGAAATCGCCGTTCCCGCGAATCAAAATATGTAAACATCTAGCGCCTGGTTATCTCCCCCTCGCTCTCCCCCTCTCTCTCCCTCTCTCTCTCTCTAAATATATATATATACAATCTTTTTATTATTATAGTGATAAGATTTTGAGCTAAGTAAAACCTTGAAAACTTAATCGATGCAAATATTGAATCAAAGTCAAACAGCATTAAACTTGCCGAACTTTACACAGCGTCTGAAAAAGTTTGCTTTTCCCTGGAAAGGCGCATAAAACTGCATAAGCTCTGCCAAAGACGCAGCCGGCGACGAAGGCAAAGGCGAAGACGAAGGCAGTGACAGATACAGTGACAGAGGCAGGGACAGAGGCAGGGACAGAGGCAGGGACAGAGGCAGGGACAGACGCAGTGACAGTGGGTGTGAGCGAGACAGCAATGGCGACAGTGCAGCGACACAGAGATGGCCAATGAAAGTGTCTTGCAGAGAGAGTGAGAGGGCAATAGCGGGCAGAGGTTGGGGCTGACGCTAAGGCTGAGGCTGAGGCTGGTGTTAAGGTCTGTGGACTAACGTTGTCGGTGTGACCAAGGTTTTTATGAATGAGCGCAGCGTAGCGCAAATATTTGACAAATCCCGCGAATGCGCTGCTTACTTTTGCTTTTGCTGTCGTCACGTCAAGATTCAATGGGTGGCTGGCCAGTCATACTGATGAGGATTGCAGGAAGCTGCGGCTGACAGTGCAAAGCTCTAAGTGTTGCTCGGCACATGAATTCTAACTAAGCAAATAGTCAGGAACATAAACGCACACACACACACACACACATGAACAATTGCCATGCACACACACATATGTCCACATGTGCTTATGTGTATGGACATGCACATTATTCACATGTGCTTACATTTGGCATTGGCATTGTCGTTGCATTTTGGGGCGAAAATCAAAAACTGAATTTGCATTTTCAGTTTTTATCGAGGTGTAATTTATATTTCGCACCTTGTGCAGCTTTTGCAGTTTTCATTTCGTTGTTTATGCAATTTGCGAGCTTGCGACGGACACCGAAGGAAACCAAATGGCGCACAATGCCTGGCCAGAAACGCAGATTCAGGAGCACACATATACGCCCCCCCACCCACACACACACACCCACACACACATAGATATATATATATATATATACATTTACACTTAGTATGCCATATACTAACAAACGCTAACGAGTGCAGTCGCGTATCTGTATCTTACGAATGGCTCAGGTAAGCCACACAAACTCACACACACATACACAAATTCACTCACACATTCAGGCAAATGCGCCAATTTGTATGCAAGTGGCGTTAATCGTGTAATCCGGCAGCAATGCATTGCACACAGTTGGCAGCCCTCGATCCATTGCTTGGGCAACTGAGCAACTGAGCAACTGGGCAACTGGGCAACTGGGCAAGTGGGCAACTGAGAGCTGAGAGCGGGTAGCGGGTAAAGGGGGTCGAGGTCGCAGTCAGCGGGCAGCAGTGCTACGTGAGATGCGCAATTGTATGAAATTGATTTGTAATCGATAAATGGTCGATTATTGCGATAACGTTTAAATCAACAGCCAAGGCGATTTGGCCACTTGGACATTTCTATGAAATTGATTTGTAATCGATAAATATTTAACTATTGCCATTAAATCTGATATCAACAACCTAACACATTTTAGACATTTGGATATTTGAACATTTGAACAGTTGGACATTTGTACAGTTGTACAGATGGACAGCTGGACAGTTGGACAGTTGGATATTTGGACAGTTGGACAGTTGGACAGTTGGACGCTCTGGTTGATTTGCATGCAGCAAATACTAAGATTCAATTTGAGTCTGAATCTGGCAAGCGCATACAAAACTCTGCTCTGCCAGTTCTGGGCAATTTAATTATGTACAGTACGTGTGGCAGTGTTTGTGCTGAAAAATTTAAAAATCAAATACAAGGAAAACCACTCAAACCACAGCAACAGCAACACCAACAGCAGCAGCAACAGCAGCAGCAGCAGCAGCAGCAGTTGCAGTTGCGATTGCGATTGCAACCAGTGACAAGGTCAACGCATGGCGTATATTTGGGAGCTCCGTTTGGACGCCATTGGATTCTCAACGTATCGTTGATACCGACTAACTATTAATCTTAGACTAACGACAGACACTAGCTGGGTGTATGTGTGTGTGTGTGTGTGTGTGTTGCATGTTGCCAGCTTCTTGTTAGTTGTGGCTGTGTTTTTGTGGCCAACAGCTTTGGCTTTAACAAGTGTTTAATTGCAATAAATGCACCGGAATACCTTGACTGTGCCTGAGCTTGAGCTTGAGCATGGCAATCTATCGCAATGCATGAAGATATGTCTGTTTGTCTCTGTATATGCATGTGTATGCATACACACACACTCACACACACTCATATTGGCAGCTGGAAGCCACAAATTGCCAGCTATCTTTGTGGCCACTTGTTGGCCAAGGAGCACTCTTGAAAATTCAATTATTTATGTCTTCTGCTGCTCTTGGCTTATGAAAGGTTAAATTCGTTAAAATCATTCATGCATTTTTCTTGAGCAAGCGCCATACCCCGACCGCCCCAAGCCCCCTACCAAAAACCACCCAAAGTCACCCAACTCTGCCGTCGCATAAATATTGTATTGTCTCTCATTTGGCTGGCAACTCTTCTGGGCTTAGCTGTGTGTGGGAGTGTGGACATCCACAGGCATATATATCTGGCATTTAATAAGTCAACGACGAGTACTTACTGCCCGTAACAGCCGTTTAATTATGCATTTGCCCATAAACATTTTGGGCAGCTACGAAAAACGTTTACCAGCATAAGCAATTAGGTCATTACCATTTTAGCCAACCGAACCATTCGAGCCATTTGAGCCATCCGAGCCAACCTGTGCCTGATGATGGCTAGATGAGGGACCTTGACTAAAGGCGAACATTAAAACGGAGATAAACAGGTCATCAAATGTGCTGAGCTTTATTCCAAAGGTTACCTGTTATATGGACTCGAGTTTTACTATGAGAATCTTCATACAATGTGTCAAGGTTCAATAACCCAAGCCCAAACCATATGCTAGTGCTTCATGAACCATACAGCACGATAGCAAACAAATACCTGATTTGCAAGCATCCAAAGGTAATGTGCTTTTAACACACACTCTTAGCCGCAGTCATAAAGAATATTTATTAGATTTTCAAGAAGGCTAAGATCGTGAATTTTTCACTCAAGTTGGAGGTCAAACGAAGCTGCATAGTATTTTTATAGTCTCTTAGTACCATGTTGAATCTAAATAGAATTGAAGGAAAAGTGGGACATTTAAGGAAGATCTTCATCCTTGAAATGGAAATCTGCATAACTGAGACTGCTGCTTGGGAAAAAAAGTTTGGGTAGATTAGAATATAGCTATATGTATAAATAAATGTACAAATAGATAAAAAGATAAATAATCAGTTATATAGAAGAAAGCTTAGTAGATAACAAGTAAGATAGATAAATAGATGGATACATAGATACATAGAAACGAATACATAAATACATAGATACATAGATACATAGATACATAGATACATAGATAAATAGATACATAGATACATAGATACATAGATACATAGATACATAGATACATAGATACATAGATACATAGATACATAGATACATAGATACATAGATACATAGATACATAGATACATAGATACATAGATACATAGATAAATAGATACATAGATACATAGATACATAGATACATAGATACATAGATACATAGATACATAGATACATAGATACATAGATACATAGATACATAGATACATAGATACATAGATACATATATACATAGATACATAGATGCATAGATACATAGATGCATAGATACATAGATACATAGATACATAGATACATAGATACATAGATACATAGATACATAGATACATAGATACATAGATACATAGATACATAGATACATAGATACATAGATACATAGATACATAGATACATAGATACATAGATACATAGATACATAGATACATAGATACATAGATACATAGATACATAGATACATAGATACATAGATACATAGATACATAGATACATAGATACATAGATACATAGATACATAGATACATAGATACATAGATACATAGATACATAGATACATAGATACATAGATACATAGATACATAGATACATAGATACATAGATACATAGATACATAGATACATAGATACATAGATACATAGATACATAGATACATAGATACATAGATACATAGAGACATAGATACATAGATACATAGATACATAGATACATAGATACATAGATACATAGATAGACAGATACATAGATACATAGATACACACATATATAGATACACAGATACATAGATACATTTAATTACTAATATTTTCCATCAAAAACGTGACTGATGAATGAAATGCAGATAAAAACGTGAGGTTTATTTTCTTGTGTATCTGAAGTGAAGTATTTCAATCGTAAGGCTTCAATCACGTGCCTAATGGTTTACTCGCCTTCTGCTGCGCTTAGCGAAGCTTCGAACCATTTAGAAATTTCACGTAATGCAGGCAGATATCTGCAGGTAAACACAGATGAGGGAATGTTTTGTCATTAATCTGTTTATAGTTTGATTTCATCGATGGCCGGAATAATTATTTCGAAGATACATTACACTAACTGTGGCAAGTGTTGCATGTTAGGATGTGGCAATGAGACATGTGGCTAGCTACAATTATCTGCCTCAAGCTGCAATTAACTTATTTGCAAGTGTTTGAGTCTTTATTGAATGCAATTTACGCATTTTGAAAGCGCTTTGGAAATTTGATTAAAGTCATTATTTCAATTGTTTTATATAAACTTTCGTTTAAGCATTTTAAGGCAGCTTTTTATATTGTATATTTAATAAAATAATCATTTAATTAATACTTGCTGTTATTTTAAATATGATAATAAAAATAAATAATAAATAAATAATAAATAATAAAATAATAAAAAATAATAGTTAATTGTGATCCGGGTAATAATTTTTAAATATTTATTTTGCTTTGGAGAACACTTTTTATTTTATTTTTTAATATTTTTATTTTAAATCGGAATTTATTAATTTTTATTTGTACATGTTATAAATATTTTTTTATTTTTAAAATTTTTTTTTTATTTATTTATTTACTATAATTTGCAATGTATATAAAATAGAGAAAGTCTAAACGTTTAAATCTTATAATTTAAGTGGTATATACATTTTTCTATTTAATTATTTAAATAGTCAATAGTTTAAATATTTAAAATTAATAAAAGAAAAAGTTAAAAAAAAAAAAAATTGGTATCAGCCTTAATTTGATTAAATTAAATAGTAAACAAGTATAAATGATTAATTCATAGGTTTAAAATGAAAGAATTTAAATTATTTTATGCCATTAATTTAAATATTTTTTGAAATCAGTTGAATAACTTCATTAATAATTAATGTATAGATTGACTTTGCTTAGAATGTATAATTAATTCAACTATCGCTTAGCACTCATTTTATGTGGAGCAATGAATAACTTGAAATCGGGCTCTAATTGGATGATTTACGTTCCGAAGGAGCCGTGAAAATATATTAGTTTTGGTGAAAGGACTTCGTGGATGTGTAATAAGAAATGCAAATGGATGCAATGTTTCTACGTTTAATTAAATTAATAATTATGCGCCTTAATGAACGGATAATTGAATAATATACTACGGGCACACGACCTGCCCCACGGTTTCACGCCCCCAACGCTACACCCGCCCGATTACCATTAATTTTATGTATTTTTTAATGTGTGGGGATTGGCAACACAATTGTTGTTGTTCCTTTTGCTGTTGCTGTTGTTGTTGTTGTTGCTGTTGTTGTTGTTGTTGTTGCTGCTGCTGCTGGTGGATGTTGCTTGTTTAATTTGTTAACCTTTTAACTTTTGTGCACTTTGGCAGAGAAGTGTGCTGAGCCAGGGCGTAATAAACATGAGTTGGGTCTCATTAAGTAATCACATGGAATATTTCCGCAGCCAATTAAACCTGAAAGCCGCAGCGTCGGCTACAAGCAGATGCAAACATCAGACAATCTGACAGATGGATGGACAACTCTGATACAGAGGAAGATAAATATACACCCAGATACATATGCATGTAAAGATACAGATACATATGCAGATATAGATACAGATACATGTATACAGATGCAGATACATATGTACGGCTACAGATACATATATACAGATACAGATACATATATACATATACAGATATATATATACAGAGATACAGATACAGATACATATATATAGACACAGATACAAATACACGGATACCGTTACAGCTATAGTTACAGTTACTGTTATAAATGGAGTTACAATGCGGAGACAAATATAATTAAATTCGATTCAGGAAGCGTTTATGCAGTTTGCATATTTTTTTCCATTGTTTCGGTCTCTTTTCTTTTTTCCTGCTTTTTATACCCTGTAAACATGTGTGGATGTGTACAGGATGTTTGTTCGGCAAGAGGTGGAAATCCTGTTTCACTTCCTACTCGAAAACATATACATAAAAGCTGAGGCTTGGGTTGGCTTTGTGAGCACAAGAAAAATACCGAAAGTTGGTATATATTTAGTATTAATTTTATATTGATCGGAAGGAGGTAAGTTTCAGGTCTACTTCGGACAAGTCTTAAGTCGCAGGAACTGTTTGAATATCCTGATGAGAATATCTTACCGGCTCTTACTTTAATTTGAATCAATTGATTCCCTGCTTTTTGTTTAACTGTAAAAAACTCTCATCGGAAGATCCGCCGATGATCGAAATTGTTTTTTTATAATGGAAATTTAATATTATCATCGTGCGAATTTTATAGTTGGCCTGAAAACGATTAAGTTAAGCGAATTGTTCTTCGCTAATTGCAGAGCAGTGGCACGTGGGAAGACATGGGAGGGGGACGTGGAAGAAAGCTACTTGCATGCTCATCCGGTTTCAGCCGAGATTGAACTGACTCCATCCAGTGGCATCCGAGGCGACAACTTCCGCAACAAAAAAGTTTCCATTGCGGATTGTTTACGGGTGCAACCTTAATGATTGCATGTAATGAGAGCAAACAGCTGGTGGCTCCAGTGGCTTGTAGTGGCTCGCGGTGGGTTATGGTGGAACTGGTGGCTCGTGGTATTTCTTAGTGGCTCTGACGGCTTATGGTATCTCGTAGTAGCTCGTAGTGGCTCGTAGTGGCTCGTGGTGGCTCGTGGCGTTGTTGCTGGTGGTTGGCTCGCTGGTTACGTTAGATCGTGTGGTTGCACCACCGTAAATACCGCGGCCAAACATTGTTGCCCACAATTTATGTTACTTTTTTTCTTTCTCTTTTTTTTTCACTTTTCGTTTTATTTTTTTTTGTAATTTGTTTTTGTATTTTTTTTTGTTACTTTGATGTTGGACGTTTCAATCAAATGGCCAAGTCAATTGCAGCCTCTACACTTATAACTGGTTTGACATTATTATTTTGCAGCCACGATAAGTGACCAAGTGGCTTGGCGACTGACTCACTGACGGACTGACGGACTGACCGAGTGACAGAGGCGGCTGTCTGACAGGTTCCAAGTCGATGACAAACCGTCAGCGATCCGACGGCTCGCACTGCACACACGCATTGCCGCTTTATTAAGCAAGTGCTTTGTGGTGGGGCGAAGCTGCTTAAAGCTGTAACTACCGAGTAACTGAGTGCTTATTTGTATCTCATGGATACCACGTTGTGTAGCATTTCACGTTTGTGTTTGGCTTTGCTACATCTTTGGCCAACTACCATTTGGGTTTGTTCGGTTTGTTTGCACAATTTATGCGCAACAATCGGCAATGCTGTTGGTCTGCAGCCGTTGTCATAGACCCGCCAGCCGTGCCCCACACTCCCGCGCTGCCTCCATGTTACTGTTCCGTTCCAGTATATGTCTATGTCCCCGCTTCATCCCCCTTCCCTTCGGATCCAACGAACGCTACACGCACTACTGTCCCATGTCCATTTCGCTGGCCAAAAAAACGTTGTATCTTTTTTGAGTTTCCAAGCCAAAAACCGTGCGGGGTTTCTGTGCGCACATATTAGCCACACTAACCACAGCCAAAACTATGTATGAATGTGTGCGCACAAGCACACCCGTACACACTCACACACACACACGTTCACAGAGCACTGATACTAACTAAAAGCCAACAGTGGCTACAAACTTTCAGCTCGTAAATAAATCAAAGCGAAGCCAAGCACAGTGGTTAAAAATACCCCAAAAAAAAAATTATATATATATATATATATGTATATAAATATATATGTATATGTGCGTCCGGCAATGAATGTCAAAAACGTAGGCTAATTGACAGATTTATAAAATAAATTTATTATTTGTTTATGTTGCCAAAGCCATATTTTATTTAAAAACGAATTAGAATTTTAGAAAGAGAAAAGTAAAAGTGAAAAATAATAAATTCGTTTTGCAAATTGAATTGAATGGAATTCATAAAAAATTGTCATCCGTAAATTGTTTATTTATTTTCATATTTTATTCGATTTTGTAAGGACATTAAATCAGTAAGTGAGGAGATTTAAGGATACCTTAAACTTTCTACCTTCTGAGCTCCGTTTTTCTTCCTTTAAATTCTTTATTTATTGCAATTTATTTTCATTCCGCGTTCTTAGATTATTGTTTCTTAATAGATAAAGTTAAAAAACAAATCAATAAATTTTGTTAAATTAATACAATTAATTGAAACCATTTTAAATTAAGCTGCTGCAGGTGAAAGAAGCGTTTACATTTTCCCATCCGATTTTCTTCTTTTAATCGCAAGCTTCTTTTTTACTGCTCAACTTGTCTCATTTCTCTCTTCTTTGTTGATGTTTTGATTACTTTAAAAAAATATTTTTATTAAATGTTTTATTTTGTTACTTATCACTTTGCTTACCTTTTAATTGTTTAATATAAAAGGAGTTCTATTTAAAAGTTGATCCTTGACAAAGAAAATCTAAGGGTGCGGGGGATGACGATAACATAAGATTTCGGCTATTTCAGGACTTCATTTGCAAGCTTAGTAAAGCTTAATAAAAAATTTTCTATATTAAAAATATTTTGTAAATAATATAAATATTTTATATAAATATTATATAAATAAAAAAAGCTTCGCTGATATAAGATAAAAAAATAATTTTAATCGTTGAGTTTCTAAATCTTTTAATTCTATGGAAATTCGTTGCCTTTTTTTATCAATCTTTGGTTTATTTTGCTTTTTTTTTCAACAATATTAATTTATATTAAATTATTTGAGAATATTAAATATTAATAAATATTCTATTAAAAAATATTTTGTTTTTACAAATTATCTTATAAATATCAATAGAAAAAAGTAATACAAAATATGATAATTATCCGATAATTATCGAAAATTTAGGCAAAAGAAGCTATGAAGAGGTTTCTCATCTTTTGCTCTGATTGTATTGATATTTCTCTACATTGTGGGTATTTTAGTCCATCTCTTATCCTTTATCCTTTATTTAGGTATTTGTGGAGAATTGTAGAGAATAGAATGCAATATTTGATATAAGCTTTCAATCATCAAAACATTGTGTGCGGGAAGTGAAGTGTTTAAGAAATTCCATTTCCCTATTCTATACTCAGATTCTTTTATTTCCTACTATTTTTTATATTTTTTATTTAAAAGTTATAACAAGATTATTGCTTTATATTTTCACCCTTGTATTTTAATTTATTTATTGGTTTCTTTAGATAAATCTTTAGATTTATTCCGAGCTTTGATTGGGCAGCTTATCTAACATTTTACGTAGGATAGGGAGAGAAGCGAAGTGCTTCTCTTTGAGTGCGCCACTTGACTTCCGCTCGTGAGACTTTAATAAATTAATTAATTAATTTCTTACATATTATTTGATCTAATTTCCAAGTAAATAAATGAATGAATAATTGCAATTAATTGCCCTTCGGTGCATTCAAATTGCTTTCCGACCACTGTGCGTTGCCTGAGAGCTAGCTTCCTTTTGCTTCTCATACGTTTGCGTGCTTCTTTTGGGCTTTGGTAATTTGTTTTAAATATTTGCCTAAAATATCAAAACGCACGACAACACACGTACTCGTACACAGTTGTACGTGGTATCTAACAGATACATGTGAAAATGAAGCTAGCTGATGGTGGAAGGAGGAATGAGGAATGGTAGGTGGGGCTAGGAAAGGGGGAGGGTAAAAGGAAGGAGTGCTGTTTGGTTGAAGTTCTTATTAAAAAGTATCACCGCATAACAAACAACAATCCAATAAATCTCAGGCCCTTCTATTTATATGTACAGAGACTCTCGTTTCCCGTATACTTTCGAAAATGTTTTGAAAATGTGGCGTCCAGAATGAACTAACAGCATTATCTTTTCCGTTATTCGTAGAGGTCATTCTTAACGGTTCCGTAAACGTGCTCCGATCGGGGCTTTCCATTCCAATTTCGATATTTGATATGCCATACGCATCATTTCGATGTCGAAACGTGTCTTCGATTTTCTTCCTGTGCTTTGGTTACCAATTGTGGCCCAGTCCCAATTTCGAAATCTCTTTCATTCAAACATTTTCGTCACCAGACGTGATTTTATTTCTTTCCGATTATTTTCTGTATTCCCTCCCCTCCCCTTCCCACCCCACCCTTTTCACACACCAAAGTTTAGCCAGAAAATTACGTATAGTTTTAATTGTATAATAATTACTAAAAATATTCCTCTTTAGATTTTAAGTACTTTTTAAGTGCTCCCAGAGCGTGACAGCTTTGATATACGTATAAATACAATATATATATATATATTTCTTATATATAACTGTTGTATCTGAAGTATCTATAAAACTGACTACAACTCCTATTAGTATTTTTTAAGGTTAAGGTCGCAGCCCTCGCAGCACAGACAGACACACATTAGTTGTCTTTTTTTCCTACTGCCTCTCCGTCTATCCAATAATTAAAAAAACCCGTAATAGTCCAGTGAACGTCTAATAAATAATATTTTTATATTTTTACTGAATGAGTCTAAATGCATAATTATTATATTGAGGCTAAAAGTAGTTCGTATTTTAGAACAAGTATTTAACTTTTTTATTTGTTTATTATATTATTTTTTAATATATTAATATAAAAATAATGTTAATATATTTCTAAATAAAGTACATTTATATTAATATACTATCAATTTTTATATTATTATACTATTAATTTTTATTTTTATTTTGAAATAAATAAAATTCATTATTATTAGTATATTAATATACTATTAGTTTTTTTATTAATATAAGATAAACAAAATTAATAATATAATATTAATAAAATAAATAAAAAAATAAATAATAAATACTATATTAATTTTTTATTTTTTATCTTTCTCTTGCTCTTAAATTTGGTTTTCTTAATTTTGGATTTTATTATTTAAAAGGTATAATTATTTATATTATATACTTATTTATATGAAGCTGTTGATTTAAAAGTTTAATAATTCATTCCATGACTTGATATTTTAATTTCTTGAATTTAAATTTTATATTTATTTATATATTATATTTAATTATATCAATAAATACTTTTCATTTCTTGCTCTGAGTTTTTTTCTCCAAGAAATGTTCTTAAGAATAAAGATAATAAAAAAAATTTAATTTCTATTTAAAATGATTGAGATAATTATTCAAAAAAAAAAAAAATTATAAATTTAAATATAAAATATAATATAAATATAATTTTTGATAAATTTACATTTTATTATTTTATTTCTTGAGACAGAATGGGTTTTTTGTGCAAAATGAAGTATGAAACTAAACCTACGAGTTTTTTAAATTAAAATTTATAATAAATGAAATTTATATATTTTATACATCATATAATAACAATATAAAATTTTATATATTTACAAACTTTAAAATTTAATGCATTCTGTAAAGCTGAAAATTGTTCGAAAATATATTCGCTTTGGTCAAAAGACTTTTCAGTTGTTTTTTTGATGGCTTAAAAATCGGATGAATTTATATAACGATTATATATACATATATTTCGGAGAGAAATGCGCTTAAAAATGAAATGCACGAGCCTCAAGGATTTAAAATTAATCTCCATCCAAGTCCCATAAGAACCTTTCGAATTGCTCGCCGAGTGTTATAAATCCAATGATTATCTTGCTATATAAAAGCTGTGAGCGGGTAAATGGAATTGGCGGCAGCGGATGACATGGCAAACGAATCGCCATGAAGTGTGCCCTGGCCTGAGATTGGAGCAAATAAAAGGAGAGAAACAATAATAAATTCGTTAAAATAAAATAAATAAATAAAAATAAAGGAGCAAACAATTCATATATATTTTTCGATTGATGCTAAATCGTAAAATCAAAGAGCGCCCATTGCGATATGTGAACGATTACCAGCGGGTGGGGTAGAGGGGGGATCGGGTGAGTGGTGAGTAGCGATTGGGGGGAAAGGTGGTGTAAATCGAAATGTGGAGGCAGAAGTTTATTGCACGCACCACAACCACATGGTTCATATGTATGTGTATACAAATACATATACACATACACACACATGTATACACTCATGCATACACACATGTATGTAAACATGTACGCACACATTCACATACATGTACATAACCAATGGCCACGTGAGAAGCCAACAGAAGACCGCACCCGTCGTGATATCTGCAGCTGTGTGTGTATTTTGAATGCGCGTGTGTGTGTGTGTGTTTGGATGGGATGTGGATGTGGATGTGAACGTGATTGTACAGTGCTCTTTAAAAGTTCTACTAACAAGCTGCCTACATACATACATATGTATATACCCACCATATAATCTGGCATGATTTGAGCAAACATTGGTGTCCACCAGATTAATGCTAATTGATGTTCTCCAGACGTCGCCTTCAACTTGAGACTTGTTCAACGAAAGTTTCCGCCCGTCTCCGACAGCAAGTGCCACCTACCGCCTACCGCCAACCGTCTACCGTTTACCGCCTACCCCCTGCAGCCTGCATCCTGCCTTTTGGGCCTTGGCCCATGCCTTAAGCGAAGCGGAAGTTGTTTTGGGGTGTGAAAAGCCAAGCGCGTATAACATCATTAAAGTTACCATCAGAGATTTACGACGGGAGGAGGAAAGAGGAAGGCTGTCTCGGTTGTAGGAAGGAGAAGAGAAGAAGGGTGTAGGGAAGAGGGGGAATGGGTTGGTTACATTGAAAAGCTGTCGCCAGCACACTATCTGTGGGTCCATGGACTGCGGTGCCGTATGTGGTGCGTTGTATTTCAATCTCATTTGCATACGATTGGATTCATTCATTCAATTTGCCAGGACACGCAGTCGGTTGGCAGCGCGAAGGACGATCAATTCAGTTATGAAGCCCCGAAAGTTGCGAATTCGATTTTATTTTTGCCCACAAAAAGCAAGCGAGTATTTTGTATGGAATGCGTGCGTTTATGTTTGTATTTATGAATGCACGATGCATCACAGTGCGCCTTAAACACGCTCTAACACACACACACACACATACACCCATACATATACGCATACATACACATACACATGCATGCAACGCACATGCACTGCTCGTAGCAAACCAAAGACTCGATTACTTTTATGGTTTCTTGCGCCTTCGTGTTTGCCTTTGTTTGCTATACCCTGTAATCGCTTAGCGGCATAAGGAGTCAACTTAAAGGACTTCCACAGTTAACATTTCTCAGAGGAAGCCCCAAACATCCGTTTCTAATCTGATTCTCGTTATTTAACTTTTTAACTCTTGAACAAAACTAAAATTACTTTACAACTTCTCCAGACTCGACTTCTATATATACTCCAGTTCAAGATCTCGAATGAAAAGATGCTGTATATTATTATTATATTATATTATTATTATTATTATATATGTATATTATTATTATTGAATAATAAATATATAATATATTAAATAATAAAAATAGATTATATGGACTATACATTTCCAAGCGGCTGGTATTATAAGAAATCCCATTTTTTGTCATTAGAATTAAGTAAATTTCATTTTTAAAAATAAAAAAAATTTAGGTTATTTAATTTACAGTTTTTTTTTTTTAATAAAATTCGGCTTTCGTCTTTGCCTCAAAAATTCGCTTTAAATATTCGATGATCATCCCTGATTTAATATCTCATTATATTGGCTTAGGCTTAACAATAATAATAGTAATAAAAATAATAATAATAATAATAATAATAATAAAATCAATAATAATAATAATAATATTAATAATAAAAATAAAATTAATAATAATAATAGTAATAATAATAAAAATAATAATAATATTAATAATAGCCCGATTTATAATTTTAATAAAATGAGACTTTCATATAAATATTTTATTTTCTAACGATCAATAAATCTTATCAAAGAAACTTCATTCAATTGCTTGTTCTTAATTAATATATATAAATTAATAAATATAAATACCTATATAAAATTATATTTTTTTAATTCTGAGCAAATCATTAAATCATATATTTAATTTGATTTAAATATTAATATTTAATTGATTTAAATAAATGAATGAAATGATAAGTGATTAAAAAATATTTCAACTTAATTTTTTTTTTATTTGTAATGAACTTTTCCTATAATTTGTAAATATATATTTATTTGTTTATTATTATTATTATTATTTATTTAATTTATTATAAATTTTCCGATATATACATATTTTATATAATATATTTATTTATTTTTTTGTATTAATTTAAATATAAATTAAATTTTTTAATAGAATTAAAGCAGAAATTTGAACTTTTGCTAGGCAAACTCAATTGCTGTTCCTTAGGTAGTCCCTCTTACACTGGCTTATCAGTTCCTATGCGCTGATCGATTACAGGGTATATGCCAGTCAAACACACGCGTCTTGGGTAATCCCCTTTTTTTGTTTGTTTTTGAAAAGCATACAAATGCAATCGATAAACGTGCGTGGGCGGTGCCTATCTTTGGGCGCATTGCAGTCAAAGGCAGTCAAAGGCACACAACCTACACACAAACACACACACACACATGAATACACACATGCACACAAAGAGGAAGGAACATACATGCCCGGACAGAGAACGTATCTATAGGATTACCAGCAAGACGAGCGCTTTGGCCATCCGGCAGATACAAGATACAAGATACAAGAGTGTAGCCTGCGATACTCCATGAAATCGATTTAATCATAATCCAGCTTTTACTATTTATTGTTTTGAGCTATAGTATAAATATGAGGATGCATTAATACAAGCACAAAATATTATTCACATGCTTTTGTTGGACGCCCAATGGGGCTGCTCCAACTGCTGCCCTTCTCCCTTCCTCTAGGACTCAAGCTTATTTATGGTTATAGTATGCATAACTGGAGGCAACCATAAAGTAATAATATGAGAGCACCAAAGCACCAATACCAATACCAATGCCAATACCAATACCAATACCAATACCAATCCGAGCCACTTCAGACTCACCCCCTCCACCCTCCACCCTCCACCCTCCACCCTCCACCCTCCACCCTCCACCCACCATGCTACCAACTCCCGCAGTGTTCCTTTTGGCCAATGTTTCAATATATGTGTCTAGCTGGAGGCAGCGAGCGGGGCGTGGCATTTGTAGTTCTCACAAGTAATGCTCGAGCAATCATTGATTTCGGATCGACTTAGTTTTCTTATGCAAATACGCAAAGTATTTTCCATTTTGACTTGCTCCCCAGCGTGTGTGTCCATGTCCGTGTGTGTGTGTGAGTGTGTGAGTGTGTGAGTATGGGAGTGCGTATATGTAAGCGGGAGTTTGTGTGTGTGTGTGCATGCGTAGTTTTGCTTGAGTTAAAGCCACTGGTTAGGATATGAGAATATTCGGATTTTATTTAAGTATTTATTAAAAAAACATGCAAAGAATGCGCCAGACACTGAGAAAGCAGATGATCGACTAGTGGATGCTCTTTAAAGGATTAGAAAGAGAGATGGAAAGGATAGGAAAGAAAAAAATTTAGATTGGAAGTGAATATGAGAATGAGAACAAGAATTGGAAATAAAAAGTGAAAGGGAAAGGGAAAGAGAAAGTGATCGAGTACGAGAGAAATAAGAAAAAGCGAAAAAATAAAAGAAAAAAGGAATATAAATAGAAGTAGAAATATAAATAGAAATAGAAATAAAAATAGAAATAGAAATAGAAATAGAAATAGAAGGAAAAAGATAGTAAGAGTAAAATTCAGAATAATGGAATATTTAAATGAGAAGAAGATAAAAAGAAGATGAAAATAATTAAAATAAAGAAAGGAAAATAATGTAAGAGATTATAATTAAATAACTGAAAAGAAAAAAGTCAAAAAAATTAAATTTTAAAGCGAATAAAAAATAAAAAAAATGAGAAATAGAAAGAAAAACAAAAGGAAAGAAATCAGAATTAAAAAGTAAAAGCGAACTACATAAGAAACAGAGAAAAGATTGAATAATAAAAAATTGGAATAATTCAAAGCCTTCGAGTCTATTCAGTTTTAGGATTAAAAAAAGGGAAAAATGAAAAAAAAAAATATATATTAAATTAGCCTCTTTTTCCTTTTCCTTTTGCTGTTACATTCGCAGCCGTGTAGCTTATATACCCTGCTATAAATGGGTGCAACTTAGGGAAGGGAAATAAAAAATAACAAAGGACGAGCAAAGCTTGGAAAAATGGCAGCTGGAAGTGTAATTCAAATCTATGACTTTCAATTGTTGCCTTGTTTGTTATTGTTATTGTTGTTCCCTAGTGTTGTTGTTGTTGTTATTCTTGTGAGTATTCTTCTCATTGTTACAGTAGTTGTTGTTGTTGTTGTGGCTGTGGCTGTTGCATGCCCGATTGCCATTACCAATTGATATTCGATTACTACGCACGTTATGAAAAATCAACTCTTTTTTATTGAAATCAATATTTTTCTCTTTATTTTGGGCTTCAAAAAAATTGTATCAAATTTTATAGAATTTTTGAATTTCAATAAAATCGAAAACAATTAAATTTATTTCATTAAAACATTTGATATGTTTGCGATAAGTCATTAAGAATGTAATTTATAGAAATCATCAATTACGCTCAGTAGGATTTAAATGCATGGAATTCTATACATGTGTGTGTGTGTGTGTGTGTGTTTGTTAGTATATTTATTGGTATATTTAAATATTTAACTGTGTGCTGGTGTGTGCCCTGCGCGTGATTTGTGTGCAAAGTGTGTGTTTATACTCCTTAGTTTAAGCGAAGGTGTGAAGAGGGTATACTGAGAGTGTAAATTGAAGTTAATTAAAATTATTGTAGTTTTTGGGAAGCAAAAAAAAAATCAAATTATTTTAAAGTTGAAATATTTAAGATGTGTTTCAAAGCTCAATAATTTTATAGGCACTGAAAGTGATTTAATTTTATTTATACTCATATTATTTATACTCATAGTAATTGATTAATTGATTATAAAAAGTTAAGGAGGTAAAAACATTCAACGTTTTATACAAATCTGACACATACAATTATTTGTTTTTAGGATTTTAAATATTTTTTTTTTTTGTTATAATTTTAGTAATTAATAATATATTATTATTTTTTAATTATATTTAAATCGGACCTTATAATTTTTTTTCTTCCTTTATTAGTTATTTTTTCATTCATTTTCGTAGTTAGATCTTGACTTGATGAATACTCATAGAGAGTATCTGAATTGTAAATCTGATTTTAAATCTAATTCCAAGTCTTAATCTTAATCCAAATCTAAATCTTACACTCAATCTAAATATCCTTTAAGACATCAAAGTATTTACTTCTTTAGAGTCTTTTAAAAATATAAATGACTCCATTTCTAAACATCCTTAGAGTGAAGCATTGGGGATTGGAATATTATTATTAAAGTAATTATTTAAAATGTTCGATTAAATAAAAAAAATAAATATTAAATAAAATTAAAAAATATAAAAAAAAAAAAAAAAAATAAACAAAAAAAAAACTTTCTTCCCTGGAATCTTTGATATGACAGATTTAATTTAAATCAAATACACTAAAAGCACATGAAATATTTAATTATTTAATAACAAATAATATTTCAGATATTCTAGAAGAATCTGCTGTGGGTTATACTAAATTATTATTATTGTATAACTTTTATATTTTAATATTTATTTTGAAGATTTAAAGGGCAAAGATACTTAGGCAATTTAATAGGTAACTAATGTAAGTGATCTTCCATGAGGGTTGCTCACAGAAATATTAGATCCGCAATGGGAACTACAAACTTCAAGGGAAAATAGAAACAATTATAGAATAGAAAAGAATAGAGTAGAATAGAATATAATATAATAGAATAGAACAGAATAGAATAAAATAGAATAGAATAGAATAGAATCGAATAGAATAGAATAGAAACAGCTCTGGGAACTAATTTATATTTGGGATTTACTTAAGGCACTTCTGAAAAAAAGCAGTTATTTAAGGGGGGATTTTCTAGATTCGTGCAGCTTATGACTGGAATAACAAGGAGTTTGTTTATGATTTACTTAGTTTAACCAAAAAACGTCTGAAACTTCTTTATCGAGGGGATTTCCGAGAATATTTCAAAAGTGATAAATTTAAAAAATTTATTTATTTTATTGTTTTTAACTGGAAGAAGTCTGAGTGAACTTCACTTGATAAGTTAATTCCCGGGAAACAGTTAGATTAAGGATGATTTATTTTATTTTTATTTAAAGAATTTTCTATTAAAACAAGTTTATTGCTACCTATATGGCAGCTTTACAGGTTAGATAATATAAAGGTATAGATGATGCAACCTTTAAATTAAAATATTTTTTTTTATTATATTAAATAAATATTGAATTAAATAGTCAAAAGACAACAGGAATATGAGATCCTTAGACCCAAGTGTAGGGTATTTAAAAGTCAGCTTGAATATTTCTTCAAAATTTGCCATTTATTCTAAAATCTGTAGCTTAAAGAAAAATATATTAATTATTATAAGTAAGTATTATAATAATTATTATAAGTTAAGTGGAATTATTAAACAAGGATTTTACCTGCTTCAAAAGGTGTCTTCAAGTATGGACTGCTTGGAAGCTAGGAATTCTAGGGAAATTCATAACTTTTTTTCAATTATAAAAAAATTATTTGTGGGTCCTTAAAAACCATTAATTTTATATATATATTTTTTAGATAACTTTGAACTTTTTTTTAAGTCAAAAATCCTTTCAATTATATATACCCTTTTTCAGTATTAAGACTCGTTAGGAGCGGGTAATAAATCCAGACACAGATATAGACATCGACTGCGATTGCAGATACGTAATTATAAACGATGTTCCGAATGATTAAAGGACTAAACAATCTAATTTGTTTAATATGAAGTTTGCTTGAAAACCAGCAACAAATTTCGCGCAGGGAATAAATCTATATGCCTTGTGTGTGTGTGTGTGTGTGTGTGTGCGTGTGCGTGTGAGTGCGCGCTGCTGCATTACAATCTCTGGCATCAAAGGGCCGCAAACAAACAAATAAATGTATTTGCATTTTAAAATAAATGAAGTAATAACTTTTATGCGGCATTAAATATACTTTTATGCGTTGCACAAACATTGTGGCAACATTTGATTTTATGGAAATTTTTGATTTGCAACAAACAAAATAAATTGCATGCAATTTGTGGGCCGCATAAAAATGAGCCACATACATGCTGTGAGTGTGTGTGTGTGTGTGTTGCCATCTGACCATCTGTTGGGTTCAGGGCAACCTGTTCAAATTTCGTATCGAGTATCCGAATCCGAGTCTGAAATTGCATAATTATATGTTTGGGCAGGGAGCGAGGTGTGGCAAGCGGCAAGTGGCAAGCGGCGAGCAGCAGGCGGCGAGTGGCAAGCGGCAAGCGGCGAGTGGCAAGCGGCGAGCAGCAGGCGGCGAGTGGCAAGCGGCGAGCAGCATGCGGCGAGTGGCAAGCGGCATGTGGCAAGCGGCGAGTGAAGAGTAGCGAGTAGCGAGTGGATAAGGGCGAGACGAGGGGAAAAAAAAGACAGATTATGCTTGTGGCAACAAGCGTGCAACATATAATATTTCGAACTTGGCTATGTTGCAGATGTAACCACGATAGTTGCTGCAATTGTTGCCGCTTCTCTTGCAGTTCCTGTTTTTGTTGCTGGTCACAAGCCATGGACAATTTTCAGCTCGTTTTGACTCTGCAGGAAGAGCGGGAGCGGAAGCAGGAGTAGGAGCGGAGTGCGGGATGCGGGATGCGGGGGGAAAAGCTGCAACAACACAATCAGAAGAATTAACAATGGAAAAATCAGTGGAACAGTCATAAAAACACAATAGATGAGAGCAACAACAAAATCGTCAAGAAATAAAAAAGCAAAAACAACAAGAACAACAACAAGAAGAACAGCAACATCAACAACAACAACAACAACAACCATAACAAGTAAAGGGGCAACAATTTACTTTTTGGGGCCAAAGGCCAATGTCTGTTGATGGGGTTGTCCTGGCAGTGCTCTGGATGGGTGCTCCCCACTTTCAGTCAGGCAGCTCCACTCCCAGACTCACTCCCAGTTCCAGTCACAATCCCAATCCCAATCCGAATCCCAATCCCAGACCCGAGGAGATGTACAAGTGATAAAAAGTAATGAGCAAATTGGAGCAACAACGTCTGGCAGTAAAACATCTTTGTATTACATTGTCTGGGTCACTCTTGGCGGATGGGTAGATGGGAGGATGGGCGGATGGGTGGATGGGTGGAGGGGGGGAGGTTTGCTCCATAGATTGGTTTGTTGTTGACGAGCAGCCTTGGGGTATTGGGCAGCCAGCCAATAGCTACCGGCTAAATGGGGCGGTACAGTCAATGGATTGGGCGTAACAGCAGTAGCGGCTGCAACAGCAACAGCAACAGCAGCAACAGCAGCAACAGCAGTAACAACAGCAACAACAACAGCAACAGCAACCCCAACAGCAGCAACAACAGCAACAATAATAATAACAATAATGAGAGGAACAACAAATAGAGGGAAAAGTGGCAACAATATGAGGAACAACAACTGCAAGAGAAGCAGCAACAACAAGAGGAGCTGCAACAACAACCGATTGTCGTTGTTGAGGCGCTGGCGAAGTAAATGAATTTCTATGAAATTTGTGATACTCACGCACAGAGTTGTCCGGCGAAGAAAGAGCGGGCATTGATTCCAAAGAATCAACAACGAACACTTAAATAACATGCACAATGCCAAGATAAACTGTCAGATGAGCAACGACAACAACAGCAACAAGCGTAACAAAGGCAACGACAGCAACAGCAACAACAATGGCAGCAGCAACAGCAACAGCAACAACAATGGCAGCAGCAACAGCAACAGCAACAGTTACAACAACAATAACAACAACAGCTAAGAGCAATAGTAACAGTAACAACAACAACAACAATAGCAACAACAACAACAACAACAGCAACAACAACAACAAGTGCAACACTTGGACCAAACAAAAGCCTTTGTACGTGTCAAGCACTCATTGCCGTCAAACATGCCGCACAGTTGACGATGACGAAAAGCAATGCGGCAACGTGTGGGAAAACAAACTGTAGCACTTATCGGATGGGGGCGGGGGGAGGTCTAGATCAGGGCAGGGTAGGGCAGGGTAGGGCATCAGAGGGCATGGCAGGGCAGGACAGGGCCGGGCAGGGGCCAAGTTAAATCCCATCTGTTGCCATCACCCAGCATTCCAGCACCAGTCCAGGCCACGTCAGAAGCGTTTAAGCCGGCCATCATCATCATCATCATCGTCGGTGTCGATGCTCAGGTAGAAGTCATACACGTCGTCGTGGTATCTCATCCATTCATACAACTCGCCGGCTAGGCTAGGCTAGGCACGCAATGCGTCAGCAGACGGCATGCCTTCTATGCCACCCACAGCACTACAGCAAGCTAGTCCGCATCTCGCGCCCCTCTTTGCTCCTCACTCCTCAGTCATCACTCCTCGCTTCTCACTCCTCGCTCCCCAGGCCTCTCCCCTCACTCCGCACTCCGACCCTTTGTTCCGTTCATTCGCATGGCGCGACCGACACTTGAGCCGGCAATCAGGCTCAATCGATGTGGAGGCAGCCACCCGCTTGGATGCTTGAAATCTGGCACTCGCATTCAAACATTCGCACGTACACACACACACACACACACACTCCAAGAGCGTTTGAGAAAGAAAGATAGAGAGAGAGAGAGATGGAGAGTGGTAGGGAGAGCTTTGAAATCTGAGCTGCGATAGCAACAACAGCGACAACAACAACAAAAGCAACAAATATAAATCGTTAACAATAAATAATCGTCTATGAGAGCGACGCGCGTTGTTGTAGGCGCTGCTTTATGCATTTGTAGTCGTATTTGTAATACAATTGTTTATGCCATAGCTCTCCAGCTCTCCATACTTGTTGTTGTTGCTTTATTTTTATGGTTTGCCGCACACACACACACACACACACACTCACAGTCACCTTCTCCTGGCTGCCTGCCTGCTCAGCAAAGTGTGACATAGTTTATTGTTATTTTATTGGGGACCTCTTTTGGGCTTTCGCCTGCTTTGTAAATAATTCGGGCTCGCCACGTTTATGACGTGATTTCTTCAGCCGCCTGCCACGCCCCGCAATTACACACTTACTTTTATACACACACACACACACGCACACACACGCGCATACACACTCACGCATAGGCATACAAAATAATGTAACTGTCGCTCTCGTATCAAATTTCACATTGCAAACATAGAAAAAACAGAAGAAGAAGAAGAAGAAGAAGTAGAGGAAGAGAGAGAGAGGAAGAGAGAGGGAGGAAGAGAAGAGGAAGCAGAACCTTCAACCTGAGCCTTATCGCTGCAGTTTATGTTGATGCCTCGGATTTTGTGGATGGATCCGGAAAATGCTAATCCCGTTAAACTCTGTGATTATCGCTTTGAGTGCAGCTACTTTGGGATACTTTTTGTGGCTCGTTAGTGTACACACCAACACACCAACACACACACACACACACATGTACATATTTATACGCAAAAATAGCTAATTAACAGTTTATTATAAGGAATGTTTCAGGTCTTATTAAAAATCTATACTTGATGTATATATTTATCTGTCAATTTTAATATTAATTTTAACAGATTATATTTAATAAAATACTAAAATAATATTTTTTTAAATATTTAAAATATTATTAAATAAATAAATTAAAATAAATATAAGCACAGAGAAGACTTTTTATATTTAAAATGAAGTCCTTAAATAATTTGTCAATAAATGCATTAAAGTTCAATTAATGAATTTTCTTTAATAATCCTTAAGCTGAGTTTAATTTAAATTTATAAATTGTGCTAATTTTGCGTTCCTAATAAAATATTCAGCAAAAGTTAAGAGCACATTTATTCAAATTTGTGGCAAGTTTTGATAATTGTGGCTTAGATGAATTTCTATTAATTATAAAATAGATTAATTAATGGACTTTCTCCTGTGTCCGGTCGAGTGTCCTTGTGTGTGCACATTCACAATGCAAATGGAAGGTAAAATTAATCGTCTTAAGGATTCCATGTTTTTTGCTCCGTAAGAGGACAAACATCTTAGAGAACATGTTAAATTATTTGTGGAGATATTTAAATAAATAAATTAATAAAAATAATTCTTTAATATTAATAAATATTTGAGCATTTTAAAGGTGGTTTTAATATGTACAAATTATAGTTTAAATTAACTAATTTATTTTAAAATTTAATATTTAAAATCTTTACTTATTTTAATTTACTTCAGTTCTATTAAGAAAATCATTTTTCTTAGATACAACTATCTCTGAGCTCACCTAAAATTCAAGATTAAAATAGTGTGTAAATGTTTTTAAAATTTATAAGCTTAGTTAAATAATTTAATAGCTTAAAATAAATATTTAATAACATTTATTTTTAAAATCATATAATTTAATATAATATTATAAGAAAGTCCCTTGATCACTCTAAGTCCGTCCAGCTGCTTGATCTTCCATCATCTAATCGCTTGTAGTGCCCAAGGATCATCTTAAGTCTTGGTAGATTTTTAAGGTATATATTTATATAAAATATATAAAATATATAATATATATAATATATAGAAAAACATATCAAATATATATTTAATTAAATATGATAAATACTAAATTATTAAATATTTAATTTCAAAGGTGCGAAAATTATATCGATGTGTAGGAAAAATTTTAAACTGTTGGAGTTCTTAACAAAAGTAGTTCAAAATATTTTTCTAAAGTGTGAATCTCTGTATATGTCTGTATGTGTGCGTTTGTGTGTGTGAGTTAACTTATGTATGTGTATTGGTAAGTTAGATGGAAAATAAATAAATACAGATTTTTGTATCTATCGAGGGTTGAGTAAACTGTGCACTTCCATCCACTCGACTCAAGTGGTTTTTTTTTTTTGACTTTTCAAGCAATTTTTTATTTTTAAGCCCATTTAGATTTTTGTTTATTTTTATTTATTATTATTTTTTTTTTTTTATATTTAATCAAACATTTTCAGTTTTCATTTCAATGAAAAATATTCCGTCAATGATCCATAAAAATTGACTAATAAATCGCGTTTATGTAAACAAAAGCCGATTTGTTCAACTTGAAAAAAATGTTAAAAACGAATAATTGGCAATCGTAGGAAAAATAAAAGCAAATTCGAAAAAAATTAACAAGACTTCGTAATGAAAAAAAAAAAAAAAAGAAAAAAAAATTTATTAGTGAAAAAAATTAGCGAGCAACAAAAGCGCTTCAAATTACAATGTAACACTCGGTGAATATTATTAAAGTATGTGTAAAAAGTGATTAACAAAACAAACAAAGATAATAAATAGAGAGAGAAAAAAGAGTAAAGAAATAATAAAAAAAATCAAAGTAATAATAAACAATTATTTAATAAAAATAAAAACAGCAAACGCAATGCAATTGAAATGGACTTAAATTAAAAATAAAAAAAACTTTGGCATTTTGTATTTATTTATTAGCGCATAAATTTATTCATTCCATAATGTTTTTCATTTATTTAATTATTGTTGTTTTTGTTTGTTTTTTTTTTTCGCATTGTTAATGTTTAATTCCCATTGCTGCCATTAGAGACGTCAACTTTTGTTGCTTTGATTTTTGGTCGGCGATTAATTAATATAAATTACAAGCATAACGGGGAATGTTTATTTATGTTTATTGCTTCTGTGTTAGTTTGTTGTTGTTGTTGTTGTTGTTGTTGTATTTTATTTGCTTTTTGAATACCCTGTAAATAATGCAAATTAATTTACAGGTTGCATGTTGCATTTTCCAGAGATTTAAGCATCTGAGATATGCAGATTGCATTTGTAAGCCTTCTGAGAATTTGCTTCGGGCCTTCTAATCGCTAAAAAGTTATAAAATGATATTTTTGTTTTAAGAGAATAAACGTCTTTAATATATAATAAAATATATCTCTCAAATGTTAAAAATTTTATTGCTTTTTAACTATTTTTATTTAATATTAAAATTTTGAAGAACGAACTATTATATATAATAAAATATAATAATATAATATATATAATAAAATAATACAAAATATATAAAGATAATATTTTATAAAAAGTTCTAAGAAAAATAATTTTGCAATTCTATAAATAAAAGGAAAAAATTAAGAATAAAAAAAATAAAATTAAATTAAATAATTTTTCAAATCGGCTTTACATAATTATTAAAATATTGCACGAAGGTTGAGCCCATTAAAAGATTTTAAAATCGAAGTTCAAAATTTAAATTTATGTGAAACAACTTTGAAAATAATTTAAAACTATAATTTTAAAGTTAATTTATTTTTTTAAAGCCCTATAATTTTATATATGAAAAAAAAACAAATAAAAATTGGAGTACCAAATTAAGAATAAATGTGTTGAAAATGCTCAAATATATTTTATAGAATAATTTAATAGCTTCATTTTTTATTGATATAAATAAATTGTTATAAAATTTAAAAAAAATTTTAAAGATAATTTTGTTTATTTGTTTATTATTGATTTTCTTAAAAATTCATATTTTTGAATAGTTTGCATTTTTAAAACAATATAATTTGTAGAATAATATTATTCAATGAATATTTGTAGACATTTTTTAATAACTTATATTGTTTGCTTATATATAATATATATTTTATAATTAATTAATTAATTAAATTATATTTTGAGTAAAGCTGCTAAATTTTTTTATTCAACCCTGAGGAAAAATATATATAAAATTATATTAATTATGTGCATAGTTTTTTGACGGAGAGAAGTTTATAATATTTATACCCAACCACTAGAATTACAGGGTAACTAAAAGTCACTCACACCTCGATGTCTTAATTCCACGTGTTTTTTTCGCTTTTTTTTTTTTTTTTTTTTTTGGTGTCACTGATAATGTGCGAATTATGTAATTACCTTTTCAGTGGTTGACTTTGCGGGGATTTCGAAATGCTGCTTCTCACTTTATATTTTTTATTGTTCATTGTTTATTACAATTTTGAAATATTAGCCGATGATAATTATAGGCGTAATAATGGCGCAAGTGAACAATTGAAATTGATTTAGAAACGGTGCAAAGGTTTAATCAGCTTTAAAAGCAGGTGAAACGCCGGGCCAATTGATTAAAAATGAATTGAAATTAAATTAATTTCATGTTTGTCGGCAGAAAAACGAGCCAATGGATGGATAATTAAAATGAATTAATTATAATTAAGTTGTGTGTTTACCGTTTAGCGTTTTTAACCGTTCGGCCTGAAACGCGCATTCATTTAAGTGGGACAATAAGTAGACAATAAATTATTAAATTATTAAATTATTAAATTATTAAATTATGATGTATTCAATGAAAAATCATATATATTTTTATAAAAAAAAAAGTGTAAACTCTTTAAATTGAAGCGTTGCTCTTCCTGTACATTCAGCGGCTGTTCGTCAATTGCACAACGCGGCGTATACTTAATGTCTTGTTTCAATTGCCACTTTAGATGCCATTGACGCGCTTTCATAATTGGTAATTACAATCGAAACGTGTTAAATTTCACTCGCTTAGACATCCACAGGCCGAGCAGTCAACTCGGCCAAATCATGAGTATTTTGGCCTATTTGATTTGATGTGATATGCGATATGCGATATGTGAGATGTGCGATGTGCCATTGGCCATGTGGCAGTTGCGAAGGCAAGGCAATGCTTATTAATATTTGCTCAACTCATACGTAAATGTTATGGCCAGGCCCATTACCAACATGCCAGTTACCAGTAATAGCAACAACAACAACAACAACAGCAGCAATATGGGGAAGAGCAACACCAACATTTGGCCAACACTCAGGTGTGCACAATAGCTGGACCAACAGTTCTGTAGGCATGTAGCGTCGTGTGCTTGTGCGTGGGCGTGGCAACCACAATAGCATCAATTAGGCATATCAACAATGTGGCGCTCATTAGCCAAGCTCAACTGCTTCGACGACATTGCCCACTCGTCAACCCGCCCTCCGGCTGACTCGCCCCCCGACTGACTCGCCCTCTGACTGACTCGCCCCCCGATTGACTCGCCCTTCGGCTGACTCGCCCTTCTACTACCCTTTTGAACACACGCAGCACTTCAACCAAATCCGTAAGATACGAAACTGATAGCACTCTAAAGTTGACAGTCCTCACAACACCTCTCGCCCCCCGCATCACTCCTCATGCCCTGCTCGACACCTCCTATGCAGTCGCCTCATATCCTCAATGCTGTATCTGAGGCACGTATGCAATGTAATTGCAAATGTTTGTCATTTACATGAAACTCTTAATTAGTTAATAATAATAATAATAATAATAATAATAGAATATACCAGCGATTCCAGAGATTCCACACAAATTCCACAGATTCGCGAAGATTGTGACTCCCCAGCCCAGGGCAGTGCGAGGGCATTACCTGCCCTTCGACCACGTGCCTCAAGCATGAATCCCTTTCCATTCAGAGACTTCGCCTCGATGATTAGCTTTGAATATTGTTTTCATGTCGTTGTGTGTGTATTTAATTTTTAATTTTCACACATTCTGAAAACATTTATATTTCCAGCTCGACTACTGCGCCCCTCCCTCTCCCAGTACATTCTTGGCAATCTCAAAAATCTCAGAAATCTCGGCAATCTCGTCGAGCAATTGTTGCCGCCGCCGCCGTCGCCGCGCGTTCCCACAGTTGCAATCAACTGAAGCCTTGCACTTCACATTGCGGTGCTAACAACGGCGTCAAAGTTGTTCCATGTAATTATTGGTAAAGTTTATCACTTTGGCTTCTCCGAGGGTGCGAAGGGGCCGTCCAATGGTTGGCACTAGTTGGGAGTGACTTGGGTGTGGCTGGGAATGGCTGGAAGCGATTGGGGAGTGACTGGGAGGGATTGGGGAGTGACTGGGAGGGATTGGGTAGTGACTGGGAGTAGATGGGAAGAAATTGGTGGGTGTCTGGTAGAGATTGGGAAGTAACTGGTGAGTGACTGGTAGAGATTGGGAAGTAACTGTTGAGTGTCTGGGAGAGATTGGGAAGTAACTGGCGACTGTCTGGGAGAGCTTGGGGTTTAACTGGCGGGTGACCAGGGGAAGGAAGGGTTGTTATTCTTCTGTCAGTTGTGTGTGTGCAAATGACAGTGACTTTGATCCCCGCTCGTTAAATAAAATTATGTATAAAACAAAGTCTTGTCTTTTAGGAAGCTCAAGAAAAATCGTGGGTGATTATTGGTCTGGTTTTAAGTGGATTTGTCTACTACAAGGGACTTAATAAATTAACTGTCAATTCTGTGAAAGCAGCTGACTGTCGATTAATCCACACATATGTTTCTTGTTTCTATCACTAATCGAGCTCCTTGAGTGGCTGATGTTTTAATTAATATAAAAGGGGATGGTAAATTTTGTAAAAAAACATTATCCTTTTTTTATTACTTTTAATCTTTAAACTTTTGAGAGACAAAGTCTATCAATCAATTTATCAATCAATCAATCAATCAATCAATCAATCAATAAATATATTATATTATACCTTATATTATATGATCTCTTATTTTATTTCCATCCAATTTTGATATGGATGTCTTTTAGCTTGCAGTCAAAAGAAAGTCTTCCTTTACGTTCGTATTATACATTTTATAATTTTATTATGTGTAATAATTTAATAATTATTAAATTTTTTAGAGTATTATGAAAATTGTTAATATTGAGGTCATGTTTTATTTTGTGTAAGCACTGAACTTTGTTTGGGTTCTACAACTCATTTTACTATGAAAAATATAAAAATTTCCTATTTTTAAAATAAATAAAATAAAAAAAAGTATTATATTTTATATATTTTTTTTTATTTTTTAAAAATATTTTTTTTTGGCATTTCTGCAGTAAATCAAATGCATTTTTAATCCTTAATCTGCTGTAACAGTTTTATTTTATTTTATTTTTTTTTGTTTTGTAATAATAAATTTATTACTATACTGTTTTAAAATATGTATTAATTATATAATTATTATAATATAATAATAATAATAATAATAATAATAATAATAACACTATTATTAATGTATTGTTGCTTAAAATAAAATTTTTATTCAAATTATTTATTTCTAATTAATTAAATTTTCTACCATCATTTGTCATTATTGTTTTATTGATTTTGTACTTATTTATTTATTTTTTTTTTTTCGATTGTTTTCTTTCTTCCCAATAAATTCTTAACATTCCTTGTCTTTTGGTTTTTTATTATTGCCGCTTGGATTTTCTTTTCCCTCGTTTTTCTGTCGCATTATTTTAATTATTTTAAATGCACTCAATAAACATTAATCATAATAATAATAACAATTGAAATGTTTATTCAGTTTCAGTTTCAGTTTCAGTTTCTTTCATTAATTTTATTTATTTCTCTTGTTAAATAATGAATTAACATTTTAACTTCTTATTGGCTGAACTTCACTTGGTTTTCTTTCTTTTCCGCTCTTAAATTGTTTCCTTATTGTAATTTGATTATTTTCTTATTTTCCACTTATTGTTCTTATGCTGCTTTCTCCTCCTTTCTCCCTTTTCTCCTTGTCCCATTGTTCTGCTTTCTTTTTTCTTTTGCTTCTTGGAATATTTTTCTCATGTTCTTTGCGTATTGTTCTCTTATTATTTTCCCATTGTTTGTCATTGTTCTCTTCTTTTCTCCTTTTGCTCTTTTTGCTCTTTGGCTATTATTGTATTATTTTCTTATGATTTTCATATTGTTTCAATCTGCACTTTTCCTTCTTTAAGTTCTTTACTTTTTTCTTGCTGCTTTTCCTTTTATTACATTATAAATTTAATAACAATTTTTCTTCATCTTTGATGTTGATTCCATATTTCTCTCCGCATTTAATTTATTTATTAATTGGGCTTAAATTTAATATTTAAATTAATTTTTATTTTATTTTAAATCAATGATTTTATTTAATTTTTTTTTTTTAAATGATACTTATTATTTAATAATAATTTTAATATTACTTATTTTTTTTATTCATATATTTCCATACATTCAAATCATATTAAATAAATTTGATTATTTTTTATTTAATTGAACTGCTTTATTCCTTCTTAAATTTAAAAATAAATTGTTCATTAATTATTTTCTTGAGCTATTTATTTATTTAAAATTTGTTCGTTGCTTAATTAAAAACACAGAGAAACACAGAGGAAACTTCGAGTAGCTCTTATTTTGTTCTCATTATGTTTTCATTATTCTCTAATGATCGCTTTCAATACTTAAAATGTTGTAATTTCCATAATTTATTTCTATCTTTGAGCTCAATGGGATATTTGCTTGCATGTGTGTGTATGTTTGTGTGTGTGTGTGTGTGCTTCTGTGGTTAAAGTCCCTCAATGACCATAGTCAATATGCTATATCGTGATAATTACGTATACGCAAGTTGCCCATTTTAATTAAAATAAAGTAGGGACACACACACACAAGCCAGCAACCACATACACTCACACACACACACATATATACGCATACATACACAACTCACAGCCAGATAGTTAGAGGTGCTAATAATTGGGGTTTACTTGCGATGGGGGAGCATCATGAATATCTTATTCGGAAGCAAGCTGAGCGCCCCATTAACGTGGAGCCATAAACAAGACGCTGTCACAAACCACTCAATTTCAATACCATTGCGGCTCATAAAATGACGCATCAATATAATCAGAATTATCATTATCCGAGCAGCAGTCGCAGCAGTCGCAGCGGCCGTAGGAAGAAAGCTTCGTTAGGAGTGCGGTTTGTGAAGGAGTGCGCAAGGGGTGCAAGGAGCAGCAGCTACCATAGCATTTACAGGAGCATAAAAACTATAATCAATATCCATATCCATTAGCGTTATCGTATCAACGAACTCCAATAATAAAAGCGTACATATGTATGTGTGCACCGCAGACAACAGCCACAGAGACAACAGCGTGACACCGCCTCCCAGTCAGACAGTCAGACAGTCAGCCTCTCAGTTAGCCTCTCAGTCAGTCTTTCAGCCAGACAGCTAGCCAGGCAGCCAGCCAGGCAGTCAGGCACCCAGCTAGCCACACAGCCAGCCAGCCAGTCAGTCAGCCAGTCACCCAGCCAGTTGCTATCCAGTTGCCATCATCGGCCTGGCCCCTAACCACCGTTCATTTGTCTTCACGTAATTATCTTTTAATAGATTTAACGAACATTTTTCGCACTGACTTCGCCCGGCGTCCTGCTCCGCAGTTGCAGTGGGTGGCATGTCCAGGACCTCAATACCTCACCCATTTCCATTTCCAATCCCAATCCCAATCCCAATCTCTTTCCCATTTCCCTGCCTCTTCCTCTTCCTCTTTCTCTTCCTACACCCATTCCCATACTGATGCCCCCCCTCCTTTTACCCTACCCATTCCCTCACTGATGCCCCTTCCCGCTACGAGCCCCGCTGCCTGGACACACGGACAGACGGAACGACGACAACAAACAATCTACGTAGTCCAGCGGAGATACAGATGTACGAGGCCGATGCTCGCTGGTCTCCAGGCAAACGGAAGTCGGAAGTTGTATGGCCATGCCACATGCGGTGAGGCATCTGAAGATGAAGTATAAATGGAAAGAGGATAAGTGCGCGAGGGAGGGAGTGGAAAGTGGTGCGAGGAGAAGTGGGATTAACATTGGTGAGGAGCTTGGTAAACGGCAACGGTAATGGGCAACAGATGAGGGGTAGCTACAAGCTGGAAACTGGGTGCTGAGAGATGGAAGACGGCTGGCGGTCGGGGGACGGAGGACAGAGGACGGTGGACGAGGACGGAGGACGTGGAGTAGCATCCGACGGAGGACCAATGGCCAACGACAACCATTTTCGCTTTATGGACTTTCAAACTGTTGCTGTTAATTATTTCTTCTTCTTTTAATGTGGCCACTGCTGTTAATGTTGTACTTGTTGTTGTTGTTTTCGTTTTTGCTTTTGGTTGTTGTTGTTGTTGTATTTGTTGTATTTGTTGTTGCTGCTATTGCTGCTTTTTCTGCCGTGGTTCTTATTGCTGTTTGCTGCCTTGTTGTTGATGTTGTTGCCGCTGTTGATGATGATGTTGTTGATATTATGCAATGGGGGACTTTGCCCCCTGTTCCCAGCTCCCAGTCTTCAGCCCCCCCAGCCTCCAGCTGCCGGGACTGTTGTTTGCACTTTTTCACCATTTTACACTTTATTACAAAAGCATTAAATAAAATTCAAAGCGAATGCGAAGCATGGCGCAGGGGGAGGTTGGATGCCAGAAAGTTAACGGTACGCAAGGCGTTGCAGCGACTGCGACTGCTGCTGCTGCTGCTGCTGCTGCTGCTGTTGCCGCTTTTGTGGCTATCCTCCAGCTGGTGCTGCTGCTGCTGCTGCTTCGATTCGCATTTGGTTTCCATTGAAATATGCGAGGCGCAGTCGTCGACGTTGCATTTGTTGCATTTCAGTTTCGGAGCCCTTGTTGTTATTGTTGCGGTTCAGACTTTTGTGTTTTGGCCATTGTTTCAAGTTTTGTTGTTGAAGCGGCATCGACATCGACATCGACATCGACAGCAGCACAAACAAAAACAACTACAGCAACATTAAAACAACAACAAGCGACAAAAGCAAGCGAAATATATCCAAGTATCAAAAGTGCCAAAAGCAATGCAACTATTGGCGGGAGTAGAGACACTCACAGTGGGACGAAGGTCATTGAAATGGCAATGAATTGAGTTATGTGATTTGAAAGAGGGAAGAAGTTTAAAGTCTTGGCTATTGTTTTTTAGGAGGCAAAAGTTTTAAATATATAAATTATATTTAATACTTTTAAATTTTTTTTAAATAATTAATAATATTTTTATTATAATTTTTGCTTTTTTATAAGGCTTAAATTATATTTTTTAATAATTAATTTATTATTATAAGAAGTACTGAAAAATTGAAATACACAAATTATTTTTTAGATACATTACTTAAGTTGAATAAAAAAATAAAATTGAGCTGCATTCTTGAAATTTTTTTTTATTGCTTAAAAAAAACCAAAAACTCTTAAAATTCTACGAAATTGACCAAATTTTTGCAAATTCTTATAAATTATTTGTTTTGAAGTTTGAATGTTTCTAACTGCCTTTCTTTCCTAGTTTAGGCACCAATTGAAAACTAGTTTGAAAAAATGGCTTAATATGAAACTAATTTTTAATTATATAAATTAATTTTTTCACAACAAAATTTAATTTGGTTTATTGCTAAAACTCGTTTCACATCCGTTGATCATTTGCTGTACGCTTAGCAAGTGATTTACACCTTACCCAATGTGATTTTCATTTTATGGCAATTTACAATTTGTTATACATTTTGTAACTGCTACAATTTTGCAACCTTTTTCAACACAATTGTCCCACTGTGCCGAACGTTTCAATTAGCTGCGCTTCGATGTGCATCGCTGATGGAACTTGGTGTCGACAACAGGCAGCGCCAACAGCAAGAATACCAACAACAAGACAAACAACAACAACAACAACAACAAGAATAACGACTATTACAACAACAGCAACAACAGCAACAACTTCCACAATAATAACAAACTCGAAGGCAAGCAACTGCGCCTGTGGCTGTGGCCTATACTTAAACAATGTATAAATTCGCATACAGCGTAACCCCCGTCCTCCCTCAACCCACCCACCACCACCGACCACACACCAACGACCAACGACCGGCAACCAGCGACTTCTCTGGCAAAGTCGTCCTCATGCTGTGCACCAAATAAAAGGACCAATATCATATAGCCGACCAGGAAGTATCCAGGAGTTTCGTGCGATGCGTTCTGCAGTTTTGATGTCGTCGTTTGGTGGCGTTGCGGTCGTCGATGTGGTGCAATCAGTTGCTGTGGCTTTTTGGTCGATATTGCCCACTCACTGAGCCAGTGAGTAAGTCAGTTGGTCTGTCAGTAAGTCAGTTGGTCTGTCACTTTGACAGTCTGTTGGTCAGTCAGTCAGTCAGTCAGTCAGTCAATCAGTGGGTCAGTCAGTTAGTCAGTCACCCAACCACCCAACCACCCGCCACAGTTGGCCATTTAGTCAGTCAGTCGGCCAGTCAGTCAATTCAGCTTGGCAAGTTGCCCACAGGCAGCCGAGCGTACAATATCCACCTGCTGCTGCCACCACCCGTGCTGCCCCCCTCTCCCTCTCCACCACCCCCCTCGCTCGCCAACCATTAAACATTTTGCTGTTTTCATCATTCATACGACTGAGTGAACGCCGAGCCATGCGCTGGGGAAAGCCCCTCAATTGGTGTGAAATACAACATGCTAGTTGCCCAGCTAACTGACTGACTGTCGGACAATTGGACAGATTGGCTAACTGACTAAATGACCAACTGACTGAATCACCATTGGATTGAAGAATTGCCGGATTGGCGGGCGTCCATTGCAACTCCGTAAATATGGGTTAATTGTGCGAGACTTCGACACTCAAATTATTTAATGCTCACTTGCATTTGCTTCACTTCTCTTAATACCCTTCTGCTCCTTTCTCCTTCTCCTTCTCCTCTCCTCTACTTATCCACTCTTTTCCTTGTCGTGTTGTGCACAGCATGAATGCATTTTGGGTGCCTTTCTTTGCGCATTCATTGAATGTGTTTGGCATTGTTCCGGCGGCTCCATTTACATGATTCGCCGCTGCATCCACCACTCGCCTCCATTTCCTCTCTTAGGCCTCCCGTTGCCGTCAGTCGTCGGTCGTTGATTAACATTAAAAATCTGGCTGCCTGTCGTCGGACTTGTGTAATTATCTTTATTGGTAATTGTTTTTCTAGATTTTTTCTTGGCTTTTCTTATATGCATGTTCTCATGTTGTGAACTGTACTTGGATTTTGGCTTTTAATTTGTGCACAATTAAAATTCCACAGAGTCATCTACATGAACACTTCAATTAAATGTTATTCAAGACTCCCGACCACCTGCTCCACCTGCACACGAGTTACGTGTAAATTTATTGTGCTTCTGTTCGATTTCTATACGAATTTTGTTCTCTAATTAGTTTTTGCACGCCACACACACTCACACACACACTCACACACACTCACACACACTCACACACACTCACACACCTGTACACACCCCTCATCAATTGACTTAATAAAACTGCTTCTTGCCAACATCGGATCGGGTATGTGCGACTAGGAACTACCCTTTTATTAATATTCCACAACTTCAGCTGCGAAAAATAAATTACTGTTACCTTTGCTCAGCACTTTAGGAACTTGACTCATCAGTTTATAAACAGTTTATAAACAGGAACTGAGACTTCGGATTAATGACTTTTCGATGATTTATTTACTTCCAATCCATAGATCAATAGAGACTGTCCCGTAGCTGTGAACAGGTGTATACCCATATATTTCTATATATTATATATTTTTCTTCCCCTTATATACAGTGAGGTACAGAAAAATAGTACTGCCTTTCAGTCAAAATATTGTTCAACAAAACTAATAGAGGGAAACTATATTTACAAAAGTTTTTAAATTAAAATTTTACTTTACATATTTGTTTTATTATTCAAAGTGTTTTTTATTTATAATGCCTAATAAGTTATCCTCCAAGGACTAAAATATAAGAAAATATCAAAAATTGACTTTTTTTTAATAAATACTAAAAACTTTTATAACTAGAAAAAAAATACCTATTACTTTATATGTATAACTAAGCATAAGGATGAAAATCTAATGAGATTTTTTCGTTAATTGTAAATTGTAAATTATAAATTTTCAATTTATTTATTCATTCAAATTGTGCGACTGGAAGAATCGGAAACAAAGGCTTTTCTTTTCTTTAATGTTGCACTACTATTATTTCTTCCACGTCTGTATATATATTTTGAATGTTGATCAAGACTAAATAAACAATGTTATTCTGAAGATCCAGAAGATGCTTATTAGATAAATTTGCTTCAAGGATGTTATAAAATTTTTAATAGAATAAATAAATCTATTTTATTACTTATATACACAAAGTCTGTAATTAAGATAATTTTTATTGAAATACACAACGTTTATAAAACATGACCTGTAAATTGAGAATTTTTTCATTAATTTAAAAATATCATTATATCGCGAGTAAAAATATTTTTAAAAATAACTGATAGAAAGTTTTTAAAGTTCTTTACAGTAGATTATCAACTGGATTTTTATTTTAGCATTTACTAAATTTAGTACAAGGCTTCAGTTTTTAAATACTTCCATTACTTTTATTCATATTTCTTCCTGTGCTATCATATGTTAAGGCGTTCAAATAATTTCTGTCTGTCCTGTAAAATTAAAATTAAAATTAAAAAAATTAAACTAATTAAATATAAAAATTATTTAAATGTCATTAAGTCAGTTAATATTCTTCAACACAGCCAACAAATAAAAGTAGTCCCCGAAAATATAAATATGTACTAAAGGCGAGAGAATCAATTATTAAATACTTTAAAATATTTAAAAATAATATAATAATTTCTACATAATAGAAAAATATATAAATAATAAATAAATAAATTCCTGGAGAACTTTTTTTAGAACAGATATTGTTTTTATTAAATGAGGAAAAAAATTGTCATATGATGAGTTAACTTAAAATAAAGTCAATAAGAAATGAGACATTTATTAATATTTAAAGAAATAAAAACAAATATTGAAATTAATAAAAATCAGATAAACTTTATAATTATAAAGTTATTAACTTAAAAAATATTATATATATATATTAACGAAATATATATATGTATATATATTAACGAAAGAATTTCGATAGTAAAAATGAACTTTAAGTCACATTTTGTAAGCGGAGGCTGGAATAAGGATTTTTTAATAAAAAATTGCATAATGTTAAGTAAATACATTATGTAAATTTGTATTAAAAAAAAATTAAATATATTAAATAAATATAAATAATAAATACATCCAAAGAATCCTTAAAATAACTACAATTTTTAACCTTTTGACAAATCAGGGGAGTTTTATGATCGATGATTGAATCAATATAAAACTGAATCGTCTTTTATATAAACTGAAATATGTTGTATAAATTATTTTTATTAATTTAAAAGTTAAAAAAAAAAATACATATGAAATAAATTATTTTTATTTTTTTTCTGCAATTTAAAAAATGCCTGCAGTTTTCTTCTGCTTACGAATCGGAAATTGTTTTTCATAATTTTCCTGAAATCGTCTGTTAATCGAGGAGCAGAGATTTAAAAAATGAAAAAGAATGGGAAATAAAATGTAACCGAAATATAAATAATTATTTGTATGGATCGGTTACTCGTTATGCGTAAAATTCCCTTTTCAATATTTTTTATCACTCTGACTTTATGTTTTTCTGCTTTCATTTACGGTTTTAATTTTATTTTCATTTTCTTTTATCAGCCCGCAATTTTACATCGTCTACTGAACAGAATAAAATTTTCAGTTCAATTTATTTAAGAGCTACCTGCGATGTGTGGGGAAGTGTGGGGAAGTATGGGGAAGTATGCTGAGGATTGGTGGAATGATGGTTGAAGGCTGCTTGGCTTACGTGGTACGTGGCATGCGGGGTGCACAGTGTCTGTTGCGGCGGGCTGTGGGGGAAGGGGAAATGCGTGTCTGCTGTACACGCATATATAAAGCGTTCAATAGCTTTTTTGACATGACCGATTTTTATATATATATATGCCGATTTTTTACATATATATATATAGTTTTCGGGAACATTAATTAAAAGAGAGAAATAAGAAACACAAACAACAAAAAAAAAAAAAAATAAATATATGTGCAAGAAAATAAAATAAAATAAACAAAAGGAATAAATAAATTAAAATTGAAGGAAAAGAAAGTAAAATAAATTCGCAAAAAGTTTTTGGTCGCATTTCTGATACCGCAGGTCGAATTCACTTTTAGTTTACTTTTCCGATTTCTGTTTTCTGTTTTCTGTTTTCTATTTTCGGTTTTCGGTTTTCGGTTTTTTTGTTATTCGTGTTTCGCGTTTCGTGTTCTACACTCCGCTTTCACTTTGTTCTCATAATATGAATTTTATTAAAATTTTATTTGAGTTTAATTTTCAATTCCGGCATTTTATTTTATTTTATTTTATTTTTTTTTTCCGAGCGGTTCTCTGTCAACAGGTGCGTCTGGCACTTCATTAGAAATTTTAGTTGCACGCTCTTCTTCTTCTTCTTCTTCTTCTTCTTTCTACTCCCCAATGTGGTGCTCCATTGGAATACAAAGCCAGACCCGGAGCCATAGCCATACCCATCGCCATAGCCAGACTCAGAGGCAAAGTTTTAATTAAATTTTGTAACGAAATTCACTTAAATTTGTATTTGATTTCAGTCGCCGCGAAACAGTCGCATGGAGACCGCCGTCGGTCTTGTAATTGCCTAAAATACGACTACATTTAACCAATTTCAAATGAAGCATTGAAACATTCCAAAACTGAAACATTCAAACATTGAAACATTGAAACATTGAAACATTGAAGCACATCCTAATTAGTTTGACATCCGACTAACATTGCCGCGAAGTGAACCTTATTCCAACTTTAACTACTTTTTAGCCAAAATGGGACAGCAGAAGGTTTTGCAGATTAAGAATAGTCCTGTAACGGATTATATATCGATGGACCAAAGTATGTAATTAAGGACATTTAAAACTGGTTTAGTATATATGTCTAAATATTCAGTACTTCATAAGGGTCGAACTTAGTTATTTATTTTTTTTTTTATTATTTATATCCATTTATAAATCGAAAACTTGAGTACATTTTCATTATACACATGAAAAATGTCAAATAAAATCGCCGACTTAATATATCATAATATATAACTTAGTATATCTCATATTATTTTAAAACATATATTATGTATATATAACACTTAGTATATCTTATTTTTTTTAAATGTACTTAATTTACTGTTTTTTTTTTTTTTCTTTTCTAACTTAAAAAAAGGAATTTATTTATAGAAGATTTTCTTTCTGGGAATTGTTTGCTTTTTGCAATCGAACTTATTCGATTTATAGCCTTATATCATTAATCTGATAATTTTCTAAAACTTCAGTTAATTATCTTTGATGATGAAATTTTATTTGGCTAATTCAAAGAGTTTAAGTCTTAAACTTATAATAGGTTTAAACTTTATACGGGTTTTACTTCTTTGCGTATCTCTAAAAATAAAAAATATTTATAATATATAATATTAAAATAAAAATAGTAATAATTTAAATGATTTGGAAAATATAATTTTTTTTGTTTTAAAAATATATTCAAGTTTTCCATATATCTTTCCGATTTTATGTGCTAGGCTGATTTCATAGTGGTAGCAGGCGTTGAGTATCTATAGAAGTGTGTGCAAATGATGTAAGAGCCATCTACGGGCGATTGTTTGAACTACAATATATTTAAACACAAATTCAAAAAAAAAGTGACAACTTTCCATTCACTTTCTAAGGGAACTCAAGATGAGCCGCCGTTATATTGACTACGCGGACTTGAAGTGTTTACTTGGTCAACTTCAGTTGCCGCTACTGTAATCCTTGCACTTCAAGTGTAAAGTCTCAAAGTGTAAAGTAATTAGGCCCCTTCGATGACAGAGTAAATTAATCATAAATAATATATTCGAGTAAATCAAATAAATAAGAATTCAGCAAAGGTTCAAAAATTGTGACTAACCACAGAAAAAACTTGAATGTTAATAAATGAATTAAATGGATACTAAAATAATTTAAGTAAGCCAAAAGCATTCAACATAAATTAAAAAATCTCGGCTATATTAAATTAAGCTTAAAAATTGGGTAAAATCAAAAATGGTAAATAAATCAAAAAATGGAAAAATATTTTCCATATATTTATTAAATAAATGACTTTTTCAGTGCGTGATAGCCAATCAAAAAGACTCCGAAATTTAATTAATTTAAAAATTTTTAAATGCAAGCAAAAAATTGGAAATGCTGATTAGAAGCTTTACAGTCGCGTCCATTTCAAACAGTACAGACAAAATAAAAAAATCTTTTCAGCTTTATTCATATTTCCATACGTTTTGTCAACTTTATTTTTACCCGCAGTGTTTAGTTACCCGTTGTGTTTAGTAGATACCGTTATGTTTTTCATTTGTGCTTTACACATTTTCTTTGTTAGTGTGAATTTAAGCTGTGTTGTGGGAGGGGTGGGGGTGGGATTACTTTTCACTTTTGTGATTTGCAGTCTATTATTTTTTGCATTCCTTTTTAATAACAGATTAAAATATTAAAAAGGAATTCATAAAAGTTGAACGATCTTTGGCAGCCACACACAGACATACACACACACACACTCGTACAGTCACGTCTGAATTATCGGTCATTGCTGCATTTGCAGCTTTTAAGATCTTAAAAAATCTTTTCATTCATTTTAATTGATAAAGCGAGATAATTAAATGTTTGTTTGTTCTTTGTTTAATTTGCAGCCCGACAAAACAAATTTCTGTCCATTATGGAGGATGCAAAATTGATGAACATCAGGAATGGATACGCCAAGGGTTTGGATGATCATTGCCAGCTCATCACTGGGACACCAATGGGTGAGTGACCAAAGGAGTGCAAGCCACTGCCACAGCCACAGCCCCAGCCACAGCCACGGCCAGGGTCATGTGCTACTCGAACTCAAGTTCAGGGAATGCCGCAAGAAAAAAAACACAAGCACAAACACCAATATAAACACCGACAGCAACACCGACACCAACACCAACACAAACACATGAACAAAAACAAAAACAAAGACAAGAAACAAACAAAGGCGTTAAAAAAAATCAAATACGCGCTTGAACCAAGGAACCAGTTCCGTGTCTCCAAAAACAATAAGCGTTCATGAAGAATTACATTTGACTGCTCAGCCATAGGGCGAGGGGAGGGGTAGGGGGGTGTGTGGCAGTGTGGGAGGAAACAAAAATTGTTGAAATTGACAAATTATGTGACAGACTTTTGTCTGCGAGGGACCCCAACAAAGACACAAGCAGCAGCAGCAGCAGCGGCAGCGGCAACAGCGGCGGCAGCAACAAGAACAACAACATCAACAACAACAACAACGACGACGACGCTGGCAGAGGAAACGACGATGCCGCACAAATCCAAAGAGCCAACACAATTGTTGACAATTCACTCAAAGTGGCGATGTTGTTGCCATTGCCATTGCCGTTGCTGTTGTTGCCGTTGTCACTGAACAAATGCCCCAAAGCGCTCAAAAGCTTTAAATGCGCACGCCGAACGCCACACGCCACACGCCGCATTCCGCATGCCGCACGCCGCACACGCCGCACGCCGCATTCGCACTCGAAACTGAGGCCACGAACTGATGTTGGGACCCATGGCTATGGCCAGAGAGCTAAGAGCTCAGTTTCGAAGCGCCCATAAACAATGGTGGGGCCACTAGAACGCGGAGGGCAGTGTCGGCGGGACGGGGCGCCGATTGTGGGACAGCGGCTCAGTTTCGGCTTGGCGCGATGAGAAGTGCGCTTGAGTTGCATTTAAGCCAATTAGCATAGGTAAACAAAACATTTGAGTGAGCGCGTCAAGTGCTTTTGGTTGAGTGGGACCCCCTGTGGATGTGGATGGAGAAAGGGATGGGCGAGGGTACGGGCATGGGGATGGAAAAGGAACAAGGCGAAGGAGTGCTGGCACATAAGAAGCAAGCGACGCAGGGGTGGCAAAAGTCAGTGGTGAGTCTTTAAGTCGCAGGAGTAGGAGAGGGTGGGGTGTGAGGTACAGGCTGTGGGATGGGGGATGGGGGATGGGATGAGCTGAGATGTCGGGCTCGAGGTGTCAGCCTCTATTTGTATGAATATGAATGTGCGAGTTTGTTGTGTTTGACGCCGTTGGAGACTCAACAATGGGTGGCCACTTGGACGGGGTAAGTCCTTAACAATGTTGCATTTATTATGCAATTATCGAGTGGCCAAGTGCCTAACTATGTCTACGTGTGTGTGTGAGTGTGAGTGTGAGTGTGAGTGTGAGTGTGAGTGTGAGTGTGAGTGTGTTTGTATAGCACAGTCAGTGACAGTGATTTACGTCGTCGATTGGCAATTAGGCCACAGCCGACGGACCATCTTCAAGATTCAGGAATGTGCCTACATGTTCAACAAACACATGCAACTGGGTGTCTGAGTGTATGTATCCGTATGCGTGTGTGTGTGTGTTTTAGCCATTGTACGGTAAATGAATAGCTCGACGAGCTGCTAACTTGCAAATATTTATGAGTGGCCCACAAGTGGCAGCCAACAGCAGTCAGAGGCAGCAATTGAGGCAGCTTCAGAGGCGGCTTCACAGGCAGCGTTAGTGGCGGAGACAGAGGCAGGGTTAGGGGCAGGGGCAGCGGGAGAGGTAACATCAGGCGACAACAATGTCAGCATCGGCGTTAACTTTGAGTGTTGTTGTTGCCATTTTGACATATGGCCAAAATGCAGCCACATGCCAAACGCTCTTTACGTGCGACTCGGTGTGACGATGTATTTGTATATGTATATGCCTGTATGCATTTGTATCTGTATGTGTGTGTGTGTGTGTGTGCGCCTTTGTTTGGTTGTGTGTGCGTGTTTGGCGGCGTGAATTATGCGCAATTGAAGTGGCTTTTGGGAGGCTCGCATTTAAATTCGTGACGCGCGCGTCAAGTGGGTGGCACAACAAGCGTTGAGTGTGGCACCACCGCCACGACTGGTGCTGGTGGCATGAGGTGGCATAAGTGCCACTGGTGGCACTGCCAAAGCGCACAATGATGCGCATCAAATTGGCTAATTGTTTAATGGCTGTTTGCATTGATCTTTGCAGATGAGTCGCCCATGCAAATGTTCTACAAGGATAAGGGCGTCTTCCTCACTGGCGGCACAGGATTCTTTGGCAAGAGTAAGTGCGATAAATGGGTCGATTACGGTTCGTCCTGGTATGATTGTGTGCGACTGAATGGGGGGTGTCAGTGTGAGTGTGCGAGTGTACGGATGGTGGATGGTGGGGTGGTGGTAACGGGAGGGGGGGATGGTAAACGTGAAACGTGCCCTGAATAATTGAATGCCCACGAATTGATTTGTACGCAGTTATTATTGAAAAACTGTTGCGCGTCACGGAGGTGGCCCAAATATATTTGCTGATACGCACGAAGAAGGGCAAGGATGCCCATGCCCGCATCGAGGACTTGTTCAATGATCCGGTAAATAGCTAGACCGAAAAACTTAACTGCCAACCAACTTATTGCCTTACTAATTGCCTCTTATTGTGCTCACTGCGGGTGTCTCTTAGGTCTTTGCCAAAATGAAACAGATCAACCCCAAGTATCGATGCCAGATCACAATCATCAGTGGGGATTGCTCACTTCCGGGACTGGGCATCACACCGGATGAGCGTGAGACCATCAAGGAGAACGTCAACATTGTCCTCCACAGCGCGGCCACAGTCCGCTTCGACGAGAAGCTCAAGATGGCCATTGCCATCAACGTCCATGGCACCAAGGAGATAATCAAGCTGGCCAAAGAGATTGTCAACCTCAAGGTGAGTGACCGTCAAGGTACAAGCAGGGAGGACTACGGATCGGTTTGGGAAGGGATTTATAAGAAAGATGTGATACTTGGAGAGACTTCACTCCCAATAAATAATTTGGGATGGAAGTCTTTATATGGATATATGCATAGTTCATTGGGAAGGAAGTCTCTCCAAGTATCACATCTTCCTTAGGATAGAAAGTAGGAGCGTCTTTGGGCTTTGGGCGGCCGTATGTGACCCTGCTTGAGGACTTCTGATAAGCGTTCTAGTTTTGGTTGATCTTGTAAGATATGTTGAGGTTGAAACAGTCGCTAAGGGTAAAAGGACTAACCTACCTAGGTTTTTTTGCCTAAGCGTTACTACTTGTAATAATAACAGTTCAGTTAGGAGATTCTGGTAGAGATTGGAACAAATAAGACTTGGATGCTACTACGTCTGGACTGTACGGGGAATAAATAAAAACTTCCCATCCAAAAAAATTGCTCCTTTACAAGTCTTTATGGAAGTCAGCCCACTGCTTGAGCCTTGTTGAGCAGCTTCTCGGGATCTAAGGGTATTTTCTAAGTTGTCTTGGTTTGGAGAAATATTTATTTTACGACTATGCAAATAAACTGATTATGTAACTATTTAAATAGACAAGTTAATATGACTAAGACAGGAAAGAAATTTTGATCTTTAAGGGAAACTAGACAACCCCAAAGCCTCGAGTCTTATTCAATCGTTATTCATCAAAGCCTTTTTATACAGCTCAGAGCAAGAAAGGAAAAATAATATAAATGATAAAGGGTTAAGTAAATGTGGAAATAAAGGACATAAGATAAGTTGACAACACTTAACCCCATAACTCAAATAAAATTGTAACTCATTACCAGGTTCAAAATTCCTTTAGGCCTTTTTAACCCAAGGCTTCTAAAAAGAACATAGTTTCAAGCATCTAAGAACTTATAGAGGACATTATAATCCTGCCAGCTTTTTACTGTCTACTAAGAATACAAAAAATTTAAAATTTTAGGGTATACGAATAGTTTACTATTCGGATACTTTCTTTAAATGTCCTTATTACCCTGAACATTTGAATGAAATGCCTTATGAGCTACTGAAGTCATCTGCAAACTGACAATCCTGCTTTCAATGCAAAGGCTACTAAGTTTGCAACTGAAAGGATGTGCTTAAGGGAAAGGTATCAAACGGAGAGGCAGTTGATATTTAGAGGCAGCTACTAAGTCAAAGCCCAAAGTCCCGTAGAACAAGTCAATACTCCGTAGCATGTAGCAATTACCTCCTCCTAAAAGGCCATTTGAAACGGATGCTAAACGAGTGTGGGCGGGAGTAGGGGGAGGGGTAGGGCAAGGGAGAGGGATAGGAAAGTGGAAATGGATTGGGTAGGGGATGGGGAAGGGGAAGGAGGAGCACATTCCAATCCCTAATTGATGGCTCCTCGAAACGAGCTCAGTCGGTGCTGGTGTCACTTACTCCTCTGTCTCTCTGGCAGGCACTCGTACATGTGTCCACCGCATTTGCACATTGCAACATGCGGTACATACAGGAGAGGTTCTACAGCGGCATGATGACTGGCGACAATGCGTGCAAGCTGACCGAATGCCTGGACGAGCACACGCTGAACACACTCACGCCGACGATTATCAAGGGCTACCCGAACACATACACCTATACCAAAGTACTGGCGGAGGATGTGGTCCAGCAGCATGCGCAGACATTGCCGGTTACCATATTTCGGCCGGGCATTGGTAAGATGGAGGCTGGTTAACCGAAAGTATTAGGTCTGGTGTCTCATTGTGGCCATGTTTGCAGTGATCACCAGCTACAGGGAGCCCGTGACTGGCTGGATTGACAATATGTATGGTCCTTGCGGCGTCATTGTGGGTATTGGGTCCGGTGTCCTGCGCGTCTTCACCGGCAACATGGACAACAAGGCGCACATTGTGCCCGTGGACATGTGCGTTAATGCTCTGCTGGCCAGTGCCTGGGATGTGGCACGAAATACGTAAGTTAAAAGGACTCCTTGAACGTGAAATCAAGTCATCACTCGATTGCCATGATTGCAGGTACGAGACGCCGCCCATATACAATTATGTCCCGGATGCGGATAACATGGTAACTTGGCGGGACTACATGGAGACCGGATTCAAGCACGTCAACACTATACCAATGCGGAAGTCCATCTGGTATCCTTGCTTCACGATTGTGCCACACATGTGGCAGTATCATATACTCTGCTTCTTATACCACACATTGCCCGCCATGTTCATGGACCTGATTATGATGCTCATGGGCAAGAAGCCAAGGCATGTATCCATTAAGTGTTCGGATATCCTTTATGGATAGGGATATACTCAACTAATAGGGCTGTCCTTTTGCAGAATGATGAAGATCTATCGCAAGATTCACAAGTTCAGCAACGTCCTGAAGTTCTTCAGCTCAAATGAGTTCCGGTTCGATAACGATAACGTGCGACGTCTGGTCGATAAACTGGACGATCGGGACAAGCGCCTCTTTGCCTTCGATATGCGGGATCTGGACTGGACACATCTGTTCCGGGTCAGTCTCTATGGACTGCGTCTGTACGTGGTTAAGGACGATCCGAGTAACTTACCAGAGTCCATAGTTCGCATAAAACGGTGAGTGACTATAGATGACTTTTCGCATATCCTTTCTCATGACTTAGTCCTTTTTGCAGCATGATGGTTCTTCACTATTGCACGTTGGCCGCTTTCTACTCGTTGACTCTCTGGGCGCTCTATGGACTGGTGAAGCTCTTCTTCTTCTTGTAATCACCTTAAGATTTTTATAATATATATGTAATGATATCCTAGAATTCCGAGGTAACGCCCCTCTTCTCCCCCTTTCCATCACACAATTATGTCATTGTTATCCTCAAGCTACGCAGTTAGGTTTAGTTCTAGGCTAAGTCTCCGTCTCCACTCATGATTATGTTTAGTCTTACGGTTACAGCGATCTATTCGAATCTTGTATAGTTTAGTCTTAAGACTCATGATCATGTAACACTGTGTACATATGTGCGTATGTATATATATCCTTGAAGCTAATCGAGATGCAAATAAAAGTCGCTTCATATTTTCGGGTAATTTCTCAGGTGTGTTTTTCTTTCCGGGGGCTCAAAGGGTGCGGGAGTAGAAATGAAGAAATGCGAGGGTGGATTGAAAAGTAATAATAAATTATTTAATTTAATTATTTTTATTTTTAATAATTTTTAATTTTAATATACAAACATTTATTTAATAAATTTGGAAGTTCTAAAATAAATTTTAAAATTTTAATTAATTTAATTTTTGTTTGGATAATTTTTATTGTTTTTTTATTTTTGACAAAGCAACAAAGTTGAAAATTCCTTTCACAGATTTAAGCGCACTTCAGAGTTGCTTTTAATACAGTGAACACTTCATGAAGTGGGAAACTCTCTTTGTGCCCTGTCAACTCCGAAAAGTGGAGAAGTCAGAAGGGTTCCATGGTCCAAATAAGGGACATTTCATTGTTTACAGGTATGCAAATTACGTAGAGCTCAAATCATTGTGAGCTTGGGGAATCCCCTAATTGTGAGTTATGCGTTTTATTTCTGGTTTTGTAAGCGTTCAAAACATTTCAATTGCATTTCCGGGGCTAAAGGGGAAGGTTCTTTATGAAACTTTTTGTTTTAAAAGGACCTCTCGGAAATGCATGTGGAATTTCAACGAAAAGCATTTTTAATAAAAATTATGGTAAAACCGTATGAATGCAACGATGCAGTGTCCTTTACACAAGCCGTCGCAAGGACAAGCGAAAATACTATTCCTTGTATCTGTCAATGTGAATTCCATTGGCCTTAATTAGCTTGCTTTGCCGGGTGTGTACTGCACACTAAATACTTGAATATTCTAATTGTTTTTATAGAGCATTTTTTATATATTATATTATATTTTTATATATTTATACTATATAGATTTCTATATACTTATGATACCCTTAATAAAGGACATGCTCTAAAATATTGCTCATATATTATCACTGCTTTTATTCTGCTCTCAGTCCAGACAGACTAAGGTATGCATTATAATCGTCTCACACATGGAAATTTTAACATATCAAATTAATAATTATAAAATGTTGACTAAATGAAAATATAACTAAGAGGAATTTTCTTGACTTTTCTTTAAATTTGTTAATACAAATAATACAGCTTACTGGATAACAGCCTAATGTAAAGAAGGTGCCAACCCCAGAGCACCAACTACAAGAGGGCTTAACAGCGAAATGTTAATGTTAAAAATACAGCAAATTTTAAACATATGTAAATAATGTAAATAATTTAAATAACAATATTTAACAACAAAACTTTAAACTCATAACAAAGTATCTGTGCGATCTTTTAGCTTTTTCTGTGCCTTTTGGGTCTGTATTTTACCTTTTATTTATGCATATTTTTTATTACTGAGCCAATCTTAGGGCTAATTATTTTCAACAGAAAACTCGGTGGCTATCACCTCCTCTTGTATTTGATGCTCTGTGGCACCACCGCACCCACCCCATGGATCTCTCAATCATAGATGACCCAAATAACTAAGCCTCTACCTGCAATAATCCACATGCGAATTCTTTCGCCATAATAACTAAATTATTGTCCAATAGATGGGCAGATCTTAAATAAAATACTCTTAAAAAAAAATATGTTATATTAATATATTTCTGTAGAATTGTATTATCAAATTATTATATTTCTTTTATATATTTTATTTTTTCTTGCACACTTAAAAAATATCTTAAAAAGTTTTTAGATAAAGGTTTTTTAAGCTTCACATATTTTCATATATTTTTCTGTTTGCAGCATGAACTGAGACTAAGACTGTCAAGGATAATAATAAATATAAGTTTAAATTGCTTATAATATAATATTACTATATTTCTATATAATATATTAAATCTAATGTCAGAAATATATAATTTATTAATTTAATAAAATAAAAAAAAATCCCAAACAATAATAATAAATTGTTAAACAATTGCTAAGTCATTAAAAAAATGCGTGTAATTTAATTAATTTATTTTTTATTATAAATAAAATTAACAAAAAAATACAAAATAATTTTTTTTTAAATAATTCCAAATTTTTTTTAATATCACTTATATTTTCAATTACATTTGTCATTTTCTGTTTCTTATTGAAAGAGGCAGTTCTTCTGCAGCCAGCACGTCGTATACTTAATATTTTATTAATCTATGTGAATGGACTGTTATATTTGAATATTTCGTTCTGTAGTTCTTATTTTTTTTATGTATAAAATGAATAAATATTAAAGGAATTCAATTTTAAGTCTTTTATTAATTTGTTCAAAATTTTCGTCTATTAAATTCCTTGCTTTTTTCTTTTTAAAACAACAATTATTTATTTGTTACGCCGGAAACTGTTCAGTATCTTCTGAGCTCAACCAGGCGCATAGAATTGGGAAAAGAAGTATGGATACAAAAGTGACCTTATTTTTAATTAGCCTATTTATATACTAAAATATTTGATAAAGTCTTAACTAATCTTACGAGTAGGGGGATCGGTTGGATATATCATCTTTACTCTACGAGATCTTAGTGACTCAGCTAAGCTCGACGCCAGAGATACTAATTAAGTGCCTATTTAAAATGTTGTATAAATTTTCTACACATTTTTTCTGTTAGCCGTGCAGGATTTAAAGGAATAAAAATTTTATGAAAGCTCCTTTTGGTTGGTAAAGAGTCGAAGTGTTGGGGAAAACTCATTTACTAATTACCAAACGAAACATCATTTGTGGTGGATTGAAGCAGCGAGAAGCGGACACCGAAAGCAGTTTACAAATGGTGAATAAGTGAATAAATGAAAAAAACGAGAAAAACGAATAAACGAATAAATGAATAAGCAACACAGAGACCGCATCCTCTAAAAATGAAGAGCAAAGCAATAAACCAAAAAAATGTTGAATGCTTCCCGGTACAACGGAAGTTTTATACGAATAACTGTACTATTCTCACACCAGTAATAAAAATTCAAAACATATTAAAGCTTTTAAGTCAGTAATGTGTTTAACAAGCCAATAATTAACAGACTAACGGACTTCAGATATCCTCCCTTCCCTCCCATACCCCATAAGCTCAATATGTGGCAACTGATACAGATATTTCCATAATTTGATCCTAATGTGTGTCTGCTCTGTGAGTGTGTGTGTGTGTGTGTGTGTGTGTGTGTGTGTGGGGATAAGGGAAATGGAAAGAAAGTCTTAGGATGCCAATTTCCAACTCAAATATTATCCACTTCAACATTTCAATTCAATTCCATTGATGAACTCAATATGAACTGTAGTCAATGGCCACTGGATGAGATTTCCCCGTCAGGTGGTGGGCTGGGGCAGTGGGTAGGGGGTAAGGTGGTTTAAATTCTGTAAGAGCATCAAGAGAGAAAGAGAGAGACAGGTGAGGGGAGAGTGAGTAGAAGAGGAGAGAAAATGTAAAACAATAAGATTCACACTGATTTACACATTGGCTTAGCATTGATATTTTTATTGCATACTTTCTGGCGACTGGCATGTCAAAAGGAAATGTCGTAAAAATAATGCCAGGGAGCTTATCAAATTGCAAACAGAAGCGGCCTTGCCTTCAGCCATCATCCAAATCCTGTAAGGCGCTTTATCGCATTGCGCGCACACATGCATGGAGACTCTTTTTCTCTGTGAGTGTGTGTGTGTGTGTATGTTGGTGAATAACAGACATATTTATACACTCACACACACACACACACATGCATACATATACTGAAATAAATAAATCCACATGTATCACTTTGCAGTACTTGCTGCACTTGTATGATTTCAAAATTAAAATCAGAGCATAACCCAATCACACACCTCCCACTCCTGATCGACCAAGCACCGTTCGGTACCGCTCCTGCCGTATACCTCAACCTTTGGCCTCCTTGGAGCTGTTCGTTTGCTTCAGCTCATTCCCAATACAGCCATAAAACTCTCGCACACTCATCAAACATACACGGCGCGTCGGATGGGGTGGCTGAGGAATGTATGAGGTATGATTACGAGTGTGAGTGCATGTGTGAGTGCATGTGTGTGTGAGTGTCACTGTGAGTGTGAGGTATATCGTGTATTGTGAAAGGACGTTGGTTGGCTGCTGCCTGTGCACAGCCAGTGAAAAATGTTTGTCAAACCACAGTGAGCGCTGCGCTCAATGATTGAAGCCATTGCGACGAGTCGTTATCGTTGAAGATACGGATGCGGATGCGGATGCGGATGCGGATTCTGATCCTGATACTGTATGTGCTTGTGCGGATACGGATGCTACTATACTGCTTGCTGCTTCTACTGCTGCCATTGCACTGCTGGCACTGTTGTTGCTTAGCGCTTGGGCCAAGTATGTAGATTTTTCAAAAAATTACGACAGCGTAACGCCCGCGCGTCCAATTAAAGTAAGCGGCGAACGGGGGGCGTGTGTGTGTGTGTGTACGCACACAGACAGACAGACTGTACGGCAGCTGAGTAATAACTCCCCAATATGTTTTGCTTGAAATGTACACAAACGTACACACACACACACACACACACAGGCAGACACACGCACGCATATCTGGTCATACAAGGATGCCTGATCATGTTGTTGGTGTTGGTGTTGGTGTTGGTGCCGGCGCTTCTGCTTCTGCTTCTGCCTCTGCTGTTACTGTTACTGTTGATATTGTTGTTGTGGCCGGGCTGAAATTGCAAGCGTCGCAACACGAACGAGCGAGCAGAACATTGAAAGACCAAACAATCTCAATCTCTCAAATTAGATTTTCAGAAAAATGCACCTCTGGGAAATGCACAATGAAAAAGCAGTGCACACATCCACATCCACATTCACACACACACAATCCCATAAGCACAACGAAACGCTTATACAACGAAGCACTCATACAATCACACACTCATGCAGACACACACCCATACAGACACACACGAACGAAGAACCGCTGATAACAATCGGCTGTGAAACGAGTGCCGAACAAACGACACAACTTTGTTGTTCGACTCGGGACGCTTTCGGCATAATCGAAAGCTTTCGGAGCACTCGCGCGCTCTCTCTCTCTCTCGCTCTCGGTGCATTCAATACTCTCGTCGGGTGCTCTTGTGCTCACGTAGCAAAGCCATAATAACGGCACATGAAGTGTATGGTTATTCAAGGGTTGTTCATTCGTGAAATTAATATTGCGCCAGCCATGGATTTGGCGGTAGCGGTAGCAGTCGCAGCAATGGCGGCGGCAACAGCAGCAGCAACAGCAGCAACAGCAGGAGCAGCGCCAGCGCCAGCGGCAGCACGCGCGCCACAATGTTTATGTCTGACGTTGGCGTTGCAGCTGCATATTGTAACGGTTTTTTATGGCCCCCCAAAGCTGCTGCAGCTCCTTGGCTTGCATTCTGTTACACTAGCCTGGCTTGTTTTGTTTCAATTCCATTTCGTTTCACACCAAACATTCGCTCTCACTGGCTTACTCTCTGGCCCTCCATCCAACTCCCTCCCCACCCGTTGCACTATTCACGTCTGGTTTTGTTTTCATCCGTGCCATCCGACGTCTGTGTGCGTGCGTCGGCATTTGCGCTCTATTGCCAGCGGTGGACCATTATCAGATTTTGTAATAGCTTTACGTTTATTACTTTTTTCAATTTCGTCGTCTTCGGTATTTTTGGCATTTGCTGCACTGTCTAGCATGTAACCCACCTCCCCATCTGATTCACCACACTCTCGCCCAATCATCTCTGTGAACTTGTGTGCGTGTAAGTGTGTGTGTGTGTTTGTATGCACATATTCGCACTGTGGTATGTGTACGTCAATTCTCTGCCGGTGTTTGCACATTGCAGTCAATGCTTGTTGATTTCCCGTTGGTTTTTCACTGCATGTCGACGTTGGTCGCGGTCGCGTTTTTGCACGTCAATTAAAAAACTTGACGGGAACGCTTTGTACGATAGTTGGTACATGTATATGTATTTAAGTAATGTGTGTATGCATGTACATATTTGTGTGTACTCATACCTGTACTTACATTCCCTACCTTCCCATTCCCATTCCCATACCCTTCCCCTTTCCCGTTCCCTTTCCCTTTCCCATTCGCTTTGCTGTTGGTCTTGCTCTGCTTGTAATTCCATACTCGGCTTGTTTGTTGTTTGCTTGTTTGTCTGGCGCTTCGTGTGCAGCTCGCGTGGGTTATAATTATTTAGCTCTGCCTTGTCACTGGCTCCTCGTCTCAGCTCCTCTTTCTTTTTCCCTCGGTGCGGCTGTGGTGTGTCCCCTTTCCATTTCCATTTCCATTCCCCATACCCTTTCTCTGTATGTGTGTCCGTGTCCATGTCCGTGGCCGCGTCCGCATCGGTGTTTCTCCAAATGTGTGCTTGTGTATGCCCCAGTGTGTGTGTGTGTGTGTGTGTGTGTGTGTATGTGTGTTTCTCAATGCTGCTTACTCCTTTGCTTGTTGCCTTTCCTTAGTTTAGCGCTCGCGCGCGCTTGTAATAATATTTTAAATTAATTACAACAAACACGAGTCTGTGTGTCGGTGTTAGTGTTAGTGTCTGTGTCTGTGTCTGTGTGCGGCGCGTGCTTTTGTGCTGTTTCCGCTGCTGCCCCAACTGGCGCCTCCTATGTTGGTAGTGGTGGTGGTGCTGCTGCTGCCGCTGCTGTTTTGTATGAAAAGTGAATTAAAGCGAATTTAGCGCGCTTCGTCCACGTCCAAAGTGCATTTGTATGTCCTGCGCTGCTGCCTCTGTTTCAGCTTCAGCTTCAGCTTCGCTGCTGTCGTCGGCGTCACTAACTTTATCCTTGGCTGCTACTGCACGCGCACACACACACAAGCACAAAGACACTTTCGCTGGCTCAGTGTGTTAGTGTGTTTATGTGCCTTTCAATTGCATTCGCATACGTTGTCAGCGACTATAGTTATACACACCTACACCAACACACACACACACCCATCGTATTAATGCCTAGGCGCCTCGACCCTGTCCCCTTTTGCCCCTCATCCACAGCTTCCCACTTGGCTTTGCCATTGTCTATTAGTATCTCGTTTGGGCTTCTGTTTTCTGTTCTAGTGCTTCTTTTGAAGTTTCGCTTGCATTCGCATTTTAATTTGAAGTGCAGCATCTCAGTTGCTGCGTCTGCGGCCACAAACAAACAAACGAATGAACGAACGACCGAACAAACAAGCCAACAAACCAACAAACACACTAACACACACACACACACATACACACACACACACACACACACACATATACAAGCCCACAAACAGATAAGCAAACACACGGAGCGGAGAGACGGAGCCGCACACAAACAAAAAAGTGCTTATGCTCATTCATTCATTTCATTTCCCATTACATTTGCCCAGGACATGGCCGCACCGCGGGGATATCCAGCATTCATTGCCACCATCTCCAGCAGTGGCAACACCGGTAACAGCATTGGCAGCAGCACCATTGGCAGCAGCAGCAGCAACAGCGGCAGTGGCAGTGGCGACGTCGCTGCCTGCGTTTTTACCTGCACTCCGCGTGAGCGCCTGAAGGGAAAACGCAAAGACCAAACAAAATGGTTAAAAAGCAAACCCAACCCAACAACAAAAACAACAACAATAACAAGAACAACAAGAGCAACAACAACAACAACAACAACGACAACTACAACTACTCGGTATCCAGCCGCCACTTGCTACTACTTTATGCCACTTCAACGCAACTCAATTGCTTTCTTTGCCTTTAACAAAGTATGCGTGTGTGCGTGTGTGTGTGCGTGTGTGCCAATGTGTATGTGTACTTGGCTTGTGGTTTTATTAAAATACTCCTGCTGCCATATCCGCACCCGCGTGCCCCACCCACCCCATCCATTTCTCTGGCACTTCTTCTTTATTTTTATACTTGTCTGTTATTTCCTTTTCGGGTGCCTTCCTCGACTTGGCTTCTTCTTCTTCTTCTGCCTCAACATCTCCGGCTCCTTTCCCTTTCTTTGTCGCTTGTTTCGGCAAATAAAAATAATGAAAAGTGCCGGCAAATAAAATTTGCACAAATTATTGTATTTTTTTTTCTCCCTTTTTCACACATTTTATTTCTTTATTTGCGCAAAATGCATTGAGAAAATAAATAAAATTATAAACGAAAGCAACGCGTGCGACGTTTCGTTATACCCTGTAAAAAGGCAATTTGACGTGGGGTGTGAACGACTTCTTTACGCACACAGTGAAAACTCAGCTCATATTTCAGCTCTTAACTCTAAGCAAGTTTTTTAATTCTTCCTTCCTTTAATTTTAATTATTTAATTTAATTCACTTAAAATTATATATTAATTATTTTATAGCTGTGCAGATATACAGGGTGCTCTTGGATAAGCTTTGACCCAATCCATTAGCATCCATAGCATCCGTAATCTCATCTGTAGTAACCGAATTATCACCTACATCAATTTTTGCCATTATTGGCGAATCTCCTTTTTGCTCTTATTCCTTATGTGTCCTTCCATTTTTTATATCAGATTTTACTTCCATTTTCCGTATAATCGCCTGCCACTGCCATAAAAGTTCTTCTATGTTAACGGTACTAAACTCACACACTAACTCTACTTTATAAAAACTATTGGAAAGTAACGATGACATTTGCACCTCGTTTTCCAGCACTGAAAAAACACTTTTTCGCTACTTTTATTATGCAGAAAACTTTCCTCTTCCGTTTTCCCGATTTTTCCCAGTTCCCCCCGCTTTTTCCCGTTTTCCCTATTTTCCCCATTTTCCAACAAACAACTGCACTAATTGTATTTAAAATGTTCATATCGTCGACGTCAGGTGTAATGGTCGAATGTGAGCAAAAACTCCATGTCCTGGTCAATGGTTGCTACGGAGTGTGGAGTGTGGGCTAAGTGGTGAAGGTGGACGTGGAGGTGGAGGTGGAGTTAAGGTAGTGGATGGGGAGATGCTCGCTTTTACTGCATTTGTTTTGAATTTTACAATCAATTTAAAAACAGTTCGACGCAAAACTCTGACCTAATCAATATGTTTTAAATATAAGCCCCTAACGAAGTGAATTACAAGTATCCGTGATATTCCACGGATTCGGTCAGATAAGGATATACATATATGTATATTACAAATGGAGTGGAAACTTTGATATCCAATAAAAGTCAATTAAGCAGAAATTTACTGGTCAGATATAAGACTTTATTTATGTACATATATATATTTTTATTTTTATTTATTATATTTATGTTTATATTTATATTTTATTATTATATTAATTATATTTGCATTTATATATATTTATATTAATATTAACATTTTTATTTTTGTTATTAAATATTTATATTTTATTTTTATATTTAAAATTGTATTTATATTTATATTTATTTATTTATAATTTTATAATTATTTACATTTATATAAATATTTTTTTATATTATTTTTTATTATTATTATTATTATATTATATATATATTATTTTTTTTTTTTATTTTTTTAATTATATTTTTATTTATATTCATATATGTATATTTTAATTTTATTTAAATTTATGTGTATATAATTATTTACACCTATATAATTTTTATATTTATTTATATTTATATTTATATTTATTTTTACATTAATATTTATATTTTTCCTTATATTTACATTATTTATTTTTATTTATATATTAATAATTATATTTATATAAATATTTTTATTTATATTTATAATTATTATTATTATTTTTATTTATATTATTTTTATTTATGTTTCAGTATTATTTTAATTATAATTTAATTTTTATTTATATTTTTATTTACGCTCATATTTTTTATTTATTTTATATTTATTTATATTTACATAAAAATATATATATATATATATATATATATATATATTTATATTTAAATAAAATTTTTTTTAATTTTATATCTATTTATGTTAATTAATATTTTTTTTTTATATTTATCTTTATTATTTGCATTTATTTATAATATTTTTTTTTATATTAAATTTTTATTTTTATTTATATTTATATTTATATTTTTAAAAATTTTTTTTTTTAGTTGCATCCTTTCTGAAGTTTTATTTATTTCTAGGTTAATTTAAACTTTTCCTTGCGCTGCTTTGAAGTATTTTCCCCAAGGAGAGACTTGAAGTCGATCATTGAATTGTTTTTCAATATTTGAGTTATTTGATAAAAAACTTGTATTGGTTTATTTATTTTTTTTTTGTGTGTTGATTTTATTTGATAATTTCATACATTTGTGTGCAACTGTTTTCGTTTTCGTCGTTACAAGCCAGAAAACAATAAAATAGGTGACGCACAGCCAACAGCAGAGGCAATAACAGCAAAATTTAAGAAAAACAATAACAAAATAGCAACAACAACAAAATATAATATATACAACAACAAGCAGGAAACAAACAAACAAAAAGGAAAAATAACGATAACAATAACAACAATTACAACAACAACAACAACAACAACAAAAACAACAACAACAACAACAACAACAACAACAACAAATGGCAACACTTGTGCGTGTGTCTCCAGCGACGACTTTGACTGAGGGGTCGGGGGTGTTACAAATAGTGAAATAGCCCAACGTACATCGTAAATATTTCAACTGCAACAACGAGGGAACAACAGCAGCAACAACAGCAACGACAGCAGCAACAACAGCAACAGCAACAACAGCAGCAACGGCAGCAACGACAGCAACAACAACAACATGGACAGGAGCAATAACGAGCATCAGCAGCTAGCAAGAAGCTGGAGAGCCTGAAGAAGTAGGGGCAGGAGAAGCAGGAGCAGCAGGAGCAGCACGAGCTGTGGCACAGGACTTCGGGGGCAAGTGGCGAATCGATAGATTGCACCTGGTACGTACTACGGAGAAATGTCCCAAACCAAAACTAGAAGCAGAACCTTTACAACCTGCGACACCAACAAAACCAGCAAACAACAAGTTAGATTCAATTTATGCAGTGCACGCGACGCAGAGATACCCTGTAATTGGTAATAATTTTTTATTTCTAAACTAAATTATAAATAAAGATAAAGGAAAATTTTAAACAAAAATTATTAAATAAATTAACTAAATCACATCAATTATAGTTTCTTTAAATATTTATAATAATTAATTAATGATGAATTTATTATATAAATAAAGTAAACCTATAAATTATAAATATGTTACAGTTAAAATATTTAAATTAAAGTTAAGGTTATATTTAAAATAATAAAAATAAAAATTAGCGGATATATTACGTTGCTATATAATATAATATAATATAATATTAATGATATTATATTAATTATATACTTATATATAATATATGATTTCATCATTGATAAAATTATTATTGTATATTATTTTATTAATAAATTACTTCATATTTGATTTATTTAATTTTGTAATCATTTTGGAAAATTTAACAAGAATTTTGCTATATAATTTATTAATATGATTAGTTATATTTAAATGTTAAATTATAAAATTAATTAGAGTTACTACAATTGATTGTTAAATAACAAATATACTCAATAAGTTATTAAATTTTAGTTTGATAATAATTTATAATATTATTTAAAAAAAAAATTATAAATTGTTGAATTATCATTATATGTTTAAATATGTTTAAAAATTAATAAATTATTTAAGTTTATTAAAACATTAAATTATATACATCAATTGTATAAATTAATTGAACAAAAATCAACATTATTTAATTATTATTTATTTAAAATAAATTACTGAAGTATTTCATTATAATTAAGTATAAATTACGTTTAACAAAAACTTCAGTTAATTATAAAATTCAAAATGAAGTTATATTTAATCTCAGTGTTAAATTATATAACATATATTTATTTATATTTTATCGTGGAAAATAGTTAAATTGTTTATGTGTTTAACTAGTTTAGCCTGCAAACCTAATTTATAAAAAAGAAATAAATATAAATAAATTATACAAAATTTAATTATAAAAAAATACATTTTTATTTTAACACTTCAAATTTATTTAAAATATTTAAAAGCTCAAACTAATTTTAAAACATCTGCCTAAATTAAATATCCTGTTTAACTCTTAGTACCTTCTGCCTTGAATCACTAATACACCCAATTTAATCATTTCTAATGGGTACAGGATATAACAACAACATGAGGAACACTCACAAAAACAATAAAGGAACAAGGCAAAGCGGGTTTGGTGTTAGTCATCTCTTCGCTTGCCCCCGCCACCCACGCTCTTCTGTCACGCTGCAGCTACGCCGGCTTTTTCTTCTACTTACGGTCCCACGCTTCCAGAATATCCCCCACGCTTTACCCCCCTCCGTCCACCTCTGTGCCAACCATAGCACCTACCATTGCTGATTGCGACTACGCCTCAGCTTCGTTGAGCGTTGTGCTCAGCAGTTTTCGTCCCTTGCCCTTGCCTCCTCCCCACCCCCCCATCCCACCACTCCACCCATTTCCCTAGCTCCTCTGACCGACTCACAACCCATGCGAAAATTTGAAGCGATTTATTTACTTTTTGCCATTGCCATTGCCATTGCCATTTGCTGCGTTGCTGCTGCTGCTCCTCCTCCTCCTACTGCTCCCACTGCTCCTTCTGCTCTCAACTGATGTTCCTCCTTTTGTCGGTGTATTTTTTGGCAAATCCTCTGCACCTACAAATCCTGGCATATGGATATATTAGAAACTTGTCTAATTCTAGATTTAAGTATCAGTTTAGGAAACAAATTGTTTTTTAGTCCTTGAACAAAGTATAAAATAAAAATTCCTCTTAATGTAAAAATTTTAAATTATTTAAAAATTAATTTAAATATAAAATTAGACATAATTTAAATTTACTTTATGTGAACTTAGCTGTTAAACTTTTCGAACACTTTTTAGAAATTATTAGCTTTTTCCCAAAGTTTTCAATTGCAACTCTTTTGCAGTAAGTTGGCAGCACCATATCAAAGGGCTGCCAAAGCGGCTTAAAAACTTATGAACTTTTACTTGAAATGTAAGTCTCGGAGTGTTTTCTACTCGGAGTCCTTTACGATATTTTGTTAGGTGGCAACTCTGTACTTTTACTCACCGCTTGGGTAGGGGAATTTTGAGGTTAGGTTTGCCGAATTTGCGAAAAAGAAATCAAAGTTAACCACAAGTTAAAGTGGCAGTTATCTCCAGTGAGCAAAAGGAAACAACGCTTTCCATTTTAAAAGTTCGTGTTTCCCATTCGAGGATGCAATTCCTGAAAGGAGCTGCATGCATTGTTATATAATCTGCATGGATTAGGCACGCGTTATCCTTCAATCTCTGTCGTCATTGCAGCTGATGGACTAGCTTTCGAGTGTGTTAAGAAATGGAATTATCCTTTACAGAAGCGCAAGGTTACAAAAAAGGATAATAAATTTTCTATATTTGTTTTCTGTGAAACGTTGAAGGAAGTGAAAAGGATATGAACGGTAAAGGGAAGGAAAGGATTATGTTTCTTTTTCTGAGTAAAATCTTATTATAAGCGAGAAACTGAGAATAAGTGAGTTATTATTTTTCCAGGAATGGAGAATCTCATCAAGGATATTCTTGCTAGCAAGGAATTAAAAGTAGCATGCTTAAAGCTGAAATTCTCGAGAAGGATAAATATGAGAAACAGCAGGATTTTTTCGTTGAAGACAAAGATTTCTAATTTTTCTATAATCAATTTTAGTTTTGATATAAGAAGGCGAAGGACATTCATAAGGATTATATTTCTATTTTGATTTCCTTAAATCTATTTATTTCTTATGTCCTTTTTCCCTCATTGTAAAGAGAATAGAAAAATACTTGTTTCTCTTGAGAGGAAAAAGGTTTCACTCTGAACTTTAACCCCTGACTATTTCTTCTATGGACCGAAGTCAATGTCCCGAGTCCTTATAGATGACATTGAAAATCTGTTGCTGCTATGGGCAAGGCATCCTTGTGGCGTGTGCAGCGCATCCATTAGGTTGACTATTCCTTATAAATTTTATAGTCATCCACTCTTTCTGCTTGTTTTCTATTTTATTGCACAAATGAAAATGTCCTTGTTTCTCATTTTTTAAAAAATAAAATCTTCATTCTTGTTTTTTTTTCTTGTTCGTTTTTTTTTTTTTTGCTGCTCCTCGTTTTTTATTTTACTTTTCGGATAACATTGAAGCTGTCGCCATTCCCCTTGCCATCGCCATCGCCATTGCCATCGCCATCGCCATCGCCATCGCCATTGCCGTTGCCATCGTCGCCGCCATTGCGAGCATCGTCCTTTTTGGTTTTTCATTTTCATTTTATTTGGACGCATTTGCAGCGTTATGACAAACAAGTGTCCATTTATTTGCCAAATTTAATGTTTCACCATTTTCTCTCTGGTGACAAATTATCCCGTTTCGATTTCTCGAGACCCATCAAAATATCTACTGAAGTGGGAAAACAACAAAAATGCCAAATAAAGAGCAAAAACAAGAGGAGAAAAGAAGCAAAACGACAAAAAAAAAAAAAAATATATTTAACAAGAAGCGAGAAAGGAAAAGCCCTCAGAAGGCTGACTGCTGCGCTTGAATTTAATAAAAAGCGGCTAATGGGTCACATTCTGCTAAGGATCGCCCACCGAAACTGTACCGAGTCCTGGTAATGCCAAACACGCCCATTCCCAATGGTATTGTTTTGGTCCTTGGGCAGCTGAAATCCGTGTCTCCTTCGCTCGCTGCCGCAATGTCTCAATGTATCTTTATCTCTGTGTCTCTTTCTCTCAGTTTCTCTCGCTCTCTCGTTCTTCCTCCGTGTATCCTTATCTCTTTTACTCCGCCTTCTCTCTCTCTCTTTCTCTCTCTCTCTCCTTCTCTGGTTGTCCTCATCACTTTTGCTTTCTCTCTTCCTCCCATCCCTTCTATGGGTATCCTCAGCTCACTCCCACTCCCTCTCCCCCTCCCCCCACGCTCCCATCAATCCTTCCCTCTCTCTAAAATATTTAAGTGTATTTGTCGCTTGTTCGCTTTTGGAAACGTTTAACGTCTCGAGCTAATACATAATTTATACAAAAATTTGTCATTGCCATTAAGAAAAGCGGTCCGGTCGTTTTTCACTAATTGGTCAGGTGTTGGAAGGCGAAGGACCTGGCGAAAAATGTACGTTAATTAGCTGCCATGTTGGGTTCCATTTGCGCTTTGCCATTTCACATTTCCCGTTTTGCCAAAAAAAAAAAAAAAAAAAACGCCCGCGATCCTATCTTCAAAATTTCATGTTAAACAAAGGTTCAAACATTTTGTACATTTCCTTCAAGATTTTCCGACATGTCAGCCACGAGGAGAGGTCACCAAAAAATTAATGAATAGATTATGATTAATGAGCAGCGACATCATTAAAATGTATTTACATAGATGCAGATACACAGACACACAGATACACAGATACACAGATACAAATACAGGCACACGCACACACACATAGATATATACGCACTTATACACGGATGTATTTGAATGTGTATATTTGGAGTGTTGCGGTTGACTGACCTAACCCACAGGCAGCCGCCTGCCGCCCACCATGCAAACCATGCCCACCACGCCCTCCCCCATAAGCAGAACTAAAGCCGAGCGACCTGTCCAACGCCTTTGAAAAGGAAGCTTAAAATCGGTCGCACGCTGAAATATCATGACACAAACACAAAGGGAAAACTAGGGAAAATTTTTAATCATTAGTTGGAAATGCCCGCAAAAAGTTTTAAGTAGAAATTTTAAGCGCCGTTATTTGCAACATATGAAACACTGCACGCAGAATGTAATAAAAAATGGAAAATGGAAAATGGAGAAGATGGAAACGGAAAATGGAATATGTAAAATATATATAAAAATTAAAAAATAAAAATAAAAAAATATAAAATAAAAATAACAAAATATAAAATAAAAAATAAAACTAAAAATAAAAACGTAAAAATGAAAAATGGAAAATGAAAACTGGAAAATAAAATATAAATAATACAAACAAAGGGAAAATAGAAAATACTAAAGGCAACGGCAAGTTGTGAAGATAAAAGCGCACGCATCCTTGAAATTTTATTTATTTATAGTATATCTCGCTGGCTGGACGCTGCTCCTGGCTGCCGGCTGCCGGCTGCCCCTGCCCTGCCCCTCTTATTCCTTGCTGCTTCCTGTGCTGTTTTCTTCCTTCGTTTTGCAATGTTTGTTTGTTTGTTAGCTACGAGTCCAACCGCATAATCTACCCCGCCCCCTGGCGAGCCGCAAAGAGGGGCTGGCGGCAGGATTCGAGGAGCTAGCGGCAGGAGTTGACGAGGCTGACTGCAGGAATCGAGGGGGCCGGTGGCAGGAGTCGAGGAGCTGCAGCTTAAGTTAAGGCTCAGAACTCGGCCATTGACAAGGTCGGAAGAGAGAGAGAGAGAGGGAGGGAGAGGGTGAGTGAGGGAGTGAGAGAAAGCAGGGGCCTGGACGAGGAGGAACGATACAGACAGAGGATGAGAATGAGAGAGAGAGGGGAAGAGTGAAAGTAAGTATGCGAGTGGGAGAGAGATAGCTAGCTAAGTGAGGATGAGGCGTGTAGGTCTTCTGGAATTTTGCATATTGCCCATACGCAGCGTGGCCGCCGCTGGGCAAAAGTTTTCACAGCGGCGTTTGCTTTATTAAAAACTAGGAAAAACACAAACTTTTCCAACGAATTATTTCAATTCTAATTTATTTTGTTTGCCAAAGGGAAATAGTCGTACACTGGCATTTTTTGATCGTTGTCGCCGTTACGATAGTTGAATGATAATGATGATGATGACGACCAGCACACACTTAACGTTCGACTCTCCAGACGACCCAAGTCCTTCTTTCAGCTACCATTTGGAACTGCTCCTTTCCATCCCCTCTCCTTACCATCCTCCTCCCCCATCCTCCTCCCCTGTATTCCTGCCATTGACCACCTCTCGCGTGGAGTTGTTGTTGGTCCCTTAACATTTGGACATTGCCGTTTGGTAAATGAGTTTTATGTGTACGTTGTTGCACAATGACATGCACATAATTCAAGTTTGTAGCAGCAACAAATGCACACAGTTCTATCTGAATGACTGAAATTAACTATCAGCTGAGTGGTTGCAGTCTGGACACAGTGGTGCCACTCGAGAGATGCTTGCCACTCGACCCGACTCTCGGAATGGGAGTAGCAATAACTGCAGCAGTACCACCAACAGCATCAGCATCATCAACAACAGCAGCAGCAGCAACAACAGCAACAACAGCAACAACAACAACAGCAAGAGGAGCCACTCCTACAGAAGGGTCTGTCTTATGTCGGGGCTTAGCAATATCATTCTTTATTCGTATAGTGCATTAGGGTTTCAGGAAGTTTAAAACTTGTTTTTGATTATGTGTCGCTCCGAGTGGATTTATCACTTAACTTAACTTTTCTGTGGCAAAAGTCACTGTCAGTAGCGATTTTTGTAGTTGCGATTCACATTTGAATTTTCTAATAGCAAAAATTTCTATAAGCAATTTTATTCCTACCAAATGGGTGCATATTTTAAGCTTCTCATCAAGACATCATGTCATCCGAAAAGGATAAGACTTTAATTAAAAACCTAAAGTGCTCACAGACAAAACCCATTGGAGCATCCCTAATGCGATTAAGTTATATAATTGAAGTTGATTTAACTCATAAATTAAATATTAAATATTAAGCTAGAAATATTATTTTTGCGGAATTTACTGATTTTTCATTTATTTATTATTCATTTGCAATTAAATCGACGTGCGGCAAGAATTTATGAAATTTTTGGATGGCTGAGCTAAATAAGATTTTTATTTGTAAACTTTATAATTATTTTATTTACAGCTTAAAATAGCTTCAAGTATATATTTCTCAGTAAAATAAGCAATTTATATATTTTTTATTTTGTTTAATTTTTTATTGTTTCTCTTCATATATTGTATATTTATATATATTTAAATATTTATTTTCTTTTTAAGTGTGAAAATGGTTTTGATTGAATAAAATGTAAAGAACTTAATTATTTAATATTATTTTTAATTTATTATTAACTAAAAAATGTTTATCGTTTTAATGAAATTATTTTTTAATTATTACTTTATTAAATAAAAAAGAATTCTTTATATTTTTCTTTTTTATATTAAAAATGGCTTTAATTTCACTTGCTTTAATTTAATATTTCTTATTTTTTTCTCTTTTATTATATTTTAGTTTATTTAAATTATTTTTTGGGTTTCCCTTTATATAAATATTGTACTATTTCATTGTCATGAATTTCCTCTATATTTATTTATTTATTTGGTTATTTATACTATGTAAAAATAAATGTGAATTTAAATAAAAAATGAAAACCTGTGGGACTTTTTTAAGTACATAAAAAAGTGCAACATTTTTTGATGGATTAAATTTTATTATTTATTTAAGTTGTTCAATTTATAAATTTATTAATTTATAATAATAATTATTATTAATATTAAATATTTAAGTTTTTTAATTTTTTAAATTATTAATTTAAAATTAATATATGTATATAATTTATTATTAAGGAACTGATAATAATATTAATTTCTCTTTAAAACGTTTCTCTTTGATTTGTTTTATTAGAATAAAAAATAATATTATTTTATTAATATTTTGTATTTAAATTAGTATTTTTGTGTTTGTTATAATTATTGCTTTAATTAAATTTAAAGCCTTACCTCAAATCTAACAAATGATGAATGAAAGAATAAATTCCGGAACTTCTTTAAATTTTAAACATATTATGTAATTATATAAATTTATCGGTATTTTAAAATTATTTATATATACAGTATATACCGCTTATATGCAAGCCCTATAATGCAAGCAAAAATTTGCATATACGCGATATTTCCTTTTAAGCACTTAAAATTAATAATTATGATGTTATGACGATGTTTAAAAATAAAGTTCTTTTGCATTTAAACAATATTTGAATATAAACAGCTTGCATATAACCGATATATACTGTATATTTGTATATACTATATGTGTAAGTATATTTAAATATATAAAAATGATTAAATTTATAGTATTATTTATTATATTAAATAAAATAACTACTATTATTATATTTAAGTTAAGTATGAGATAGGAATTATTAAATTTTGAGGCTTTACTCAATTTCCCAACGAGCTGCCAACCTGTGTTTTGGATTGGTCTGCCAACTCTTGACCAAGGCTAAATCCGTGCTATATATACATACGATAAATACTGTATATATACTATATATATACTATATATATACTATATATATAAGACTGTGTACAGTACACAATTTCTGAGCTTGACGTTGAATGAAGTTTAAGCTTCTTTCAAATTCTCAGTTCCTTTCATATTTACAGTTTTTTCTCTCTCCTTTTTCTGCTTTGTGTTCGTAAACGTTACTCTGCTGCGAATCTTTTTTAAAGTTATTAAATATTCTTTTTAAATGAAATGTAATTATTACTTAAAAAACATCATTATTATCCCAAATCCTCGAGCTTTTAACCAAAAACAGAAGTTGCCTTTCAATGGATAATCCCGACTTCCCCTTGAGTTATAAATCCGATTATCGATTTAATGGTCAAACTTTAGAACAGAGTTAAGAGTCGTTTTAGACCAAGTCGCTTAGAAGCCCGACTAACTTTTTCAACACAAATCAGCGATGAATTAACCTTTTAATTAAATTTCCCGTAGGGCTCATTCGAGCCTTAGGTATTTGTGATCCTCTTTGGGGCTTCTCTTTCCTTCTGTCCTTCTGTCCAGCCGTCCGACTGTCCATTTGTTGGTCTGTTCATTTGTTCGTGTGTCCATCGGATGAGGGTACATTGAAAAGTAAATTAATCATTACCTGGGCCACTGATTAGAGGGGCAAGCTCGTGTACCGAGGCGTGGCAGGAAATGGTGCAGGCCACGGATGTGGCAAGGAGAAGGGACGAAATGATTGCAGGGACTCTGTGAAACATAATGCCACATTTTGCCAGATTGCGAGGCAACAGGACCTAGAATGGCGCTAATTCGACTTGACAGTTGCACAGGAGAATCCTAAACTAATAGAACAATGTTGAGGCGTCTAAGTATTAGGGGAGCGGCAGAAATAACTGTCAGTTTTTCGCTACTGTTGCCTTTCATTTACCGTCCGCTACTCAAACCGACCGCCCCTCACCAATCACCGTTCACCGCTCACCGCTCACCGTTCACCATTCACCGCTCACCGCTCAGACCGCTCGCTCATGTTGCACGCACATTTCCGCTGTGATAACATTTACAGTTGTTGCATTTTATAATCAAAGTTGTTACTCGTGCTACTTTGGCTTAGCGTCTGCAGCCATCCTCTGGTTGCTCATCAAAGTTTACCCCAACAGACAGCGCTGAAGCCACAGCAAAATGAATGAGCACCTCCTTAGGTCCCCCCTATGTCCCTGTCCAACCGTCCACCTATCACCATCACCAGTCCTACACCCCATTCTCCCTTCTCGTTGCTGCCACCGCGACTGCCACCGCCAACGCCAACGCCACCAACCGCCACGACAAGCTCCCCGCCAGCGCGCTGCTGCCTCTTAGCCGTTAAACCGACTTCAGAATTAATCAAATCCAAGTCAGATGTTGCGCGCTGCCAAAAAACTTGAGCACAACAATAACAACAACAACAACAGCAGTTACAATAACAGCAACAGTAACAATAACAGAAGCAACAACAACAACAACAACAACAGCAAAAGTAACAACAACAACAACATTGACAGCAATTTGTTGGTATTCCCGACAATCCTCAGTCCTTAGTCCACAGTCCTGAGTGCTCAGTTGTGAGTTCTCAGACCTCAACAATCCCAGCGACGACCTCGAGTGCCCAGGAGCCTCTCCCGTCCACTTTGTATTCTCCCCGCGCGCCGCTTCACCAAAAGAGTTAAAGAGTTGGCGTCCTTTTCATTGCCATAACGCACATTTACAAAATTATATTTGTAAACTTCCCAAACTCCCCACAGCCAGAGTCCTTATTCCCACTCCCACTCCCACTCATCCTTCGTTCGCGTTCATCCCCTCAATCTTATCCAAGGATTCGTCTGGCCGAACTTTAATGTACAATAAAATTGGCCAAAAGTTGGCGCGCACATCACAAATATTAGCGCATAAATATGATGCCCTGATGAGGATAATGAGGCAGCAGGGGCGTGGCATGCCGCCGCTCAACTTACATGACTGCGTTGCAAGCTAATGACGTTGTACCCGCAGCTGACGCCGCTCCGTCCCACCGTCCATCCACTCAGCCAATATGCCCAAATCCATTCGACTCGTCCGCTAATGAACACTCAATTACGATGATGTTCCATTGGCCCTAAGCCAGGATGACGGGGGAGTCGGGCGACAGGGGACAGATGACTGGGAGACGGGGGACGGGAGATGAGAGACAGTAAGGCAGTCGACGAGTGAGCGAGCGAGAGAGAGAGAGGACGAAAGTTGGACAGTTGAACAGTTGGACAGTCGAAGAGTCACCGAATCCGAATGTCCACCCACGCTGACAGGCGGCCAGATCCTTGTTCGTTTGTTCCCGCGATGTTCATTAACATTTTGCCTCCTGCCTCCGCCAGGAACTCGAGGGAAACGAAGAGAATGTTTTGAAGCTCGATACGTGGCTGCGGCAGTGGCAGTGGCTGTGGCAGTGGCAGTGGCAGTGGCAGTGGCAATGATGCCATCCAGTTAATGAATCCTCATCCTGGCGCCACATTTTGCCGCTTAAAGTTCTTCACGTCCGCACGCGTCGTCCTTGAGTTTGCGGCTCTTGCCAAAACATTTACTCCAAGGATATTCAAAGATAATTCGACTCAATTCACTGACTTTTGATCCAGTCACGACCGTAAGAGCTAAAGTAACATCAACATAAATAACAGCAGCAACAGCAAAAGCAACTGAGTACACACACACATTCACACATGCACATACCCACACGCACACACACACACTCACATACCCACACACACTCCCACACACACAACAACAATGAACTTTGAAGCATCGTAAGCTCATCAATAGAATTTCAATTTATCAAATTCTGTTCAATGGGAGTTTTGGGTCCTTGGTCAAGTTAATCAGAGAGCTTAGTTTAGTGTCCTAGTTGCAAACTAAGTTGCGAATATCGAACAGAAGATAAGGGCACATAAGGACGAATAAGGACGTGCACCTTATACAGGAGAGTTTACGCGTTCAACCTGTGAATGTTATGAATATTACAAGGACTAATCTCCACTTTGGACGAGGGAAGCCCAATACCAAGCCCCGTAATCGGCTCACAGCTTTGGTCCTTGTATTTTTTAAGGAATAAAATTGTAAAGCGTAAAACGTTTTAAACTAGATTTAAATATGTTTTAATAAGCCATAAATAAAATAAAATAATTTAACTAAAATATAAAAAAAGCGAAATCCTACACAAATTAAAGTCATGTCCTTTATGTATCTAATCATTGCTATAACTTTAATTTGTGTAGGATTTTGCCTTTTTATATATTTAATTAAATTATTTATGATTTTATTTTAATTTCTAAATTATATTAATTAAATGAATAATCTTTTAATTAAAATATTTCTTTTGATTTAATTTTATAAATTTCAATTTAAATTAAGTTTTTTCTTTTTTTTTTTATTATACATAATATATTATTATTATATAGAATTATATATATATAGAATTTAACTAATTTATATTTAAACATTTTTTTAATAATTACATAAATAAAATATATTTATTTTTATACTTTGACTAATAAATAATTTATTTTATACAACTAATCTTAATTTACTTTTTTAAAGTTTTCTTCCAAAATAAAATTTAATATTTTATAAATTAAGCTTAAATACTATCAGAATTTATCATTTTTTTAATTTTTTTTAAATCTTTGCTTTTCAACTACAAAAAATCTTTAAAAAGCCTTAAGAAATTTATCCTGACCCAATTAAAATCTTAGTAAATAGCAATTAACTCCAAGGATAGAACAAATTAAAGGACATTTATATGAAGGAAGAACAAATTGCTTTCTACCAAGACTGTGGTCCTTTAAAAAAAAAAAAACTCAAATATTTTAAATGCAGTTTATTTAATTTTAATTTATGATTTTTTGTGATTTTTTATATTCATGTCATTTTAGTGTTAAAACATTGAACAATATTTAGATTATTAATTACGAAGTAAATAAATAATAAATAATTCATAAGCTGCTAAATTGTATCCTGTTGAGAGCATAAATATTTCTTCTCTCAGATTCTCAATTAAAACTTTGAATAATCCTTGTTTAAAATTTCAAATTTAAATAGTGTCCTTCCTAGCTTCTATTGGCCTTGGAGGATTATTAATTTAATATTAATGATTTGCCTATAAATGAAGATATGTGTATATGTGTAAATGTGTATATGTGTGTATGTGTATGTGTGTATGTGTATATGTGTATATGGTTATGTGTGTATGGATAAAAATGATTTTTTATTCATGTTTAGAATAAATATTCTACTGTCAGCATAAATAAACGTTGATTTAAATAATTTAAAAGCTTTGATTATATTATTAATTGATATTAATTTTAATTGCCAATAATTAAAAATTCAAATATAAAAAATAATAAATATCCATTGACACTATTGACACGTCCATTATAAAGGTATAGTGTGTAATTCTAGAAATTTAATCATACCTAAAAATAGCACAGTGCACTTAAAAAGTTTCAAATTAAATTAAATATTTTAAATTCGTGTAAATCAAAAATGTTTAATTTTATATTAAAATTTTTTAATAATTTTGATAGTAAAAACTCTAAGTATTTTTTTTTTTGCCTCTCATTTTTTTGAGCCACACATTCTTGTACGGGGCGAAGGATATTCGTTTCAAATATTTGGATTAAAAAAAAAATATTAATATAAACTATATTTTTACAGATATTTCAAATTGTATTTAAATAATTGTTACTCTAAATTAAAAAGTTTATTTTCAATTTTATTAATTTATTATTATTATTATTGATTATTATTATTGATTAAATGAAACAAAATTGTAAAAGGAATAGGTAAAAATATACATTTTATACTTATTAAAAAGTATATTTTTTTTTAAAAAAAAACTTGTACATTTTATATATAAATATAATATATAATATAATAAATATTAAATAATAATAAATGAAGATAAATAAATAAATAAATAAAAATCTGAATCTTAAAAAAAAGCAAAGCTATTTATTTATTAGAAATAATTTGAAATATTGTAAAGTCAAAAGTAAAACCAAAAAGTTTAAAATAAAAGAGAGAAAATAGGAAATAGGAATATAAAAGGACTTGGAGAATTAAATCAGCGAATAGTTGAGAGGCAGGACACTCATGATGATATATGTAAAGATAGGATATATTTAATGCACAAATTTTAAATTAAGAAGAGGCAACGATTAATAATGAAGTGAAAAGGAGATAAAATGGAAAGTGTGAAAGGAAAAGAACAAGAATGAATAATGTGAAAGGCGCAGAGGAGGCGGAAAAGGATTGTGTGGAAAGTAGAACATCTCAGCCTTAAGCATCCTTTGGTGATAATTAACAATTTCTTAAGTTACCCTCAGGACACTTGCAGTGACAGGGTATTCATTAGTCGATATTAAAAGGTAACTTTTGAAATTGATAAATTGAAATTTATCTTCAAGGAATGACGGGCAGGAGTTGCAGGACATCTTTTAATCGATGAATAAACCTAAAGTTTATTAAAAGAAAAGAAAGATAGAAGTAAATTGCAGAGTATCTGAAAGTCGGTCAGTCAAATTAACATACTGAAGGATACATTATGTGAGTAGAAATCATCTGATGATCGAAAAATAGGGTATCCGTTGGTCGATTAATTAATCAGATTGTTAAGGGGTTGGGAAGGTAAGCAAATAATCTTTCACAGTTTTTCTAAATTTTTTGCCCCCATTACAGGGTATCTTTAGGTTGGTCAATCGAACTTATCGAACTGTAAGGTCAACTTTCGAGCAACCCCACACATTTAACTGTCTGCCCTGTGAAATATAGAATATATCAGGCAATCCTTTCTGTTTTCTCTACTAAAAATATTATAGGGTATCTGTCGATTTAAAGATTTATTTATTTATTTATTATTTATTTATTTATTTAATTTGCTTCACACTCCGAAGGCTTAAAGTGATGAACGAAAATCTCTGGCTTTCCTAACATTTATCGTACTCCAGAGTATCTGGCAGTCGGTCATTATGATCGTATAATAAATAAAGAAAATGGTGAGGTGGGAGGGAGGGACCACGCGTAATTCGTTTTAAAGGATATTCGCTAGTCAAATGCGACTCTCATAAAAAATCTGTGTGTCTGCTAAAGGCTTGAAGTGTCGAATTAATCCCCAACCGCAGCTTCCTTCACAGCTTGTCGTTCTGCAGGGTATCTGTCAGTCGATAAATGAAATTCATTTGAAAAATGTGATAAGCTCGACTCGTATTCAATTGTAGGGTATGTGGCAGTCGATGTAAAAATTGAATAAAAAATTGACCTGCCCGCCGAAGGCTTAAAGTGATGAACGGAAATTTAGCGACTGCAGAGTATCTGGAAGTTGGTCAACAAAGCGTTTAATAAATTGAAAAAGTGGGTTGATAGGGGAAGAAAGGGGGTGGGTGGTACCAGGTGGACTTCGTATTAAAGGATAACAGGCATAAATTAAGCGAATCCTTTAAAAAATCTGTCTGTCTGCCAAAGGCTTGAAGTGTCGATTGAATCGCCCACCGCAGCTTCCTTCGCATTTTGCCGTATTGCAGGGTATCTTCCAGTCGATAAAGAAGATAAATAAAGGACACTCCCCTCAAGTATCGCTCAGATTCAGTTTGTTTGCTGAATGGAATGAACGGTAAACGAATTGTTTTTGCAAATTGACGTTTAATTCGCGTAATTAGTGCGCCGACATTTTTCGGCTTGTTTTCCATGCTGCGCGCTTTTCAATTCTCATCTTTTTTGTTCGCGTTTCCCATTTTCCTTTCTTTTTTCACAGCCGTTTTATTTTTTTGCATCTCCTTTCCTGGGGCTGTATTTTTTTTCTCTTTCTCTTATTTTTTTTCCTATTTTTTTTTTGTGTGTTTTAATTAAATTCATTGCCATATTTATGAAACTTTTTTCATTAAATTTAGCGTTTTTCTTGTGCGCCAATTTCGAACCCTTGGAAATATTTTTTGCGCCGCTAGAATTCACCCCCTCATCCATCCCTCTGGCCAACATCTCTCCATTCACCCCATTCCAGTCTCATGCTTACGTCCAGCGTTGACTCTGATTCTTTGTGCACAAGTCTGTGGCAATAGCGCGGCACTTGACGGAAGGGGGGTGAGGGTGAGGTGACGCGTTGGCGGTGAGGGCGGATTTGGGGTTGGGGTCGTCGGGGGGTACACAGTTGATGGGTGGCCTTTAAATATTTTTTCCTGCGGGTTTTCCTTTACGCATTTGGCTGCCCTTTCGGCTTGGCCCCTTTTGGGAGTGCAGCCTTCGTCTTGGCCAGAAAATGTTATAAAAATAAAAAATAAAAATTCTGACACCTAAATTGCTGTGACATATTTGATTTATGAGGCCACCTATTTGCCCCAAAAGTGCGCAGCAGTAACAACAACAACAACAACAGTTACAACAACAACAACAACAGTTACGACAACAACAACAACAATTACAACAATAACGAGAACAACAACAGCAAGAGGAATAATAGAACCATGAACGAACAACAACAGCAGAAGAAAACACAAAAAGGACCAAACCGAAAAAGGAAGCTGGCGACACATAAAAAACACGAAAGGAAGTGCCACTAAAACAATTACAAAATAAAAACGATTACACGCCACTTCCGGCGACATAAAAATGGCGCATGGCGCATGCTGCTCGCCGTTCGCCATTCGCCGCTTGCCGTTCGTCGCTCGACGCTCGACACTCGATGCTCGATGGCCGATGCTCGGCGCTTGCCGCTTACCGCTTGCCACTTGCCGCTTGCCACTGACTCCACCCATTGGGCCGCCCAGGGAAATGGCCAAAGGACAGGCCCAACGACATCCTGGCCGATAGCATGGCAAAGGGTTGGCATACAAGCAACACTCATACAACAACAGGCAAACACACATAACAGACCTACACACAACAAACACACACAACAAACTCACAAACACAAACACACACAAACACACACACACACACATACATTTAATAAAAGAGGCCACTAAAAGGCGCCGGCAATACAGCGCCATAATCTTGGGTTAAAGACCATTAAGAATTTTTATTTTCAATTAAACCCGATTTGCCTTAATGCCCCACAAGGCTGAAAACGATGGCTGGCGATGCCTTCAGCCGATGTCGCCGGCATCAGCAACAACAACAACAACAATAACAACAACAACAATAAGTCGAACATCGTGTGGGCCGCCCTCTGGCAGAAATTTATATGCGCTGCAGATTCTAAAAGGGTCGACCGGCCGCGTCGTTGACTTAACGCGCTGCCCAAAGTGGCGCGTTCAGGCCGAACCTCCCCCCAAGGAGCACTGGACGGCATAAGCAACAACAGCAACAACAACAACAACATCACTAAGTGGGTGAAAGGACGATAGGGCGAGAGGTCGAAGTTACATTCAAATGCGATTTTTATGCCATTTTCAATACGCCCTCTTTGGCAAGGACGACGAACAGAAGAAGAATGGGAAGAAGAAGGATGAGGTTGATGGGAGTCATAGGACAAGGGACAGCGAACAGGGGACAACAAGAATTGCCGCTGCCCATAAACAGTTGCCGAATGGCGGGGAGATGGATGTGTGTGGCAGTGCGGGTGAGTTGGATGAGTCTCGGCAACTCAAGGATGTGGGGAGGGGGCCACCATAGGTAGCGGGGGTATCGGAGGTATTGGGTGAATCGGGGAATGAAAGGTATCGTGGAATGGGAGCTATGGGAATATCGCTGGTTTGGGGGATACGAGGTCTTTGGGGTTCCTAGGTAGCAGCGGAGAAATCTCTAGATCAACCAAAGGCAAACACGGCGAGCGAGATATATATATATATATATATATATATATGTATAGGAAAAATACCAAAAGTGTGGGTGGAGGCTGCGGGGTGGGGGAGGCTGCGGCAGTTAGCTTGTGCGACAGAGAAGGAAAAGCAAACTGAAAACTGCAAAAGAAAAACACAAACAACTCGGCGAGCAACAAAAGTTTACCGATATAAAAAGTGCGGACCGCTCGAGTGGCCAGCCTCACAGACAAGAAATAAAATAGAACAGAGGAACAGAGCAGAACAGTGGAATGACGAAGAAAAGAGTGAGAGGTGAGAGAGGATGGGGAGGGTGGGGGGAAGAGAGGAGAATAGAATGAAATCGCATAGAATGGGAATAGAATAGAAGGGAATAGCTTAGCCTGAGCCCCAAGGCAGCAGTATGTACGTGTACTGGTGTGTGTGCGTGTTTGTTTGCCTCTGTGTATGTGTGTGTATGTGTGTGTGTGCGTGTGTGGGGTGTGGGCACAAAGTATATTTAAGTGCTTAAAGTAAAATGATGTCGTACGAACTCGAAACTAAAAACAAGTTAGTATGGTAACTTTTGGCCTAAGGCAGCGCGCAGGCAGCCCCCAGCCCCCACCCTCCCCTCCTGACGAGGTACCCCCAGTCCACCAGTCTCCATCACGCCAACCCCCCAAGCTCTCGTCCCCCTCATTCGTCGCAGTCACTGCCAATCCTTGCGCACTCATCGCTGTATGTTTTTGTGGGTATGTGTGCTAAGCTAGCTGAGCTTGTGAGTGTGTGTGTGTGTGTGAGAGTGTGAGAGTGTGTGTGTGGCTGTGCTCACAATCCGCACAAAAAATCGCTGTAGCGTATCTTTGAGCTTGCATCTTTGAGATAGTTTAGCGTGAAAATAAAGTAAAGTACGGTAAAATTGTTGGCAGTTGATTATTGAATCGCTTTAGGTCAAAGCTCAGCGGCAGACAGACTCCCACCCAAACGGCCAGACATCCAAACAGGCAGCCAGCCAGCCAGCCATATAGCCAGCCAGCCAGGCAGGCAGGCAGGCAGTCAGGCAGTGAGGCATTCAGGCAGTCAGGCAGCCTGGCAGTAGCAACAACAATAATGCGAAACAAGTCAGCAACAGCCACAGGAACAACGGCAGCAGCAACAACAACACCAACCAAAATAACAACAACAACAACAACAATAACAACAACAACAAGTACATGGCAGGCGAGCAGAGATTAAAGCGTTTATTGATGCGCAGATTGCGCGCATTTTAGCCAGGAGGAATACAAGTGTTGTGGGTGGGTGGCTAGGGATGCAGGGGGGTGAAGTTGACAGAACAGGCAGGATGCTAGTGGATGCCTTCTTGCCGCATCCTGGCGTGCTATATGTCTGTGTGTGTCTGTGTGTGTGGGACGCATCTGGAACTGAAATTGTCGGTAGCTGTCGTTGTTGTTGCTGCTGTTGCTCTTGTTGCTGCTGTTGTTGTTGCTGTTGTTGTTGTTGCTGTTGCTGTTGCTGCTTACGCTCAAATTGAAATAATTAAATTGATAAAATGTGGCAAAGATTAAGCGCCGCACTTTATTTGGCTTAAAGGCATACCAAAAAACCTGACTAAGCCAACTGTGGAGTGTTGATTAAATAAATAAGCCGACATTGCCAATGGCTGCATGTCTACAAGTGTGTGTGCGTGTATGTATGTGTATGTGTGTGTGTGTGTACGTGTGCTTGTGCTTGGGTGTGCGTAACAGGTAATGTTATTTGTCTTTGGCATTATTTTCAAATCGCTTTTGAACTGCCATTTGCTTAACTGCACTCTGTATGCCCTTTGGCGTGTCCCTGCCTTCTGCCTCCTGCCCTTGCCCCTTGACCCCACACTCATGCCCATACCCATGCCCATACCCACACCCACACCTTTGTCCCATCTCCATTGAGCTGTGTAAACTTTGAACTGTTCATTTGGCATTGTTCGAGCTACACAATGTTATCCAATTGCTTCTAATAAGTACCATAAGTTATTTCAATTATGTGCCCAAGCATTTGCTACACTGAGAGAAACAACCGAGTAACTCCCAATGAGTTCGTACTTATTCAAAATACTTTCAATATTTATTGGGTAGCTTCTGAAGTGTTTTCCAATTAAGTAGGATCTTCTCCCTATTGAATTAAATTATTTATTTATAGATTAATAATTTTTAATTTTAATTTAATTTTAATTTTTTAATTTTTAATTTTAATGCAAATGAAGTAGAAGTAGAAGTAGAAATAGAAGTCCATAATGAGGCGAATCCATCACGTAATCAGACTACAAAAAAGCATTGCCTACATTTTGGGGCACTGTAAAATAGTTAGTTTAATTTATATTCATAAATACTTTAAGGCTTTAAAATATTAAAAATTATTTATTTAAATAATACCAATTAGTTATTTATAGGCAATAAAATAAATATGATTAAATTATTTAAATTCGGGCCTATTTTTTTAAATGTTAATTTTTTTGTATGACTTTTCATATTTTTAATTATAATTTTATTTTTATTTTAATTAATTTAATTTATTTAAAAGAAAAGAAGATTTCTTCTTTTTAAATTTATTTGGAAAAAGATTTATTTATTAAAAGTTAATATTTATAAATAAGTAACAAAATCAAACTGTAATTGTTATTTATTGTTTATTATTCAAATGTTAAACATTTTTTATTTTTTGTTTTAAATAAAAATAAAGGCAATAAAATGAATAAATACTATAATTAATTTTATTCTTATGGCTTACTATTTATATAAAAAATAATTACAATTATAATATTTTGTTCTTATTGTTAACTATTTGTATAAAAACAAAATTGCAATAACATAATATAATATATAATAATATAATATAAATAAATTTAAAAAAATATTATTATAAGTTTTGAATCTGGAGTCCATTTACCTTAATTAAGAAATAATAAAATGTCATAAATTAATTTATTTAATAAATGAAATAAATTCCATAGCGCCAAATCAATTATTTAAAATTTTTTGTGCTTAGATTTGATTACCCAGAAGTTATTGCTTGACTTAAAAATTAAATAATTATTAAATTTATTCCCAAAAAAAAATGTCAAAAGTACATTTATAATATTTATTTTTATATAGATTTAATTGTTATTCATAAATACTTAAGGCTTACTTTATATATTTATATATATATATATTTTTTTATTAATTTAAATTTAAAATTTCAAAATTAATAATCAGTAAATAATTAAATTAATAAATATGTATGTACGACCTCACGAGCTACGAGCTTATTGAGCGGCTTGAGTGGAATAAAAAAATAAATATTTTCAAGGATATACTTAAGAGTAATAAAAAAATGTATGTGTATATATTTCTATTAAGTTGCTAAAAAAATACTAATATAAATAAAATAAAATTAAAAATTAAAATTTATAATTAATCATTCTTAATGAAGAAATCTCATTAGACAGCAAATCATACTTGGTGGATCTTAATTTATTAATCTACAAGCTAAATATTAAGCAAGTATTAACCAAATATTAAAAGAAATACTTAAAAGTATTAAAATAAATAATTTATATTTTAAATAAAAAATGTTAAATGTAAAAAGGAAGGTAAAATTATAACTTGCCAATTTAATGAAGTAAAAAGGACTCGTGAATGGAATTTAATTAATCTGAATCAATTAATTAAATATTGCGTTGGATAAAGGATATACAACAGAGTATAACATACAAAAATAAATATTAATATAAAAAAAAAATGGCATTTAGTAATTTAAACTTAATTATTAAATGACGAAATCTCTTGAGGAAAACCCATCGATTGGCACTTGATTAATTTTAATTGATATGACAGCCACTCTCTCTCTCTCTCTCTCTCTCTCTCTCGCTTAGTGTTTCTCTCAGTGTATTTGTGAAGAGCTTAGGCCAATTTCCCGGCTACACTCGACCAATAATCGAATATTCAATTCAACAATTTGAAGCTCATTTTAAGCTGCACATCACAAGCGGCAATCGTGTGAGATACTTGATTTAATTGTTCTGGTCTTGGCTGTTATGTTGATCTGAATAAGTAAGTAGCAGCTCTCGTATCCGTGTGTGGATGGATATGTGTGTATGTGTGTGCATGTGTGTACGTGTGGGCGTGGGGGTTGGTTTTGGGTGGTACAAATTTCATTTGCGCATTTGCATGCATTATGTGGTTGCAAGTGAACTTGGTGTATGTTGCACGACGACGAAATCTACGAGCAGGACTAACAAATTCTCTTGTGTATATATTACGCATACGGCCTGCCACCGAGCTGCCTCATGTGGCAGCCGTTCGCTTGTCGTGTGGCATAAACTCAATAGAATAGGTGGTGTGTATGCAAACAGTGGGCAGGCGGGCAGGCGGGCAGGGTGGATAGAGGGACGGGCAGGCAGGCAGGCAGTCAATTCGGTGTACGACTCGCAATGTGTAAGGGCGTTATGTAAAGTTGTTGCAATTTAGTTTTACAGCTTCTTCACGTAAGAGCATTACGCATACGCCACGTAACCTGAGGAACGATTTTCTATGGCTCAACAAAAAACAATGCAAATGAAGTAGAAGCAGAAGTAGAAGTAGAAGTCCATAATGAGGCGAATCCATCACGTAATCAGACTACAAAAAAGCATTGCCTACATTTTGGGGCACTGTAAAATAGTTAATCAATGCCAAGCGATTGCGATGAGTTTTGGGGGCAACAAGGGAGGGCGAATTGTGCGGACGGGAGTGTTAAATTTGTTCCGCCGGCTTATCAAAATGCCAGAATCGTCATGTGCACGGCAATGGCACAGGGCAATCCACATAAGCCATTCGATGGAAGCACTCCAGATGGAGGGCAGAGGCCTTAACCTATCCAGAGAGCGAGCCTAATGGCTTTAGCCATTTCCGGCGCCCAAAAACGTTACCCGCAAATTAGTTTTGGGCCGCGTTGTTGCTGCCGTGCGAACAATTGAAAAGCCAAAATCGAATCTTTTCAAAGCCGGACGCACATCCTTCAACGGCGACGCCGTTGCCGTTGCCGTTGCCGTTGCTGTTGCCGTCGACATCGGGGCATGGGCATCGTCATCGGTCCCAATCCCAATCCCAATCTCGTTCTCGTTCTCGTTCTCGGTCTCGGTCTCGGCTTGGGCATCATCATCGGCATAGGCATTGCCGTTGTCGATGCTGGCGTCTCTTTAGAATTCATTAAACGGCCTCCTCTTAATGGAAATGGCCGATAACGTTTGTGCCACGCTTCGATAAGCGTCGCTGCCGTCGTCGTTGCCTTCGTTGCCGTTGTTGCTGTTGTTGTTGTTGTTGTTGTTGTTGTGTTCGTCTTTGCCTTTTAGAGCAACTGTAGAAATCCGAATGCACGGAGCGTAATGGCTGGCAGCGCATTGTTTGGCCGGCCTTGAATCTTGGGCCAATATCAAAAACGCTCCATAATTCAAAAACAAGAACAAAGCAGGCGGCAGCAGCCGCTGTGGCAGCAACAAGGAGCACCATCGCCAACAATAACTTCAAAGACCGCAAGTAAATTAATGTTAATTTTATGCTAAAATCGACAACGGGAAAATGTAACCAAGAAAGTGCTCGCACCGCAGCCACCGCAGCGGCCACATGGATGCCCAATACCAATCAACATCAAACCGAGGGCATCACCATCACCATTGCCATCATCAGCCGTGGCATCATCTCCATCATCATCATCATCATCATCATCATCATCATCGGCATTATCCTTAGCCGCATCATCATCATCATCATCATCATCAGGTCTCGTCGCTCGATTGCCATTTTGACACGACGGTCTGGACAGCATCGACGGCGCCTTGAGCCGCTCTGGATTAGCAGCATCAGCAGCCGAAAATTTAAATTTATGCCGACTGCGGCACATAATTTAAAAATATCAATCAACTCGATAACGCAGATTGTGTGCCATGGGCCAAGGCAGGAGGCAGGAGGTAGAAGGTGGCAGGCAGTGGGCAGAAGGCAGCAGGCAGAAGGCAGTAGGCAGAAGGCTGACTGACGACAGACGATGGGACAAAAGGGGCAATGGGGGCAATGGACGCTCCGGCACCAGGCAAACAAACAAACAAACAAGTCCGAACCCGAATCCAAGCCAGGCGAACTGAGGCGTTTCGAGTCCTCGCTAGACCAAAGAGCACCAAAGTGGCAAAGGCAAAGGAAAAACTTGGTAAACAACAACAGAAGCAGCAGCGGCAGTGGCAGCAGCAGCAGCAGCAGCAGCGACAGTGGCGGCGGCGGCAGCAAACGCAGTAGAAGGCAAAAGCAGAGCCAACAAAAGTTGCTATAGCAGCAACAGCAGCATCAGTGGCAGCAACAGCAGAGGCAGCAGCAGCGGTGGCAGCAGCAGCGGTGGCAGCAGCATCAGTGGCAACAGCAGCGGTGGCAGCAGCGGCGGTGGCAGCAGCAGCAACAGTAGCTACAGTAGCCGCAGCAGAAGTCAATGCAGCTCGCTTCAATCCGTATTTATCCTTTAGCCTCCAATGTTCCAAAGTCGCTCACTGGCGTCCATCGGTGGTCGCTGTATGTATGTGTGTGTGTGTCGATGTGGATGTGGATGTGGCCGGAGCGATTGCTGTGCATGAGGATGTGGCTGAGAGTGCTCGGCCCTAGCTAAGTCCAAGAGCTAAGCTCGCAAGTGAAACTTTGCTGGGGATGCGGCTGCCAGCCCCCGGGCGGAGTGAGCCCTAAGAAGTTTAAATGTATTACAATCTTATGGTATGTGTATGTGTGTATGTGTGTGTGTGTGTGTGAGATTATGTGTGTGAGTGTGTGTTGGGGGTGTACATTATAGCCATAATGCTGAAAATGGTCTCTCGGATATGCAACAACAAACAAAACAATAACACGAACTAAAGCAAAGGCAAAGCCAGAGGCGAACGGAGTCGTGAGGGGGCGTGAGGAGGCGGCGGCGGCCAAGGCAAGAGAAACTGGTAAACAAGTTTTCATCTTTGTTTTTGTTTTTGTTATTGTTTTTGTTCTTTTTTTTTTGCTTTGTTTTGTTTTTTTTTTTCTATCGCAGCGCAAAAGAGCGCGACCAACTACAGTTGGCAGCAATAGCAACAACAACAACAACAACAACGAAGAAGAGCACAAAGCACAAGCATAATAAAAACTATAACTACAACTACAAAACAAGCGTTGTTAGTGGCAGTCAAAGCGTCTGCTCAAAGGATGCCGACAATGTCAGTAATGACGAATGCAACCAGCGTGAACAACAAACACAGGACAACGGCATCAGCGTCAGCAGCAGCAACAGCAGCAGCAACAGCAGCAGCAACAGCAACAGCAACAGCAACGATAACGGTAACGGTAACTGTAATGCTAACGGTAGCTACAACGGAAAAATAATAACAATAACAACAAAAATTACAACAACAATTGCCGGAACTGCAACTTGAAACATTTCTCATCCATTTGCCACGCGTTAGTCGTTTTTATTTGAGCAGCAGCTTCAACCTCAACCTTTACAACAACAACAACAACCTCCACAACAACAACAGCAACAACAACCTCCACAACAACAAGTAGACATCCCATTGCAGCAACTGCATTGAAGACTCGAACAAACGCGAACAATTCAAGGGATGCACCGACAACGCCATTTACAATTATGCGAACTGCCAAGGAGCAGAGAGCCCATCGCCATTTTTTTTTTGCCCCCCTCCCCTTAACAGTTGTCAATTCGTCGCAGACGCTTAAGACAACCGGAAACTGGAGCCACAATCTCATTTGCGGAGCATTTTGTCGATAAAAGTTGCAGGTTCTTTACAACTTAAAGTGAACTGCTTACACATAACGGCATTTAAGGCTATATAAACTTTTGATTATAAACAATTAAATACGTTGAAAACTGATAAACGGAATGCATGTAACTTAAATGCTTGGCAGCGCTTAACAGAGCTTAACAGAGTTTAACAGAGTTTAATAGATTTTAGCAGTAGCCGATGATAAGTTAGTTTGAGAGGATAATTAAGGTAGGAGCTAAGTCCACGTTGCTTAGATTTAACAATTAAACAATAAAGCAGATCAACAGGTTAACAGGTTTACAGGTTAACAGGTTAACAGGTTAACGGGTTAAAAGGTTAACAGCTTAAAGAGTCTACATTTTAATAGCCTAACAGATAAACTATTTAGCTGCTTAACAGTTTAACAGTAGGAATCAGCAATGGAGCATTGCGTGAAAGTTTAACATTTATTTAAGTTTTTACCAAATTTAAGCGATAGAAAGGTACAATTTTTATTTATATTTAAATGAATTTAAATTTAAATGTATATAAAATAAATAATTTCCAATATTCTTTACAAAAAAAATGAACAAAGAAGAAATTAATTCAAAGGTAGAAGCCAAAAAACTTGACAAAACAAATGACTTTTTCAAGCTACATTTTAATATAATAAAAATGTTCACTTTTCTATCTTCCATACATAATAAAAACCTTTTATTATATTATTATATTATTCATATATTCAAGGATATCAATATAAGCTTTGCAATTTCAAAATTTTCCAATTTCTAGTATTTTATTTCAAGCTATCGACCCACGTACCTAAATTATCTACTTCATTATTAAATTTATTATTTTGGCATAAATCACAGCTTCCCATAAAAGACGATCGTATGTAATTAATATTTTGTTGCTTAATTATGTGAAACATTAGATTATTCTATTGCACCTGTCAAAACAGCAAGCAGCCCAAATTATAACAAAGCCACAGAGCACGAACTACAAGAGTAGGCGATAGCTTAACAGAAAAATGTAAACGAAAATGGTTTTGAACATTGGCTCGGTAAAGAAATCGACAAAGTCAAAAGCAAAATTGAAAACACACAAATGCAGAGAGCACGAGCACATTGGCTCGGTGCTGAGAGAACTAAACTTCGTTCTCTCTGCTTTTTTATCAAAATGAACACTATATGCCACTATATGCTGCCTTGTCTTACTTAGGCAGTTCGACAAGCGCATGATTTTCTGTCTTAGTTTAAACAAAATAAACGAGCCTGGCTATTATTTAGTGCCGAACTTATTTTGGCCTGGCACGAATTGTCGAAACCTTATAGCCGAAGTTAACACGTGCGTATATACAGCATGCACGCATTTTCACTAGAATACAAAATTTGTAATATTTCTTATCATAATCAACACATACTAATAAGCATTGCTCATGTCCTACAAGCAAGTACATATTAGTATTGGTGTGCAGCTGTTTATATTGTTTTGAAACGAGCTATCACTTCAAATATTTTGCTTGCCCTTAAATACAATACATTTTTATATGATGCCCCGTCCATTTATAAAATTACTTTTAATTACTTAAATATATAGAAATATTTAAAATTAAATATAATAATGATAAATTTGTTTTATTTCATTTTATATATTTTTTTTAATAAAATTACTTTAATTTTAAATCTGAGACAGCTATAAAATGTTTACATGTTTATATTTTGATGCAGATACACATATAATCATTTATGACCTTATCAATTATCTATTAATCAACGTAGATATACGTTCAGTTGCCTCTGCATAGAAGATTGCTTTACAATTAGCAAAGCCAGTACAAAACAAGCAAAAGTGATACCTTCATATTCCTGGGCTACCCTTTAAAGATGTAAAATCAAGGGAAATGACTGAACAGAGCATGCGTATGTAACACACAGGGCCAAATTAATTCATTTGTATGGATTGCTTTGTCCCCAGGGTATCATACGATCGGGCAATCGTTTTTCAAGGGCCCCGAAAAGTAGCAAAACTCTTTCAGCTCGCTTCAAAAATCATTTGTAACAGGCCAGACACAAGATGCATTGTTGCAAAACTTCATACAGAATCCAAAATCAAAATCAAAGCGACCAAGAATTGTACAAAGCTTATGCCAACGTGCAATAAGGAAGGCGACATGCTTTTTCTTGTCTACGGGTTAGCTGTCACTGCACGTGCACGAAATTTTCAATATATGTTGTCATAATTGACACACACTAGTAAACATATCTCTTGTGCTACGAGCATGCAATTGTTAGTATTGGAATCCGAATAAAAATGTCCCAGGCAACTTGCTTGGATTTTGATTTTCTATTTGATGCGAGCTACAACTTTAAATGTTTTGTCTCGATGCCCTTAAAAACAAAGAATTTTTAACGATACCCTGATCAATCCTAAAATGATTTTGTTTAGAAGATTTATAAAATAAATATATGCTATAATTCTATATAAGCTGTATTTAAATAATTGACTGAAACATTTATGAAGAGTGCACAGGTGTTTTAATGTAGGGGCTCACAATTATTTACTTATCCTTAGTTATCCCTTAATTAGCTCAAATACAATTCATACATTCAGTTGCGTCTGCCTGGCTGGTTACATTAAAATTAGCAAAACAAGACCAAAAAAAATAAAAATAAATTGTAAATATATTACAATTTTGTTAAAATAAGCCTTTGTAACAAAAATTGTTTTGATTAATATTTCTTGCATACGCACTCGCATACTAACAAATGGGCTGTGTAGCAATAGGAAAGAAGTACATTAGTGTGCACATTGCCGGCACTGGCGAGCCCATGCTTTATCCCTTTTAAATCAAAACAAAACTTCGTTACGTTCAGTGGGCTACACATACCAATGCTACCTTCTACGGTGTAAAAGTTACATTAGTATGTGTGTATCACAGGCTAGACATAATTAACCTTGTTGCAAAACTTCATACTAAATCAAAACAAAGCGAACGACAATTGCCAAAAATATATTATATGGTGCGAATAGGAAGGAAACATATGTTTTTCCTTTTTTGCCTTCGTTACGTTCATTCAGAGAGCACTCTCTGCTCTCTGCGTTCATCGCTGGTGCAAAGTCAAACAAACAAAACTGGTTGCCATGTATTTGTTGGTGTTTTGTGTTTACAGCAATTGTCTTTACGCTACCGAGCCAATCTCAAGATTCTATTTTTAACAGTAACATTTTTCTGTTAAGCTATCGCCTACTCTTGTAGTTCGTGCTCTGTGCTACACATACCAATGCTACCTTCTACGGTGTAAAAGTTACATTAGTATGTGTGTATCACAGGCTAGACATAATTAACCTTGTTGCAAAACTTCATACTAAATCAAAACAAAGCGAACGACAATTGCCAAAAATATATTATATGGTGCGAATAGGAAGGAAACATATGTTTTTCCTTTTTTGCCTTCGTTACGTTCATTCAGAGAGCACTCTCTGCTCTCTGCGTTCATCGCTGGTGCAAAGTCAAACAAACAAAACTGGTTGCCATGTATTTGTTGGTGTTTTGTGTTTACAGCAATTGTCTTTACGCTACCGAGCCAATCTCAAGATTCTATTTTTAACAGTAACATTTTTCTGTTAAGCTATCGCCTACTCTTGTAGTTCGTGCTCTGTGACAAAGCTATACAAAAGGCTTTGTCTGTTAATTAACATAATATCAGTTGCAGCCTGAAAGTATGCAGCATATTATGTACAAAGGGAAAGCGGCTAGTAGCTTGACTGAGTGCTGCATTGAACGTATGTTTTTATGAAAACCCGAGGCTGCAACGAATTTAACTTTATTTTTAAATTAATATTAATTTAACTTTTTCCCCACTAAGCAAACAATAGAAGCAAATTATTTAAAACACGTAGCTAAATAAAAAATTTGAGATTTGTTTTCTCATTTGCTCTGCGTTCTTCATTTTCCAGAGCTGAGTGTTTGAAGGTAATGCATTCTGTTGAAATGCCCGAGATGAATGTGTGGCGATGGAGTTAAATCCGATTGGAAAACAGAGTCAAAGAGCAAAAGCGAGCATGTAAACCGATTAGACATTTTTTCCATTAGAAAGTTGACACCAGGGACAAGTCATTTGACTCTGTGCTAAGTTTTCCAATGCGCAAAGCTCTTTGTGCTAAAAATGTTGCATCTAATGAAAAGGAACGAAAATGGTTTTTCTTGGAAAATCATTTTCATTTCATAAATATAAGTATAAATTGGAAATCTTTCCTGGAATCAAGTATTTTTTTCTTTTCCTTCCCAACAGATATAAAAACTTATTTATTTCAAGCATAAAATTGCTTTGACATTCTTAAAAATAAATATAGTTTTTTTTTTTTTTTAAATTTCAGCTTCTAGCAAAATCGTAAACATTGAAATATTTGTACAATTTAATCCCTTTAAAAAACATACAATATATTGGTTAGAAAATTCTTGTACAGGATCGCAAGCAAAGCCGAAAAAAAAACCCGTATTTATTTATCTTCCTTTGTGTGAAGGCAAGGATTTCAGTAACTTTAAAAGCTGAAAACACAATATTTGGATTTTAGGTTTTCATTTGCAGTACGTAAATCAAGTTTCTCTCAAATTGAATTTCCCCCTGGAACTACCACAATTTGAAGACAAGGATTTGTGAGTTCAGATATTCGTTTGTTTCTACTCTCATTTCTTGCTGCAATTTCATTCTACAAAAATCCAATAACAAACACCGAAAATATTTACCGAAAAATTTAATTTTGTTCATTGCAAAGACAAAGGACACCAAGAGAATGAGGTTTGTATCTGTGTGCAGATACTTATGTAGTATATAAATAAGAAAAAAAAATTAATAATATTTTAAGTGCCACTGTGTCACTTCGGGATATTCTACACTCGCCTTGTGGAAGACGTCCACTGAATAAAAATATATAAATAAATAAGAAACATTTTAGAAATTTTATTTTAAATTGTAAAAATTTATAAAAAAAAATTTATTTTAAAATTACCAAAATATGATTAAATATTTAATACTTTTGAATATTATAGTTTTAAATTAAGATTAATATAATGTTTATTTAAATAATATAAAAATTTTATTTAAATATATTGAAATTTAAAAAACTTAAAGAAATTGAAGATATATTTTTAAGATTTATGTGTGTGCGTAGACTATATAATTAAATACTGTAAACTATATAAATTAAAAAAAAAATAATAATATTTTAAGTGCCACTGTGTCACTTCGGGATATTCTACACTCGCCTTGTGGAAGACGTCCACTGAATAAAAATATATAAATAAATAAGAAACATTTTAGAAATTTTATTTTAAATTGTAAAAATTTATAAAAAAAAATTTATTTTAAAATTACCAAAATATGATTAAATATTTAATACTTTTGAATATTATAGTTTTAAATTAAGATTAATATAATGTTTATTTAAATAATATAAAAATTTTATTTAAATATATTGAAATTTAAAAAACTTAAAGAAATTGAAGATATATTTTTAAGATTTATGTGTGTGCGTAGACTATATAATTAAATACTGTAAACTATATAAATTAAAAAAAAAATAATAATATTTTAAGTGCCACTGTGTCACTTCGGGCTATTCTACACTTGCCTTGTGGAAGACGTCCACTAAATAAAAATATATAAATAAATAAGAAACATTTTAGAAATTTTATTTTAAATTATAAAAGTTTTATAAGGAAATATTTATTTTAAAAATATCATAATACAATTAAACATTTAATTTTTTTTAATAGTATAGCTTTAAGTTAATTTTAATATAATGTTTATTTAAATATTATAAAAAGTATATTTATAAATAATTATATTGAAATTGGAAAAAATTATAGAGGATGAGGTTAGATTTAAAGATTTATGTTTGTGTAGATTAAATTCTGTTAAGTATATAAATTAAAAAAAAAAATAATATCTTAAGTGTCACTGAGTCACTTCAGGCTATTCTGCACTTAAATTAGGAAGACGATATAAAATGGATATAAAATATTTTAGAAATTTGATTTGAAATTATGAAACAATTATTAATATAAATTATTATAAATTAAAAATAAATATTTATTTTTAAAATATCAAAACATTTAATTTTATTAATAGTATATTTGCAAATTAGGTATAGTATAATGTTTACTTAATTATTGTAAAAAAAAAATATTTATAATTAAAATTTAAATTGTTTTACTCTATAAAAACAATATTGAAACTTAATAATATTTAAATTTTGTAGTATCTCAGGAGGTCTAAAGATTCGACTATTTAAAATCTCCCTAAATTCTTTAAAGCGCGTAATTTTATAATTCCTTTTAGATACTCATGATTCTTAAATTATTTATGAAAAATAAAAATTGGAATATTTTTAAAATAAAGTAGTCAATCATCAATCAATCATCAAAATGTTTAGTCGAAGTAATCAAACACCAAAAATATAATTGAAAATTTGATATTGTATAATTTAAATCATTGGTTGTCTCTTGATTTGATTTGATTTCTCATTGATGAATGTAATTAATGTAATTAAAGAGGTGCACTTCGACCTAAAACTAATTAATATAATTAGCAATAAAGAAAATAAAAAAATAATAAATTCAATGAATTATTGTGTCATAATTTCAGATAAGAAAATGTCAATCAAATTCCAAGTACAATTAATTTGAAGGATATTTAATTAAAATCAAAGGATTAGCTCAATCTTTAAGGGTACTGCTTCAAATTGTTTAATTGTTCCTTTAAGGACATTTACTTACATTTCACTGATTGAGTGGAGTACAGTTATGTTTCTGACATCCTTTAATAATTATATTAAATAACGTCCTTTCAACGAATTCGATAAAATTGTAAATTAAACTTAGTATCACTTTAAGTCGTGTATTTAATTAAATTAAATAAAATAAATATATTTTTTTAAACAATTTAAAATTGAAATGTGTGATTTATGAATGTAAAATTTATTGCATTTCTTTTGATTAAAAAATTGTGAAATGTTAAAAAAAAAATGAATGTATAAAATGCAACTTCTGACTTGTCATTGCCAAAGGCATAGTTTGGGTATTTGCATCAAAAAAAAGGACTCTTATCGAATGGAAAAATAAACAATAAAATGTAAGAAATATATAAATAAGACTTGGGGAAGCTTAAAAAAATAAAAAATAAAAAATAAACTGCAAAGCATTAAAATTGTCTTCGATTGGAAATGCAATCAAATCAAATCATTTTTTCTTTTTCTCCCTCTCCCTCTCTCTCTCTCTCTCCCTCTCTCTCACTCTTTCGGAAAAGCAGAATTTCCTTTTTATCATTTTGTGAGATATTTGTTTGGTAATGGAATTGATATTGTTGAAGGTGCTAAAGTTTTGAATAAAAATAAAAAATATTTTATTTATTGATAAATCATTCAATTAAAAAATTAAATTTTAAATGCATATTTGGAAAAACCTCAGGAAATTCAATTCATTAAATTGAGCTTTGAATGAAATTTCTTCTTATGGCAAATATTAGCAGCGCACTCGACTTTATTAGAATCTGAGTGTGTGTGTGTGTCCAGCAATAACACTTAATTACTTTATTGAGTAGCCTATGTATAGAGTATGCGGAGAGTGTCCTGGCCAAGGATGCCAATTGGAAATTTGTGTGCAGCTGGCGATGCAACTTCTAAATAAATGAGATAGCAACACCTCAGCGAGGCGCAAGGACGACCAGAGCCAGTACTGACCGAGGCTGACCAACTGAAGCAGGCGAACCAATGAGCCAACCAACAAAGCAGCCAACGGACCAAGCGACAATTTCGTCTCTCCCTCCAACTGCCCAGATGCCCAGATGCCCAACTGCCCAGACCATTGAAACGGACAATTTTAAATCGAAAAATCAAAACCCAAAACAAATTCAATGTCCTGTTTGTCTGTGCTTGTGTCTGTGCTTGTGTCTGTGTCTGTGGCTCTGGCTGTGGCTGTGGCTCTGCAGAGGCGACTGCTGTCTGTTGCTTGCTCCTTGTTTGTGTTTATGTGTATCAGTGCATGGATGAGTGTGAGTGAGTGTGTCAGTTTGGTTTCTCTGACCAACTCCAAGGGAGACCCGATATGGTGGCTGCACAATGGGCAAAAACTGCAATATGCGGTTGAAAACCGGAAGCTTCCCCGATTGAAGAGCTTTAATACTTGGGAATAATAAAATATGTTCTTCGCCAGGAGCCGCAGTAGCAGAGCGGACCTTCTGGATCTTGAAGTCTTTTGGAAATGGCCAAGTCGAAAGCTGATTATGTGTTGCCAGTTACCAGATACAAGCTACCAACTATGTACCAGCTATCAGATAAGAGTTAACAGGTAGCAGGTAGCTGGTAGCTGGTAGCTGGTAGCTGGTAGCAGGCAGCGGGTTGCAGGTTGGAGGTAGCTGGAAGCAGGCAGCGGGTTGCAGTTCGAAGGTAGCAGGCTGCAGGCTGCAGATTGCATTGAAGGGAGGAAATGAAGCGGCACTTAATGCAAAGCTAAGCTTATAAACAAAGCTGCCAGGAGCAGAAGGCAAGGCGTGCATCTTTGATATAATAAAAATTAATGTTATACAAAATGCAATATCCGGCAAATAAGTAGATGAATTAATTAGAGGGAGGTGCGTGGGATGCAGCTTTTTTTTTTTTTTGGTGGCAGCCGATGATGTTGCCTCAGAGTGTGTGGAATCCATTAGCTTAAAAGCAAGTCTATCGTATCGGTAATCGTTTATCCATTGTAGGATCCTTCGTTTGGTCCTGTCAGCAAATGGAAATGACAACAACAACTAACAGCCAATTAATGACAGCGAACAACTGCAATATCTGTCCACATAGCCAAAGGGCAGTCAATGAAAATCAACTAAGCAATTGCCAATCCTCCACACACACACACACACACGACGAGTGACCGTTTCTCTCCTATAATGCTCTAGACCCAATTCAAGCGCCCAACTCATTGCCACACACACACACACACACACACACATATGTATGCATGTATATAAATGTACATATATTTATATAGAGTGGCTTTCAAGCCAACACACACACACACTCACACACACGCTTTCATATCGAGGAGCACAAAAACGTTGAGAACAACAACTGCAGCGTATGCCAAGTGTTTCTAATTAGTTGCTGGTGTCTGTGTGTGCAAAGGACAGCTGCAATTGTAGGAAATAAAAAAACAGGAAAAAAATAACGGGAAAAAAAATAATAAAAAAAAAACCGTAAGTAAAGATTTATTCAGTGGAATGAGTTTGGCTAAAGGATACCCTGTACCTCACGTACGTCAGTTAATGTGCCTTTAAGCAGCGGCACTTGTCACTTCTCTTTGAGTTGCACAGGATATAATCTCCTGTAAGGATGTTGATCGAGTTGGACTTATGATTATATATGTGCTATTTACATATGCAATGCCATCATCTGTCATATTCTGCGCTCAATTCGGCTAAAAGGATGTGCCTGATCCCATGCAGACAATACGACGGGACAACATATCCTCCATAGGATCGAAGTTTCATCCATCTCTTCGTTGAATTATTTTATCCTATTTTTCTTTTGTTATCCACTTAAGGGATACAGGGTATGTGTGAAAAAAGTATAACAAAATTGCCAGGCGTCTGAGACACAGAGAAATGAAAACTGAAATATTGCGCGCCGTTTGGAGGGGCAACTAACAAGTCGCACACATCGCTTCGCTTCTCTGTGTGTGTGGGTGTGTGTGTGTGGGTGTGGGTGTAAATATGGTATGTGGGTAGTTGGTTAGGTGGTTAGGTGGATAGGTGGATAGGTGGTGGGTGACCAGGTTTGGGTAACATAAATGTAATACCATTATTAGTTATCGACATACCCAAACACACACACACACGCACACACAAACAAATAAACAAACACGCACACACACACACACACACATGCATTGAAGCCAATAGAAAGCTACTCAAACACACAAAAGCACACGTACATATGGAACAACACACAAACACACACACACACACGCAAAGTGCTGCATGTGTGTAGATGGAACCTAAGCGCACACGTATGCGTCGTATATCTGCAACTGTATCCGTGTATCGCGGTGCTGAAGACACCGTTAGTATCCGGCACAAAAAAGATTTGCTAAACATCCGTTAGAAAATTTGCGCTATGTGCGAGTGTTCAATTTTGTTGCTGTTGTTGATTCGTTGCTGTTGTTGTTGTTGATTTGTTGTTGCTATTTCTGTTGTTGTTGTTGTTGTTGTTGCTATTGTAAAGATTGTTGGCAATGCGATTGCAGCAAATCAGAAAATACTCGCACAAGTGCGAATGTGAATATTGATGCTGCCTCTGCCTCTGCTGTTGCTGCTGCCTCTGCCTCTGCTGCTGCTGATGTTGCCACTGGTAGTTGCATCCCCCCTCCTCCGCTTCCTCTCTTATAGCCTAAGGAATGTTCGTAAGTAGTTGCCGGTACCCCGCTAACCCCTCCACATACAAATATTCACCGCTTGCCTCCTCCAGCAATTGCCACTCCAATACGGGCAGCCACTTCGCGTTACTTCGCCTACTTCTAGTCGCTCGCCACTCTATCTACATCTCCATCTCTATCGGCAGGCTGCGTCTTCAGTTCCCGCCGTCCCTTGTCTACTTTTTTTTCCCCCCACCCCTTTTCCCCTCGCCCCACCGCTCGTTCATTTGCTCGCTCGCTCGCTCGCTTACTTGCTACTTCCGCTTCCGAATCCGTTTTGTGTGCTGTCGCCGCAGAAATTTAACGAAGTCACACGTTCAGTCACTGCCGCCGTCGACGACTTTGTTGCTCCGCTGGGCTCTCTGAGCAGCATCCGCACAGCAGCTTTTGTTATGCTCTCTCTCTCTCCCTCTCTCTCTCTTCAATTGTTCTGCTCTCTCACTTTCTCACCGCCTACAGCAGCCTCCAGAGCTTCGGCAACAGCATCGCCATCGTCGTAGTCGTCGTCGTCGTCGTTTTTTGTCATCGTCATCGCCATCGCCATTGCCTTCGCCATCGTTGTTGTCGGCGTCAGCGTCAGCGTCAGCGTCGTTGTCGTCGTTGTTGTCGTTGCCATCGTCGTCGTCGTCGTCGTCGTCGTCGTCGTCGTTGTTGTCGTCGTCGTCACCGTCGGCTTTGCTTTCATGCGTTCCGTTCAGCATCCTTTTGGATTTTTTGAACTGAAGTTTTGGTTCAGTTTCGGAGCGTTCGTCGTTGCAGTCGGTCGCATTCTCGGAACTACTGAGCCGGCCTATCGCCAACAACCAAGTGAACGCATCGACAACGTGGCGAGAGTTTTGTGTCGCGATTTCGCGCCATCGTTAGACTGACTTTTGTGCAATTTGCGGCAACCTTAGGCTGCGACTGACTCACTTGCTCGCACGCATTCCATGTATGTATTAACTTGACTGTTGGATCGCTGTTTACCCGTTTATATGTATGAGTGTGTGTGTGTGTGTGTGTGTGTGTGTGTATGTTTGTACTTGCGCTTCTGTGTGCTTGACTGTAACTCTGTCTACGTGCGTGTTTGTATGCGTGCATATTTGCCGGCATCATTGTTGTTGCTCTTACCGCCATTGTAGTGACAGTCGTCGCCAACGTAGTTGCCCCCGTCCTCAACCTCGTCATCAAGCTCAACCTCAACCTCAAACTCAAACTCAAACCCAAACTCAAACCCAAACTCAAGCTTAAACTCAAACCCATTCTCATCCTCATCTTTGCCCCCCCTCCCCCTACCCATCGTCTCTTCACAGACATCTGGGACGCGGTCGTGGCATTCTGAATACTTGACATTTTCGCCGCCAAATTGTGCGATTTCTTCAGGCTGTGGCTGTGACATTGCCATGAACGTGGCGCACTTTGCCGCTGTCTGTGACGCACCCTGCACACTGCTCCCCCCCTCCCCCTCCCCAACTCCCCGCCAATCACAAGCTCCAACGTCTTCTGCAACGATTGACTGGCAAACAAATTTTGCAATTCAATTTCCATTGTGCATTGACGATGTGTGTGTGTCGGCGCGCCGTTCGCTGTCAATTCAAAGTATTTCGCATAAAAATTGAAAATTGCATGCAAATTAAATAAATAGACAGCCTCAATAGCAAGAGGCGAGAGCAGCGTCCACAACAGCAGTAACAACACCAACACCAACAACACTTACAGCCACACCAACAGCAACACCAACAGCAACAGCAACAGCAACACCAACAGCAACACCAACAGTAACAGCAACACCAACAGCAACAGCAACAACAACAACAACAACAAAAGCAACAGCTGATGTGGCAGTGGCAAATTCTGTGCCCGTGAAAATGACAGTTTTGAGTTCTGGTCGCAATCAAAGTAAATGTCGTTAGCACACGCGTTGCCATCATCAACTTTGCTGCCTTCGATTGATAACAGCAACATCAAAAGCAACAGCAACAACAGCAATAGCAACAACAGCAGCAACATCAACAGTTACAGCAACAACAACAAGAGGCAGCAACTGGATCTGAATTGGAGGCAACTGAGGAAATTTGCATAACTTGCAGCAAGTTCAACGTGCACACACAGGTAAAAGCCTTGCCAAAGTCGATTTCCGTTTCAGGCTGTCCGTCCGGACACTTTCACACACCCACACACACGCACACACCTGTTTACCCACACACACACACACACACACACACACACCCGCATAGCATTGAGTGTCTTGCAGCGAAGCGCCTTCAACTCCAGACTTTCACCTCCACAGCCCAAGCAACTCCCGAATCCCGACTCCCGAATCCCGACTCCCGATTCCGGACTCCCGGAACTGTGGCAACTCTCGGCTATCATTTCTATTTTGCTATTTTTTCCCTGTTATCCTTTGCGCCAGTATCAACTTTACTGCCGCTCCATCATGCCACGTTAGCCCAAGTTTTAGTTATGGCTTTCGCTTTTCGCATAATGTCAGTTTTATTTGGTTTTGGTTTTCACTGGCGGCACACCCGGACTTGAGCTTGGCCATTGGATTGTGCTTGGGCCTGCACTGGCTTCGAATCTGAGTCCGAGTCTCGGTCTGAGTCGGAGTCTGAATTTCGGGCATTGAGTTTGAGGCTGGGGGCTGGGGCTGGGGCTGGGGCGGGGGCTTGGGTCGTGGCTCGTGGTGCCCATTTCCAAGGCTTCGACACTGGCATGCCCGACCATTCGGCACCCTTGTAAGATTTATTGTGCCACATCCACACACACACACACACACACAGAGCAGGCACACTCACACATATAGTAAACACCTACTGCACCTCCAACGTTGCCCAAAACAGCGCCTTGGATCTCACCCGCCAACCGCTCATCCGCTGCCTTGTTCTTATTCATCTACAGCGACGGCAGCGGCAGTGGCAATGGCGGTGGCTGCGGCAGCGGCGGTGGCAGCAGAGGCGGCAGCCCCATAATCTCTACTATTTGCATCGCAGACTTTGCTTTGGATTTGACTATGGCAATGGATTTAGTTATGGTTTTTCTTCCGTTTCTTTTCTCCACTTCTCTCCCCACTCAGCAGCCTCCTTAAACCCAAGGACTGCGCTTTTTACTATCAACGCGTAGCTCCTTGCCTCTCAAAGGCTACGTTTGTTTCAACTGCCACGCTCGCACACACTGAGCAAAAACTATGCCACATTTACATTATCCTCAACATTCGGTGGACCAGCTCCAAACTTTCCCCCAGCCACATGACAAGATCTGTTGATGGGGTTCCGTTAGCTGCGAATCCTGCTAATGAATGGTCTTTGTTATCCTAAACTAAAGTCCTTGTATAAACTTGCATTGGAATAGGCCTTCCGCAGAACGAGAGACTTTTGATACATTTTCCTTATGACGAGGTTCTTAGCTCCGTTAATAAAATATATTATTTAAAATTAATTATTCGTAGAATAAATTTAAATATTCTATTCTATTTAAGCTGTTTTAAAATAAGTCAAAGGTTTAATTTAATGCACATAATTAACATTTCTTAAATTTAATTTAAATATTAACGTTGGATGAACAATAAATTATTTTAAAAAATCTGCCAGTTTTAATTATTAATTTATTTTTAATTCTTATTTATTTCGAAATTTATTATTTAGGTTATCTTTTATTTATTTATTTTATTGGGTTTTAAATTAAAATAATTAAAATTATACGGATTAGATAATATTTGTATAAAGAAATTTTTGTTAATTACGATAATTATTTAAACAAATCTAGTTGTATTGTGATTTTTAAATTATTTATATGAATTCATTTAAAAATTTATACTCAGAATAAATTTAAATTTAAATTTATATATTTCTCTTAATTAGAAAAGACATAAAATATAATGACCGGTTAAGTTTAAACACAAGAAATTTTTTAAATATTTAATTATTTTCTTATTCATTTATTCATTTAATATTTATTTAATTTATTATTGACATAAAAATAAATTTTAATTTAATTAACTTTAATTCATCTTAAGAGTTTTTAACAATTATTATTTATATTTTATTAAAATAATTAAATAAATAAAATATCGTTAACAAATTCTTAGAATATTTTTCAACAAAGCATTTATTTAATTTACTTACAATTAAAAAATATTAACACAAAATATTTAAAAATAATATTTAGTATTACTTTATTTTCAAAGTTTTATTATTTTTTTTTAATTATAATTATTATTTAAATCATTTTATTATGTATTTTACTAAAATAATACATAATATAAACTAAATAATATTTTTTTCTAATTATATTAATTATTTTATTTTCATTATTTTTATAATTTTAAGGTTTTTTTTTTAAATTTTGTACTTGAAATTAATTCTTAAAATTATATTATTTTTAAAGCTTCTTTTTTTTTTTTAATATTATATTATTATTATTTTTAATGATTATTATAATATTTATTATTATAATAATGTTCTTAGTTGAACTTGGGCCCATTTATAAATATAAAAATAGTATAGGCATATTTTAGTTTTAAGATTATTTTAATTTCTACTTACGCTCTCTTAGATCTCCTTTCTTTACGAACAAAGTACCTTTAATATTAACCTTCCTTTGGATCTATCTATCTTATAATAATCTTATCTTATCTAACTTTAATCTATATAATTCTTCAAACTTGACTTTCTATCTACCCATCTGTGTGATTATCTATATACCCTCGTTCTGATCTATATATAATCTATATCTATATATAATTATTAATTATATTAATTTTAATTAATAATATAAATTATATAATTATAATATAATATAACATAATATTTTTAAAATATAATATAATATATATATAAATCTATGAATATATCTCAGTCAATCCTTCACTCCATCTAAAAACTCATATGACTGAAGAAAAGTTACTTTAAAAACTGAAATAAGGCTCTAGCTGAAAATCCCTGAGTTTCCAGATCTCAGATCCTAAGATCATTTTATGGTCTCTCCCCAAGCAGAAAATATTTTTAATAATTCTGAAATCTCTCATAGAACAGAAGACGGACGTAAAACTCAGACAGCTTTATGATTATCACCGTAGATGATATCCGTTTAGAAACTTCAATCAATTAAACTTTTGGGGATAATGAGTTTCTCTCGGGTCAACTTTGACGAGTGAGACGGACTGATGGGGACTAAGGGAGATAGAGAGAGAGACGGACGATAATCTCTTTGGATATGTGAACTTTTTTATTTAGAATTATTGTTTATTTGATGTTGAGCATAAAAACATCGTGCTTACCGGCGGGCACTCTACGTTGTTGAAGGTGCCTCCATGTGCCTAACCAAGAACAGGAGTGCCAATCCATAAAAGCCGCCCCATCCATTCCGCTCTGTCCGCATTCCGAAAGTGCCATAACGGAAAAACTTTTCGACCGCACTCCTTTTTCGGCGCCGTGTAGGCAACAAGGACAACGCTCCGAATGGAGCGCACACCTTGGGAAGCCGCACATACTCGCATGTGCCGAAGAGCTGAAGGAATAGGTGGAACGATGGTGTGAGAGGGGGGGTCGGGGTAGAGCGTGGGTAAATGGGGTACAGAGCGATGGTAAGGGATACATGGAGATGGAGTATGCGGTGTGAATGTGATGGCTGTGGTGTTAGAAGGATATGCGGACACGGACTACTGAGAGGATTTCACATAAAACGGAAATGGCATTATCCTCGCACATATTGTTGTGCGGATTTTAGTTTTTATTACGGCCGGAACGCGGCTGATGCCCGTAAGACGCAAGTCTTGCGTCTTGAAGCCCCAAACCGAGCGCTGGCATAAATACATTTGTGTCTGTTTGTGTGATACATCAGGGCGACCCTCGAGGCAGACAGTGTAGGGCAGGGCAGCAGAGGACAGGGCACAGGATGGGGCAGGACAGTAAGGATGTTACCACACTGCTTCACCTGGCGGTTGCAATTTATGTGCGTGCCCCTTAAAAATTCGCACATATTTTGCAAGCCGAAAGGCAAAGGCGATGTCTGAGGTTGAGGCTGAGGCTGAGGATGAGGATAAATCGGAGTCTGAGGCTAAGACCGAGTCGGAGGCTGAGACTAAGCCTGAGCCTGAACCTGAGACTAAGACTGAGGCTGTGCTTCTTCGCTAATAGTTTCAGGCATTGCAGCGGGTGGGGCATACGTGGGCATTGTCTTTGGCACCATTCACAGGGTGGAGGCTCTCTAGAAGCTGGCATATCGCCTCGGCTCCCCACATAATTTTTAAGGTGTGAGCCATTGTTTGGTGAGGGAAGATTTATGTTGCCGCTGGCCCAAAGCAACAACAGACAGAAAATGGCGGTGGATGCTACGCGATCCAACCCATCATCCCATCATCCTATCATCCGGCTATCCCGTCCTGACCCTCCTTGAACCCACCCATCCAATGCCAATCCCAGCCTCATTCCCAATCCCAATCCCAGTCCCCGTTCCGTCCCCGTCCCCGTTCCGTCCCCGTTTCAGTCTCAATCCCTGTCCTCCGTCCCAGTTCCAGTCACCTCCGTACAGGACTCCCTTCCGAATTTTCGCAACCTAAACAAACACTTGAGGTGTGCAAAGTTGGCCTTGTCCAGCCATTGACTTGGCTGCGTTTTTCGGTTTGTTTTGGTTTCACATTTTGTGCGCTTCAAATTGCGGTTAGATTTCGGTTTAGGCTTAAGTTTAGGTTTAGGTTTAGGTTTAGGTTTAGGTTTAGGTTAAGCAAAGTCCTATCTCTTTGTCCGTCTGTTTGTCTATCAGTTCGCCTGTCTCTCTGTCTCACTGTCTCTCTGTTTGTCCTGGAGTCTTACTGTCTTTTTGTATGTCTGTCGGTAGCTCTTTATGTATCTGTGTGTGTGTGTGTGTGTGTGTAGGTGTGGGTGTGTGGCCTGGACTTCTATTGTGCTTAATCACAGCACGCACATTTACATATTGGTTACCAAAAACTTGAGCAATCCTTTAAGACGCAGCCAGGCAGACGGGCAGGACACCGAACCCTTTTACCCGAACCCTTCCGCCATTTTATCTGCCAGCCATTGTTGTGTGGTTAAGGCTTAGTGCGATTTGGTGTGAGGTGCTTTCGAGGTGGTCTGGGTTTGGGGACCTGGAGGCGGCTTACGCTTAAGTAAACACACACCGAAATACTCACACATACCAACACCCGCACACCCGCACACCCGGACACACACACACACCAAGACACTCCCTGGGTAACCATTGCCCAAGCATTTTGCGAGTTGCCCGTCTCAGCATTGTTTTCACTTTTTTCCCTCCGTCTATCCGTCCTTCCGTCTGCCCTTCCGTCTGTCCTTTCGTTCGTCCGTCCGTCCGACCGTTCTTCTGTTCAACTGAATGTCCGCCTGTCCCACTGACTGAATGACTGGAAGACAGACGAATGGCCGGATAGACGGATAGGCGGATGCTTGACGGGCGGTCCCGTGCCTCCTTGGCTACTACATAAAACATACAGCAAAATCTGAAATTGATGATGGGCAGTGATTGTGAAAGTTGGCAGTCAGTTAAATTGAGTTCTGTTCGGGCAACGCTCCCGGCACCCAGCACCCAGCACCAAACACCCAACACCCAGCACCCAGCACCCGATTCCCTGCTCCCCACTACCCCATCACTCCAAGCATTCAGAGCAGTTCCCGTATTCCGGATCCTCAATTCCAGTTACTGATTCCTAGTGGCCCACAGACCCCACAGACTTCAATCCGCATCCCTGGCAAAGGCCTTGGTCGCTTCCTTGGGGCGCGTTAATTGCTTTGTGAATGGTGTCCGCCTCGGCCGGAAAGTTAACATTTAACTTTAGTCTATTTTGGACTTTAATCTATTTATAATTGAGGAATGCATAAAGCATGTTAAATAGGAACTTACACAGATTCTCCTTTGTTATGCGGCCTAATCGGCCTGGGGATTGAGCTCTTGATGGGATGGACGGGTGAGCTGACGAAATGGTGAACTGCCTAACTGGTGGACCGATGGATGGGTGGACGGATGGGCGGGTGGACGGGTGGATGGGTGGACGGATGGACGGATGGACTGGTGGACTGAGATGTCATCATTGTTTTAAATGCGGATTTTGAGATGTTATAGTCAACTTTATTGTTGTTCTTCTTCTTCTCTATTCTTCCTTCGAAGCTTCTTGTTGTTGTCGTAGTTATGTTGCTGTTGGTGTGACTCATATTGTTGTTGTTGCTGTTGTTGTAGTTGGCGGTTGACTGGCAGCGCCAAGGTAAAGGCGACTCACATAATTTGCATAACTAATTTGTGGAAACTTTGGGCATAGGAAGTTGTTGAAAGTTCCTGGAGGAGCTCGTGGCCGGGCAGTAACTGCAACTGGAGCTGCGGTAATTTCTTAACAGCTGCGACCCACAAAGCTGTTTAATTCTTTCAGAAGGCACGAACATTGGGGTTTGAGGGTGTGTTGAGGGGACTGCAACGGAAGCGGGACTAGAGTGGCAGAAGCAGGACAACGTCGACAGGACTATTCGAAAATCTGTTCTAATTGAATACATGAGAGCATAAGTTAGCCGTGTGGTACTCTGATATTAACTTTGATTACTTTATGGCTTTATGGCACTTGAGCTTCCAATTTGGTTCTCTGTTGGTAGTTGTCGCTGCTGGTTGCATGGATGCTTCAATAGAGACCACACTGGTCCACAGTTGTCCACAGCTGTCCGTTGTGGGTGCTCCTTTCTTTACCGACTTTTGGGACTTGTCTGGCAAACTTGCATTTGAATTTGAGCCGCTTGCATGGCCATTAACGACGATGACGACGAGAACGAGCAAGAGGACGAATCGGGGACGAGGACGAGGGCGAGGACGAAGAAGAGGATTATGATGATGGGCATGACGATGATGATGCTAATGCTGCTGATGGTGCTGAGAATTCCTGAGGATGAAACTGATTAATTGCAGTATTTTTGCTGGCCAAGCATCCTTAATTATGCCACAATTTGGAAGCTACCTAAAAGGCTCTCAACTTTAATAGTTTTGATTAAGACTCTAATTAAAATTTAAGCAGCTTCGATAGTTTGCGTTTGTGTAATTTCCTTAGTTTGTCCTTCAATCATTTCTGTTTACCATTTTCATTTGATTCCTAATTGGTTTCAATGTCGTCGATAAAGCCATTCGAGTGCTAAGATCTCCTTGCAACTTGCTCCTTGCTCCTTGCTCCTTGCTACTTGCCTCTTGCAGCCTGAAGTTTCCTGCACAAAGTTCCTAATTTAGTTTGGTGTTATGAATGAATAATTAAATCTCAGTTCGTCGCAGTGAACTTTCCCCCAAAACTGTTTACCCAAAGTTCGAAATTATTTGTATTTTCTCTTATGCGAAAGCCAAGCGCTGAAAATCTATTGAATTATCCCAATTTCCCTCTTAGTATTCAATATTTACTCACTAAATGTGACAATTAAAACCTCCATAAATCAATTTCTCAATTATTCAATTGAAGTTTATCCAATAATAGTCTATTGATTAGTCTATTATCTATTAGTCACTGCATTAAATAGGTTTACATATAGGAGTAAAGTTTAAGTATCTATTCTATATTCTATATTCTATATTCTATATTCTATATTCTATATTCTATATTCTATATTCTATATTCTATATTCTATATTCTATATTCTATATTCTATATTCTATATTCTATATTCTATATTCTATATTCTATATTCTATATTCTATATTCTATATTCTATATTCTATATTCTATATTCTATATTTTATATTCTATATTCTATATTCTATATTCTATATTCTATATTCTATATTCTATATTCTAGATTCTATATTCTATATTCTATATTCTATATTCTATATTCTATATTCTATATTCTATATTCTATATTCTATATTCTAGATTCTATATTCTATATTCTATATTCTATATTCTATATTCTATATTCTATATTCTATATTCTATATTCTATATTCTATATTCTATATTCTATATTCTATATTCTATATTCTATATTCTATATTCTATATTCTATATTCTATATTCTATATTCTATATTCTATATTCTATATTCTATATTCTATATTCTATATTCTATATTCTATATTCTATATTCTATATTCTATATTCTATATTCTATATTCTATATTCTATATTCTATATTCTATATTCTATATTCTATATTCTATATTCTATATTCTATATTCTATATTCTATATTCTATATTCTATATTCTATATTCTATATTCTATATTCTATATTCTATATTCTATATTCTATATTCTATATTCTATATTCTATATTCTATATTCTATATTCTATATTCTATATTCTATATTCTATATTCTATATTCTATATTCTATATTCTATATTCTATATTCTATATTCTATATTCTATATTCTATATTCTATATTCTATATTCTATATTCTATATTCTATATTCTATATTCTATATTCTATATTCTATATTCTATATTCTATATTCTATATTCTATATTCTATATTCTATATTCTATATTCTATATTCTATATTCTATATTCTATATTCTATATTCTAGATTCTATATTCTATATTCTATATTATATGTTCTATATTCTATATTCTATGTGCCATGTTTAAATTTAAATTCTCTCTCTCTCCTTCTCTCTCCTTCTTGCTCCCTTTCCATTGTCTAAGTCTAAGTAGTTTTCAGGAGAGAGAACAATAAGACTTTAAATATTTAATTAAGAACTTTATTAAGACGTCGAAAGGACTAAAAGCTCTGTAGTTTCCTTTTACTTGCAATCTTGTAGAGATTTCAAATTATTTTGTACCCTGTTAATGTGGAGAAAAGTTTATTAATTTCGACTATGAGTTTGTGTTTCGTTAATTTCAATTATGAATCCTTTACAAAGGAATAATGCGAATTAATATCCTGCAAATTGCTAGGTGGCATTTTGTGGAAGCATGAGGAGTCGTTTTATTATCGTTATTTGTGCTGAGGATAAAATATCGAAGGATTTATTCTCATAACTTGAACTATTGTTAAGCCTTTGCGTAGGTCCTTTGAGCTTCGCCCAAATAACGGTCCAACAAAGAATAATCCCAAAATAGAAGAGAAAGGGAATATGAAATTAAAACAGAAGACCAAGGATAAGTCTTCCAATAGTCCAGCTGTCCAGTTTTCCAGTTGTTCACTTGCTCAGCTTTCCATTTGTCCAGTTGTTCAGCTGTTCAGTTGTTCGTTTAATTGTCCTGTTGTCCTGTCGTCCCGTTGTCCCGTTGTCCATGGGAACTGCAATTGCCGAGTCCACTTTTCATATTTGGTGCGTGCACAAGCGATTGGCGTTGTAAGGAGGAGATTACCCGATGTCTTGATGCCCAATTAATGCGTGTTAAGCGCTGGCTTTACAGTTTCCAAGTCTTGTATACATTGGGAAACCAATTAGCATGGAAATTTAGGTCGGAAGGCCTGGCCTCTATTGATGGCCTGTTAACGAAATTTACCGCAAGCGCACAAAAACAACAACAACTAAAGCAACACCAACAACAACAACAACTAAAGCAACACCACCAACAACAACTAAAGCAACACCAACAACAACAACTAAAGCAACACCAACAACAACAACAGAAGCAAATGTTGGCCAAGAAGAGGCAATGCCAAATGTTCGGGTTGCTGGGCTCAATACAGATGAAACTGACCGGCAAATGGCCAACCGCTGGCACTGTTTATGGTCGAAGTGGAGTTGGGGCGCATTCAGCTAGTTGTGAGTGTGGTTGTGTGTAACGGGTAAGGTGGCAGGGGGATGTAAGGGGCGCACCACATGGCGTATGGGTAACATTTTAACAAAGTGTTAAACTGAGAATTTTATCTGCAATTCGGTAATTCAGGGCCAACTCCAAGGAATACACTAAGAAGTAGCCTGATGTTAGGCAGAGAGTGGTTGGAGGGGCAGCATAGAATACAGCGATGAAAATATAAAAAGGGGGAAGAAAAAGAAAATACAGAAGCTGAGTGGCTGGGAAGGGAAGGGGAGAAAAAAGTGTTAATTTCGGCGTTGCGCTGGACGCTTAGTTAGCATTACGTACGAGTCCCGAACTCAGGGAAATACTCAACGGCTGCTGCTCACTGACCTCAGCAATTACTCCACGCCTTTATTTTAATTACACGGAAACAAGAGCAATGAAAAGTAAAAACGGGCAGCGGCAAGACAGGCAGACGGCCAGACGGCCAGACGGCCAGACAGGCTGACAGCCAGATGGGCACAAGGGCAGAGGGCAGAGGGCAGACAAGGCGGGCGAGTGGTTAGTGGGCGGACGTGCGGTTCGGTTAGGCAAGCCGACAGATTGAAGGCAGAAAGCAGAAAGCGAACAGCGAACAGCGAACAGCGAGAAGTGAGCAGCGGGCAAAACGCACAGCACCAAAATTAGGTTATAATCCCGAGGGCATAGTTTTAATTCCCAATACAAATATCACTACACGAAAGTACAACGTGCATAAATTTCAATGACGTTGTAAGTTGCTGGTAGCTGGCGCTGCTTGCTCAGCGCTCCTTGATGGCGGCTCCTTTGCCATTACAATTACACGCACAGTCACACACACACACACACACACGTATACGAAGAAGAATGGCGCATGGGGAGCAGCAGAGACTGATAACAACGCTCATTTAGTTATACGCTGCTGCTCAGTCAGACAGTCAGTTAGTCAGTCAGAGTCAGGATGTCGAGGAGTCGGGGAGTCCGGGAGTCCGGGATACTGGGAGTCTTGGAGTCTTGGAGTCAGCGAGTCAGTCAATTGAAGATGCTGGCTGGTTGCCCACTACACACACACACACATGCACACACACACACACAAGGACCCATATATAAGCTGAAAAACGAAGAAGCACAGAAACCCAAAGACAGACAGACACAAATATCAAGTCAAATGCAGACATTGGGGCAGACAGAGGCATCTCAGTGGCATCTCGGTGGCTGCTCATTTAAATAAATAAAGAAATCTGAAGTAACTTCTTGAAATTCCAACACATTCCATATCATTACAGAAGCAAGCCACAAAAATTTACTCAATCCTTGAATGCGACAGCCCATGCACCCACTTACACACACAAACACACACACAGACACACACGCACGCTAAATCACTAATACATAGAAGCATATACGCGCGCATTTGCACGCATACTTAAAGCGACTATATGGTAACCACAAAGCATCTCAGTGGCTGACGCTGACGCTGACGCTGGCGCTGCTGCTGCTGCTGCCGCCAAAAGCATCAACATCAACGTCAGCACCAGCGCCAGACGGAGTTGTAGTCGTAAAAAATTGTAACGGATGTTGCGGCCGTGTATGTGTGCTGTACTCACTTGCACACACACCAATACACCAGCACATACCCATAAGCCCCACACGATTGCTTCGAGTGAGAAACGATTGGAAACGAACAACTGAGAGCGCGAGCCAGTTAGAGCGTAACACCGAGAGCGTGGGAGAGAGAGTGGGAGAGAATGCGAGAGTGAGAAAGAGAGCGCAAAAAAGAAGCTTTTACACAATCGCACGCTCTCTCGTAACATGAAACTGCATTGTGTCTGTTGCGTGTGTAAGTGCAAGAACAACTTGAGAAGTACGCGTTTGTGGGAAAGAAGCTTCAGGCGCAGAGTTGAAGTTTGAGCTTCGGTTTGATGATTTGCTGCGGGGGCTCGGATGTGTTCGGGGTGTTCAAGTGTGTGTGAGTGCGAGATGTTGGGTGCTGGGTGTTGGGTGTTGGGTGTTCGGTGAGATATCCCATCATGATTGTCTGTTGCGCTTTAAGAACTACGAGTAGCTGCTGGTACTGGAGATGTTGCTGGTTCCTGTGCCTGTGCCTGTGCCTGTGCCTGTGCCTGTGCCTGTGCCTGTGCCTCCTGCTGCTGTTGCGGCTTTGGCTGCTCCTTCTGCCGGCAGCTATGGCTGAAACAGCCAATCCAATGCTGAGTCCTTGTCGTGGTTCTGGTCGTGCCACATCGGACGGACCTCCGGGTGTCTAGCAACATTCCAGTGTCGCATCTAGGGCTATTTTATTAGAAACTTTTGAAAAGTAAGTTTCCGAGTGCTGCAAACGCCGGTTGCGGCTTAAATTGTTGAAATGCTGCAAGCCTAATGATGCTCCTGTCTCTGACAAGAGAGATTGCCCAAGTTCTGTTGCACGCGCCATGATTGATTGTTATAGATGCTTGTTTATTACCATATTATATAACTGCACCCCATCGCCCCCACCCCACCGCCCAACCCTATTAGCCATGTTATGTCACTGCTACCAACTTTAACTGAATTACATTAATTGCCTGTAATAATGCGAATTGGCCGCTTCCTCGAGCAACACTTGGGGCAACTTGTACTTTCCGCCGGAAGGCGACGAGTGGAGTGCATATAATAATAATCCTGATTAGCTGTGGGTCTATTTCTTTCAGTCTCTAAGATTTATTTATTAATTTTTATTAATTTATTATTAATTTTAAAATTTAAAAAAATCCGATATCTGAAATTTTTTATCAATGGGAAGCTTTATGGAGGTGGAAGCTTAGTAGAAAATATTCTTTGATTTGAATTTATTTTTTTCCCTATATATAGGGTATCTCTTAGTCCTGTCAGCCTTCTAATGGCTGCCATACTATTTGTATAAACAAAATGACGGGAAAGTTGAAAAAAAATTACAGTTTTTCGAACTTGGAGTTCCCATCAATTTCGCTGTCTGCTACATTAGGCACCCAAATCAAAGATTTTTGGAAAAGTGAAAGTCATTTTTGGTTTTTTTTAATGTTCAAACTTTTGAATGGTTTTCATTGACAGACGCAAAAATATCGAATGACAGAAAATAATATATCTGAACTTTGAACTTTGCTGCGACTTAACCCTCATTTTTTTCTGCCATTTTTATTCTTAAAATCAAAAAATTTAATTAATATATTTATTTTATTTATAAAAATATGCCGATCTTTAATTTGGATTAATTTATAATTTATTTAAATTTATTTTTTTTTTTTAAAGTAAGCATAAATTTTTAAGCAATTCATGTTGTCCAAAATAAAACATTTTAATATTAATATTATGTCACCTTAAGATTTGCTTTAAAAACAATTTTAAGCACTTGATTTAAGATTGATTGAATTATTAATTGAGTTACTAAGGAATTAATAAAGAAATTAACTACTAATTGATTGTTAAAATATATATTAAATATAAAAATTATTGCTATAATATATAAATCATTTTTAATATTTTAAACTGATTAATTTATTTATTTCATTGTAATTTTTAACTTATGCAGATTATGATATTATTAAATGTACTTAATGTAAAAATAATACTTTTTATTTCGACTGCTAACCAAGTTAATTCAATAAATTGAAATATCAAAATTAATAACATATATTACATATATTTATATATATATATAAAAATCTAAAATAATATAATTCATTTTTTTTTATATTTTATTTATTCTTTATAAATTTATTTATTTATATTATATTATATATATTATTATTTATTAATTTATTAAAGAATTTAACATATTTGACATATTTTATATATTTAAAATTAGTTAAATCATTTCATTTTATTGACCAATTGACATGTCTTTATTTAAGCTTCTTTCAATACAGTGTATATCGGTTATATGCAAACTGCTTATATGCAACTATTGCTTAAATGCAAAATAATGTTATTTTTAAACATCATCGTAACATCATAATTATAAATATTAATTGCTTTAAGGTAAAATTATATTTAAATGGTATGTTCTGTATTTTAGATTGAATATAAATTAATATAAATAAATATTAAATATAATTACTTGTATTTATTAATACAGTACAATACATACAAAGTATAATAAAAACTTAAAAGTTATTCAATGCAGAGAATTTTAAATAATTTATAATATTTTACATAGGTGTTACTTAAAAAATATCTGCATAAGTAAAAATTTCCATAATTTTTTATAATAATAGGTTTTTAATAATTATAATATCATTATTAAATTTTCAAATATTATTTATATATAATTATAAATTATTAAAGATTTTTAATTAAGCATTTTATCCTTAATAATATTAAAAAATGTATTTAATCTATGGCTAAGGTATATAAATAAAACACTTAGTATAAATTTAAGTATTAATTTTAAGCAATTTAAAGAGGAAAAATATTAGAAGTTCTTATTTTAAAAATTTAGAGTTTCAAATAGTTTTCCTGGGCTCAGGACTTCATCCTCTATCCAGGACATGAATACTTTGAAAGTGTTCCCAAGTGCTGGAAGCCAGCAAACCATAAAATTTAAAAAGAAACATAACTGTTTATCAAAAGTTAAGAATATACTGTTATTTCCGGTATAAAAATGTGATATATGAACGCAATTGAGGATCTAAATCAAAAGCTCAAGCACTTGGCAACTTTTGGAAATTCGTGTTGCTTTTTGCTGGAAAACTTTCCATTTGAGTTTTCCAAAGGTCAGTCCAATTTCAGCACCTGACCATTTGCAATAATTTCCGAGCTGCTGGCTTCCAAAATGTTGAGCCCATACCACGGATTAGGTCCACTTTTAATAATATGTAATAATAATAACGCAGCCGGAGCCAATTTTCTATGTGGCCATAAAAATCCAAATCCTTAGGAATTTTGGGGGAAGCCAAAGGAATCCGCAGCTTATGCCCCCGGGCAAATACCTCGATTAGGCAAACTAACCAATTTGGGGGCGTGCATAGACATTCCTGTATGGAAATAAGCAGCTCCACATCCGCATCAACATCCATATACATACACACACCACCACACACATACACACCCACACACACCCCCACACACACCCACATACACACACTCTTAGATTCACATTCACATTCCCGTTGTTATTCGTATTCGTATTCGCATCCAGTATATCCACATGCTCATCCACATCTATAGCCACATCCTCAGGCCATATTCACATCCTCAGGCACATCCACATCCACATCCACATCCACATGCGACCCGTAAAGTGGGCAGGAGCCGCAAAAAACGCAAGAAAAATGAAATCAAAAACAATAACTTGTCTCCTGACAGCATTCCAGAAGCGCCAGGACACACCACGTACGTTCCTGCCACGACTTAAGGTTCCTTCTTGCCCTCAACGTTAGCATTGGCATTGGCGTTGGCGTTGACGTTGACGTCGACGCTGACGCTGGCTTCGACGTTGGTGTTGCTTTTGCTCTTGGTGTTGGCATTGGCGTTGGCGTTGGCGTTGGCGTTGGCGTCGGCGTCGGCAGCGGTTTTGGTTTTGGTCTTTGGGCTTGGGCATCGGATGGGCTTTGGATTCGCTTGACGTCTTCGTCTTCATCTGTGTCGCCATCCTGCCAGGCGATTGTAACGGTCTGTGTGTTTCTCCTGTCCTCCACCTTCACCTCACCCCCTCTCTCTCTCTCTCCCACTTCCATCGTCCACACTTTTTGCTTTCTTTAGAAAAATGTTATTACGTGCCGCTTTCGGTGGCGCTGCCAAGTTATGCAGTGCCGCCTATGCCCAGACACGCTTTCCGCTCCTGCACATCCTTATCCTGAAGCGCGCGACTCGCTTGATTGTGTTGTTATTCGGCTTTTGTGTCCTTGTCGTCGTCATCGTCATCGTCGTCTCTGCCGTTGCCACTGCCTCAGCTCCTCTTTGTGTGGCACTACACATTTTTTTCGATACTTTTTCTTAATGTTATCGTCGTGCCCGATGCAGCTCCTGCTGCCGCTGCTGCTGCTACTACTGCTGCTACTGCTGCTACTGTTTCCTCCTTCTCTTCCTCTCCCCTGCTCTTTACTCCTTACGACTCCTCCTGTTGTTGTTGTTGTTGCTGTTTGTGCCTTTGTCGCAACAATTTTATTTGAAGCTGCCACTTTTTTGCTCTTGCTGCTTCATTTTTATACACAATTCCACTTTTTTATGGGCATGGACTCGAACGTGTGTGTGTGTGTGTGTGTGTGTGTGTATGCAGCAGCTTCGTCTTCGACATCGTCTTGGTCCTGGTCTCAATGGCATTAGGGGCTAATATTTGTAGACTTTTTCTGAGTTGATTGAGTGGCACGCACTGCCACACATCACACACACACACACACACACACACACACACACACACACAGTCAGACGACTGCGGGGGTTGGGAATGATGGGCGGAGTGGCAAAGTGTCGAGGGCTACGTGCGCATTGCCGACATGCCTGTGGCCATACGCTGCCATGTTCGTGGCCATGTGCTGAACATCCTGCCATCGAGGACGTCGTTTTCACAGCATTTGCTGTTTTTAGTTTTGCTGGATTTTTGAATTGATTACGATATCAATTATGTTTGCTTTAGCCATCGATGATGTTGGCATTGGGCATTCGACGCAGGACACAGAGGACACAGGGCGCAGGACACTGCCCGCTGGACAACAAACGGACGCTGAACTCTCGACGCTGAACGACTTCCCTGGCGCCCACTTGTTTGCTTTTGTGCGTATAATTTCGAATGCTAGCTGTAATTTGTGTATGTATGTGTGTGTGTGTGTGTGTGTGTGTGTAGGGGTGTATGTTCTGATAGAATAGCCGCAGTTCCGAGCTCGATGTCCGGCCCGAGTGCTCAGTTGTTAGCTTTCTCGCTTGTTTCGTTGTTCGTCTGTTGTTTGCGCCCGAAAGTATGCTTTGTCTTACACGCACTCATATGTGAGTGCATGAGTGTGTGTGTTGCGTGTGTGCGTGTGTGTGTGTTGCGTGTGAATGTGTGCGGGCTGTGTTGTGATGTGTGGACTCGCATTGTGTGTGCGCGTAACTCCGTTGATTTGAATTTGGGCCGTCATACCGCTGCAGTTCGTGCGCCGTATTGTTGGGTTGTTGCTGCCGGAAACCGCCGCGCCTCGCGTACATGGGGCCAAGCGGAAGGATTGCGCGCGGCGCGGCTGTTGGACGCGCCTGCAGCATTGGCAAGAAGCGAACGCTTAACGATGGATAACCGTGGCAAGAGGGTGAAGGCAGGCAGGCAGGCAGGCTCAGTGCGGATCCTGGGGTCGCGGGCAATTACGCAGCTCAGTGTGGCAATATTAAACTTGTTGTTGTTGTTGTTGTTGTTGCTGATGTTGTTGCTGCTGCTGCCGTTGTTCGGTTGTTGTTTCTGTTTCTGTTGGCGCTGCAACCGCAGCCGCTGCACTGAAATTTCAACTTTATTTTGAGCTATCTGCTGTCTGCAGTTATGCAAATATGAGAAATTGCATTTCACGCAGCCAAAGCACGCAAATGCAGGACAATAGAGGCAAAGAAACAAAAGTATATTGGAAGCTGCCACCGCTCCTGTTGCCACCGCTGCTGTTGCCGTCGCTGCTGTTGCCGTCGCTTCAGTTGCCGCCGCTGCTGTTGCCGTCGCTTCAGTTGCCGTCGCTTCTGCTGCTGCTGCTGCTGCTGCTGGTTGGTAGTTCGCAATTGCAAAATGCCTTTTCTCACCCACTATAACCCGTCAGGCATCAGCCAGCCAACTACCCGCCATCTACCCTCCTCCCACTCCACTCCCACACCATTCCATTCCACCGTTAGTCGTCATCATCCTTTGCTGAACAACATAGGCGAAAAGTTTTCGCATTATTTGAAAATACAACTCGCGCGCGAATTTCAACTGCAAAGAACATTTTCCATCGCTGTTTGTGCATTGGCTTTTGCCCATTGCTCCCAGGGTTTGTCCTTATTCGTGGCCGCATTCGTAAGCTGCAACTCGGATATTCGTATATTCGTACATTCGCATGTTCGCATAGTTGCATTCGTGTAGAGGACTCCAGCTCGGATGCGGGACTCAGTCATTGTTCGCTATCATCTTGTAATGGCTCTTGGCAGAACATTCGCACATATTTTTCACAATTTAAAATAAACGAGAAGTAATTTAACTGCTTGCCACTTTTGCTAACAAGGACACTCTGCAGATTCGAAACTTGCAATTGCCACAGGCAGGCGAGTCCTTTATTTTTTACTTCTTCACCATCCACTCCATCTTCTCCATCTTCTCCATCTTCTCCATCTTCACCATCAACTCCATCTTCTCCATCTTCTCCATCTACGCCATCTTCTCCATCAACTCCATCTACTCCATTTTCCTCATTTCCTCTCCTTGTCGTCCCTCAACTTAATAAACCAGAATGTGAGGAGTCAGCAATTAGCCGTCCTTCCCATACAAGCAAATTGACCAAAAACTACTGAAGCGCATTGCGATGGAGAAATTGTTATAGTTGAAAGAGTTTGGCAGGACATCACAGACAGCTGGACAGGGCTTCCAGGGCTTCCAGGGCCAGGGGCTGGGCTGGGGCCACATACTGACACTGGCAACCATGGAGACTGACACTTATTATAGTCCTGTTGAAAATTGCTTAAAGTATCACAGAAATTCATTTTGGAAAATTTCAACTTTTGTCCAGCTCAAAATATTTTTACCTTCGGTCTCAAATTTAATCGAGCCCACACACAATTATCTTTAAATGTCCTGAATGTATCCTTCATTTTGAGAAGAAATAATTTTAATGAGCATTTTTTTTATCCTGCGGACTTAATCGATTTCGTTTTAATATTAAAAAATAATAACATAAATATTTAAGTTTAATTTAATTCGAAATTAAAATTGAAGTTGAAGAAGGCACAATTTTTTATTAATTAATTAATTAATAATTAATTAAAATTATTAATTTTAACTCTTAGCATTTTTTAATTAATTAATAATTAATAAAAATTATTAATTTTATCCTAAGGCAGATGCTCTGATTATTATTTTTATTTTTTATTATAATTTATTATTATTTGAATTATATTTTATTTTTCGGGCTAGGAGATTAGATCCTTGGTCATATTTTTGGTTGCAGATGGGGGAAACTTGTCATAGTTCTCCATATCTGACTTTAACTTTCGTCCTTTAGCTTTGACCTAAAAGGGACTCTTGGTTTTTATCTTATTACTGCATCTGTATTAGGAACTCATCATTTTCCTCTCTCAAACTTTTATTTAAAGAAAAATGTAAATCCTGTCCCTTTGACAAGGGACATGAAAAGGCTTTAATAGTTGGAATCGAAAATGATTTTTGAAAGCTGATCACTCGAATTTAAAAGCAATTAAATTAAACAAACAACTGGAATATTTGACACCAAAATAAAATTGCAAACAAATAACGTCAACAACAACAAAACGAATATTTTCAAGCTAAAAATACTGAAATTGTCTGACTCTCCAAATATTATCGGAGCGGAAAAAGCAGTCAATGCAAAGTAAACCCCAGCGAAACAATGGAAAAACGATTTTCACTATTTACACACATTTATTTAGAGTACATTTTCAGTTATATGAAAATATAAACTTAAATCTAGTTGAAATTTAAATGTTTATTGTAAATGTAAACAATGCAAATCCACACTGCACATCTGTTCATATTTTCGGCCAACTATAATGCTAGGACATTTTTTTATCCATATAAGAAAAACTATGCGGGACTTAAAAACCATAAGTTTTATTTATTAAGCTCGTCTGAGCAGTTCAATCATTGAGTGTGTGTCTCCAAATTCCAAGAAACTGTAAAGTTTCTATTGTTTAAATCAAAAAAAAAAAATAAAACTTTAAACAAACTTTAAGCTTCTTCGAGGACTACAATAAACACAATCAATCTACCAAAAAGTTTTCGCATCTGGTTTATTTTTATTTTAACAAATATAAATAATTTAACAAATTTTAAAAATAAAACAAACTTTAGTAATATAAAAATTTTTAACAATTTTTACAAATTTAATAAATATAAAAAATTTAAAAATATTTTCAAACTTGGGCGTCGATTTTTTGCTAGCTTAAAAGCCCCTCGAACAAATCTAGATAAAAGGTTTAAAAAAATGTTTTATTTTGTTGCGTTCGCCAATTGTCAGATTAACAGGTAAACAAAGGTGCGAATATAAAAAATACATATATATTATATATATATGTATGTGTGTAAAATGTGTTCGCTGCTTGTAGAAATTCTCGCGGGCATTAAAATTTTATGCTGCTGTTATTAACATTTGCAGCTGTGGTGGCGGTTGGGAAAAAAGCGTTGCCTACTTTCAGGGCGCAGCGGGTAATTTGATATGTTAATTAACAGGCAGAACTGCAAATGAGGCTAGAGAATTATTTGTGGCCGCACTTTTTGCAGTATATGCATTATTTGAGCTGGGCTTTAGTCGCATTTTTCTGGAAATTACATAATCCGAAACTTTAGCTACCAGGAGATGGTCCTCCCGAGGAATGGCATAGATAAAGGACACCCACATTTAAAGCAACTATTGCGGGCATTGTTCGAAGATGAAAGGCGTTGCTTGGCCTCTTAAAGCCGCTGTAACGAAACAAATGAAGTGCATTTAAATTTAAACTATTATTATTTTTTTATTTTTTTTTTTCTGTTTTTAATGATATATCGATTGATCCTTCACTTTCTGTTCAAATCTATTAATATTAGAAGCAAGACACTTGCTTGGTATCTTATGTAAGCCTTGTTACATGCTGGAAGTACAATTAATCTATCGATTGGAGGGAAAGTCAGCTGGAAAAATAGTTTTTTTCGCTCTGTTATAGCTTTTTTTGGTTTTTCGGTTTTTCGGATTTTCGGTTTTTTGGCTGTCATTCCACTTAATCATCTAAAACAATGGGAACTTAATTTCTAATTACGCGTACTATTTGTCAGCGGTTTTCCTGGCATTTCTGTTGTTGGAGAAATGAGAAGCCGCTTTGGGACTCTTGTTGAGTGGCGGAAATCTTTTGCGCATCAAATAGTCGGGGCATGCCTCATTTCCAATTAACAATAAATCCGTTGCAGTCTCGAGTGGAAAGCGCTTTTGCTTCTTCTGCTGCCGCTGCCGCTGCCGCTGCTGCTTCTGCTTCTGCTTTTGCTTTTGCTTCTGTTGCTGACCAACTGAGCGAATGAGTAATTTAATTTTGTTGCAGCGTGGCCTTTGGTGTCGCAGACACAGCACAGACATGGGCGAAAAATAATAAAGTAAGAGCACAAGAAAACTGAGATCGAGAGCGAGTAAAAGGGAGACAGAGAGAGAGAAAGAAAGAGAGAGATAGTGAGAGAGAGCGATGCATTGAGGGGGTGGTGGAGGGAGGCCAGTACGAAGGAAGCTGCACATTTTACGCAATTAAAATTGTTGCCAGCGATTTTTTCGCCCTTGTTGCAGCTAAAAGGCATTTAAGTGTGTCTGTTACAGGACTTTCGTGTCTTGGCCGCTGCCACTTCCTGCGCCAGGATGCGGATGAGGATGCGGCCTTGTCGACTTCCACAACGTTGTCGTCGTTGTACGCGTCGTTGTACGCTTTGTTGTTGCTGTTGTTGTACTCGTCGTCTCCTTGTCTCGTCTTAGACTTCGTCGTCCTGGCAGCCCTTTTACTTTTCATTCGCAGGTAACTTGCGTTATAATTAAAAAATAGCAAAGCGCATTAGGCAACAAAAGCTGCCAGTGGCAGGCACTGGCACTGGCAATGCCTGCGGCACACACTTGCAGAAACAGGATCAGCCTGATGGCCACTCACTGGGCAATGGGCGTGCCCCAAGACAAAAAGGAGCCACATAAAATGCTTTGGCTAATAGCCATTTTTACTTACTTGAGAGAGCAAGTCTCACCTGAACGTCGGGGGCCAAAAAGCCAAGTAAGTTTCTGGCCAAAAAAAGTTTGGGCGAAACGAGACGCCGGGCCAGGCCAGGTGGAGGGGTCGGAGTTGTGTGTGTGTGTGTTCGGATTGGACTCGGATTCGTGCCGTGCGTGCAATTAAATGCGCCGTTACATTAACTTTTACAGAGTGTCTGCTTCAATGTTTATGTGTGTGAGTGTTTGGGTACGTGTGTGTGTGTGTTTTTATGTGAGTATGCGTGTCTTTGTATGTGTAGACTGCGTGCGTGTGTGTGTGTGTTCTGTTGATTGTTGACTTGATTTGTTTTGCTGCCTTTGACGCCGCAGCCCCCCGCCGCCCACCATTTCTATGTCCTGTCCCCTCGCCACCCCTACTCAGACCCCACTCAAAACAAATTGCCGCACTTGCCGCACACAGAGCAACCGGAAGTGGAAGCAGAAGTGAAAGAAGCAGTCGACGAAGAAGTCGGAGTAGAACAAAAAAAAAACGAACGAACAGGAACAACACAAGAACAGAGCAGCAACACGACAATAACAAAACAGAACAACAAAACTGAAGAAGAAGAAGAGGGAGAAGGGGGAGAAGAGGGAGAAGAGAAAAAAACAAATAGCAAATTGTTTTGCTTACTTTTTGTCGGACGCGCCAAGTTGCTCATTTGCCGCTGAAGCCCGTTCCTTTATGCGTTTCTTGGCCAACTTTGGCCAATAAATGACTGAAGCTGGACTTCCATAGACCATGTTTCCCCCCCACCACCTACCACCTACCACCTACCACCTATCCCCTGCCACTTCTTCTACTTGGTCTGTCCGCCCGCTGACCCCAGCGCTTGGCACGCAGTCTTAGTTTCAGACGCGGCCACGTAAACAAATGTTAACTTTCCCGTTGGCTTTCGTTGCGTTTCATTTTGTGTTGTGTTTTTGGGGAATTTTTTTGATTTAGTGACTTTAATTTACGCTCTACTCAGGTGCACCAACTGTTGCCCCCGCCCCCCATGTAGACGCCGTGACTTCGTGCTCGCAAGCAGCTGTGACCGCCTAACGCAGCCCCAGCCATCAGCTTCCAATACTCAATTCTCGGCTCTCAACCCTCAAACCTTGACTCCCACCACGCCGCCGCCCCCGCCCCCATAGCTTTCGGCTCCATCCTCAGCCCCCCAAAAAACCCAATCTACCCACACCCCCCACATACACACTTCAGTCGATAGGAAGCGTCAGCTTCAGCTTCAATTCGTTTTTCGTTTTCATTTTTAGTGGTGCGGAAAATTGATTTATTACTTGGAAAATAAAATGTGCTACGTGTCGCACACACAAACACAAACAGAGACACACACACACACACACTTACACATGCACTGGTAGGCACATACCTTTGCGCTGAGCCCCCAATGCGTGGGCCGAAGCGAGGCACTGCGGCAATGCGGAGCTTCAACTGCGAAGGGAGGGGGAGGGGAATGGCGCGCATACATAAACGGCGACAGGCAGTCACAGGTCGCTTCTTGTCTGCGCCCATGCCTGAGCCTGAGCCTGTGCCGTAGTCTGTGCCTGAGTCTGTCCCTGTGTCTGTTGCTGTGTCTGTGTATGGCACTGCCCGCGGCTTGGCTTGGCTTGGCCCTTAGCCCTTAGCCCGCGTCTTGCTGTCAGTTTGTCTGTCAAATCACAAAGGCGCCGCAGTCACAGATACAGATACGCGCCATGGGATGCCACAGAGCCCACACCCACACGCACCTTGCGTCGCACACACACACACACACACTCGTACTCATACCCGCAAGCAAATGAATATATGTATGTATATATTTTTGATAGATCAATCAATCAATTCGAAGTCTTTTTTCTTCTTATTTTTTTTTTCGGTTTGTTTGTTGTATTTTTTTTTATTTTTTTTATTTTTTTTATTTTTATTTTTTTTTTTTTCTGTTTTCAATTTTTTTTTTAGGTTTTTTGTTTTTTTGTTTTTTTATAATCTTAATTTGTCTTTCACTCGCGCGACTGGCGACGACTGAACCGCGATTGCCATTCATTTTGTTTTGTCGTTTTCACCCACCCCACACCACCCCACCCCATCCCACCCACCGACGTCTCCTTTCAACCGCCCCTGACGTTGTCTTGTCTTTTGCTGTGATTTTTCTTGTACGCATTTGTGCGCTACCAAGCGAGGCGATTGGATTTTTCCACTCAGCTGGGGCACTTCCTCTGTCTCCCTGTCGAGACACCTGACAAATTGTTGCCTACTTTTGTGCGTTGTCGCTCTTGTAATGGATCCCATCCTTTCGCCATCGCGTCAAGCACCGAAGGCTTGTCTACTCGAGCACATTAAGATTCACAACAATCTCATTGATAGTTGGTTAGACAAATAATGTATAATTAAATGGAAACTTGATTCTGCTCTGTCGTTGACTGCACGGAATCATGCCAATCCTTGACTCTTAGATACCTTTTGTCCTCACTGGTAGATTCCCTATTATCATTATTACTACTACATACAAATATATTTTTATTGTTAATGTTATTATCACAGGACATTCTTATTGTTGGCAATAGTTACAGATGCAAGGCTAATGTTCAGATACAAAGAATGTCCTTTGCAACTATTGAAAGTCTTTAGACTGCGATGCAAGGTCTTTGGTTGAAAGAAAGAGGTATAAATATATTTTAAAATGGGAATTAAATATAAAATGAATTAAATTTAAAAATATTTAAAAAAAAATTAAAATTATTTTTTTTTTTTTTGGGGGCCGCTTCATCTCAGCTGCAGCTATTGAATAAATATGAAGTAGGGCTCGGGAGTCCTGATTAAAAGGCCTGCAAATTTCGATGGCTGAGCGCGTAATGAGTTTAAATTAATTAAATTAAATATATATTTATTTATATAATTTTTTAATATTTTTAATATATAAAATTTCTTGTCCTTTTCACAGCTAAAAATTCAAATTTCAAAAAATTTTCCAAATCCCTAAAAAGGACTTGCACGTAGCTTAAATCAATTTAATTTTGCTTAGTTAAAGCAAATTCCCTTTGAAATTCGATTTGGAAGCGTACACATTTTCATTCTTATATTTCTAATTATCCTTGCTCCATTATGTTCATGTATCCTTCTAACATATATTTTCATCAATACAATTAATTGATGGAAGCATTGGATTTGTGCAATTTTTTTTCGGCTGCATTGAATTACATTTGTTTTCGGTTGCAGACCAAAATGCCAATATGCTGGCCGGACAGAGACAGAGACAGAGACAGAGAGTTTAAAATAGAGCAAGAGAAAGGCAGGGGAAGGGAGAGAGAGAGAGAGGCAGAGAGAGAAAAAGTAACCTTCTATTAAATCCTATTGTAAAGTGTAAACAAAGCCACCGCAACCGAATCGTGCCACCAAATGCTGGCATTCTGTCAGTAACCACTGCCCCAGCCAGCCAGCCCTTCCCCTGCCCCTGCCCCTGCCCCTGCCCCTGCCCCTGCCCCCTCTTCCACTGCCTGCGATGGCTTCCAAACGAGTCAAAGCCTGCCCTCCGAACCGCACCCTGACATTCTGACATCCTGCCATCCTGGCAGCCTATCAGCCCCCCAACTATGCGTCCTTGTTATTGGAAGTGCCGTTGACTTTGGTTTGTTTTTGCGTTATAATATATTTGATTTGTTGTTGGCATTTGGCGTTTTTGTTGACTTTTTTGTTATTGTTTTTGTTTTTGTTCTATTTTTTTTCCTTTTTCTATTATTGTTTGAGCCGCTCTTATTGTTGTTGTTATTGTAGTTGTTGTTGTTTTTGTGTTTAGGCCATTCTATTTATTTGGCTTGACTTTTTGTGGGCTACGTTCGATCACAGCCACGCATTCAGCCCCCAATCGACCACGCCCCCCACCCTCGGTGCGGGGACGTTATTGTAATTGCCAGGCCGCGGCCTGTGACGGTTTCCCCTCGATATTGTATATGTATGTGTGGTGCATGTGTGTGTGTGATTCGGACACTTTTTGGCTGTTTTGGGCTATTTTACGCCGTTTTGGACTGTTCTCACCAATGGTCGGGCTTGTTGTTTAGCTTTGGCTTTATGTTTTGGCATTTTTGCAATTATTTCTCGCACAAAATGTGGTTTTAGCAGTTTAATTGCTTTTGGCAAGTGTATGTCTGTAGTTATTTTGGCAAATTTTCACAACATCAGCATCGATTTATATGCATGCACGCAGGACACCCACAAGCCCAGCATTCTTCCGCTCACTTCCGGCCAAATACCGAGCTCCCTGCCGTCCATCCATCTCTTCCCCCCTCTCCCACCCCCTATCTTACATATAACAAGCGTGAGTAGCAGCTGCTGCTGGTTGCCAACACGCACTAATTGTTGCTGCTGTTGTTGTTGTTGCTGTTGCTGTTGTTGTTGCTGTTGTTGTTGCTGTTGTTGTTGCTGTTGTTGTTGCTGTTGTTGTTTGTGGCTCAGCAATAAAACCTGAGCTATGTTGCCCGCTTTTCCTGTTCCATTTCACATGAGTGCCACAAAGGAGGCAACAGGAGGCAGGACAAGGTACATGGGAAGCAGGAAACAGAGCGCAGGACACACAACGCGGTATGTGGTACGCGGTGCGTGGTGCGTGGTGCGTGGTGCGTGGTGCGCGGTGCGCGACTCTCGATGTACGCTTGGTGCTCGGTACACCCTGTGTAATACGCGACGTATGCGTGACATTAATTTAATTGCAATTTCACATGTCGCGTGCTTAGGAGTGTTGCTCCACCGCGTGGGTGCGGGCGGAGGCAGAGAGAAGATGGCAAAAGTTATAAAAACCAGATTTACAAAATGTTAACTTTGATTTCATTTCTTATTTACGAGTTTGTGTGGGTTACGCTTGGTTAGACCTGCCTGCCTCTTTGCTATTAGCAGCTGTTGCTCCATCCGCGCACTCCACGTCTCGGTGGCAGGCACCAGCTTTCTTCTCAGTCTCTCCCCCATCCCCCATCATCCACCTCTCCGCCATCTCCATCTGCCATCCCCTTCTTCCTCCTCTCCTTCTTCCTCCTCTCCTTCTTCCACCTCTCCTCCTTCCTCCTCTTCTTTAACTTCTCCGTCTCCGCCTCCGCCTCCGCCTCCGTCTCTATCGCTATCACCACCATTACCGCCACTGTCTCGGATTACTTGTGCGCTTTGATGGCTTGCCTTCTGTCAGGATTGCCACATCCTGCGGCTGACGTTTCACTTTAATGAGTTAATTATAACCGAAAGGCGTCGATTATGCTCAGTTATGCGAACACGAACTGTTGCCGCCGACAACAACACATCGCGTGCTTCACTCGACCAGAATGGTTATGTGTGGTTGCCTTTGTGTGCGTGCGTGTGTGTGTGTGTGTGTCTCCATGGCAGTGGCGCACCTCAGTGAAGGGGCTCAAATCAGTTCTCTGCCCGAAATGATTTCGCGTTTGATTTCAATTGGCAAAAATCCAAAGGAATCTCCCAGATTCCTAGGAGAAACTGGGAACAATATTTCCAGCCCAGGACACTTTTATGAATATCCTATCGACAGGATATCTCAAATTGTATTGAAACACAATTAATTGAAAAATTAATTAAAAGTATGGCTTAGCCAAAGGACAGAGAGAAGCAACTCAGAATTTCCGCTATTGATGAAGTCAGTTTTTATAATGAATTTCCTTTTGCCTTGAACTTCATTTTCCAGGATTTGTGGCTGAGTTTATAAATAAATATTTTTATATTTTTTTTTTATACTTTTTAAAAATTTTTTAATATTTAAAATTTTAAAAACTATTAAAAAATATATACAAATATTTATGGATGTATATTTTAAGCCTTCAACTCAACACACCGGAGTCCTTTTTTCCTTATATCAAATTTAATTAAATTTTGAATAATAATAAAAGATTGAAAAATTTTAATTGTTAATAATTAAATTTTGTTTATTAAAAAGTCAGTTGCTTCTTCTAAAAAAATTGCTATAAATTTGTTCTTTGATGGCAGAAAGCGTATCCTTTTTCGTGCTTAGCTAAATTAAAGTTGAAAATTTGTTGCAAAACCACAAAATAATTGAAAGTTGGCCAAATAATTAAAATGACAATTTCAAATATATTTTTCGAATGAAATCAATATTTATTCAGACAAAGGATATCCTTAAAATTGGGCAAACAATGTTCCTCATCGCACGGCCTTCCATTTATGCCGTGTATTTTAATGATAATCCGTTTAAATAAATTAAAAATTAAAATCTATTTAAAATGAGACTCGATTGAATTTATTAGCGTTCATTTAAATAGAAAATCAAATAAAGGATAATTTCAAATTTAGTCCTTCTTTACTTTATACAAATTGAAAATTCATAAACTTCAAAAATTTTTTATTATTAACTTAGTTAAAGCCTTGGCTTTAGTTGCTTCGTTTTTAATAAATAACATCCTATTTGTTATTTTCGATTTGTTGTATCATTTTTCTTATATCCTTGAAATGACTTATTTTTTTTTTGCCGAGGATAAGGTTGATGTTCTTCCAAAAATGTGTTTAATTTTTACCAATTTCTCAGAACAGAATTTCAGATGGGGAAGCTGAAAAGTGTTCGGCACCCCGCCCACTGCTCGCGCCCACACAAGCCTCAAGGCTTTAGATTGCTCATTTGTTTCCATGTCTGTATTTCTTTTGGATACAATCATTTTATCAAATTGACAACCTCCATCAATCCTTCAATATGCTCAATATCTGCGCCTTCCATTCATCGACAGCTCTTAGATTCACCCAATGGCAGCCACTCAATGGCTACCAGCCTGAGCCTCATATGTCCACATATACGCACGCAATAAATCTTATTTAAAATTTGAGGTCCTTCATAATTAAGGAGTTGATTTAAAAAAATATTTACTTACAGTGGCAAACACTTGGGGGATGGCGCAACCCTTCACAAAGGCAGCGCCGCCACTGACTACGCCTGTGAAATGTCTGTACTTTGTAAGTAGCTACTTGTATGTACGTGGATGTACGTGTGTGTGTGTGTGTGTGTGTGTGTGTGTGTAGCGTCTTTAACTTTGCCCTGTCGCAGTATCTGCAGCATCGCCATCGATGTCGAATGCTCCGGCATCTTTGGGGGGGTTGGCATTATGATAATGGCCCGTTGTTTGTGTACAGTGACAACCGCTGGCAATTGCCTGGCCTGGCGACAGGTGTGCCGAGCTTTAAGTTCTTAGCGCTGTGACGCTCCACGGAGCATTCGAAGTTTGCTCAACGGCAGCGTACAGTTCACAGTTCCTTGACAGCCAGCACAAATGATGCCGTTTATTGAGTGCTTTAAGTGTGCGGTTGCTTTTTGAGTGTGTTGGGTGTTTGTTTTCGATTATGTTGTAATTGTCAACTCAGGACGATCGAAAGGGACCAAATAATGGGAGACACTAGAGTGAAAGGAAGAAGGATGATAAGAAGAAGAAGAAGAAGGAGAAGAAGAGAAGGAAAAAGGGGTGGGTGGGGTGTTTGGTAAGAAGGACGCAGGAAGGAGTAAGCGAGCGTACGAGTTGCTCACTTTTTTAATTGGCAATTGGAAGTTTTCGCGCTTGGCGTACGTGTCGTATGCGTAATGTGAGAGCTTAGTGAGCATCGATTAGGATTAGGGGGTAATTTGATGGGCTCTATGCCTTGTCATTTGCGTTTGGGTTTGCGTTTTCCTTTTCCGTCTCGGTCGGTTTTGCATTTGGCCATTGGTATGGGTTTGAGTCGAGGTTTGGGCTTTGGACTGTGGGCTTCGGGCTTTGGGTTTGACTGGTTTAGCGTTTGTGGCATGATTAATTGATGCTCATCAATGCGATTAAACTCCATTAAGCGGCAACACTCGCGCCTCGCCAGCTGTCCAAAACTTTTCCCACAGATCCCCACGACAAACAGGAGACGCACCCAAAAGCGACATTGACGAACCTAACGTCGCGATTTTGTATTGCGACGTTGATGCCGCACCAAAGCAGCGGATGGCACAGTTGATGGCACAGTTGATGCCATGCCACAACTGATGCCGTTGACGTTGCCTTTCGAACGTAAATTGTGCAAATTTTAATTAATTTTGTATAATCCTTTTGTAATATTCACAAATGAATACAAATTGATATTAATTCTCAAGTGTCTGGCATTGACGGAAATCCGCTTGTGCTCCATTGCCATTGCCACTGCCATTGCCATAGCCACAGCCACAGCCCCGGCCACAGCCACAGTCGTAGTCATACTCATAGTCGCATCCACCCTGCCGGAGTGAGTAAGTGAAAAGGATTTGTTTTTCAATGGCATCTCTCGCTCAGAGTGGGAGTCGATACTTTTTGCAGCATCTCCTCGATACAAATGCCGCACTAATGGAACACATGAATTATGCAAATAAGATATGCGATTGTGGTTGCTCCTATAAGTGTGTGTGTGTGTGTGTGTGTGTGTGTACCTGTATATATATATATATATATATTATATATGTGTGTATATGTCTGCGCTCATTTGTATGTATAATTATTCGCCACATTACATAATGAAGTGCCGCACGGGCGCACAGCATTGCCCACCTGTGCCACTCGCAATGTTCATTAAAAAAATATATGTATCTGTATGTGTGTGTGTATATAAATGTGTGCACATTGAGAAATCGATAGATCATAAATTTTGATAAACATTTCAAAAACTAATAAATTATTGCTTTCGACTTCCTCCCGGAATACAAATGCAGCAACTTTCCATTGTTTAGCCGCTTAATTAACATTATTGCAAACATTGTTTAACAAAGTCTGAGCCCGACATCCTTTAGCCTTACAGTTGGTTCGGTCTTCATTGTTGCTACTATATAAATATATACATAAATAAATTATACATAATATATAATTACAATACACATGCAAATAGGGGCTTAGTTCAATTGTGGCTACTGGAGGGCGCAAAATCTGATCCAAGTTTATTAAATGAAATCCTTAAACAGTAATCGTTTTACAGGCAAGGAAACATATTTTTATTTTTTTGAGAATTTTTTAAAGGACTATTTATTTATACTGAAAATGGAATGGTAGCTCTGTTGAAGAAAGGTGGCAACTCTGAACTCTAACTTTTTGGGGTAGTAGTAGACCGATAAATGCAGAAGCGAGGATCTTATTTATTTTGCAGTTGCAGCTGGAAGTGTAGTTAAAAATTTAAATATTTAAAAATTATATAATAATAAATTAATTATTTTAAAATTTCAATTTATTTTAAAATTTATTTTTTATACAAATTCTTGTAAATTCTGATATAGTTTTAATATTTTTATTAAGTAGCTATATTAGACCAAAAAGTTACCTACTCGAAACAATGTTTTTATCACCATCAAAAACTTTAGATTTTAAAAAATTAAAATTTATTTAAAGAAATAATTAAATCTTTTATTTAATATGAAACTTAATTTCTTAAAATAATTAAATTCTCAATGAAGGTTGAAACTGATTTATTTGATGAATTTAAAGCAATTAAAAAAACCGCAAAAAGCTTCAAAACTCAGTTTAACTTCGATAATGCCGCAACTTCAATAAATTAAAGATTTTCACTTTTAATTTAAAATAAAATAAAATAATAATTAATTAATAATAAAACTATAAATCTTCAGAGAGTACATCCCTCCCTAAATTAGATCAGAGCCGGAACTAACAGTTGAGAATCCCCTGTAATCTGATTTATGTGACGCACCTGAAGCTCCCCCATCATCAATCAATCAAACCACTTATAAGGATGCATCCTTGAGCACAGAGTGGGAAAAGGATAGGAGGGAGAGGAATCTAAGTTGAAATATGTTGACAATAGTTTTCTATCGAGGCTCCTTATATAAACTATTGTTATGAATTTTTAAGACTTTCCATTGAATTAAGAAATGAAGTTTAATCCTTGAACTTCCTTTCTTCATTTCAAACCATAGAGAACCAAACTTTGACTCAAATGTCCTGGATTACGTGTAAGCTTTGAATAGATGAAAAATAATCAATTAATCCGAGTTAATTAAGAAAATGTTGAGGTTTATGTTTGAGTCCTTAGGTATGAATCCTTGTTATGAATTCTTGTTATGAATCCTTTCTTGCACTCACTTCCAACAAGCTGAAAGAATTCTTTGAATTGTGCAACACGCAGAGTCCTGTGCCAGAGAAAGCAATCATCCTGGCGGCCAATCCATGGAAAAGCATGTGCCACAACCTGTAGATTCGTGAACTGTGCTCAGGACTCGGTTTTCCTTTTCTGATATCTGTCAACAACTGGAGCGAACATTGTTTTCCACTTTGTCCGCCGGAGAGAGAAAAAGAGTCCTTGGTTGCAATGAATGGAACATGAAATGGGGAAATCGAAGCAGCAGAAGTCGCGTTTCTTACGCTCCTGTCAAAGGAAAGGTTGACAAATATTTTTGTTATCCTTTTTTCTTTTTCATTGATTTCCACTTCGATTTTCAAAACTATTAATTTTAGTTTTATTCAATCTGCGACTGAAATGTTTGCCATTCGCAAGGATTAAATCGATTTTCATTGCATTTTCCTGTTCAAGCAATTGAAAACATTTGAGGTCCTGATCGAATTATATAAAATGCGAATTTCTTGTAGTCCTTGTAGTCCTGTTCTAAACCATACTAAGGATAGTTAAACGTTGCCGTCACTTAAAACTAATTTATGCTCAACATTATGACCAGTTCAAGGAAATGAGCTAAGAACAAGGACGAGAAATGGGGAGATAGGGAGAAGGAGAGAAGGAGAGATGGAGGGATGCGGAGATGGGGAGGAGCAGCTACAAATGCTTGGAGCTTAGGGAGAAATTAATTGTAACGTTGAATATCGTCCCGAATGAGGACATAGTTTCGACTCGGCAGGACTAAACGTAGTCATTTATTATTTATATTTGCACTGAATTTGTAAATCTTATTGGAGCAATAAATTCTTAAACTCTCCGTTTATCTGAGTCCTGAGATATGTTTGTGTTGGGTCCTCTCTACAGTTTGATAATTTGAAATAATTTGATTTAGTGCTTGGAAAATTCGCTTTAAATTATCTCAAATATTTGGGTGCAGTCATTTTGCTAGCCGGGAGGGGGTAGGGCTGGACTGGGATGGACTGGGATGGAGGGGCGTGGGGATGCACATGTCATGGGCAATAAAATAAGCCGACATTCTGGGACATGAATACTGCAAAAGATAAATGCAAATTTTGAATCGACTCGCCTGTGCATTAACCAAAATGAAATCAACTAATGAAAGTCAACTCCGAAAAGATAGATCCATGTAAATTTAATAACCATTTGCCAGGACATTCAGTCCTGTCCATGTCCATTGGCTAATTCAATCTGTAGTTCAGTTGGTTGGGTTCAACAATTTGCTATTAAAACGCAATTTGTCTGTCTGAGTGTGTCCTGCGTGTGTGTGTGTGTGCCTCACTCTTTCTCTGTTCATAAATGTGTGTGTGTGTCTATGTGTGTGTGAGTGTGTGAGTGTGTGTGTGCTCGTTGATAATTGTCAGCAATTTTGTTAACATGCAATGCAATATGCGATTGCTGCTGCTGCTGCCTGTAATGCAATGTCTGTGAGTGTGCGTGTGTGTGTGTGTGTGTTTATGGCAAGTTATTGGCACGGAGCTGCATCCAAGCCATGCTCCAGCCTAATTCGATAAGGACTCGTCCAAAGGATTATAAAACGCATTTAATATTCAAAAATGTTGTCAAATTAAAGTCCCAGAGCTTTTACACAATCTCCGTCTCGCTCTAATCCAACTACTCAATCTCTCACTCACACACACACACACACACACACACACACACACACACATACAAATGAATTCTAAACATTATCAATGACAAATTTGATGAAATAATAATGATTTATTTGGCAAATTGCTCAAGTGTGCGTAAGCCAAAGTATGAAACCAGCAACAATGTTGCAGCTGTGTTGTTGTTGTTGTTGTTGTTGTTGTTGTTGTTGGTATTGTTGCTACATGATGTAATTGCTGTTTGACATGACATTAATATTAGAGCGGCGATCCGACGCCAAAGAGTTGTGTAGGCTCATTACCAAAACACAAAATGATTTATTAAATTGTTGAATGTGTGTGTGTGTGTGTGTGTGTGGGGCAGCTTCAATTTGTTGCATGCCACATGGCATGCCACATGCGGAGATTAAAAATGAATGGAAAACATTTTGCAGCATGCAAACAAAATTACAATGAGACGATGCGAAAGTTTTTTGCTTTCTGATTCGTCCTAATGAAGTCATTGGAGCGTGCAAAAGTTCATTAAACAATTGCAATGGATAATGCAGAGAAGTTTGCAATTCTTGTCAAAGGACATGCAGGAGATGCTTGCCGTATGGTGGCGTAGGCACTGATAATGGGGGCAGACATTGCTCGGGGGGAGGGGAGGGGGGTTGCTAGTGATGGTTGAGAGGTTGCCCAGGAGCTTAAGAACTTTAATTGGCTGCGGCACACGCTGCGTATGCGCGATGTGCGATAACTGGCATATGCGGAATGGGTGGCTATGCGGCTGGGCGTCATATTGGTGGCGGTAAGTACCACACTTGCCGCACCCAACAACACACACACACACACACGCACACACACACACACACATATAAACGCACTCGCGCACACAGAGCCTGTGGCCTCTCGTTGTGACAAAGCCAACCAAAAGTGCCGCTAATGCGCTTAACTACTTGAAATATTTGCCATACGCTGGGGCGTGGGTGTGGGCAAGGGCGTGGCACTATTCGTTGTCTGGTTGAGTGGCATGCCACACAGTTGCCATTCAAATTAAATATTTTAATATTTTACTGCGACTCGCAGCAGCAGCAGCAAGAGCAGCTGCTGCCACATCTAGTGCCGGGCGCATCCTACGGTGCGTATGAGTGACATTTATCTCTTTATTTTGACGGCTAATAAATGCGGCGCTTATTAATTTGGCCCTGGGCATGTGTGTGCTCGTGCTCGTGCTCGCATGGTTGATAGTATTAGTGAGCGAGTGGTGTCAAACTTTTGTCACTTCGCTGAACTAACGATGCCACACGTGGCGTATACGCAATGCGTTGAAGCCTGAAATAATAAACTCGTGTCGCTTCTGTTTATTATCGGTGAAATGCACAATTAGTTTATGTTTTTGCGGTGCTAATGCCTTAATGCTAAAGCTCACACCCCTACCCACACACACACACACACACACACACACACACATATATATACGCGCGCCCATCCATTTACATACACACTCAGCCAAGTGCAAATGCAACGATAAGTGGCAGTCTATAGATATAATATGCGCATACATAAACTCACACACACACACACACATAATCACACTCACACTCACACCTATACACATGCATTTGCCTATCTTTGTGGCACTATCCACTCATCTCTGGCGAGTTCATTGCTGCCTCTGCGTGTGCGGTCATCCAATGGGCGATAATTATGTAGTGTATTTATTATTTTAACCGCTAATTACATAAAATGCATATTAGCATGGAAATTATTTATAAATATGTTCTCCAAATGACATTGCTACCCCTGCTTTGCTCCGGCAGATCCTGCCATATCCAGTTATACCCCTGCCATGCCCAGTTATACCCCTGCCATGCCCAGCTATACCCCTGCCATGCCCAGCTATAGCTTCTGTCATACCCCTGCCACATCCTGTAATACCCTGCCCTACCCCAAATGACCCTTCCACACCCTCAAATATATCCTGACATTCCATATCCTGCCCCACCCATTCACAGCCTCCTGTCATCCAAATTGCGACATTGTTTCCCGTGTTTTCTAATAATTTTCTAATTTATTGCCCGCTTTCAATTATTGATTTTCGCCTCGTCGAGGTTTCCATGCAAATTTCTGCTAATGAATGGTTCGGCTTTTAATTTAGATATTTAGTTTAATTATTGTTGTTGTTGTCGGTCAGCGTAGTTACAGTAATTCCGAAACATTTTTTTTTTTTTGTATTTTTCCCCTCCACTTCAGCTCTTCAATTCATATGTAAATCGACAATTTAATTGTTTTATGTCATTTGTGAATAATATGCGCATTTTGATTGCACATTTCACATGCGACGAGCAGAGAATTGAATTACAGGTATAATTTGATTGCAGGTGCAGGACATGAATGCTAACTCCCTCTAAGCTCCAATCAATACACAAATCCGGATGTGTAGAAAAGGATATTTGTTTTCCCTTTTTCTGTTTTTTTTTTTTTTTTTTATACAAACACAATCGCTCAAAGGATATCATGCATCAGGCACTTGTGCATCGCAATTGAAATCAAACACTTTCGTCCTTTCAGCTCTCCTTTCTCGAACTTTAATTGCAGCACTCGAAAGGCTTAATTAAGAGGATTTAAGCAGCATTTATTGAGATCCTGGTAGGAGGAGCTTTGATATCATTTTCATATTATTATTGATTTCTCACATGAATCTCACATATAAAATAAGAGGATGAAAATATTGAAGAGGTTTTTTTTTGTGAAAGGAAACGCAGTTATTTATCGGTATAATTGTCGTCCTTTGCATATCAGCTTAATAAGGATTTTCAACAAATGGCAGAAATTCTAAGTAAATATAAGTATGACAAGGACACTTGCATCTAATTGTGTCATATGAATCGCGTGCGTACTCAAGCAATTCGCCAAGTACCATTCATATCCCTCCCACTCCCTCGCATCCTTCTTTGTCAGCGCAATTCCGTGGGGACTCGATTTGATATTTGAAATGGAAGTTGAGATGGAAACTAAATTTAAAATGTCACTACGCGTGTCAAGGATGCGGAAGAAGAAAGTTTTTTTTTTAAATAGGCGAAAATAAGAAACGAGTTAAGTCCTGCCTCAGGAGCGACCAACAGACTTGAGTGACTGCCAACGCTCGGGGTTTAAGTCAAGGAAATAAAATATTATTTAGAATTTTAGAATTATTTATTCAGAATTATTTTAATTTTAAACTCATGGTTACTCAAGGCTTATAAATAAGTTAAAAAATAATAATTTTAAATCAAATAATTTTAAATAAAAAAAAAAAAATAATTATCCCAAGTTTGCACCTAGAGCTATAAATTATTATTATCCATAATTAATTAATTTAAAACACAGAATGACTCAACCCATGAAGTTTCTTACAAATTAAATATTAATAAATAATTTAAAAAAAAAAGGAAAATTATTTATTTAACTAATAAACTTTTCAATAAAAAGAAAGGACTTTCCCTTCGAGACGAGGCACTTCATATAACTGGGAATAAATTAGATGCCAAGCTTAGAAAATAAACTGCCTCAGGACAGCTCTTAGTTTGATTCCAAAATTTGTCACAGCTTATATTGATATTAATATTGATTATCCTTTTAGTCCTTAAATTTAAATATCAATTATCTAAAATCACTCCGTAAGAAACTAATTTATTTCTCTTTTCTCATTCCAGGCAAGCTTCAGAATGATCGAACACATGAGTATGTGTATGTGTGCAAATCACTGTGAGTATGTGTTAACTGCTCATTACATAACATTATTTATTTATTTAATTAATTAAATTAATTTATTTATAAACAATACTTGACTCCATGAGTAGAGATTGAGCTCTGGGAAGGAAAAAGTTTTGCACACTGAAAGGATTAATCAACGTCAAGTTTGTGCCCAATGAAGTTTCGAGCGAAACTCTGAAAAGTATTTTTTAAAAATAGTTTTATTTATTTTACCGTTATCATTAATAAATTACCGTTAAGTATGAGATTAAATGAAGTAAACGACGGCAACTAAAAACCTGAGATATTAAATGAATGTGAAATATGAAACAGCAAAAGTTACTTTAAGTTTGTGTCGGGGGATTGGCAGGTCGCAGCGGACAGGCAAAGTGTCGCTCCCTTAGACATCTAAGTCCTAATCCACTGGGACACTTCCTACGAATCCTGTTCCTGTGCTTCATCAAGCATTCTTTGTGTCTGTTTGAACAGAAGTTGACTTATTCATCAATAGTTAAGACGTTGAGGTTGAGCCTTGGAGGCGCGAACACCTCACAAGCCGGCAGATACATGTCTCTGTGTGTATACGTGTGTGTGTGTGTGTGCATATGTGTGTACGTGTGTCTCAGCTCAACTATTAAGATATGTGTGTTAGTGCTCACTTATATGCACATAAATATAGGACGTCTATGAAATAATGAGGACAGCGCAAGTGCAGACTGAAATAGTCCTTAAAATCCGTTTTATACTTTCATTTTATTATTTTTTAATAATTTACATAAAAAATATTAAATTTAATAATTATAAATAAATTAATTTTTTATATATTTTGAAATTTTATATTTATATATTTACATGTTTTTTTAATTATATAATTTTATTTTTATGTATTTTTTATTTATATATTTATTTATTTTTTTTAAATTTTAATTCGATAATTAATTTTTTATATATTTATTCTATTTTATAAATTTAAATTTTTTAATTAATTTATTTATATAATTATAAAATTATTTATTTATGTAAATTTTAAAAATTAATTTTTTAATATATTTAAATTTATCCTTGAGGCAATAAATCATTTCCATATCATCAGGACACACAACTTGCCAATCCTGCGCACCTTTCATACAAACAAAGGTTGTCAGGACTAATCTAGATTGCATCTGCATATCCTTTTTTGCCACAATTCACATTGTCCTGGCTGCGCATTATGAATTGATTAAACAATTTTTAATTAAATAAGTCAATTACCATAAAATTCCTGCTGACTTCTGGTCTGGAACATCAAAGGCTCATGCCGCGTACCTTGGCCATTGGGTGTCCTGCGCATCCCTGGAGAGAGAACAACTTTTCCAGGAATAGCTTATATTTAATCTGCAAATAATACTTTGTGAGTCGTCATGTCCCTCGAAGGCTCAGTTTGTCCAGATGCTTCTCTCATCTCAGCTTACATTCTGATTCAAAATCCAATCGAGTCCTGCCAATTCAAGGATCTTAACATGTCTTTATTCACTCCGTTCTAATTTCATGTCTTGATATTAAATAAAAAATATCTTAGATTTTACTTCCATTTTTTTTAAATTAAAATGTTGCCTAGTCAGGATATTTTTTATCTGACTGTTGTTATCCTTAAGGCAATACCTATTTATTAAGAGAGAAAAGTATTTAAAATTATTTTGATTGAATGGAAAATTTATGAAGAACTCAAATCAAAGCATAAGGACTAAATAAATTGTTTGGCTTGAATCTTAGTTTTATGGACAAGGAATTCAAGTTTCGTGGCAGGAAGGAAGCATCCTTTTCAACTATTAATAGTTGATATCCTTTAAAAACCAATATCAATTTGATTACAAACTTAAGAGATTCTTAAGGATTCGAGGAATATCCGAAATGCCACAGAGAATTCCACTCGCCGGACAACAGTTCCCGGGGCAGATGGGCAGGACAATCTATTGGCCAAACTTACATTGGGCCAATGAAATGGCATAAAGGATGGGCCGACGATGCGATGCGAATGGAGGAATGCCGAGCTGAAGGGAGAAACATAAGCAGCTCCTTTTTCTTCACAGTTTATTATAAGCTTAACTTTCCATTTAAAAATATAAATCCCCATAAAGTGAAATGCACGCCAAGGAAATTCCAAATGTTGTGCGGATCCGTATCCTTGTAGTTTTTAACGGCCAAGCGGCAGCAAAAAAAAAAAAAAAAAATGGCACAAGGACAGCAACAATGGACAAGAACGAAAGGAACGAAAGGAACGAAAGTGAAGGCGTGTGGGCGAGGCTCGCCTGTCAAAAGAAACGCAAAGAAAGATAGCTAAAGACAGGGAGTGGGGAGTGGGAAGAGGGGAAGGGTGTAAGAGAGTGGGTGGAGGAGAAGGAGGGGGAGGGGGAATCGAAGAGAAGATAGCGAAACGGCAAATGTGTATAAATTTCAACAAAATTTCTTCAACTTAATAAAAGTTTTGCGGGTTTTTTGTTTGTTTCTGCTTTTTAGTTTGGTTGCAAAATTTCGAATACCTTTCAACTTTTGGCTAAATAATCTGCAAATACACACCAACACACCCATACAACACACACACACATTCCGAAGGATCCGAAGGATACTAGCCTGTATATGGTTATGCAAATAGCAGCATCGTATCAGCACCTCCCCACATATGAACATGTGTACATTATCAATTCATGGGAAAAAGAAAAACTTCATTTTGCCAACCGAAAGCCCCTCAGTAGCATCGGCAGCAGCAGGAGCAGCAGTAGGAGCAGGAGCAGCAGGAGCGGGAGCAGGAGTGGGAGCAGGAGCAACAATGGCTGCTGGTAGGGCTGCGGTTGGGGGAGGGGATGGAATTGTAGGGGGGGCGGATGATGACGCCTGTGCTGCGGCAGAAAGTGGCAAATGGGCCACAGGACACCGGCTGAGGGGCTGTTGCATGACGAGGTCCTGCGTAGCAGGACGAAAGGGAAACGACACTGACAACTCCCCAGATGAATGCTTCTGCTGATGGTGCTGTTGCTGCTGTTGCCACTGTTGCTGCTGCTGCTGCTGCTGCTGCTGCTGCTGCTGCCCCGTGCTCCTCATTCACATCCTGATCCTTGTCTTCCTTTTGCTGATGCCTGACATTCGAACCGAACTTACGCTGATGCCTCAAGTTAAAAGTTTATTTTAACTTTCTTGCTCTTTGTTTTTCTTCTACCAGAAACACACAACTGACACCCACACACACACACACACACACACACACACCCAGACTCACACTCGCACTGGCATTCACACTGACACAACCTACGCACACTTATGCGCTGGCAGAGCGAAAAGGATAATAAAAACTGTTGCATTAAATATGCAACTTAACGGCAAATGAGCCCTGCCATTGGATGCGGTGAGGCCCAAATAATCAACGCGCGGAGCTGATCAACCCAGGAATTTGTTTAATCAAATTTGATTACAACAAACAAGCCCCAAAGCGGCCTCAGCAACAGCAGCAGCAGCAGCAGCAACAACAGAAATACGAATACAAATAACAACAACAACAACACCCACTCGAAACAACAAACAACAACATTCCTGTGACACTTTGGGGCATTTGTTGAAGGCAAACATCGCATTGTTTGTTTCGCGTTCGCCCGAAAGTATGCAGTGGATTTTGGATTGCAAAATTCCGAATGCATATTTGATAATTAATAATTCAAAGTATTATTAACTGAAAATCAAAATCAAAAAGCCACAAGCTGAAACTAAAGCCCAGAACTGAAGCTGACGCTGGCGCTGAAATCTGAAAGCAACAATTGGCAAATGCCTCGCGGCACTCCGGAGTTCAATCAAAGTGGATTTTGGGTCAAACAAAGTAAACATCATCAATGTTTGCTCCACGTTAATACTCGGCGTGTGTGTTAGTCTGAGGCTTGTTAATTTAAGCAACAAAAAACTTTCCAGCAAACAAACAGCCAACAAAAAACAAAGCGAGCGATGGTAGAAGGAATGACAGGGGGGGAGGGGGCAGAGACGAGGGAGAAGGAAAAAAAATCACCTAAAATGTGACGAAGCCCTCATCCATATCCCGCCTATCATCCGGGTGGGTCATAAAAATATGAGCATTATTAAAAGCCATGCATGGAGTATGACAGGACGAAGGACGAAAGACGAACGGACGGAGGGACGATGCAGGATGGGCGGCGGACATCTGAGAGCCGAACAGTCACTCCCTGGGGATACGGCACGTAAATCGTAAAAAAGGTTCCAGCCAGAACAATGCCAGAGACGAACAGTGTATGGGGATCGGGGGGAGGGGGGTGGTCGAATGGATGGCAGATATGGTAGATGAGGGATGAGAGATGGGGGATGGGTGCTGGGAGGGTGGGAAATGGAGGAGCGGCGACGAGACCGGACGGTAACTACGTGCTTACTTCTCCACGTCCATGGATCGGTCGACTAGGGACAGTGGCTGGAAGTCCTTTGAATGAGGCCATATGCTGGATAGTCATTAACATCTTCTCGATCTGAAAGTCATGTCCTGTTCACACACATTTTTCGCCATGAAAATCAAAATTTTGTTGCGACACAAACAGAAATCAAAGTTCACGTGAAATATTGCACAGGATTTTACGCTCATGGATATGACATATAGATACAGATATTATATCAAGGATGCGGCTTTGAGAAACTGATGAGAGGTAAAGATAATACGGCGAATAACTTGATAAATGGAGATATAAATATATCTACAGGATAAAGAAGAACTTTAAATAAATTTTAATTTTACAAAATTTTTAATCAAATTAAAATAATTTTAAATGTTGAAAATATTCATAAATTTTATCGGTTTTACATTTAATTTTTAACTTTTCATTACCATTTTATTAAAATTAAAATTAATTTTCAATATTGAAAATACTCAGAAACTTGATAGATTATACATTTATGTACAGATGAAGAAATAAATAATAACATAATATAATACCAATATATAAAACTACCAATAATAATAATATAAAATAAAAATTGTTTCATAAATAAATAAGAATTAAATTTAACACAAATTCATAAATAAATAAGAATTAAATTTAACACAAAATACAGAAAATACTTGGGCAGAACTTAAGATGAATTGTTTAAAAAAATTATAATTTTTTTTAAATATAGAACATAATCATATATTTAAAAGATTTTACATTTAATTTTTAAATTTTTTAACAATACTAAAATTTTATTTTAATACTGAAAATTCATAAGATATACATCTATGTAAAGATGAAGAAATAAATAATAATTTATAATTATAATAGAATATAATGAAATAATCATAATAATATCTAAAAATAATAATAAGTAATAAAAATAAATTATATAAAAAATTAAAATAATAATTTTATTATATAAATTATCAATTTTTATATATAATTAAATTGTTAATTTTATTTTGTAAATTAATAATAATAATTTTTAAAGTTTATTTTTATTACACTTATCTATTTTTAGGCCTTACCTTAGATTATCTTTTTACCGCTTCTTTCGCTCTACTCCTCTACCTTTTCCCTCCTTTTCTTTCACTTCAGCTCCCAATTCTTTCCTTATCAGAGGAATACTCATGCCCATCCTTATCTCATCTGCAGGCCCATCCTTACATCTCCTTGCTTAGTCATATAACTTTATTATGTTTACACATCATATTTTTTATAAAAACTTATCCTTTTGCTTATCTTAAATATGAATTGGTTGCTTCTCTTTCATTTATCTTGGTTATTCCATGAATCATAGCTCTTTTTGGATCTGTAGCCATTTTTCTTCAGTTTCTCTTTATTTGTTTGTTCCATCCCCCGCCTTAACTTTTATTTGTTCATCTGTTTTAATTTTTAGTATTAATATTATTATAAATTTTAATATTAATATTATTATTATTAAAAAATACTATAATTATTAATAATTTTTCCATCTTATATATTTCTATTTTCACAATTCTGAACCTTTAAAAAATAACCCAAACTTTTTTTTCAAAATTCCCTTGAAACTTCTCTAAGTTTTCTTCGCCTCGTAGAACGTCTCATATTCACTTCTCGCATCGCTTCTTTCGTCTCCTCATTCTTTGGGCTCTTATTTACTTATCACCTTTTTATCCTGACCGGCATCCTCTTTCTATTGGCTGCCCGTTTCTGCTCTCCTCTCCTGCCACATCCTTAACACCTTTTCGGCCTCACTCAAAGGGGACTTTTGTAATGAACTTTTGAAATTGAAAAAAAAAACTGAAAAAAAGTCGTCTTCGGTTTATTTTAAGCCGATATTCAATATTTAGAAGGAAATAAACGAATCTCCTCTGTGGCTTACATTTGATTGTTGAAAATCCGCTTTTCCACGATTTTCATTCATGATGTTTACATTGTTGCAACTGCTGGCGACTCAGTTGCAACGGACTGGGGCAACCAAACCACAGCCTGGACTCCATGGCTCCATGACTGACTGACTGACTGACCATGGGACGGGCTGACTCACTGACAGACGGACAAACGAACTGACTCACTGAATGGCTTACCAGTCATCGGATCCTGTCCGTCTGTCCGTCTGCCCTTCTGCCCGTCTGAGCGGCAGCTTCATCCGATGCGTCATCTTGAAAGCGCTTATGAGTCCTTTGGCTTTTTAGGTCGAATAGTTGAAGCTTTTTTTGCCGACGGCTTATGCACATAAGTCGATTATGGTCACCCTTTGCTTAAACAGTAGCAGTAGATCTGGGCATCAGTGTGTGTGTGAGTGTGTGAGTGTGTGAGTGTGTTTGTGTGTGTGTTTGCATCCTTTTTGTTGATATAACCATAAATTTGTTACTCTGTCCTGTTTCCAAAGTCATGTTTGTGTGTTTTTACTTGCCTGTGACTCTGTGTGAGTCTTGTAATATGTGTGTGTGTATAAGTGTGTGTATGAGTATGTGTAGGTGTGTGTGCTCGTATGAGTTGTTTATTTGTGTCCAAAACTTTGCAAACAATATGAAAGAAAAGTCGCAATAACTGTGACAGTCATCAAAGAACGAAGATGTTCAGTGGAAGTCTGAAGGCTGCTGACACTGGCGGAGGGGAAGAGTAGAGGGGGTTGCCTGGTGGAGGGAGGGGGTGGGTAGTTTGGACTTTGCAGAACGCAAGTAGCACACAAAAGTATCAAGTGTTGCTTTTGACGGCTGCATATTGACTTAACTGTAAAAATAACAACAAGAAGAGCAGCTCAAGTGCACACTACAATAACAACAACTACAATAACAACAACTAAAATAACAACAACAATAACAATAGAAGCTGTAAGGACAACAACATGAGCAAGAAAATAAGAGGAACAATGGTCATGCCAATGACAGGTCACAGGCAGGCAAACAGATAGATGGATGAAAAGATAAAGTATCTGAGAGATACATGCAGCAGTTGAGTGAGAGGCAAAAGATGAGACACTGCCCGGCAGCAGTGGCAATCGCCCTCAGCAATAGTGTCCTGTGAATTGTCCTGCGAGCAGGTTACAGCACAGCCTGCGGGTGTAGGGAAGTGGTTTTGATGGAGTGAGTGTGGGAGGGCCAAGGGTTGATGACTGGGGACTGGGGGCTGAGGGTTGGAGGTTGGGTACTGGGATTGTGTGGGAGATGAACGAGAGCGAAAGCAAGAGGTGTCCCGGCCATGTCCATGTCCTGGCGCGTGCTGCAAGTGTTTGGATTGAGTTGTTAGGCAACTGATTTGATTTACTGAATAATAAAAAACGAAAACATGTAGACGCATACCCCAGCACATCCTTATATATACACACACACACACACACACACACACACATGAATGACAGACTGACAGACTGACTGACGTCCCATAAACAGTCATAGACACTTGGACATGGCAATTGCTTGGAGAGAATTTTGGGTAGTGGGGAGTGGGGAAGGTAGTCAGATGGGGATGGATGGGGAATGGGGAGGGGGGGCTGAGAAGGGGAGGGGCAAGTTGGATTGAGGCACGAAGCGGGAAGTTTATCAACTACAATAAGAAAATGTGACAGCAAAATAAACTTTTTTGCAAGACAAATTTGTTGTTGCCTGTTGTTGTTGTTGTTGTTGTTGTTATTGTTCGTTTTGCTGCTGTTGTAGCTTCAGTTTGTTATTATTTATTTTATTTATTTATTTATTTATTTTTGCTCAGTGTGGAAAAAAGCAGAAGTTCCATGAAAAATGCAAAATTCCTTTCAAGCAATGAGCAGCGCCAGCAATTCGCAAAACTCAGCAAAATATACCAAAAAAAAAAAAAAGTAAATAAAAAACTGAGAAAAATAAAATGAAAAAAAAAATAAATAAAATTAAGAAAAAAGAAAAATCCAAGAAGAGGAAAAATAAAACCAATTGAAATAACAAAATGATGAAAATTCCATTCGCAAACAAATAAATAAGAGGCAAAAACACAGAAGGCAGAGAAATCAGTGGAAAATACAGGAGGAAAAAAATAAAAAAAATAAAAAATAGAACAGAGAAAATACAAAAAAATAAAGATGTTTGAAAAAATGATGGAAAAAGCGAAAAAGAAAAACTCAGAAGCGAAAGTGCAAAATTGTCTGCATGTGTAACGAGATTTGCGAAGCTCTCAATGAATTCTCTATACCCTATAGACTAGGGGAATGGATTGGATTGACAGTCCCGTTAGATATGTAACAATGTCACTGTTTTTGACAAATGTCACACATTCTAGATTGTATAAATGTGTGATGTATGTGTGCCATGTGTGTCCTGTGTGTGTGTGTCAGTGTGTGTGTTCTGTGTATTGAAGGACAGATTAAATTCCTTCTATCGTCTGAATTGCCCAGTTTTACGCCTCAACTAACATGTGGCAGGAACTCAAAGCATATACCAAAGTTTATTTAGTATTTAAAATATACAAAATACTGAGCTGCAGTTACTGCAGGCTTAACAGCGACTTTTCATTTCAAACTTCGAAAGCAACAACAACAAGTCTTCAAGTCCATTTACTTCTATTCGCTGCTTCGATGACTTCACAAGTTGCACCAAAGGATTCACTTGAGAGCCTAAATTGAATTAATCCTTGAATGTGCCATATATAAATATTTAAGTGCTTATTTGTAAGTTAAGATATAGAAAATTTTCTTAGTTTATTTTAACATTCATTGCATTTATTCATTTATTTAATGCCCGCCTAATAGCCGCTTAAAGCGGATTTTAAACTTTAAATTTAGTTTTAATTCCAAATTTATTTATTTTAAATATTTTAAAATAAATTTTATTTTATTTTCAATATTTTATAATATAGCTATTTTATCTGCTTAAAAAAATCGAGAAATTTTAAATAGTTCAAGTTTGAATGCCAAATAAAAGAATTGCTTAAGGCGAGCCCAAAAAAGTATGCTACATTTTTAGTTAAAACTTCGTAGAACGAAAAGTAAAATGAGGTGATTGTTGGTTTCGGATGTTATAAATTTGTGTAAATTAGCTCGTAGCTTGTTAATTAAAAAAACTTAAATAAATTATAAACATTCTTATTTTTGCCTCTGCCAAAAAGACATGGTAGCCAAACAGTGATCCTTTTAAGAATGAAAGTTATAAGGCTACTTTGTATCCATACTTCCTTTCCCTTTTTTAGGCGCTTGGCCAAGTTCAAAAGACAATAACAACTAAACTTACAAATTAAAAACTAAACTAAACAACAAAATTTTTTTTTTTTTTTAATTTTAAAAGGTATCCAGAAATTATTACACTTATTCTTTTATCACCTTATTGTCTAAATTCTGCTCGAATAAGTGCTGCGGCTTGACTATTAATTAAGCTTAATCGCAATTTGTAAAAAATAGATATAATGAATTATGTAACTATATAACTATATAACTATAACTGGGGTCGACGTCTGTTGATGCTTCGTCCTGGACGAGTTACAACAAAACTAATTGTCACAATTGTAAATGTCAAACATCGTTATCCTTTCTAAGGCATATATCTGCCCTCGAGACCATTTTTGAATGTGCCTAAAATTTATTTATTTACGTTTCGTATATCCCTAAATATCCTATGCGTCAATTGGCTTAGAATATATATCAAACTGTAGGAAAATAACTTGAAAAGATATTGGGTATATTAAGACACTGTGCTTGATATACTCAAAGATATCCTAAAGGACATTGGACATTGGCTACTGGTGCTGGGAAATGAATACTTCCTGTCCCTAGAAATAATTTGGGCTCTTCTTCAAAGACTGACTTTGTCCTGGTGAAGCTCTTTAAGAATTGATTTATTAAATTTAAGTCGCAGATAAAAGATCAGCATTGATTAATTCCAATTAAAAAAAATGACTTATTGTCCTTTTTCACTAATAAAAAAAAAAACAGGATTAATTGCAAGAATCAGTTGGAATTTCTATATTTAGTTATTTTTCTGATTTATTATATATTTAAAGTTAAATATCTACATATTTATTTTAATGTTTATATAGTTTTATTTTCAATTTATAAATTTAAATACTTAATAAATTATTTTTATATATACTATATCAAATATTTTACTTAAATTGCTTATAATATTAAATACTCAGTAATATTATTTATTTTTATTTATTTTATGTATTTATATATTTATTTGGGATTATTTTGAGTCCAGCGCGTTGTCTTAGGAGTTTGAAATAAAATTAAAGACATTTTTATTACTTAATAAAAATAAATGATGAATTGAGCCTAATTAATATATTAACTATGTATTATTATGATAAATATATTTAACTCCTTAAAGCCTACTTAATTCCTCATTCAAGAAAAATAGAGACGTGGAATAAGATGCAAGGATATTTGCACATCTAAATTAATTTGGTTACACTGGGAGCAGAAGAGAAGAACGTACGAAGAGGAGCATAAGGAAAGGAGAGAAGAGGAGAAGGGGCGAAGGGGCGAAGAGAGATATCCAGTCACAATACATGAAGCGGGATTTATACGGCAAGGATTTCATAGAAATCGGAGGATAAAAACTGAAGTTTTTCTGAACACGAGCGCAGCTGTTGAATAGCCTGAAGTGCTGGCAATGAGTTTAAATGTCTATGTGTGAGTGTGAGTGTGAGTGTGAGTGTGAGTGTATGGATGTGTTGTGTGATTGTATGAATATGTGTATGACTGCATGTGTGTGTGAATGCTTGGATGTGTGTGTGTGCGTGTGTGTGTGTTACTTGAGAGATGAATAGAAGTGCTCGCTAGGGGCTAAGCTCAGGGCATCCCGCAGTCAAGTGGACCCTCGAGCTAAGGATTCTTACTTGGGCATCCCGCTCATAATTCCAGTTAACAGCTGTAAGCCGTAAATGCTCGTTCTTCATTTAAATTTTACAATAATTGCAAACAAGTTTGCCTACCAATTTGTTTTCATGTACTTTGCGAGGACACACCGAATGTTTAAATGCATTTCCATTGGGCCCCCCCAAACGAGTCCTGTGAAAATTCTTGCAAAGAGCTGACACATTTAATTTATAAAGGAAAACTCGAAATACGCATAAATATTACGAAAAATATTTTACATTTGTGGTCTACCACTCTGATTGTAAGTACAACACGCACACACACACACGCACACACACATATACACCCATATATATATATATCGATATACAATATATACATACACTTTCATAAAGATATCCTTGCAAAAAGCACATATACAAATAAATGTACATTTACAGCTGTTATAGCGACAATAATGCACACTCACACATGTAACCTCGCATGGACACACACACACACACACATACATACGGACATATATAAAAATATAAAATATGGGCAAACATGACGTATGCGTAACATAAACCAAAGACAAATGAACAATTGGATATAAATAAGCGACGCTGCACGCCAACACACACACCCATACAGTAACCATAACCAGAGCGTACAGCAGCACACGTACACACACACACACACACACACCGAGGCAAAGTGACTCGTATGAGACTAAAAATGAAATGCGCTGCCTGAAACGCAAGGCAACCGAAAATGGCAAAAATGCAACAGAAGCGCCCAAAAATTAACAGCAACAGCAGCAGCAGCAGCAGCGACAACAATAGTAAAAACAACAACAAGACGTGGCATGCCTGAAATGGCGACAGAATGGGTGGAAAAAAATAGAAGAAGAGGAAGAGAGAGGGAGGAAGGGGATGCGGATGGGGAAGAGGAAGGAAATCGTAGAGAGTGTCATGTAAAAAACCTTTCAATGCATGCAGCATACTTTTAGGCGGTGCGTGTTATATATATATATATAAATGTGAGTGCCTGCCTGCCACTATATATGTAGGTACGCGCGTGTGTGTGTGTGTGTGTGTGTGAGTGAGCATGTGAGACGCGTAGAAACGCGATAAAAGCAAATGCATAAAAGAGAAAAGAAATGCAAAAAGGCAACACGTCCAAACGATGGAGCCCACAAAAGCGACACACACAAACACATGCAATTTGAATGCATCTCTATATACAGACGTGTGTGTGTGTGTGTGTGTGTGCTTGTGAGCCTGTGTGTGTGTGCATTTGGTGTGTGTTCATATATAAAGCTTGGCCTGGCCGACGTGCATATGCTTGAATGCGCGTGTTCGCACTTGCACACAAAATGCAACAACATCAGCAGCAGCAACAACAACAACAATAAATACAATAACAACAATAACAACAACAACAACAACAACAACAACAACTGTGACTACAAAATGCACAGCAGCGCATTCAAAACCCCAAACACTCATATAGACTTTTCATATGCGAACTTTATATGTAAATGTGAATGCATATGTAACACTGAATGCATATGTGTATGTGTGTGTGTGTGCGTGTGTGCGTGTGTGTTTTAGTGTGTGTGGTAAAACGAGTGCAAGTGGGTAAAAATAAAACATTTTTGCAATTAATTGCGCTCAATTTAAAATGTTGCAAAATTAATTCAAGAGTCATGCCAAATACACAGGCGCAGTCATTTATGCAAACAGAGACAGAAGACGAAGAGGACGGTGGATGGGCGACGAAGGACGGGAGACGGGAGACGGTCGACTGTCGACGATAGACAGGCAAGGGGTGAAGGATGAAGTGGGAGCAAGGACGGACGAGGGAGCAGGAGCAAGGAAGGACGTACGATGGACGAGGCTGGCAGTGCAGAGGGTGATGGATATTGGGCAACGAGTAGAGGAGTCGCCTGCACATTCAGACAACCACATTCACACACACACACACACACAAACACATACATACATATAGCTAACAGTGGAGCAGACGCCTGAGGTGTAGACATCGGCATCGCACAACTGAATTGCTGCTCAAGCGAGCAGGCAAATGCGCAGTTGAAATGCATGGGAATAAAGCAGGAGGAGTAGAAGGAGGAGTAGAAGGAGGGGGAGGGAATGGAGATGGTGATTCGGATATGGATACAGACTGCAATAATGGGAAGGTAGGATGGTGGACAGGAGCACGCAAATGTGGCGTTGATGAGCGTCAGATGACGACGTAAGGTGCAGTGGGCAGTCGAGGCCCGCAGGTTTCAGGCGACGAAAGACGAATACAGTGGCAAGGCAGCAACCCACTTACTCACACACACACACACACACAAACACACACACGCACACATACGCATGCATGAAAGCCATTTGGAAAGGCAAGCACACAAGGCATCCAAGCGGCAGCCCAGACGACCAACAACCAACAATAAAAATAACAAAAGCAGCCGCTGGGGCAGAGACCGAGGTGGATTGGGGGCATCAGCAGTCCGGCTGAGGATTGGGTGGCAGGAGCGGGACAAGGCGGATAGCTGCAGTCGAAGAAAGCCAACCAAATGAGCAGCACAAGCACACATACACACACACACACACAGAGTTGGGCACACACATGGCAAGATTGTAAGTCAAATGGGTTTCTTGTTGTCGTCGTCGTTGCCTTGTCTGAGACTGAAGCCGGGGCTCTTACCGAGACCGGGACTGTTGTTGGTTGCAGGTCCGGGTGCGGGGCCGGGGATACCAGAAACCGAAGCAGCAGCTCCAAAGGCAGAAGAAGCTGGAGTTGCCGGTCCGGAAGTCGGCAGTTGAAATTAAGCCAACAGCAATTATGGTAACGAATGCAGCAAGCAGCGGCAATTACAGTCCAGCAATTGTTAAACATGTTTAAAGGCATTAAAGCCTCGCCCCAACTTGGCCAACAAAACGAAGAAGGAGAAGAAGGAGAGGAGGAAGAAGAAGAGGCACTTAAAGAGGGAGAGGGAACAGGACGAAAAATGAACCGAAAAATGAAATGAAGTCAAAAATATTTTGATTGTTCGATCAACTGAGGGGAGAGTTTAATCTTCAGGATGTACCGTTATAAGTCCTGCAGCTGCAGAATCTAACGGTAAATAAGAAAGCGTGAACTAGAAGAAAGATGTGGCACCTAAAGAAGGAGGAGGCAATGAAATGTGAACTGAAATCAAGTATGAAATATTTTGATTACTTGAGTATCCTTTCTCCAGGAAAGTCTCCATCGGTTACGAGGCTGAAGGATGCGGTCTTCAGTCAAGTAGCTCCCTCAGTTGCAGAATCTTACTGTGAGAGTAAAGCCTTTTAAGGCTAGATGATCTCTCCTCTCATCTGGGATAAGATTAGAATTGAAGATGAAGAACGATGCTGAAAGCCGTCAAGGATTGTCCAAGGATGCCAACAGCGCACGCATACCGCCTCCCTAAGCCTGCCAAGCACACACACACAGAGGGACACACATACGCACATACAAGCTACTTGGACTTATATTAAAAGTCTATTGGGTGTAAGAAGGAGCATTTTATGGCTCACTTGAAGGACGATGGAGTAGCAATCACTTCTCGAGTTATTCACACAGAAAGTAATGGACTCAAGTTCATGGGCAATTTTCCATACAACATATACCATATACCATATAGCATATACTATATGCTCCATTCCCCATTCACTTGCAACTTGTTTCCTATGCCCGAATCCTGGCTGAGAATCCTTTACTGGCAGCTTTTCAATTTTAATGATATTTGCGCAATGATTGAGCAATCACGACTATTAGATAACACATGTCAAACAAATAGAGTCGCTCTATGAAGCCGTCCGTATATGGGTTATCTCCCCCCAACCCCCACCCCATCCCAACCCTTCCTTGGCCCACAGTCAGCAAGTAAAATGGAATGTAAAGAGGAGGAAAAAACAAAAAATAATGACTGGGGACACACACGCGTGCCCCGGTTCAATGGAGCTATCGCTGAAAGCGTTCAACACAATGCGTTTTACAAACTCCCTAAAGCTATTCCGAAACCGAGTCCTTCTTCCTTTTTTTTTTCTCTCTCATTCTGAAGGCGAAAAAAGCAAACAAAATGAAAAACAGCAAACGAAGTTTTTTCCTTGTTCCCAGCGATGCGTTCAGGGGGCAGGTTGAGGCGAAGGTGGAGGCGGCAAATGGCAAGTGGAGAGTGGAAGGCGGGGTGCGGGGAGCGGGGGGATGGCAAAGAAGCAGACGACATGTCTCGGTGTGGGCAAATAAATGCCAAGTGCTACGCAAAACCAAATAAAGTCGAGCACATGCATACAACGCACACACACACACACACACACACACATATATACGCACACTCATACACGCATTCCCATACATGGCAACGTTCACTTACACCCACGCAGACACTTACACGCACGCACATTTAACAGTAACAGACGTTGGCAATGAACACCAGTGCACAGCCAGCGCACAGTGGGACAAACATCAGTGTTTGCCCAGCGAAAAACTCACTTGACTCCCATTCAAAAATAATTTGTTTGTTTTTTCAAGCCTTATAAAGAATTGATCTCTTAAGAGCAAGCAATTTCATCCATTTACATGCCCTGCACAGTGGGACCAAAATGCAGATTTCTCAAAATAAAATTTAACTCGACTTTAAACGGTTTTTTATTTATTTATTATTTTTTTCTTTCTTAAAATTTGGAAGTCAGTTAGAATTTTTTTTAACTTCTTATTTATTTTATTTATTTCTATAATTTTATATGGAAAATTTTCTTAAGTTTAAATAAATAATTTGTCATGGAAAATTATATGTTTTTTTTAATTATAATTAATTTTAAAAATGTTTAATTATATTATTTTTTTTTTATTTTTACAGAAAGTTTAAGGAAGTCGAAGAGATAAAAGAGTTAAAATTATTATAAATTTTTATTAAATTATTTAAAAAAAAAAAATTATAACTTTTTATTTTTTTAATTATTTCAAAATAATTAATTTTTTTTTATTTTAACCATTTTATGTAGTTCAAGTATAACTTAAAAATAATAAAAAAAAAATAAAAAATAAAATTATTTTTAAACTCATAAATGGAAGGCAATAATTTGAACAGGATTTTCCCGTGTATAGAACTCACTTTCAAGGACACTCATGAATACGAAATTCAAGGATATTTGAGAATTTTGTGCGCTTAATAATTAATTAATTTGACTTTCGAGCGTTTGGTACCAGTGTTCGATGCTGGCAAAGTAGGCGACTGGCAGAGTCTTTAGTCCTTTAGTTGCTCAATTTCAGTTTCACACTTCCGTCGCCGCAGAAAATACACACACGTGTATACACACACACACACACACACACGGACACACAGAGACACAGACACACAGTGCACACATGTATGCAGATGGGTGTCCTTTGGCTGCAGGCGTAAAAACGTGAGGCGTACAATTTACGCCAAAAAAACAACAACAATAACAGCAATAACAACGGCAACAACAACAACAACAACGTCAACAACAACAACGGCAACAACAATGGCAAAAACAACAATAGCAACAACGATAACAACAGTAGCAGCTTGGAGCATGATGAAGCGGATGGGGCAAAGGGAAATGGCGTCGAGGAGTGCGCAAAGGACATGCAACAACAATTAAAGTTTGAAAGAAGCAACGCCGGCGACGTCGCCCGACACGGAAAAAGTAAACCGAGCAAAAGTTGTTAACGGCGCATAAAAAATGAAAGAAAAACTGCACGGGGCCAGAGCCGAGGCAATGGTGAGGTTGCTGCTCCTGCAGCCAGGATCAAGACAGTCGCGTCGAGTCGAGTCGAGTCGAGTTGAGGCACGTTGAGTGGTGGCAGGGGATGAGGAGATGCCACGATGAAGCGGAGAAGCATTGAAGATGGTGATGTGAGGGATGCATTGGATGGCCAGGGAGGTGGGTAGGAGTGGGGAGTGGAGAGTGGGGAGAGGATGTGGAGGCCAAGGCGGGCAGCCAACTGCCAAGTGGCAGTCGTGCAGTAAAAGGCACGCGCATGAGGCAGCCGGAGGACAGCAAATGGACGGACAAATGGCACGAGAAGCGAACAGACGGACGTACGGATAGGCGAGCAGGCAGACAGGCAGACAGACAGACAGGCAGCTAGCAAGGCGGACAAGCAGACAGATGGACGGAAGGAAGGAGAGACAAGCAGACGATGGCAAGGACCTAAGGACACATGGACGCAGCAAAGTTTTGGGGCGAACAGAACGGCGGCAAATTCGCATGCAAATTGTGCGCGAAAAAAGTTGAGAAAATGCCAAAATAAAAGAAAATTTGGCGGAAAACGCAGGCGAGCAAAGAGAAGATCGACCAAGGGATGTGGTGGGAGGGGGGAGGAAGGGAAGGGAGGCATAGGAAACGTAAACCGTATGTTGGTAAGAAAGTTTTCACATATAGAAAAGAGCAGGGCACACACTCACGCACACACGCACATTCACACTTAGGCACACACATGCACCCACACACACACACACACACACACACACACATGCAAACACACTCACATGCTCACATATGGTGTGTGAGTGGCAGAACATAAATGTAAACAATAAAATTGTTAAATAAATACTTAAAGTGTGGGTGGAACGACCAAGGGTGTGTGTTGGAGTTCGGTTGTGTGTGTATGTGTGTGTGTGTGGGGGTGAGGGTGGGGGGATGTGGGTCACAGTATTTATGCAATGTATGCCTACAACTGGCGGCCAAACAGCGAACGGAAGAGCTTTTGCTTGTCATCATTTGACGACCCGCTGCCGGCAAAGGTGTGAGACAACGGCAATTATCACAATTGTGCCTGAAGACCGCCCACTGCCATGCCCACTTTCCACGCCACACTCCTCCCCCTTCCATCATTCCACCATCTACAGTATCGCATTCCTCACTCCCCATCCCCCAGAGCGAGAAGAGCTTGTGAGTCGTTGTTGTTGCTGCTGTTGCCATAGTCATTTTTCCCCCCACCAACACACACACACACACACACACACACACACACATATACTCCTTTTTGCCCCCTCCCCAGACTACAATCATTGCCATTGCTATTCATTCATTCATTCGTGCGCCAGCTTTCACCTCCCCACCCCTCCCACTTTCCACCCCCCCCTAGGCACAAAGCCTGCCCTCCATTCATTTGGCACTACGCATTGTTTGTGCCCGACGCCTTGCCGGCCTTTTGTTGCCGGAGCTGTGTTTACATTTACACTTTGCAAGCATCATTTCCATGCCACGTCTAATGCTCAAGGCTTTGTGGCAGCAACGACAGCAACAATACAGGCAGCAGCAGGAGCAGCAGCAGCAGCAGCAGCAGGAGCAGCGGCAATCGCAGTTCGCAGTTCGCAGCTCGCAGCTTGCGACTTTGAAAAGCGCGTTGCCTACTTTGCGGCGCATTTAGTTAAATTGTTTATTTACGCGTCTTTCCCTAACCCCACCCCCTCCCACTCCCTCTCTCTCTCTCTCTATCTGTCCTTTCCCTGTCAGTCCTGTCGTCGCCGACAACGTCTGCTTTCAGTTTGTTCACAATCAATTAAAAGTGAGAGGCGCCAATGTTTAATTAAGCTAAAATGCAGCACTCCTTGCATTCATTGCCCTGTCGCAATTTCCCGACTTTATTTGCCCCCCCCCTCCCCACCCACTCTCCATCCCCTCCCCCCCACTGACAGCCGTATTAATGAGCAACTTCGAGTTTTGGCCGCGTCGTCGAAATTGAGTTATTAGTAGCTCATTATTGAACTTTTTAATGCAGTCAGTCAAATAGTTAGAAGCCGCTGACATGGAATATAAATTGGATTTCCGACTGCTGGAATAATTCCCCCACCCCTCCCTCCGTCCATCCCTTGGCTAAGCTGTCGAGCGTAAAAAGTCGCCAATAATTGGCTACTAATGGCGCCACATAAAAACTTTTGCCGACTGCAATAAAAAATCTCATTGAGAAGCGCTGGCAAAAAGTTTCTGCATAAAAATAAAGGAACAAGTAACAAAATCAAGACAAAACAACAACAGCAACACAGGCAACAACAGCAACAACAACAACAACAATAAAAATATAAATGAAGCAAACAATTAACATTTTCATTTTGTGATTTTCCGCTTAAACTTTTTGCAGCGCTATTTATTGCACTTGTCAGTGTTTGTTGTAGTTGTTGTAGTTGTTGTTGTAGTTGTTGCTATAGTTGTTGCTGTTGCTGTTGCTGTTGCTGTTGCTGCCTCTGTTGTCGCTGTTGTCATTGTTGTTGTTACTTAGAGTGAAATTCATTAGCTGCAGTGGAGAGTGAAGGCTGCAGGACTGCAGGGCGGCGGGGCGGCAGGGCGGCAGGGCGGCAGGGCGGCAGGGCGGCAGGACTGCAGGTCGGCAGGACTGCAGGTCGGCAGGACTGAAGCTGGACACCTGCAGCGACTGTTGTCATCTCATTGCCTTTGTATGTGGTAATGGGCGTGGCTGGCATGGTTAGAGATGAGTGTGTGGGGGGGAGTCAAGCAGGAGGCTGGGTGTTGGGGTGTTGGGGCTGCCAGCGACTCACTTGGCACGCGCATTATTGCAAACAATTTGCCCTGTTTGTTCAGTGGACAAATAACAAGTAGATGGGCCAAGGGATGGGCAGCTAAAGGACGAAGGATAAAGGACGAAGGACAAAGGACAGTGGCAGTAACTGTAGCAGCAGCAGCAGCGAAGCGTCGAAAGCCGGCGTTAGCAATCGGAAATGTTGCCAAAGTTCTATGGCAGTCACACACACATACACACACTCACACACACACACACACAGTTACTCCCCCAAATAAGCAAAACGTAGACTCAGACGCCAAGCAGCGGGCTAACACACACACACTCACACACACACACACTTATAAGCAGTCACATACGTAGCAGCTGACGCGCAGCCTTCCAGGCATAAACAAAACACACACAGCCACAAACAAAAGCTCATACACACACACACACATGCATACGCACACACACACACACATTCGTAGACATGCACTCACACTCTTATGAGCACACACAATGTATGTAGTTATGCACTCAGTCGTAACTCCTCCGTGTTGGCTCTTGGCTGTTGCCTGACTAGCAAAGTCACGCTTCGTCCCTTCACCCCACCCGCTCCTTGAGCACCACCTCTACCCTAGCTCCCCCCCTCCTCTCTGAGTGTACTCGCCTTTGCCTTTTTGCCTGCAGTGTTTGTTTTAATTTAAATAAATGAGCTTAAGCTTGATCCTTTAAGGCCTGTGTACTGCTGCTTATTTGCTGCCGTTGGCGTCAACGCCTTTTGTTGTTGTGTTGGTAATGGCAGCGACGATGGCGACGATGGCGACGATGGCGACGATGGCGACGACGGCGATGGCAGAACCCGTTGTTATTTACTTGACACGCCCGCGATGGGGCGACAACGTCATCATTCCGGAGCGCAGCAAAGAATCTGCTGGGGCTCAGCACTTTTAAGTCAAATTGCTTTGTCGCTGAGCTGCGACGGTCATTTACCGTTTACCATTTGCCATTTACCGTTTACCGTTTGCTGCCTGCCTGCCTGCCTGCCTGCCTGTCTGACTGACTGACTGCCCGCCTGTCTAACTGACTGACGTGCTGGCTGCCTGCCTCACTACCTGCTTGTCATAGCCTCAACCTCGGATGACGCTGACCTGCAATTTCAGGGGCTCGCCCTCCGTTCCATCCTGCATCTCCTTCTGACCTCCACACTTCCATTCGTTTGGGGGACAGCGAAGGACGCTGGCATTTGAGACATTGAGCGCCACTAGGTGCTAGGTCAAGCAGGTCCTGGCAGAGCTGTCAACCAGCTGCAGACTTCTGTTTTAGCTTCTGCAACTGCTTCTACTCCTACTTCAGCTGCTGCTCCTGCTCCTGCTCCTGCTCCTGCCCCTGCATCAGCTCCTTCTACTCCCCCTGCTTTTGCATCAGCTCCTTCTCCTGCAGCAGATCCTCCTTCTCCGGCATCAGCTCCACCTTGTCCTTCTGCTGACGCTTGTCGCTCAAATGTTTGTCGTTCTCGCCATACCCTGCATTCATTAAGTATGCCCAAAGAGAGAGTATTAAAGTTGTGCCATCGCTTGTAACACACCAAGTGAAGCGTCTTCCCACTGCATCCAGACAATCTCTTAGAGGCGAGAGAGAAATTAGTTTTTGTCTCTTTGATGTGTCTCTGGCTTCTCGCAATGAAGTCTCTGCAGCTTATAAAGTGCTTTTAAACTTTGATAAACACCTTATGTGACACTCGTTCCCAGCCCCCAATGCCCATCAGTAGATTAGGCGGAACGGAACGGAACGGAAAGAGAAAGAAAACAATTTAGGCAATTCATGCCGAGATATACATCTATCTCTTTTCAGCATTCGCATTAAGATAAGTGAATTTCAATTTAAGGCATTTTTGCGCACAAGAAATTAATTTAAGAGTTCCTGTGGGTAATAAATAATTCTTAAATTTATATAAATAAATAATTGCATAAAATTCATGCAAATTATTTTCTATTATTTATTAATTCTCCATGTCAGTGACAAACAGAAGCAAATAAACTTTAGAGCGGATTGTTTAAACAAATTAAAAATTGAAACAAATAAAAATTACTAAATGTTAAATGAAAGTTAAACTAAAATTAAATTTTTATATATTTTTATTATTTTATATTTGAAGAAAACCACATCTTACTGAATAACTAATTAACATAAATAATAATAGAAATTTTAATTATGTCGCATTTAATATATTGACTCATATAAACGGAAATTAAATAAAATTGAAAATTCATTACTTTTTTATTTTTTAAATTTATTAAGTGTTTATTTTCTAAAACAATAAATTTATTTTCTAAACGAGCAAATGTTTTTCCTTCTCAATTCCCATACAAACGATTAGCCCAGCGAGTGAATTTTATTAACGAAATGAAAGCAGTGCAATGGCAAGCAGTTGATTTTAATGAAAGCAGAGGCAACTTATTACAAATTAATAAAAAATAAATAAATAATAAAAAAATAATAAATAACAAAAAATAAATATTAAATAAATAATTAATAAATAATAAATAAAATATTTATATTATATTATATTAAATAAATAGAAAATAAATAATATCTAAATAATAAATCAAAATATAATAAATAATAAATAAATAATATATAATACAAATTTAATAAATGATAAATATATAAATAAATAAATATATTTTTATTATTAATAAAAAAATTTTATTTAAATAATAAATAAATAATAAATAAAAAATAAATAAATAATAAATAAATAACAAATAAATAATAAATAAATTAGAAATATTTAATAAATAATTATTAAATAAATAATAAATAAATAATAAATAAGTTATTAATAAATAATAAATAAAAAATAAATAAATAATAAATAAAAAATAAATAATAAAAAAATAATTAATAATAAATAATAAATAAATAATAAGTAAATAATAAATAAGTTATAAAAAATAATAAATAATAATATAAATAAGTTGTCCCTGGGTATCGCTCAGCCAAGCAGCTCCTCTTTGCCCAGCGACTATAACAGTACTTCAAAGGTTTTGCCATTGTGTTGGTTCACTTTGGTCTTTTCGCTGTCGGCGTTAGGTGAACTGCCTCCTTTCCGCTCGCTGCCTCAAGCGCTCCATCCCCCTCTCTCCCTCTCTCGCTCTCTCGCTCTGTTAGTGCCCTGTCGCACTTACCGCCATTCCTCTTCGTTGCAATGACAGTGGTCGTCCAGCTGCTGGGTTTACCTTGCAGCAACTGCGCTGATTTGCAGTTTCTTCTTTTCATTTGTTTGGCGCAGTTTTTCGCCATGTTTTTTGTTTACACGGCAAATTTATTTATGTTCGGGCTGTGGCACATTTTTGGGGTCGTCCTTAAATATTCCCTTTCTTAAGTGCTGATGCAAATTTGTTTTCTCTGACAGCTGAAATGAATGAAAAACTAGAAATAATAGTTTAACCCATTCTGCCGCTCCAACAGATGCCCTTTATTGGGTTTTCAAGGAAGGAGGCCAGGAATTTTTCCAATTTCCGTCACTGAGTATATTTTTTATACTGTGTGATTTACAGTATTTTTATATTTTAGCCTAATGAATTAAAGAACAATATAATTTTATATTTTTTATTTTGTTTTTTTTTCTTTTTGCATTTAATTTATTAATTATTTCCCCCATAAGCGTGTGCCCCATGAATCCTGCGATTATTATGAATACATTCAAAGAACGTGCCGTGAATATTCCGGAAAGTAAATTGACAAATTTCAAAGAGTATAAAATCGTAAAATTTATATAATTTCCCATTGTTTAAGCCTTCTAAATCCACTCCTTCCGCATCCTGTCACCACCTTCCCACTCCTGCTGACTCCTGCCTGAATTTGCATAGCGTGCAAAATAATTATAAAGTACAATAAAGTTTAAAAACCAAAGTTCAAATACAAAACCAAAAATAATTATTAGATTTTGGATTTTTGAATTATCTCAAAAGTAGATAAAATATATCAGATACTGTATTAATCGTGTATTAATTAAACGAAGTGTAGAAAATAATAAAACGGAGAGCTATAAATTAGCACATAAATCCGATAGTTAAAATTTAGTCGAACTTTGTTTGTTTACACATAATTAAAATATAAAATTAATATATTTATTTTCTATTATTTTTATGTACTTTTGTTTGCCAGAGAAAATACCGCAGTTTTTAATTTTATTTATTTATTTGTTTTTATTTTTGATAGGAAATTAAAAACTGCGGCTGCTCCTCCGGAAAACAGGCGGATACTCAATTATTGTATATATATACATTATATATATATGTATATATATATATATATATATATATATATATTTTTATAGTTACTGATAATCCAATAAGTTGGACACTTAAGTGCTCATCATTAAATAAATTTTTAATTAGTTTTGAGCAAAGCAAAAGTTTCAGATTTAAATACTTTTCAAAGTAAAAGCGTTTTTTTAACGTCAATTAAATTTCTCATTAAATTAAAAAAGGAAAGGCAACGCAGTTAAAAATATGAAAATTTAGCTTTTATTCTTTATGTATAAAAAGAGTTTAATGGCGTCCAATTATAAATATATTAAATGCACACAATCGTAAATATCCTTAAGAAAGCACCCTTTAAATTTTTCTTGAAGTTTAAAGTCTGTTAAGCGCTTAATAACTTTAAATAATTTATTTAAAATATTTAAGTATTTTTTTTATATAATAAATAAATATTTTAAATAGTCAAAATGTTTGCAGCTATAGAAAAATTAAAGAAAATCAATTAAATAATATTTTATTATTAGTTTCCGGCTTTTCCTCAACTTCTAAGTCGTCGCTGCTTCCGCCTTAACAGAGCGCAAAAAGCCACTGCTTGCATTTCTGTTAACTCCCGCTGCAAGCAGCGCCTAATGCATCGCTGCCCTTTGTACTTTAACAGAGGAAACGTTGTTGCATAAATAATAAACAATTAGATGGAAAAAATATTAAAATCGTACACAAAAATGTTGCAAGTGTGGGGTGCGAGTCGGTTTTTTGTTGTATTTGTGAGTCACTTGCCACAGTGAGTGCATTCAGTGTACAGACAGTTGCTTGTAAAGCTGCGGAGGGTAATTCAATAAGCAAATCGCATTTCCGCCGCTGAAAGTTGCCCGTACTCCGTGACGACATTCAGGACACTGTGGCCCAAAGGAATCGCATTGACACCTCGTCAGAAGTGCTGCACTTCAGTAACTGGTTTAGGGCAAATTTAGTATTAGCCGAGCGCTCAATTTCACACAGAAATTCAATTACAGGCGCGTCAAAGTGCAGTCGCGCGGCATGAGGCGGTATAAGCAGTCGTGAGGCATGAGCCATGAGCCATGAGCCATGAGGCATGAGACATGGGGCATGGGGCATGGGGCATGAAGCGTGAAGCGAGGTAACTTGTTGTTGCACTTACGGACAGAAAGGCGGTAGGGTAAACGCAAATGAGCGAACACCTCGTTAGTTTTTGCGTCTTGAAACTTTTTTAATATTTACATTCATATTTTGCACCTTTGGCTTTGCCAACGCTCCAAACTCTTTTTTAAGTTTATTTTCTGCTTTCTGTTTTCTTTTTTATTTTTTCTTTTTTCAGTTTTCTGTTTTCTATTTTCGCATTTTTTTATTTTTATTTTTACTTTTATTCCTGGCCTGCTTTTAATGCTGCTACTGTTTGGGCCCCTGCAAGCGCTGCCGCTGCCGCTGCCGCCGGAAGTGTGCAAAGTGTGTGCGAAGGGGCACCATAAATTTGTGTTTGTGTTGGAAATTGCATTTACCTTTACTTTGAGCCGTGGATCAGGAAAGAAGCCGCTTGAGATATAGCGACGGGCGTGGGTGGGACTGGGGAACAACGCTGGGACTGGGACCTATGGCCGCCATATTGGCCGCGCCTAAAAGCAGGCAGCGGAAAATTGTAAAACTGTTCACCGCACATAATCAAGTTAGTAGCTCTAGCGGAGGCATGCGGCATGTAGCATGCAGCATACAGAATGTGGCATGTGGCAAGTGGCATGTGGCATGCGGCAAGCGACACGCCCACTGGCAACCCCCCTGTATTGTTGATTGCTATTGTTGCAGCCACCGCTGTTGCAGCACTTAAACCGAACAGCAATTTCCATGCCATGCCATGTATATGTGTGTGTGTGTGTGTGTGTGTGTGTGTGTATGGAAGGATATAAATTTTTGGTAGCAATTTTTGATGTGTTGTTTGGTGGTTTTTCACAATTGCGTTTTTTGTGCTTTTTCTTGCAGATGTCAACGGCACTTGGGAATGATGCAGATGCAGTGAAATCAAAGCCCCGCGCGCAATTTGTACAAACAACGCACCCAGCGAATAGGAATAGAAATCCGAATCGGAATCGGAATCGGAATAGAAACAGAAATAGAGACAGAGATAGGAATAGAAATAAAAATAGAAATAGAAATTCAAATGCAAATAGAAATTGCGGCGGTCGCAACAAAAAAATATACCCATAAAATAACAAAAGTGGCAACAACGTCGAATTGAGCAACAGCTGCAAGGAATAACAAACGTCAGCTGCAAATCACAAAAACAAGCCGCAACAACAGCAACAACAACATTAGTGACAAACAATAATAACAACAAAATGGAGAGCAATTTAGGCCCGCTCTTTGTCATTTTGATAATGGCCGCCAAATGCGCCAATGGTTTTCCACAGAATCAGCATCATGGTAAGTGTGTGTGTGTGTGTGTGTGTGTGTGTGTGTGTACTATGTATGTCCATTGCCTTATATAATCCTAATTCAATCTAATGGCCACGTGCTGTGCACAGAGTCAAACTCACAGCTGGATCCTGATCCGGAGTTTATTGGCTTCATCAACAATGTCACGTATCCTGCGGGTCGTGAGGCCGTCCTCGCCTGTTCGGTCCGAAGTCTGGGCAAGAACAAAGTATGTTGTGCGGCAGTTTAAAATAGTTATCCAATTAATCTAATCCCATTCCCCATTTACCCATCAGGTGGGCTGGCTGCGCGCCTCCGATCAAACGGTACTCGCGCTCCAAGGACGCGTCGTAACTCACAACGCAAGGATAAGTGTCATGCACCAGGATATGCACACGTGCGTACAGATTAACAATAAATTCAACACTCACACTTCACTTCCCTCCCCTCCCCCAACCACTTTTTTAAGAAATAAAAATAAATTCATTGCTTGCCACTGTTAAATTTACACGGATGACCCTCACCTCTGTTAAGTTTGCAATTTAAAAAAACTCACCTCTGTTATGCTTTAAGCCTTTAGCTCTAAGCCTTGAATTTAAATTAAAATTCATTAAAAATATATAAAATATATAATTTAAAATTAATTAATAAATTAAGATTTATATTTTTATATTTTTATTTTTGTTTTAAATATCCTCAGTTTATGTTAAGACGAAATTGTCAATTAAATTAACTTTTTATCTTTTTTATAATTAATTATATAATTATTAAAAATTTTTTTAATAATATATACTAAAATATTCCAAAATAAATTTTATTATATTTATTATATTTTATTATATTCGTTGCTTTTATAGCTAATATTTTTATTATAGACTGGCATCTATGTTATGTTAACATTTTAAAGAAATTCAGCTCTGTTATGCTAAAGCCTTGTTTAAAGAGAATACAAATTATCTTAATTTAATGTATATATAATTAATATAATATATATTATTTGCTTTATTACGTTCTTGTCCAGTTCACGTATTCAATTCATTCCTCTGTTAAGTTAACAGTACAAAACTCTTTGCCTCTGTTAATTGCTCTTTCAGTTGAGTTTCTTTTGTTTAGTTGACATTTTCAACATTTAAAAAATTGATTTTATTTAATTATATATTATAATAAATCTACAAATATTTATTGGTAATAATTAAGTACAATTAATGCTTATTTTTTAATTTTTTTTATTTTTATTTTATATTTTATTTAAAATAAAAAAATGTTACCTCATTTTTGATACAAAAAACCCAATTTAATTTATACCTGATTTCTGATGCGTCGTTCTGCTGATTTATATCTTAATTTAAAAATAATAAATACAATAAATTAAATTCCTTTATTCAGCTGGAAATTAAGGATCAGCAAACTGAGGGAAAGTGATCGAGGATGTTACATGTGCCAAATAAACACGAGTCCCATGAAAAAGCAAGTTGGATGCATCGATGTACAAGGTATGTGTGTTTGTGTGTGTGTGTGTGTGTGAAGGCATCTTTTGATTGGACATGGATTACAAATTAGTTGCCTCTCCCTCTCCCTCCCTCTCCCTCCCTCTCCTCTCTCCTTTGCAGTGCCGCCGGATATAATCAACGAGGAGTCATCCGCAGACCTGGCCGTACAGGAGGGCGAGGATGCGACACTCACATGTAAAGCCACCGGCAATCCCCAGCCGCGGGTCATCTGGCGACGTGAGGATGGAGAAATGATTCTTATACGTAAGGCGAACGGTCGGGAGCTGATGAAAGGTGAGTGTGTGATACAAACAAGCCAAACTGCCACAGGGCTGCTCACTCCCAGCCTCCTCCACAGTGGAGACCTACAATGGCTCCTCCTTGAAGCTGGCCCGCCTGGAGCGACGTCAGATGGGCGCCTACCTATGCATTGCCTCGAATGATGTGCCGCCGGCAGTCAGCAAGCGCGTCTCGCTCAGCGTGCAGTGTAAGTGCAACACCCACTGCTCCGGGGGATGCGTCTATATGCAACATTGTTTACATTGCAGTTGCACCCATGGTGCGTGCACCAAGTCAGTTGCTGGGCACGCCGCTTGGATCTGATGTGCAGCTGGAGTGCCAGGTGGAGGCCTCACCCTCGCCCGTTTCCTATTGGCTGAAGGGAGCGCGCACCTCGAACGGCTTTGGCAGCATCTCGACCAGCAGCCTAGAGTCTGGCTCGCCGGGGCCCGAAATGCTCCTGGATGGGTAAGCATTAAAAGGACTTCATTGTTCCTGTCCCCACACAATATTCACTCACTCACTTATCCCAAAACTCGCACAATCCCAAACTCACCCGCTGACCAGGCCCAAATATGGCATCACGGAAAAGCGCGATGGCTATCGCGGCGTCATGTTGCTCGTGGTCCGCTCCTTCTCCCCCTCGGACGTGGGCACCTATCACTGTGTCAGCACAAACTCGCTGGGCCGTGCCGAGGGCACACTCCGGCTGTACGGTGCGTATACGTAATCTGACAGTAAACCAACAATTCTCATGCGAAATCTTCTTGTTGTTATCCTTGTTTTTGTCCTTGTTGCTGTTGTTGTTGTTTTTGTTGTGGCTGTTGTTTATTTTATCCTGCAGAAATCAAGCTACATCCAGGCGCTTCGTCGAGCAACGATGATCAACTCAATTTCATAGACGGTAAGTTGATAATTTGGGGCCTTAAGCCCAATGCCAAATATGAGAGGTGACCCATGCGGCGCTCACATTTACCGTTCATCCTCTTCTCATCCTCGTCCTGTGCAGGTCTGGAGGAGGCGGCGCGGAACGTGGCCCCTGCCAGCGGGGATGCCACGTGGCTGTCGCATAGCTTACTGCTGGCTGTGGCTGCGGTGGTGGCGCTTGTGCCCTGGTCGCCGCGGTGGTGCGCGTGATATCAAACCTGAGCGAGAGCCGGCAATCAAGTATTCCTACAGGTGTTATCCAGCCCATGAATCGACCCACTGTTCCGCTTAAGCTCCCGCTCGACCACCCCAATGCCCTGATGCCCCGTTGCCCCAATGCTCCAATGCTCCAATGCTCCCCGCCAGCGCCTGTGTTCCTCTTAACCCCCATCATGTGTCGCGTTCATTTTTTGATTTTCATATATCTCGATATCTCTCGATAAGCCAAAACATATTGCTACACATTGCCAAAGCGCTGTGGGCGTGTCCGATGTCACGATTCGCCCACCTCGCATATATCATTTACGTACGTATCAGATGAAATGTTGTTCCCCCTCCCACTGAAAATTGTGGCCAAATTATCGAGTGGCCCTGCGGGGCCGGGACCTCGCGTTCCGCAGCCGTCGCAGCCGCCAAAAATCGAATACCAAAATATGTCGCATAATGTTACATTGCATATACATAATTAAATAATAAATATGAATACTATAAAATAGTGCATAAATATAATTAACGAAAATTATTGAATAAATTATCGCAAAATTTTGTCAAACGCTTCCTTTGTTTTCACTCCACGTACCTCCCTCCGCCCCACCCCAAATTATTCGCTGCTCTCATCGATCCATCGGGTGGCCACAATTTCAAAATAAACAGAAATAAATTGGGTTAATTATATTAAGGGGGATGAAGAGGAGATGGGGGAGATGGGGGAGGAGGCACTGCAGCTAGGGAATTGCGGCAGTCGCTCTTTGTATTTGGCTGCGTTTCTAGTGAAATGTTCTGGCATAGTCAAACCCTGTCAAGGCAGTCTCTTCGATTCCCTGGCTTGCAGGTGACTCACTTGATTGAAGGTAGAAAATTCGATTACCAGTGCAATGGAATAAAGTAATTAAATTTTGATGTACCGCATAGCAAAAGGCTAAAGGACGAAGTGACTTATGAACAACATTAATCAGTAAATAATTTTGTTAGGCACGTCGAAAGACGACAACATTTTATGGAAATGTGGCAACGCTGGTGACAAGATTTATTAAGCCACGGAATTTAAAATGAAGGACTCATTCATAGTTTTAAATAAAAATGAAATTACCTCCGATGAGCAGCCTTAATTCATGGTCAAAGTGCTTCACGTTGTTCCTCTGGCCTGCGCGTGTGTGGAGTTCCAGGAACTTAACTATTCATCACTTCACATCAACTAGCGAATAAAGCGTAAATCACAATTAGCTTCTCTCTAACAAGGATAATTATAAATTACAATCAAATGTGGACAAATGACTTCTTTCCGATTGCATTTCCGCTTCAACGTGCAACGTGCGAAGCCCAGCCGATTGCGCAGCAGCGCCATCTAGCGGTCATAGCTCAAAGCGATCTCTGCTTGAGCAAGCGATGCTTAAGAAAAAGAAGAAGAATCATGAAATAACAGGGTGAAGATTCCTCTAAAAACAACTCACGATTTTTGGATGGATCTCTTAAATAAAAAAAAATATGAAAAGATTTAATTTATTAAAAATTATATTTATTAATAAGCAATAAAAAAATTATTTTATTTTTATCATTTTAAAAGTACCTGTTAAATTCCAGCTTGCCATGTTAACTATTCTATTGGGAACTCAAATCATAATCAGATCTTGAGAATATTATATATCTATATATATATATATATATATAATTATAAATGATTACTATTTACTAAATACTTAAGGAAACATTTAAATTATCGATTACTGTAAAGAGAAATGTCTTTTCCATTGGAGCGAAAATATTCTGAGCCGGTGGATTCGAAGGAGTAAACTGAAATATCTGTTCTGGCAGAGCGAAAAAGCCACGTCATTTTTCAGTTTACATTACGGTTTCCAATACATCCGGAATTTTCAATTTTTAAAAACTTTTGAAAATTATATAAATAATAATAATATAATAATATATAAAAAAGGAAAAAAATGAGCATAAAAAAAGTTTCTTTTTTAAAATGACTGTTTAAATGTGGCTTTTGCAATTCACCGCTAGATGGCGCCCATGCATGTTGGAAAGTTAACACTCATGGGTTCAATCAACTCTTATACAATCGAGTTTAGAAAAGTTACCAAACTTTGGAAACCTTTAAAATGCTATTTGATTTTTATAAATAAGATTTCAAAATTTAAAATTTTATATTTAAAATTTTTTTTTTTGATCAAGTTTTGAGCGAAGTTATCAATCAAATTTCAAATTGATGTCTGTCTCTTGGCGTATGAAGAAGAGCAGGATTAGAGTTGCACCCAAGGATTTTTTAAATCTTTCCAGACTTGCATTAAATATTTTTAAAAATTATTGTATCTGAAAATAGGACCTGCAATCAACATCTATGGACGCTTCTGGGAATTTTAACTCAGCTGCTTGAACTTGGTAAAAGGTAAAAGGGTCCTGTAATGTGTTAACATTTGGGACAGGTTGAGAACGATAAACGAGACTCTGGAACTTCACTAGAAAATGATTATTTTGCTATGCATAAAGAACATCCTTTCAAGCATCTTTTATTGTACTTTCAACTAAATCCATTGAGCTCTAATCAAGTCAAGTTCCCGCCAAATGTCCTTGCGGGCGACTTTCATAATTTCATGGATGTGTCTGGGCGTGTCATCATACTTTGCCATTACAATTATCATCCTTCACTAAGACGTGGTTACCAAAGCGTCGCAAGTATTTCACCAGTGCCGCACAGTTCAGTTCAGCCCATTTAAACCTGTTACGAGAAGGGATAAGTTTAAGGACTAAGGATTGAGGATAGAGGAAAACTAACTTGTCTTGGGGTTTCTTTAAACGATCCTTCCTTGTTTTCTGCTTACTTGTGGCTTTCCGCTGGCTCGGCTTATTCAAAGTGGGCAAAAAAGCCTCGTCCTTTATGGCAATTGCATTGTTTTCGAGATCTGGAAATGTGTCCTTCTCAATGACTGAATCCTTTGTGAGGGAAACCCTTTCTTGCAGTTGGTTCCTCCCTGAAAGGCTTAACATTTTGGCTGTATCCATGTGCACGCGCCGCATCGTTGAAAAACTATTCAGCGGATTGGACACAAAGACAGCAGGATCAAAATAATCAAAGGTGAAGCTATTGGAGATGCAATGACTCACACGTAGTTCGGATTGGCCTCTTGCTCGACTGCATCCACATGTTGAAGTAAGCTCCCTAAGAGATCATCCTTGACTTCAGGGAGCTCCAACATCTCAGAGGTCGATATGGCGTCCTTTGTGGCTGCCAACTGAAGGCAGACCAAAATCAGATAGAAACACAACATCTCCCAGTTGAAGTTAAGGACTGAATAACTCACGATTTGTCAGTCTGGAAAAAGAATTGGGAAAATCGTCCGGAAAATTGATTCGTCTTGGCGATTGGCAAGAAATGAAAGAACCACTGGAAAAAATTATAAAAAAAATGAAATGTTTTAAGTTTTTCAAAAATGAAAGATAATCGATTGGGCACAGAAAACAAATTACTTAAATATAAAATAAATTAAATTGTTGAACAAAAAAAAAATTAATTTTAAATAAATTTTTTAAGATTAATATTTGAGTTTAAGAAAAACAAAAAAAATAAATAAATCAGAAAAATAAAAAAAAAACTAAATGTGTAATACAAAAATAAAAATTTTTAAACTTTAACTCAAAGTCTTACTTGGAATCCTATAAAAAATAAATAAAATAATTTCACTGATATAATTTATATTAATTTAAAAAATTATATATATCTAAATATACATATATAAAATTAATAATTGTAATTAATTTATATAAATAATAAAAGATATTATATATAAATTTTATAAATTTTTAATCGCTTATTTTTAATCCCTAATATTTTATTCAATTAAAAACTAATATTAAAAATAAAAATGAAAATAATAATAATTTTAAGAAATAAATAATAATTAATTTTCTACTGACAATCAAAGTCCTAATATTATTTGTGCACAGTTTATTTATTTTAAACTTTTAAATTAAATTTCTCAATTTAATTTTAGTTCCAAAATCTGTCAATTTTATATAAAATAACTTAAAAACTTAAATAGAAAATTAAATAATAATAAATAATATAAAAAAAATTGTAAATATATAATATATATTTTAATTGATTTTTAAATATTTAATTTTAAATATTTATTATTTTTAGGACACGTTTAAGACGTAACAATTTTTAAATTTGTAAATCCTGCGATCAAAATTTAAAAATTTAATAAATAAAACAAAATTGTTTGAAATTTTTATTTTAATTTTTAATTTACTTTTTTATTTAAAAGCATCCAAAAAAAACTCCTAGGAATATCTCATAGGAGAGTCACGTAGTTTCCTGGGGAAACTCACAGGGACATTTTCTGAGGATCGAAAGTCATTTTTTGTGAAGAAAATATTTCAAAAATTGTTGCAGTTACAAAGTCCAAATATTTATTGGATATTATAAATTAAATATCGATTAATGTTGATAGAAAAGTTGTGAATAAATTAATTCATTTATCGACAATCAAAGGAAGCGTTGCAACTCCTTAAATCGACATTGACACTTGAAGCTTTCATTTAAGGAAAAAATTCTGTGCTTCACTTCACAAAAAAATTAGTAGATTTTTTTTAAAAAATCAAAATATAAGTAAATAATTTGTAATCTCGACAATTGTCCTCAATAATGGAGCTGCAATGTTCTCAACTAGTGGAAACAAAGGAAGTAACTACCAACAAGCCTTGGGGTGGCATGGAAAATATTGAACTACCAACAGTGGAGCCGTGCGGGGATCAACCCGGAAGCCGAACCAAATTGGTCGAGAAGCTGAAGTCGATTTTCAAAAATCTCTGGCAGCGCAATTGGTCAGAATATATTTTGCACCCAGGAAATATTCCGGATTGCCTTTCCATTGTGACCAATCCTGAATTTTTACTTTTACAATTACTTTTCAAGATGTTAAAGAGAGTATTAAAAAAACAATATGTAAAATAAATAAGCATCAAAACGCTTCGAGTTTAAATGTGGCTTTTGTAAATCACCGCTAGATGGCGCCCATTTATGTTGCGATTTAGGTACTTTGTAAGCACTATTTTATTGTTAAACTTCTAGGATATATTTCTTAGTATATTTCCAGAGATACGATTGCAGTGTGGGCTTAAGCTTGGAAGAGATCGAATTTAGGAGTGTGTTGGCCGCAAAGCCTCATTACTTCCTGAACCTCTGAACCATTTGAACAATTATCGGGTTAGCCATAGGATCGGCTTATGTGGTTCAGCTGATGGGTAGATGGCGCCAGCGAGCCGCCACAGGTAGATTAACATCCACGGGCTTATCCTTTTGCAATCGACTTTAAAGCAGTTTCCAAGTTTCGTAAATTTATAAAATGAGATTTTAATGTCTGGCTTTAAATAATGATTGGGAATTTAATGGAAAATAATCATTCCCATAATTGCTCTACATGTAATAAGCAGTAATAATTGTTGGCTCGGAGAACCGGCTTGAAACTCCTTCCAAGCAACCTTCATTGAACCGTTAACTCCATTGAGATCTAATCAAGCCAATTTCTCGCCAAATGTCCTCGCGGGTGACCTTCATAATTTCATGGATACGTCTTGGCGTATCATCATACTGTTCCAGGGCAGTCATCAGCCAGGGGATGGCTTGCTGGTGGTCACCAATGCTGCGCAAGTGTCGCGCCAATGCCAAACAGTCCAGGGTATTGAGCCTGCAACGAACGAGGATAATTCCAAGGACTAGAGATGGAAGGAAACTCACTTGTTTTGAGATTGACTTGGACAATCCTGAATCTTGTGCTGCTCATTCATGGCATGAGTTTCCGATTGGGACAACAGTATTTTGGCAGCCTGGTCGACAACCTCCTCACTTATGGCAATTGGATGAAGTTGAAAATCTGGAGAGCAGCCCATGGAGAAGATTGAATCCTTTGAATGCGAGGTATTAACTCACCTGCAGCCGGTTTCCCTTTTAGATAGCTCAACACTTTGACTGCATCCGTGTGCATGCGACGCATCAGTGGAAAACTATTCAGCGGATTGGATACAAAGGCGACAGGATCAATCCTTGCCCGCTCCAATCTCTGGACGTAGTCTGCTAAGAGACTGTGCATACGATTTAATTTCTTCTAAGAAAATAAAATTGTTGGAGATGCAATGACTTACAGGCGGATTGTTTTGACCCTCTGCTTGACTGCATCCACGTGTTGTCGTAAGCTCCCTAAGAGATCATCCTCGGCTTCAAGGAACTCCAACATCTCTGAGGTCGATATGGCGTCCTTTGTGGCTGCCAACTGAAGACAGACCAAAATCATATAGAAACACAACATCTCCCAGTTGAAGTTAAGGACTGAATAACTCACGATTTGTCAGTCTGGAAAAAGAATTGAAAAAATCGTCCGGAAAATTGATTCGTCATGACGTTTTTTTTTTTGATTGGCGTAACAATAGAAAAGCAACTGGAAAATTGTCTGAAATTTTTGCTTAAGTTGTCCAATGTGAAAAATTAATAATAATAATAATAATAATAATTTATTAAAGTATTTATACCAAACACGTAAAGCTGAAAAATTTTTAATCAATGTTTTTAATTCACATAAAAAATAAATATTTAAAAACTTCTTTGATTATATGATAACTTATACATTATATATATAACGGTATAATTAATAATTATATATAATCGTTAATTATAAAAAAGTAAATTATAAAAAAAAAATAATAATAATAAAAATGATTGTAATAACAAAAAATAAACAAAACTTATTACCTGCAGAATAATAAAAAATAATTGTTAAATAAATATAGCTATTAATAAATAAAAATAATAAAGTTTAGAAAGAATATCAAATCTACATTTCAAACTTTAATTAATATAATAAATTAGCATTTAATTACAATTTATTTGATAATAATATTAATAATGAATAATGAATAATAATTGATATAACTACTATATATTTTAAACCATATAGTTTTTTAATAAGGATTAGAAAGCAAATATATAATAAACAAAAAATTATAATAAATAATAATTATAAAAATAATAGTAATAATAATAATTAATATTAATATTTAATATTGAGTATTTAAATGTAGATAAAAAATAAACAAAAAATTATAAAAATAAATAATAATTATAAAAATAATAGTTATACTAATAATAAATAATAATTATTTATTTATTTTTGACCAAATAATTTTCTAGGCTCAAAGGATTGGGATTTGTCCATCAAATTATTTATTTAATATTGTAAATTGGAACTTTTTTTTAATACTTAATGACACAATTTAAGTATCGATTAATGTTGTTAGAAAAGTTGTGAACTTATTAATTCACTTCTCGACAATCAAAGGAAGCGTTGTCATTCCTTTTATTGACATTGACATTTGGAGCTTTTGTGTGAGGAAAAACTTCCGTGCTTCACTTCACAAAAATTCAGAAACCAAAGAACAAAAAATAAATAAATAAGTAGATAATTTGTAATCTCGACAATTGTCTTCAATAATGGAGCCGGAATGTTCTCAGCTAGTGGAAACGGAGGAAGCAACTCCCGACGTTGGTTTATCTTTCATAGCAGACATTGAAATATTATCCATGGAGGTGCGTAGAGATCAACCCGGAAGGCGAACTAAACTTGTGGAGAAGCTAAAGTCGATTTTCCAAATACTCTGGCAAAGCAATTGGTCAAGTTATTTTCTGCACCCAGTAAATATTTCGAATTGCCTAACAATTATGATTAACCCTGAGTTTTTTATTTTACAACTATTATTTAAGTTAGTCAAGAAAATCATAAATAAATAATATTCAATATAAATAAGCATTCAAAACGGTTCATGTTTGAAATGACTGCCTCAATTCGGTTGTTATGATTTACCGTTAGATGGCGCATAACGAAAAATTAACATCCTCTGGCCCGACAGTGTTTCAGTTAACAGATATCTGTAATAACGCACGCAGTTGTGAAATAATTAAAGAAAAAATTATATTTATTTATTAAGCGTGCAAATTGGCATGTCATCTATGTTGCTTTCGGGTAAATTAAATAATATTATAAGTATACAATTTTTTAAGATAACTATTGTGATTCCAAATGATATCGATAAGTTTGTACCGCAGGGAGGATATCTAAGTATCGATAAGTAGTATCTAGCTGCTGCAAACGTTCGGAAGCTGCTCAAGAAAATTCGTGTAAAAAACGGAAAAAATGTCGTAAATAATTTATAAAATATCGTGAAAAGTGTTTATAAGTGTTTTATGTAGTAAGTGAATGTTAATATTGCATTAAGAAATGCTTGAAAATGTGAATTAAATAGTTTCAAACCTGATTTCTGAGGAGGCAGGCTTTTTTCATCGCCGTAAAATACATACTAACATTCTTACAGACACACACAAACGTAATTGTATATAAATATATATGTATATATAACGCGCTGGCGCGAGAGAGAATATAAACGTGAGAGAGTGTTGAACGTATGGTAGCGTACGTGTGTGTGTGTGTGTGCCCGTTGTGCTGTTTTTGTGCTTCTTCATTGTGAGAGAGGTAGCGCGCCAAGCAGGCGAATGCGAGAGCAAAGCAAAAACCAACAAATAAGTGAACGAAAATAAAAACGAAAAATACCGAATATCGAACAAATCGTGTGTGCTGTGTGTATTGTATGCTATGTACTGAGTATGTGCGTTTGCAATTGTGCATAGCAAATTATGTTTTTAACATAGCCCCAAATTGTCAACCTCCCCAAATTGGATACATTGCGTTTTTCGTATTGGGCAACAAAAGGTAATTAAATAACTAAACTGATAGGCGTCGTTCGTCGGCTTATGTGTTTTGGCAGATGAGTCAGTCGTTCGGCTTTTATGTATGCACTACATACGCAGCCATCGTATTGAAAAGTATCTAACAAATGTATTTTGACACTTTTACTAACACATCGTTTGTTCATTCATATTCATGCATACACGTAAACGTATAGAATATAACTATAAAAAAAGGTAAATTCTAGACAGTCCGTTGTCATATAGTTGTCAGTAGTAGTAGTAGATATTTTGCATTACATTTTAACAACAACTTTGACGCCCAATAGTAAATGCTACTTTTTACATCGTCGTTTACTGTTACTTGTGCCCTTTTGCAAATTTTATCTACGCCGTTACTTTATTTACTACAATTAATATACAGATACCATACACAAATAGTATAATACTATAAAAAGCTAGTTGAAAACAAAACCAACGGTAGCCAGCCTACCCACACACACAACACAATTAGTGATATACTAAGAGAGAGAGAGAGAGACCGACCGACCGACCGAGTAAGAAAGAGAGAGAGAGAGAAGAAGAGAGACAATCGAGAACGGTTAGCAGTTTATAAAACAGCATCAATAAATAACATTTTAATGTGTGTGGTGTGTACCTACAGCTAATTGCTTTTGTTTTTGTTTTTGTTATTGTTATTGTTTTTGAGATTGTCTTTGTTGTGGACTCTTTTTTAATCAAATATTCGCTCTCTCAATCCTCTGGCCTGCTCTCACGCACCCACCAAGACGACAGCCATGGACGTGTGTGTGTGTGTGTGTGTTTGTATTTATAACTAAAATTGCGCTGATCGCTTGTGTCGGTTTTTAAACTTTTAATAAATTATGTACATACATACATAAAAATATCCACATTCACATCTACATATATATGTATATTTTTATGTACGACTGTCTGTGTATAATGAAATGAAAAATTGCCAAGCAGCTAAATCGATTGGCCCGACTTGCTGTGCTTACGACAGCGCGACGCTGTCGTTGTTGTTGCTGTTATTGTTGTTATTGTTGTTGTCATTATTTTCGTTGTTGTTGTCTTGTTGTAATTTTGTTGTTGTGACCGGCCCGGTCCGGCCCGGCCTGGCCTGGCCTGGCTGCGTTGTTAGCTGGGCTGCTGCGACCGTCGATGATAATTTGATGAATAATTACGAAATATTTTTACGTGTATGTATTAAATATATATATATATATATATATATATATTTATATATATTTGCATATTCATGTGAGTGTGTGCATGTAAATTTTTGTGCCTGCCTCTCAATATCTCTCTTGACGCCATCTTTGCTATGGCATTTGATCATAAAGTCAATTTCCAATTTGAAGTGTGCGAGCGTGAGAAACTACCCGAAATATGAGTAACTGCTTATATTTATATGTTTGAATAATTTTTAATGTACATATGTACTTTGCTTTTATTTTAAATACGCCTTTGAAAAGTCAATAGCAGCCAGTGGGCCGTACGCTAATGCCTAAATTATTGAACGTCGCAAATTGTGCCGTCTGCTGTTTTCACGCTCTACTGAGCGGACGAAATTGCAGCCTGGGGTGAACTTTTTGCACACACCTCGCAATTGTGCCAAATTATTTACATTGCCAGTCGCCAGTTGCCAGTCGCCAGTTGCCAGTTGCCAGTTGCCAGGGACAGCCTAAATATTAGTTTTTATTAGCGTAACACATATTTTGCAGTTCTGTTTGTAGTGCGTATGACAGCTGCCTATGCTTAGAACCCACCACCTTTACCATCATCGCCAGCAGCCACTGCCACCGCCACCTCCACCTCCACCTCCGCCGCCACAGCTACAGCCAACAAAAGAAAATCGGCTAACAACAGCAGCAGAGCAACAGCTTGCATTGGCTTCTGTTGCTGCTGCTGCTGCTGCTGCTGTTGGTGCTTATGTGTTCGTGGCAATTGGGCATCAAACTGCGTTCCACGCTCAGCTCTTAATGCTCATTCATACGTATACACGAGCACAGAAACAGATTTAAATACATACACACATGTATGTGCATATAGCACACACATAAACGCAAACATATTCACCTAAGACCAAACGTTTCGCTCCCACATATTGGCGCGCACATTTCATTTTACCTTTGCTGCGTGTTTTGATTTGAACGTCTTTTGGGCACCTCATTTACCTTCGTCTCTTGCTCACACATACAGACACACACACACACAAATGCACACGCAAACACATAAACAGAAGCACGAGCACATACCAACACCCCCGCTTATTTGCCCTCATGCTCTTTATGTAAAGGCCCCCTACCTTGGGACTCGGCATTTATGCTCGCTCTATCGCTGTTAACTCTCTCTCTTCCTCTCTTTATTTCTTGTTTATTTAAGTATTCCTCTCCACGGGACACATTTGTTGCTTGTTGGCTTTTGCTGGTCAAATCAACTTCTTCAGCTGCTCTGCATGGCCCATTTGAGGCTTTCTCTTGACTGGCTCCATTTCGCTCTTATTTACATTGTTGGTCTTCCGTCTCAATTTTGTATTGCCGAACTGTCGTATTGCCGAACTGTCGTATTGCCGTACTGCCGTATTGCCGTCTTGCAGGTATGCTTGACTGGTTGACTGGTTGATTGGTTGACTGCTTGGCCTGCACATGTATTTTGGGCATTTTTGCATAATTTCATGCAAATTTACATCCCAATGTTAGGTTGTATGTATATTTTTTTTTGTCACACTGTTTGCCTTGTCCATTGTTGTTGGCATTTTGTTCGATTTTTGTTGTTGTAGTATCTGGTACCCAACATGCTTGTCGCGTTCATAGATGTCTATTTAGTAACTGTGTGTGTGTATGTGAGCCCGTGTTGATATTAGTGTTTCTGTTTGTGTTTGTGTTAGTGTTGGTGCTGATGTTGGTGATGGTGTTGGTGTTGGTGTTGTGATTGTCGTGCTCACGTTTTTAATCGTTCGTCAGTCGATTCGGCTTTCAATCGACGTCTTGGCATCGTTGTTACCTGACTGAACCGCTGGCTGTCTGCCTGCTTGCTTGTCTGTTCGTCTGTTCGTCTGTCTGTCAGTTTGTCTGGTCTGCTCCCTCTGTTGCTTTTGCTGTCGCTGTTGCTGTCGCTGTTGCTGTTGCTGTTGCTGTTGCTGTTGCTGTCGCTGTCGCTGCTTGACTTTAATCTGCTCAATTACTCGCAATTTGCAAGTTGTGTGCGGCTCTTTGAGTGTGCCCGTGTCTGTCTCTGTCGTTGCCTACCTGTCTGAGCATGTGTATGTATGTACGTGTGTGTGCGACAGTCTGTCTGTACATATACATGCTTCGTTTCGTTTTGCTTCTCATTCTCCTTATTCATGTTTTTGTACGTTTTGCGCTTGTTTTGATTTCTTAATCTTTTTACCATAATTGATGGCAATTAAATTAAAGGTGTGTGTGCGGCCTCGCGCCTTGACGTTGCTGTTGCTGTTGTTGTTGTTTTTTTTGTCATCGCTATCGTTTTTACTCGGCTGCTCGTTTTAGTTCGTTCGTCGTGTCTCGGCTATGTTCGGCTTTGACTCTTTCAAACGCATTGGCCAGTTTGCTCGGCCTTTGGAGATTGTTGTATATAGTTTCTTGTTCACCACCTCCACCTTCACCAACAACAACATCACCTTTATCTGCTTCTGCCTCTTCTACTTTATCTCCAACTATACGACGCACCTCGCGTGACTCTTATTTATTTGTAGTATTCAAATTATGCACATCACTTGCTCTTTTTCAGGTCTCTGCGTTCTGCTTTGTGTAGATTATTTGATGGCCACTTTGATTCGCCACTCGTAGTTTGTCATCTTTTGGCGAGATTTTATTGATTAGTTCAATATTAAAGCGTTGAAATCGTTGTCGTTGACTGTGCCTCTAGCTGTGTCAGCCATGTGGCATATCTATAATTATAGCGATTTACTTAATTGATGTCAACACAAAGCTGTTATTAATACAAGTTTGCCAGTTTTATGTGTGTCACTATGTGAATGTGTGCGTGTCTATGTATGTATTTATATGTGTGTTGTGTGTGTGTGTGTGTGTGTGTGTGTGTGTTCAATTTGCAATTTAAAGCGTAGTTTGTGCGCTGGCGACTCAAGTATTAAATTGTTGACAATTGTTTTGAGCTTGAGCGAATTAACCTTTAGTTTGTTATGTCATCTGTCAGGCCATTTGTTTAACATTTTAATATGTGCATCATGATTGCAATTTGCATCACGCATTATAAACAATTAATTATAAAATATCTTGATCAACTCATCAATACTCTCATATGCATACAATTACACTCATGATATCATCTTGCATTTCCACACCCCATCATAATTACATATGCATTACAACCCCAACAAAATACTAACACAAGGACCACGATAATTTTCAATCGCTAACGCGTTCGGGAAAACTTCAACAAAGTGCGTGGAAAACAAGGGGATGTTCACGACTATTGCCAGCGGGTAAAATACGGCGGAAAAAAAATGAAGGGTGGAGTTAATTTGAGCATTAATTTTATTGGGTGTTGTTGGGGTGTTTTCTTGCCACATAATTACTACAAATGAGCACTTCACATGGCTAAACCCCTAATGAATACCTTATGGGGACTATTTGTTTAAGGCGTTATTTACTGGAATCTGAACTTAAAGCTTACATCATGCCCAAAGATAAAGAGAAAATCGCCAAACGCGCACTTCAAGCTTCAAATGAAATTACAATCGCACACACAGTTGCAATTTGTGTGCATAGGAAACTAAATTATTTACTGGCGAGTGCTGCAACCAAGACAGCTAACTAAAAACGCAACAACAACAACGACAACAACAACAAAATAACTGCATAGCAAAAACAAGCACTTGAAGTACAGTTGACAAGATTGACTAGCTACATAACTAACTAGCCGACCGACTAACTGAACTGGCCAGAGCTGGGTGACCGGTGTGTCTGTGTCTGTGTGTGTGTGTGTATGACTGTGTGTGTCTGTGTGGTGCCAGAAAACAGTGAGTGTGGTGGTAATTGTCCCGGGTACCGGGTACCCCGGCCTGGGCTGAGCTTCTGGGCAAATACGAACACCTTTTGCACAAAAACAATCATCTATGCACGAACTGAGTCATGCATGCACTCAATTGTGGTAGTTAAGTTTTTAAGCAACAACAACAACAACAACAACAACAAGAGTAATAAAATAAAAAACAATAAAAGAGAAATAGAACTAAGCACGAGAGGAGGGAGAAAAGCAATAACAATTCATCGCTTGAGCGGGTGGCAGTTCATGGGGTGGGGTACAAGGAGGTTCACACTGCTGCACACGCAGTCCAACGTTTTTCACCTCATTCTCATGCCATCACCCATTAAGTATTTTACAAACATGGTTAACCGTCACATGCAGCTCCTGCAATCCTAACCGACAGCATATGAACACATTCACCCGTGTAACCGTGTACACACACACACACACACACTCAAACACACATCGAAACTATTCTACAGGCAAACGTATATGAACACATCAACAATCACATCCACATGCACACACCACATTCGCACTCACACTCGCTTTTGCACTCGCATTCGCATTCGCACTGAACTCACTCACTCATCCACTCATCCACTCACTCATTGCATTCACCGTCACTGCACAAACACCCACACACACTGTAAAATCTCAACTTGTTTGCCAACTGCGACGAAGCGAACTAATAAATTTCTACTTTGTTTTCCCCCCTTTCAATAATTTTTCCAGATTCAAGAAATCTCGCTAAGACAAAATTCGCACACATTGCGAGTTAAACCGATGCGCAAAAAGTGCGCTAGTGTAAGTCTGCTGATTCTGTCTGTGTCTGTGTGTGTGTTTGTGTGCGTGTGTGTGTGTGTGTAAAGAGTATGTAATGATGTAGTTGATGCGGCACTGACGACAACATTGCTGTGTTCATGACGATGATTAAGATAATGATGATGATCATGATAATGATGACAATGATTATTATGTTGTTGGTGAGGCCGCAGCCGAACTGCTACCATAGTTAAGCAACGTTCCGCGAAAGTACAGCAATGTGGAAAATTGTAAATACAGCGAGCAAAAACCCAAAACGCAGAAAAACTAAACGCGCAAAAAGAAGAATTTTCATTCTCGCGTCACCATAAGAGCATAAAGTAAAAAAAAAAAAAAAAACAACAAAAAAAATAGCAGCTTAACAAAATAGAAAAGCGAAGAAAAAAATTCTGTCGTAAAAAGGCAGTCATAAAGGAAAACCCACCACTTAAGAGGGTAGTGGGCTACAACAACAAGAAGAGTAAGAATTTCAATTTCTAGCAAAGACAATAACAACAACAACAACAATAACAACAACGGCAATAGCAATAGTAGCAACAACAATGAAAAACGAGAAAATCCTGCGAAGAAAAAGTTCAAGTCTGAAGTAGAAAAACCACTTAAAACGTCGATGAAACGACGTTGACGGGACCGAATTCCGGACGCTGAACGCCGAACGTCGAACGCTGAACGCCGAACGCTGAGCGCCGAACGTCGTACGTCGTACGCCGAACAACGAACACCGAACAGCGAAACAACGGTGCGATTAACGTAAAGAGAAGGCAAGCGCTAGAGTGTGAGTGAGACGAAGAACCCTAATAGAAGTGATAAGAGAGGGAGGGCGCGACAGTTGCTCAAAAGGAGTCTGCAAACAGAGACGAAACGAGCGCGTGCTAAGGAGCAGTGGCAGTTGTTTTTACCTCTTGTGACGATTTTTAAACTATATTTAGTGGTAGCAGCGTGAAAAGGTGGTGTGCTGGTGGTCACGCAAGACGTGGCAATGTAGCAACCGCTAGCAGGAGCTGAAGAACCAATAATAACAACGACACAAGGGCAGCTGCAATTGCACCTTTCAGGAGTGTCAGGAGCGTAACTGTGAGAGCGACGACGCCTGAGAGCACTCGCTTGTTAAATGAAGAAGAAGAAGAAGAGAGAAAAAAAATTTTAAAAATAAAAGAGAGCGACTGAGAGCGAGCGTAGACAGCAACGAAGCCAAAGCGGCTGTGGCTGTGGCTGCGACTGCGGCTGCCGCGTATCGACGTCACCTTCGGCTTAGTAGTTGTAATTTGCAAAGCAAGGAGCGAGGAACGCGCGCGAAAACGAGCTAACGAAACAGGAACGAACTAACGAAACGAATCACAACGAAACGAAACGAAACGAGTCGTCGGGTTGAGTGGAGTAAAGTCGAGTGGAGTTTAGTGGAGTGAAGTGGAGGGTGTAGAGTGGAATCGGTAACCACAGCAGCAACAGCAACCCACCGCCGTTCGTGTGTTGTGTATGTGTGTGTGTGTGAGAGGGGGAAATTGACGCATTCCAAGCGCGGTTGGGTTACAGGCATTGCTGACGTTGTTTCTGATGTTGCTACTATTGTTGTTGGAATCGCATCGGTGTTGGTGTTGGTGTTTTTATTGTTGTTAGTGTCGACGCGCTGCTAATACCGGTCTTTTGGGCTCACGTGAATATTTGTTATTTTTTGTTTTTTCTCTTTGTCTTTGCTCTTGCCTGCAGCAGTCGCAACCGTTGCAAGTAAAGTAAAGTTGTGCCGCCAACGTAGTCAACGAGTCCACAGCAACGATTCGCAAATGCAAATAAAATACAAGCAAGTGCGTATATTATGGGCCGCTCCAAGTTCCCTGGGAAACCATCCAAGTCGATTAATCGTAAACGGATAAGTGTCCTGCAATTGGAGGATGATTCTGCGACGGGTACAGCGGCCACACCGGCAACGGAGCAGCAGCAGCAGAGCGAACAGAGCGCCGGCTCAGCGTCCCGGGACAAGGGCAACAATTGTGATAACGATGATGATGATAATGCACCAGGTGGTGCGACAACCAGTGGAAACGGCACCTCTTCCAGCGGTGGCTCGAATTCAACCAACACTGGCAGTGGCAGCTCTGCCGGCAATGGAACCGGAGGCAGTACAACAAATGGAGGCAGTGTGAACGGTGGCAGCAATGAGAAGGGCACTCATCACAGGAGCGCAACGATGCCAGAGGTCAGGGAATGCAAAAACCCGGGCAGCAGTACCGAGCATAACAACAGCAACGCCTCTGGCCCTGATGTCGCCGAGGACACAAATAACGATGACGACGATGACAGCGGCAATGACAAGAAGTCAACAGCAACAGCAACAGCAACAACAAGCGCCGCCTTTGTTGCGTTGCAACGCGCACGCAAAGGAGGCAATAAAAAATTTAAAAACTTGAATCTGGCCAGAGCAGAGGTGATGTTGCCCTCAACGTCGAAACTTAAGCAACAACAATTGCAAGTTAATTGCCCTTCATCATCGTCTTCTCCTACGACAACAACGGCTGCAACATCAGCGCTGGCGTCCCCTGCCACTGGCCCTGTTTCTGCATCAGACTCTGCCACTGCCACAGCCACAGCCACAGTCACAGCCGCTGGCAATGGCTGTGGCTCTGGCTCTGGCTCTGGGTCTGGGTCTGGCGCGGTCTCTGGTTCTGCCTCTGGCTCTGGCAGCGGAACGGGCAGTGGCAACATTGCTGGGACTGGGATTGGAGTTGGAGTTGGAGTTGGTGTGGGGACGCCAACGTCTTCGCTGCTGTCGGCGGGGGGCGGGGGAGGAGCAGCTGCAGGCTTGCTGACGAACCCCTTTGCCGCTGTCGAGCCAAAAGTGGTTGAGGCAGCCGCTGGCGAAGACGTTGCAATGGTAAGTTGATTTCCTTTAGTCCATGTTCTACTGTACCCCGCTTCTTGCACCCGCTTTAAGAAATGCAACAACAAAAGAAAATGAAAAAAAAAAAAAAATGAAAAAAAAAAAAATATGTTAAATCTGATTTCGATTACAATTGCGACTTTTGCTGCTCCTACTCCGATTTTCCTCACTGATTTCTGTGGCTCGCCTTTGTGTTGCGTGCTATTTTCTAAACTTACCCCATTTTTCACGTTTCCACATTTTCACATTTATGCATTTCCACATTTCCACCTTTTCACATTTGCACATTACCACCTTACCCCATTTTCCCATTTTTACCCATTTGCAGCTGAAACGTGTGTGTTTTAGCAAATGTAAATAGGAAGCCTGTCAGGCAGGGCGCTAAGTTATGCGCCTCCCCACCCCCACCCCCAACCCATCCTACCCACTGCTCTGGTTACTGGCATACCCTAGCCTGACTGTCTGCCTACTACCCGCCGCCTACCCATCTACATGCCTGTCGCTTACCTGCTTAATTGGCTCTTATGACGTTTTCGCGCTTTGCTCTGCCTGCCCTGCAAATATCCTGTACCCCGTACCCCGAACCCATCACCCCTCACCCGCTTACCTGCCATCTGCACATAACTCGTTTTCCCCCAAAACTTGCACTTGTTTCTTTACTCTACATAACCCTTTCCCTACCGTCTCCCCCACCCCCCTCTCTTGGGCTGTTATTGTATTTTTTATGTCCTGCTTTGTTTTGCTTTGCATGCCTCTCGCTTGTGTGTTTTGTCGTTTGCCCCTTTTTGTCCGCTTTGCTCTTTTTTTTTATTTTTTTTGTTTGCTTTGCTTTAGTTTTAAGGAGCATGCATTTAGTTAGCCGCATGAATTATTGATTGGCTGTGGAAAGGCAGCGCCTCGGGTTGCCGTCCAACAAGACATTCGGATGAGTCTTTGAGTCTAACCTCTTGATTTACTTTTCGCAGCTAAAGGCTTCAATGGAAATGGCCAATGAGTCCGGAACGGAAGCTCCAAGCACATCGGCGAGGACTAGTGGCGCGAGTCCCAATCCCAATGTGGCCAGCACGAGCGCCACAGAAGCGCCAGCGGCGTCGACCAAACAAAAGAAAACGGTCACCTTCAAGAACATTCTGGAGATGAGCGATGACAAGTCGGTGGTGAAGCGCTTCTATAATCCCGACAATCGTGTGCCGCTGGTCTCGATCATGAAAAAGGATAGCTTGAACCGTCCGCTTGCGTATTGCAGGGGCAGTGAGTTCATCGTTCGTCCCTCCATTCTGTCCAAGATACTCAACAAGAACTCCAACATCGACAAGCTGAACGCCCTTAAGTTCCGCTCGGCGCATACGGCGTTAACGGGACGCGACGCATCCGCCTCATCATCGGCGTCCACGAGTCTCTTTGGCTCTGGCCTGTCGCGAGCCTTCGGTGCTCCCATTGACGATGAGGATATTGTTTCTAGCGGTGTCACATTTCGCAGGGCTGAGCCAGAACAAAGGGTATCCAAGAGCAACGAGGATGACGGGTAAGTCACTAAGATGATTCAAATTATGCATATTTAATATTGTCTGGCGTCCGCCCCAAAGTATGCAATGAATTTGAGGTTCAAGACTATTTTTAATCATTCCGATTACCACTCAAATTTCAGCTCATCAAGCAGTGATGAGGTCGACGACGATGAGGACATCGATGACGACGAACAGGATGAACAAGAGGAGGTGGCACCTGCGAAGGGCACCGATGCCGTTGCTTGCGTCGATGAGGACTCCGGTGACAGGCAGTTGGTAATGGACAGACACTTTGTGCTGCCCAAGCGGAGCACGCGGTCCTCGCGGATTATAAAGCCGAACAAGCGGCTGCTGGAGGTTGGGGGTATAAGCAGCAAGAAAAACGTGAGCGATGCCAGCGCCAAGGCGAAGCCAAAAAACTACTTTGGACTCGGCGAGATTGGTGTCGAGGCGGCTTCAGCGCCATCTACTTTGGGCCTGAAGCTTGGAAAGGAATCCTTTCCAAGCTTCGGCAGTTCAAAGGTCAATAGCAGTTTTGTGCTGCGGCAACCGCGTCTGCAGTTTCAAACAGACAAAAGTGTCTCGTTCAGTGGTGCAAAGTCGCTCTCAATTCCTGCGCTTCTTTCCCCATCCTCCAGTGCCATGCTGTCGACCAATTCTGTGTCCTTTGGCTCCGTCGGACTAGGTATGTTTTCAATAAAACTCAACTTTCAAGTTTCGTCCTTAAAGCTCAAGTGACCTTTCAGCTCCAGTCATGGCTTGTGCCGTGTGCACCACACCGGTCAACATCAAGGATGCGCCACTGGCGCGGAAATACGGCGTCGTCGCATGTGAGGTGTGCCGCAAGTTTATGTCCAGGATGACCAAAGTCGCCAAACTATCAACTCCCATGCACACAAGCTCCAGCTCAAGTTCACAACAATCGAGTGAGCAGCTGCAGTGCAAAGGCACAGATGGTGAGCATCTCATTGTTCCATGTTCTAGAATCAATCACTAATCTTTAACCCATTGATCATATAGGTGGCAACTGCAACATCCTGTCGCTGAAGAGTCAACTGAAGAACTTCAAGAAGCTGTACAAGGAACGGTGCACAGCATGTTGGCTGAGGAAGTGCCTGGGGGCATTGCAGCTGCCAACGGGACACAGGAATCGTATTAGTGCCATATTGCCCGCCAATATGAGAGAGGAAGCTGCTCCCAAGGATGACAAGTCCCTGGAACTAGCAACGCCAGCCACAAGCATGCGTTTTGCCACATCTACGAGCAGCTCCTCATCAGCGGGATCAAGCTCAACCATCAAATGGAAATCCAGTGCAGAGTCTGCGATAAACTCAATAAAGTCGAATCCTTTGGCGGAGAACAATGTTACCTTCGGGAGCACTCCGCTTCTGCGCCCAGCAATACTCGAGAATTCTCTGTTTCTGAAGATTGCCACCGCCAGCGAGCCCAAGAAACCGCTCGCAAGCACAGAGCCTCTCGGAATTAGTTCCGTGTCGATTTCAAGTGAGCCAGCAACAAGTGGGAAAGCAGGTCGCAAGGGAAAGCAAGAAAAGCTGGACAAGGATAAAGATAAAGAGAAGGAAAGGGAGAAGGAGAAGGAAAAGGAAAAGGAGAAATCAAGGGAATCGGAGAATGACAAGATGCCAAGTCCTACCAGCAAAAAGGCGACGGAGGCAAAGGAAACTAAGGAGACGGCCCAGGAGGCTCACAGGGATGCACCCCAAGCGGGAGGCTCAGCTGCTTCTACGCCAACAGCTTCCTCGTCCGTCAGTGTGTTTGTGAATAGCTCACCCGAAACTGGGGACGCATCGCATTCAGTGGCGTCTACTGCAACGGTTCCGGATAACCTGAAGCGGCAGCGCATCGACCTGAAGGGTCCACGTGTTAAGCACGTCTGCCGCAGTGCATCCATTGTGCTTGGCCAGCCACTGGCTACATTCGGTGATGAAGAGGAGGAGCAGATGGTTGCCGATACTGCAACAACAACATCCGAAGCCTCGCCAGACGCGTCCAAGAGACCCAAGTCTCCGGTGCCCGCGCAAATGATCATTGACGAGAACGACAATTGTGCCACTTGCAAGGAGCCTCCAACGGAAGTGCCAACTACCACACAGACGGCAGCCAAGGCCATGATCCCGACAACGGAATCAAAGAGCAGCAACAACAAATCCAGTGTCCAATTAGAGGCTAAAAAGGCGACTAGTACTGTCTCATCCAAGGGCAAGGTGACCACACGAAACGCAGCGGCGACGGTTTCCCTAGCCACCAGTGGATTGATAACCAACAAGAAGCAGAGGAATCTAGATTTCACCAACAGCTCTGGCAACCAGCCAACTGTCGCCCAGAGTCGTCGAGCGCTCGCCAAGGAAATCAGCCGCATGAAGACTCTCATCTCGATTGACTTTTGGGAGAACTACGATCCGGCCGAGGTCTGCCAGACGGGATTCGGTCTCATCGTCACCGAGACGGTGGCCCAACGTGCTCTCTGCTTTCTTTGCGGCTCCACGGGTCTGGATCCGCTCATATTCTGCGCCTGCTGCTGCGAGCCTTACCATCAATATTGTGTCCTGGACGAGTACAACCTGAAGCACAGCTCCTTTGATGACACCCTAATGAACAGCCTGCTGGACTCATCGACGAACGCGTGCGCCATTGCAGCTGCTGGCAACTCGACGCTTAATCAGTTCACCCAGCGACTCAATTGGCTGTGCCCTCGGTGCACCGTCTGTTACACGTGCAACATGTCCTCGGGGTCGAAGGTCAAGTGTCAGAAGTGCCAAAAGAACTACCACAGCACTTGCCTGGGCACCAGCAAACGTCTTCTGGGCGCGGATCGACCACTGATCTGCGTCAATTGTCTGAAGTGCAAGTCTTGTGCCACAACGAAGGTGTCCAAGTTCGTGGGCAACCTGCCCATGTGCACCGCATGCTTCAAGCTCCGCAAGAAGGGCAACTACTGTCCCATATGTCAGAAGTGCTACGACGACAATGACTTTGACCTCAAGATGATGGAGTGCGGCGACTGCAACCAATGGGTCCACTCCAAGTGTGAGGGTCTCAGCGACGAGCAATACAACCTGCTGAGCACTTTGCCGGAGTCCATTGAGTTCATATGCAAGAAGTGCGCCCGACGCTGCGACGTCTCGCGCAACAAGGCCGACGAATGGCGTCAGGCGGTCATGGAGGAGTTCAAGTCGAGCCTCTACAGCGTTCTCAAGCTACTGAGCAAATCTCGTCAAGCGTGTGCACTGCTCAAGCTCAGTCCCCGGAAGAAGTTACGCTGCACCTGTGCAGCGGGAGCCGGAGGAGGAAATGCCAACATCTTGGGTAAGGGTCACCACGGTAAACTGCAGCCCAAGGCCCTGCAGTTCAACTACAATGGACTGGGCAGCGATGGGGAATCGCAGAACAGCGACGACGTCTACGAGTTTAAGGAGCAGCAGAGCACACAGCACAACCCGAAGCCGTCGACTCCTGTGCCATGTAGTTGCCTGCAGGCGCACAGTCAGCCGCACTCCTTCAGCCTGGTGGACATCAAGCAGAAGATAGCGGGCAACTCGTACGTCTCCCTGGCGGAGTTCAACTACGACATGAGCCAAGTGATACAGCAAAGCAACTGTGATGAACTGGACATTGCCTACAAGGAGCTGCTGAGCGAGCAGTTTCCGTGGTTCCAAAACGAGACGAAGGCTTGCACAGACGCACTCGAAGAGGACATGTTCGAGTCTTGTGGCTACGAGGAGCTTGAGGATGCGCCCTCCACCTACACCGAACAGCACACAACGTCCCAGACACCGCGCTCGGGCGTCCTAGACATTCCACTGGATGATGTGGACGACCTTGGCGGATGCGCAGTTAAAACGCGTCTGGATTCGCGTGTTTGCCTCTTCTGCCGCAAGAGCGGAGAGGGTCTATCCGGCGAGGAGGCGCGGCTTCTGTACTGCGGTCACGACTGTTGGGTGCACACCAACTGCGCCATGTGGTCGGCCGAGGTGTTCGAGGAGATCGATGGCTCGCTCCAGAACGTGCACAGCGCGGTGGCTCGTGGCAGGATGATTAAGTGCACGGTGTGTGGAAATCGTGGCGCCACCGTTGGCTGCAATGTCAAGTCCTGCGGTGAGCACTACCATTATCCTTGTGCGCGCAGCATAGACTGCGCCTTTCTAACGGACAAGTCTATGTATTGTCCGGCACACGCGAGGAACGCCCTGAAGTCCAACGGATCACCCAGCGTTACCCATGAGTCCAACTTCGAGGTGTCGCGACCCGTCTACGTGGAACTCGATCGAAAGCGCAAGAAGCTAATTGAGCCTTCCAAAGTCCAGTTTCACATCGGATCCCTGGAGGTGCGACAGTTGGGCTCAATCGTGCCCCGCTTCTCGGACTCCTTCGAGGCTATTGTGCCCGTCAACTTTCTGTGCAGTCGCCTCTACTGGTCCTCCAAGGAGCCCTGGAAGATAGTCGAGTACACGGTGCGGACGACCATTCAGAACAGTTACTCCTCGGCACTGACGCTGGACGCGGGTCGGAATTTCACAGTGGATCACAGCAACCCCAACGGCTCCTTGATTCAGCTGGGACTCGCCCAGATTGCGCGCTGGCATAGCAGTCTGGCACGCAGCGATCTGCTGGACACGGACTGGGCCGAGTTTCTCAACTCATGTGTGCCGCCGGACGAGAATACCGGGGAAGAGCCGCAACAGAATGCGGATCTTCTGCCGCCTGAGATTAAAGATGCTATTTTTGAGGACTTGCCCCACGAGCTCCTCGATGGCATCTCCATGCTGGACATATTTATGTATGAAGATCTGGGAGACAAGACCGAACTGTTTGCCATAAGCGAGCAGTCCAAGGACGGCCCGACGGTGGCGTCCCAAGCGCCTGGCAGTTCGGTGGGCATCTGCGATGAGGACACGCGAAACTCCAACAGCCTCAGCAAGCAACTGGAGCTGAGCAACGGCTGGCCAGCCAGTAATCCTGTCGAAGATGCCATGTTATCCGCCGCTCGCTCCTCATCCCAAGCCAAGCAGCGCAGTGAGGCTCTGAAGAAGTCGGCCGCAGGTCAGGCTCGCTCCTGGCCGAAGTTGGATGGAAGCAGCGTGGCTGCCTTTAAGCGGCGAAAACTCTCCAAGAATCTTCACGAGGGAATGCTCCTTAGTCTCAACCAACGGAACAAGAAGGAAATGGCCACAGTTGCTGGCATCACCCGCCGCCAGTCCATGTGCATCAGCAACGAGACATCCACTGACGGCAGCGCAGGGATGCGCACCAAGAGTTTCACCTGGAGTGCAGCCAAGCGTTACTTCGAGAAGAACGAGTCTCGGGATGAGCCGACAAAACTGAAGATCATGCAAATGGACGGCGTCGACGACTCCATTACGGAGCTTCGAATCATTGGAGGCGATGGCAACCTATCCACGGCGCAGTTCACAGGTCAAGTGAAGTGCGAACGCTGCCAGTGCACCTACCGCAACTACGAGTCCTTCCAGCGTCACCTGCCCACCTGCGAGCCCATGTCCACCAGCGAGTCCGATTCCGAAAGCACATCCGCCGCTCCGAGTCAGCTCAGCGCCGACGCCCTCAACGAGCTGCAGAAACAGACGCTCGCCGCGGCGACGCTTGGAAATGCCGGAGGATTGAATTACCTGCAGACGTCGTTCCCACAGGTGCAAGGACTGGCCACCTTGGGACAGTTTGGAGTGCAGGGTCTGCAAGGCCTCCAACAGCTGCAGTTGCAGCCACAGTCACTGGGCAACGGCTTCTTCCTGTCCCAGCCGAGCACCACCCAAGCCACCACCAATGGGAACGATGAGCTGCAATTCTACGCGAACTCCTTGCAAAGTCTGGCGGCCAATCTGGGCGGAGGCTTCGCCCTGACGCAACCAACGGTCAGTGCGACTCCGCAACCTCAGCTGATAGCACTGTCCACAAATCCGGATGGAACGCAGCAGTTCATTCAACTGCCACAGACCAATGCTGGAGGACATCAGCTGCTGCAGACGACGGCGCCAACGGTTCCTGCGGCTACCTACCAGACGCTTCAGGCGACCAACAGCGACAAAAAGATCGTGCTCCCATTGCGAGGAACGGGCAAACCTCTGAAGACAGTGGCCACAAAGGCGGCTCAACAGGCAACGGCCGCCGCCAAGCAGAAGCAACTGAAGTCGGCGCAAGGAGTGAAGCCTATCCAGGCGAAGCTCCAGCCCCAACAGCATCATCAGCAGCATCAGCAACAGGCGCCCATCACTGTGGCCGCCAATGGAGCGACGCAGCTGCTGGGCCAGAATCTTCTTCAGCCACAGTTGCTCTTCCAGAGCAACGCGCAGCCGCAGGCACAGCAGCTGCTGCTCCCGCAGACACAACCGCAAAATATCATATCCTTTGTCACTGGTGACGGAACTCAGAACCAGCCGCTGCAGTACATCTCGATTCCGACAACTACTGACTACAAGCCGCAACAGACGACGACCACGCCTACTTTTCTGACTGCGACAGCGCCAGGAGCGGGAGCCACGTTCCTGCAGACAGACGCGAGTGGCAATCTGATGCTGACGACGGCGCCCGCCAACTCGGGACTGCAAATGCTGGCAGGACCCTTGCAAACTCAGCCGCAGGTCATTGGCACATTGATCCAGCCGCAGACCCTTCAGCTGACCACCGGCGCAGATGGCACGCAAACCACCGCCAACCAGCAACCGCTTATCTTGGGCGGTGCGACCAATGGTGGTGCCACAGGACTGGAGTTTGCCACGGCAACGCCCCAAGTCATACTGGCCACTCAGCCCATGTACTACGGCCTCGAGACCATCGTCCAGAACACGGTTATGTCCTCGCAGCAGTTCGTGTCCACGGCGATGCCGGGCGTGCTCAGTCAGAACGCCAGTTTCTCGGCCACCACGACGCAGGTGTTCCAGGCCAGTAAAATAGAGCCAATTGTTGATCTTCCGGCGGGTTACGTGGTGCTCAACAACGCAGTGGACGCGAGTTCCGGCACTGGCAGCTTCCTGAACGCCGCCAGCGTCCTACAGCAGAGTCAGTCACAGACGACGGAGGATGCAACTACGCAGTTGCTGCAGAACGCCGGCTTCCAGTTCCAGACTGCACCCGTCACATCGGCAGCTCCACAGACCATGTCGGATTATGCGGCGCCGTTGGTGGTCACAGCAAAGATTCCGCCAGTGGCTCAAGTGAAACGCACTGCCAACGGCAAGGCGCCGATCTCTGTTTTGACAAAGGTGCAGCCGCATGCGCAACAGGCGCAGGTGGTCAACAAGGTGCTGCCCACCAATGTGGCCACGCATCATCACCAACAAACGCACCCAAAGCAATTTGTGGCCAATGGCAACCTGAAGATGGGAGCCCAGTTCCAGCGCCAGCAGACAATGGATCTCAAGCACAAGCAAGGCTTGGCGCAATCCCATATTCAGTCGACAGGCACAACGTGTGGTGCTCCGCCGAGCATTGCCTCCAAGCCGCTGCAGAAGAAGACCAATCTGATTCGTCCCATACACAAGGTGGAGGTGAAGCCAAAGGTGATGAAGCCTGCGCCTCGGATGTCTGTTCCGGTGCCCGTATCGACCATTGAGCAGCAGCCGCAGACGCAGCCATTGATTATCAATCAGATTCCCAAGACGACGATGCTGCAGCAGCGACTTCCGGTGCAGCACCAGACGCCACACCAACCGCAACAGCAACAGTTGTCGGCGGCGCAGTTGCAACCTGCGCAGCAGCCCATCATAAGTATTGTTAGCACCGCGGAGCCCCAGGCCACAGCTCAGTTCGTGATGACGCCGGCGCCGCAGACGCAGCCCGTCCAAGTGCTGGAGCAGCAGGTGCAGCAGCCGCCGCAGGTGCAACAGATGCAGCAACCGGAGCTGCTCCTTAATGGCACCGGCAACCGATTGCAACATTACGCCAGCAACTCGCTGCCCACGAATGTTGTGAATCCGCTGCAGCAGCAGCCACTGGCGGCCAGCGCCAGCTCCGCGGCAAGTATCATCAGCGCCCAGCAGAGCAGCATAACGATCAACAGCCGGCCAACCAACCGGGTGCTGCCCATGCAGCAGCGGCAGGAGCCGGCGCCAATGGACAGCGACGTCGTCGTGCAGTCACCAACGCCACCAAAGCCCGTGGAGGAGCCTGTGGCAGTTCCGGTGTTCACTCAGAAGCCGGTGATCAAATGCTATGCACAAGTGGAACAGAAGTCGCCCAACTACGAGGCGGAGCTGAAGTCCAATGTGACGCTTAACAACCTCGGACAGGTGACTCCCGTAACGACGCTCCAAGTGCAACAGCAGCACGAGACAATATACAATGAATCCATCTATGAGAAGCAATCGATGGCGCAAGTGCAAGTGGAGAAGCCCAAGGGTAATGATCCAATCCAGATCGAGGCCACAACATGTCAGCAGCTGCAGCAGCAGCAACAGCAGCAGTTGGAGATTGTGGGCAATGGATTCCAGCTGACGTCTAATGGGAATTGCTTGCTGGAGAAGCATGGGTATCATTTGGATCCTGTGCCTATGGAGACAGAGGATCATTTTGTCAGCTTGAAGAGTGACAACGAGGGATTGGGTCAGGCAGAAGACGCGGAAGACGACGAGGAGGACGACGACGACTTTAGCCTAAAGATGACCGCATCGGCGTGCAACGACCACGAAATGTCAGACAGCGAGGAGCCTGCGGTCAAGGAGAAGATCAGCAAGATTTTGGACAATTTGACGAACGACGATTGTGCCGATTCCATAGCCACAGCGACGACGGTTGAGGCAAGTGCCGGTTACCAGCAAATGGTCGAGGACGTGCTGGCCACCACTGGTGCGAGTGCGGGGCCCACAGATGATGGAACCTTCACAGCGACGGCTGAGGAGACAGCAGCAGTGGAGGCGGCGGCGAGCTACATCAATGAAATGGCAGAGACTCATGAGTTGCAGCTGAAGCAGATGCAGGTGGGAGTCGAGCTTGATCTGAAGAAACCCAAGTTGGACGTGGAGGAGCAGTCGCAGGCTGGTCGAGTGCAGGATGCTGTGCCCACAGCCGCTGCTCCACAGCAGCCGCCACCCATGCGAGATCCCAAGAAGCTCACTGGACCGCATCTTCTGTACGAGATACAGAGCGAGGATGGCTTCACCTACAAGTCGAGTTCCATTGCGGAGATCTGGGAGAAGGTGTTCGAAGCTGTGCAGGTGGCGCGTCGTGCCCACGGCCTGACACCCTTGCCGGAGGGTCCACTGGCGGATATGAGTGGAATTCAAATGATCGGATTAAAGACGAACGCACTGAAGTATCTGATTGAGCAGCTGCCGGGAGTGGAGAAGTGTGCCAAGTACACACCGAAATACCATAAGCGGAACGGCAATGTTACGATGGCCGCTGCAGCTGGACATCCGGGAAGCGGTGTAGGGGCTAACAGTGCAGCAATTGGTGCTGGAGGAGATGCCCAGGCGCTCATTGATTACGGCTCCGACCAGGAGGAGCTGCAGGAGAACGCCTACGAATGCGCCCGCTGCGAACCATACGCCGCTCGGTCAGAGTATGACATGTTTAGCTGGCTGGCGTCCAGGCACCGCAAGCAGCCCATTCAGGTGTTCGTCCAACCGTCCGACAGCGAACTGGTACCCAGGTACGTCCCGGACTCCTCCGACGATGCGAAGTGTCAGAATTCATGGTATTTTCTTTGCAGACGCGGAACTGGCAGCAATCTGCCCATGGCCATGAAGTACCGCACGCTGAAGGAGACCTACAAGGATTACGTTGGCGTCTTCCGCTCGCATATCCATGGTCGCGGTCTCTACTGCACCAAGGACATCGAAGCAGGTTAGTGTGTTCATCCTTTTCTTATGAAGTTGTCCTTATAATAGGTTCATTCACAGGTGAAATGGTCATCGAATATGCGGGGGAACTGATACGCTCCACTCTGACGGACAAGCGGGAGCGTTACTACGACAGTCGGGGCATCGGTTGCTACATGTTCAAGATCGACGAGAACCTAGTGGTGGATGCCACGATGCGTGGCAATGCGGCCCGCTTTATCAATCACTCCTGTGAGGTAAGTGTCAGGGACTCCACCCAACTGGGAGCCTTAAACTGGGGAATGAATACTGATTGGTTTTTGGTTTCCACAGCCCAATTGCTACTCGAAGGTCGTGGACATACTTGGCCACAAACACATCATAATCTTTGCTTTAAGGCGCATTGTGCAGGGCGAGGAACTGACCTACGACTACAAGTTCCCCTTCGAAGACGAGAAGATCCCCTGCTCCTGCGGCTCAAAGCGATGTCGCAAGTACTTAAACTAGGCCAAGTCCTCAATATGTAAATCGATACATTATATTTATAATTCATCGGGAATGGCCATGCCCAAGGCAAGGGCTATGGCGGCGCAGTGCGCCAAACCTATCCAATCCAATCCAATCGGTTCAACGATCCGGCGATCCAACATACTCAATGCATATAGAAATACTAGCGGTTACAGCTAACGGAACATTTGTAGTTAACGGTTATTTCTATCTAAGATCTAAGTTATGGTCAATCGTGATACATTTTCATTTGATAGGATATCATATAAGTCTTTAAGTAAAGGTTAAAACGTTGATATTATACTATACTTATGTCCTAAAAGCGTACATGCACACATACTTATATATATATATATATATATATATATATATATGTATTTATTATGTATGTATGCATGTATGCGTATATCTATGTATATGTACTGCACGTATTACGGAATGATACACAATTATTACTCGACGTGCTCATTAAGGATTCCCATTGATATAACCTGTACGATATATAAGCGAGTATCTAAATATGGGTATATATCCCCATACACACTTACACATACACACATACACATATAGACACACACTGACAGACAGAGACACATTAAAACATAACTCGATGATTTCAGTATTCAGCGGAGAACGTTTAACTGTATATGAAATATGTTTAAACTATGCATTATTTATGTATGTATGTATTAGTGACCATATATATAAAGTGTAGTATGTTAAGGCTTGACAGATTCTATATAAACATAATCACAACAGATTAAGGTTAACTATACACACACATAAACACACCAACACACACATACATATATATATACGTATCTATTTAGCTATGTATATCAAAGGATCTTGGCGAATTTTGTCCAAGTCGATGGGCAACCATTCAATGATTATTTACAGGGGCTTGTGTTAGTTTGTATATACAAATAAATGGATATATATAAATATATATATTAATACTTAGAAGGCTTGGCAGAGCGTTAGGTAGTTATTAACTAAGATTAAGAAGCAACAAATCTCTAATTGTAACGGAAAACCAGATTAAACTATTTTATGTAGGATTATGCACACACTTGCAAATTGAGTATTTACGTTTGTTGCAACTTCAACTAATTAACTCTATATGAGAAACCAATACATGCATAGATACATACATACAACAGGCTTATCCTAAAGTTAATATTCAATCATACTCACACGCATACAAACACACACATGCAAACACACACAGACACATACAAATACACGCAGTAACTAAGCATCACCTTTGAAATTATTTTGTGAACAGAAAGGATAACGATTTGAAAGCGTTTGAATAATTATTTGTTTAAACATTTGTGTCCATGTAAATTGTATAATTTTATTTGTAATTTTATCCAACTCTAAATTGTGTTCGAAATCGTATCGTACCGTTAGTTTAATTCTGTACAATTGTTTATTATTATTATAATTATTATATTATTATTTTTCTATGTAACTTGTCAGCCTCCGATTGCCGGCTTTTTTTTAAAAAAGTTTTTTTATGTAATAATTCATATTTATTAAGCAGCTCCCTGTATTCTATTAGTTTTAGTTTATCTCTATACACACATACATATACATATACATATAGTTTTTGTCCAAATCCCCGCTACCTTAAAACCCGCAAACCCTTTCTTCGGTTCGGAATCACACGAAGCTAGCGAAGCAAACGAATGTACAGGCAAAGTTCCACAGCATTTTGGCAGCCATTCAGACGCGGGCACTTTTTGCCCGACGTCAAGGAATTTTATATTTTTATTCCCTAAAGAAAAAAAAGTTTAATAAACTACAGAATAAATTATTTTAACAAATGATAAACGATGTTTTTTCTCTGCTTTCCCTGGGGTGTCTCCCCTCGAAAAGCAGCTCCAGTCTGGGCAGGATAGTACAGTGCCTTCCCCTGGGCAGCTACTATGGCTTTAAATGTCAAAATAATTTTAAATGAAGTCAATCCAAAACAGCCAGAAAAATGCGATATCTTTCGGCGCTGCTCCTGGCACTCTTGATGTTGCAGGATATCGCAAGGATCGAGGGCTACATCCATCGCGACTCAAAAGATAACAAACAATTGAAGCAAAATTTGTATGCGGGACAGAAATGTACTCAGAATCCAAATATAAACCAATCCAATGTGGCCCAAAAAGCGGCACAGGAGGCGCGAGCAGCCACCGACGCCCAAATGGCCGCCGCTGAAGCAGCCGCCGCCCAGGTGAAAATTAAGCTGGCGAACATGGCCGCCAAAGCGGTCCGAGCCGCGGAAGCTGCGCTGGCAGATAAAAAGCGGGCATTGGAGCAACTGCAGTTCCAACTGGCCGAAGCAGACTCTGTGATCAAGGAGGTAAAGGCTGCCCTGCAAATTGCCCAAGGCAACGCCAGTGCGGCCAGGCAATCGCTTGTGGAATCACAGAATCAACTTCAGTTACTGAAGCGCCTGGTCAATGCTATGACCAAAAATCTGGGCAACATGGAAAAAGTGGCAGCTGGAGCAGAGCAGGTGGTGACAGAGAAGTTGCAGCTGCTGGAAACGGCCAAGAATCGAGCTGAATGCTTAGAACGTCAACTGGCGGATGCCAAGGCGGACTTGGAGAGGACCAAGAGCGCCGTCTACAAGGCAGCTTGTGCAGCGGTGGAGGCCCACAAGAAGGCCTCCAGGACACGACGCATGATTTACAGAAGCAAACTTAAGGAAGCCGCTTAGTTGTGGTGGCCAATGTAAATCTATTGCATTTATATTTTATAAGCATTTGTAATAAATAATAAAAACAAATAAAGTTCAGAAATTCAAAACTGAAAGAAATTTGTTTGTATGCAAATGGTTCGTGTCAAGGATGACTTTTGATACGTAAATATAGATTGTAGTAAATAGAAATATTCCTAAGTTAATTACTTATAAGGTATAATTTATAAAATGAAAATTTTTATTAGACACGTAAGGCTATTCAATTTTATTATCTAAAATTGTGATTTCAGTTTATAATTAAATAAAGAAGATGTTAAAACGAAAACATAGGGAATTCATTCAAATGGTTTGTAGCTTAGCTATTTGCACATTTACGCGTGGCTTTTGAAACTAATACAAAATGTTCCAAAGCTGAATAATTGTTGGTTATTATATTACAATCGATGTGGTTATTTTTTTGAAGTAGATAAGTTATTTATTTTATTAAACAATAAGTAATTATGAGCCTAATTTAATTTTATTAAAACTACACAAATCTACTCATAGCAGTTGCACAAAAGGTTTGTGTATTGACTAAAAATTTTACTGGTCGCATGGAACTCCCTGTAACGCAGTGCTGCCCATAAAATAACGGGTAAACAGCTGAGTAATGAAGTGATGGGCAGCACTGTTTATCAGCTGTGACTTACAGAAGCCGGCAAATTGTTATTTAATTATTAAAAGTACAAAGTTATGTGTAAAAAATAAACACTTTAAAATGATATTTAGTAAAATAAGACACATCCAAGCGCTGGGGGTAAGAAGCAGCAGCACACACTACGTGACAACCCCGATATTCTATGTGAATGCAGGTGAGCTGTGAGGCTTTGAAAATGTTCCCAAACTAAATGCCACTTCCTCTTCCCAATTTAGCTCCTCATATTGGTCATCTTTACTCAGCTGTCATAGCGGACGCTCATTGCCGCTACCAACGACTGCGCTACCCGACCACCAAAGTCCATCTCTGCAGTGGCACCGACGAACATGGGACCAAAATTCAACAGGCGGCGGCCGCTCATCAGGTGCCAGTTTCCCAGTACTGCGATGATATATCCACCCGCTACAGACATGTCTTCCAGGTGGCGCACATAGCCCACGATGACTTTATACGCACCACCGAGCAGAGACACAAAAAGGCAGTGGCACATTTTTGGGTGCGTTAAAACCAAGTATAATTCCCCGAGTGTTACTAGTCAGTGTTTGTCCACAGAACTCCTTGCATTCACGAGGACACATCTACTCGGCAGCGTACAGCGGTTGGTACTGCGTCTCGGATGAAACGTTTCTGACTGACTCACAGCTGCGTCTGGACGAGGCGAGCGGAACACGTTACTCATTGGAGTCGGGGCATCCAGTGGAGTGGACAGAGGAAACCAATTACATGTTCCGCTTATCGCAGTTCCAGGATGATGTGCGGCATTGGGTCGAGAAGGATGCGCGCATTCGTCCTGCCAAGTTTCAGAAGATTCTGCTGAACACACTGAGTGAGCCACTGCCTGATGTGTCCGTCTCCAGACCTGCCAACCGCGTGCACTGGGCAATTCCTGTGCCCAATGATGACACCCAGACGATCTACGTGTGGCTTGACGCGCTGATCAACTACATCAGTTCCGTCGGCTATCCCGACGAAAAGGTAAGTCCCTTCATAGGGAGATTCCTGGATGGAGGGGAGGAGTGGCTAATAGTCTCTTATTTCCTTAAAGTATCTGGGTTACTGGCCTCCCGCACAGCAAGTCATTGGCAAGGACATTCTAAAATTCCATGGTATCTACTGGCCCGCCTTCCTTATTGCCGTTGGCCTGCCGCCTCCCCAGCAGCTCTTCGTGCACTCCCACTGGACGGTGGACGGCCAGAAGATGTCCAAGAGTAAACACAATGTCGTTGATCCCGTGCAGGCCGCCGAGCAGTACACGATGGAGGGACTCCGTTACTTCCTGCTGCGCGAGGGCGTGGCACACAGCGATGGCAGTGAGTACACCCAGAAATATCCTTGATCTTTGCCACTTGTCCAAAAATCGAAAAGTCCAAAAGTCCCTCGCAATTTAAGCCTTAAGTGCAACTGCGCACGGGGACAAAGGTGAGCCGCATCCACCGTGTCGACTTCGACATGTCCTGCGCCCCTCCCAATGGCTTGTAATACATACATTGGGTATGCAAATGTGGGCCGAGGTGTCCTCGTCGCCTGGCTGATTTTTTCCCAGTTCTGTGCCTTAGTTGAATTTGCATTTCAATTTTATGCGCAGCGCAGGAAGAGAAAGGAGGCAGGGGGCAGAAGGCAGCAGGCAGCAGGCTGCAGGCGGGAGGCAGGAGGCAGGAAGGAACATGGAACAAGAAAGTTTCCGTGTGGCAGGAGCTGCTGGCGACTTTTGTTTATTTGGTTGCAAAGTTTTTGTATCTTGAACTTGGTTAAAGATTTGCGCATTTGCATAAGAGCAGCCCCGGCGGCTAGAGACGGGCAGGAGCGGAAGGTGGAGCTAAAGGTGGAGCTGAAGGTGGAGCTGAGGGGGGAGCTGAAGGGGGTGCTGAGGTAACTCGGGACGAGTCCCTTCAAACTTTTAAAGCTTAGCCAAGTTGTACGGCGGATGTGATTAGTTTGTGTCCTTGCGACTTGCCGCAGGCTCTCCATCAGTTGAAGGCTTCAAGCAAAAGGACTTGAAAGGACTCGAAACTTTAAACAATGCATTGCTACAAATCCTCAATCCTCTGCAGGCAGCTGCTGGTCAACACTTGTGTGTCATTGCCAGGCAACCGATGAGCCAACTGATTTCATTGTCTTCTCCTCCTGCGGCCTCCTGTAGCCCCTTCCCCGCCCCTGCCACTCCCATAAATTGGGCGGCCAAAAGCAATTAACGCGCCTCGACGCACCGCCAGAAGTCGAAGTTGGCATTGAGTTTGAATTGTTTTTGTTTGGTTGCTCCTGGCCACGCCCACATTTTGATGGTATTTGATTGATTCCTTAACCTATTCAGGATTCAATTTGATATTTGCATAAACGACTGTCCTCCCACCTCCCACCCCTTCCCGCCACCCATCCCTCTGGGCCTTCAGGAGCCGCTTGACGTCTGCTTTGTTTATCAGGAATTTAAATTTAATTTTCCGTTTTCAATTATTGCCGACGTCTCCTTTGTCAGTGCTCAGCTCTGGCCTTCAGTTGCCCCCCTCCACCCTCACAGCTTTCCCTCCCGCCATGCCAGCTCCTCCTCCTTAGGCAGCACCTCCCTTGCACGGGTATCGCCCCTCACCTGATTCAGTTCCTCCCTCTACTTCAGCTTCTCCTTCGCATTCATTCCTCCTGCCCCGCCAGTTTCTCCTTCACCACTAGCTCCTCCTCCACCTCACCAGTTCCTCCTTCTTCTCCAGCCCCTGCTCCCACTTTATATGCTGCCCTTTCGGCTCACCTTTTCGCAGTTTTTGACTGTTCCTCCTGGCCTTCTCCTGAGCTTCCCCTGGCCTTCTCCTGAGCTTCCCCTGGCCTTCTCCTGGGCACCTCCTGGCCTTCTCCTGGGCTCCTCCTGGCCTTCTCCTGGGCTTCCCCTGCCCTTCTCCTGGGCTCCTCCTGGCCTTCTTCTGGGCTCCCCCTGGCCTTCTCCTGGGCTCCTCCTGTCCTTCTCCTGGGCTTCCCCTGCCCTTCTCCTGGGCTCCTCCTGGCCTCCTCCTGGCCTTCTCTTGGGCTCCCCCCTGGCCTTCTCCTGGGCTCCAACTGGCCTCTTCCTTTGCGTCTCCTGTCTCCCGCCTGGGCCTTTCCTGGTCTGAGCCGCTCCAGGGCCATAAAATTCTCGTCCTGATTCCCCGTGCCGCGTCGTTGGCTTGCGGCTAATTTAATTGCATTTTTATTGCATTTCGCGCACGCGACTCGTTAATATTGTGCATATTAAAAGGAAATGCAAGAAAATTGAAAACTGAAAACTCAAAACTGGAAAATGAAAAGTGAAGAGTGGAGAGTGAAGAGTGGAGAGTGAAAAGTGGAGAGTGGAAGGAGGCTGGAAAGGAGATATTAAATTACGCAACTTTTAAGCGCGCGATAATCCGAGTTCGCCTCTAATCATAACTTTCCAGGATAAGGGACTGAGTTCTGCAGAGGGCTGAAGGACTGAGGAAGGTGGCATGTGGCATGTGGCAAGGGGCAGACACTTTTGCCGCATCTCTCAATAAGTTTTGCCGGGCGCGTGGTTATTGCCGGCGGCGTTGATTGGCGACATCCGCTCCAAACAGCAGACATCAATTTAGCGCGTTTCATGTCCTGCAACAGGACCAACACTAAGTCTGCCAAAGGAATCCAAAATGGGACTGGGACTGGGATTGGAATTGGGACTCGTTAAGAGCAAAACTTTTGATTATAAACAATTTAATTTTGAAATCCTGTTGCCGCCTCAATGGGATCCATGGGTGCCGGGGGCGCCCCGTCACAGCAGCAGCACAGCGACACGGGATCTGCATTTGGAAGTGTCCGCAAGAGGGGGAAAAAGGGGGAATGCGCACAATAAAGGAAATGCTCCACACGGATGCAGCTGGCCCCAAGGGCGGGGGTCAATTTAAAGGACTTGAATTTATCCCGGCATTAAAATCCGACATCAACCGGGAACACCTCGGGAGCACTTGCTGCTGCTTTGGAGGGGTCAGATGATGACTGGGTGTGCGTGTGTGCGTGTGTGTGTGTGTGCGTGTGTGTGTGCGTGTGTGTGTGCGTGTGTGTGTCTGGCAGGAGTCCTAAACACTTCCCTCATCCTCGACGAATGACGAGCCATTAAATGTGCGCAACTCCTCGCCTGTCGTGGTGGTAATCCCCCTCCGAGATTAGAGAGAGAGACACTCGAGGCAAAGTTCCTCAAGTGTTGCAAGGTCATAAGGCCAGGATTAGTGTGACTTCTCGTTATCCTGGCGAATGTTGCTGAGCTTAAAGTCGCCACCTCTGACTGCCACTCGCCTGCAGGCAACTTTACACTCGGCTGCTCCTTGGAAGTGCTCAAATATTTGATGTCGACACTTGTCGAGCTGCCACTGCCACTGGCAGTGCCACGCCCCATGAAGTCGAGTGTGTTTTGTGCAACGTTTGCCCGAGACACACATTGTGGCACTTTGGTCGCTTGTTGGGCGGCGGAAACATACGAGAAGTGCGACAAGTCATTTCAGGAATTTAAGGAGCTGCAATAAACGCATGTGTCCTGCCTGATCCTGCCTGCTACTGGCCATATAAAGAACGATTATTTATGTTATGCCAAATAAGTGGCACAACATTTGTCCAACGCGCTGCACACTACCCATCGGATGTGGCAGTCACGTGCACCTGTGCAACATGTGCGGTACTTTGTTGAAATTGCTTTGCCACTGAAGCTGCCCCTGCCGCTGCTTCTGCCACTGCCACTGCCGCCGCTGCTGCCGCTGCTGCTGCCCGAATTGTTGTGTTGCACATGCCACAAGATGTGCACCCAAAGGAGTTGAGTGCATCGCAAGTCAGCGCCGCACTTGCAATTTGTTTTTCCACACGTAGCAGGTCGAAAGCAACACTTGGCCAGGCTCTCAAACACGGCCGGAGCCTGACTACAAATTCTGTGCCACGAGTCCTGCGCCTCACTGCCTCCCGCCTCCCGCCTCTCACCTTTCCACACAATTGTGATATAACCCGACGCGACTTCACATAATTGCAACCGAATTTCTTCCGAGTGGAACAACTGATGTGGAAGTGTACGGTACTTCCAAATGCACATTCACTGCCATTGCGATTGATTTTGGCCAAATGCAACGTTCGGGCCATCAAACTGACGACGTCATCAAAATGCAGTCCATTGAAATTCAAATGCCGCTCGGATAGAAATGAAATTCAGCGATTGTGCAGGTAAATTGCATAAATTCTTAATACTCAACCAAAATGGGGTATATCCGACACATGAAAAAATCATATTTAATTTAAAATTTTGGTTAATTAATAATTTTAAATTAATATTTAAAATCACCTTACAAATCAAGTGATCTTCGCCTTGTGCATTGATTTATAGCTGGGCACCTGAGCGGAGACACAAACCAAAACGAACTCAAGCGCTGCAGCTGTCTTCCAAGCAGTTCAGACAGCAGACTGCAATTAATGCGTCAAGCAGTTCAAGAAGCAGTTCTTGCATTGTTTGCATTCAGCTGCGTAATTTGTAATTTGGTAGCTTAGAACTTTGAATAATAAAAAGTTTAAATTACTTAATTAGTTACTTGATTAAAGTTATTAAAAGCAATGGCTAAAAACTGAAGGCAAGCAAAATGCAATCACTTGCTTCTAAGCCTTTGCAAGGGTATCACAAACTCGGACGAATTCAAGTTTAAAGTTTGCACTTGTTTCAAACTAGAAGTGTATGGGTGTGTGTGGGTGTGTGCATACATACACATACATATGTAAGTCCTGGCATTCAAATTCAGGATGTTGGCAACTTGACTTTGGCTGTAGAGCTGTAAAAAGTTTAAGACCAGCAGCGACAGTACAATTGCATTAATGATGTGCCGCTCTGGGAAGCAGGCAACACATTTGCCCGCACCAGCAGAGGCAGAGGTAGTGGCAGAGGCAGAGGTAGTGGCAGTGGCTGCGACAGCGGTTGCTTGGGCAAACCTGTGTGGCTGCCAAAGCTCTGGCTACATGAACAGAGGAGACGCGCACACTGATTTAACTTTAGAAATGCATGTAATACATATACTATACTTTTTGAAACACACACACACGCACACTCAAACACACAAACACACGTACACTTATAACTGATGTGCCACCTTGTGGTGCTGCGCTCGAGCCCTGCACATGGAAATGCAATTTCCCAAACTGAATAACCGCATAAAGTTGAATGCACATTTTTGAATAATAAGTTCAATTCGTGCCATTGTTTTGAGAGGTGAATGTGAATGTGAATGTGAATGTGAGTATGAATGTGAGTATGAATGTGAGTATGAATGTGAGTATGAATGTGAGTATGAATGTGAGTTGAACGTGCTTTTTTAATGAATGTGAATGTGCATGTATGTGGGTATCAAATGTAAATCTGATTGTGGATGTAAATTTGAGTGTGAATGTGAATATGAATGCGAGGATAAATGTGAATATGAAACAATATGTGAATGTGAATGCGAATGTGACTGTGAATATCTTTAATTGCGACTGTAAGTATAAGAATGAGTGTGAATGCTCACTTTCATATTTACAGTCGCAATTATAGATATCCACGTGCGAGTGTGAATATAAGGACAAATTCGAGTGCGAATGTGAGTAAAGAAAAGTTTGAATATGAATAAAAGTTCGACTGCAAATTTGAGTGAGAATGTTAATACCTTTAACTGCGACTGTAAAATTGTGAGTGAATGTGAATACTGGTACCAATATGAGTGTGAATGCGACTGCGAGTGTGAATACGAGGACGAATTCGAGTGCGAATGTGAATGCAAATAAGAGTTCGAATACATATATTAATATTAAGTGTAGATGTGAATATGAATGTGAATATGAATGTGAATGTGAATGTGAATGTGAATGTGAATGTGAGTGTGAATGTGAATGTAAATATGAATGTGAATGGGAATGTGAGTGTGAATGTGAATGTAAATATGAATGTGAATGGGAATGTGAATACAAGTTCGAGTGTGAATGTGTGTATGTGGAAATGTGAATGCGACTCAATGTGACAACGAGTGTCCGAGCACTTATTCACTCATTCATGAAGTTCATTTGAATGATAAGATCAGTTCAATTTTCTAATTACCGCACATTTTATTTTAATTGGGAAAAAGTTGACCCGTCGGCAGCCGCAGGATTTGATTGAGAGGTGTTAAAATTGATTGCGTGTCAGGTGCAAATTGGGTAACAGTTGCGGTCAGAAGCGGCAACTTTTTAATTACCCCCAAAGAGCACAGGAGTCGCACACACAATGCAATTCCAATGGCAATGGTTGAATGGACAGAAACATGAATCGTCCTGGCGATCAACTCTGACCCCCAATCGGGTGGCGCCTTTGTGTGGCACGAAAATCAAAACTCATTGCATGAATTTTAATTAACGTTTCGTGCCACAGAAAAATTTGTGAATTGGAAACTGACGCCCCCGCCCCGAATCTATGTCGATGCCGCGAGGCGTGGCCAATTGCAATTGCATTTGTGCGGATAACGATAATAATTATTGCAATGACCATGGCCAATACTAATTGGCAATGATCCGTGGCTAATGTCCTCCCTCATGGACTGCCTGCCCCCTGGCATCAACTGAACCTATGGAAGGTAAATATGGCACCCACATTGCTAATTGCTGCTCGCTGCTCGCTGCTGGCTGTTGGCTGCTTATTTATTTAATTATGCTTTGAGTGCTTTTTAAAAGGGCCATTCGCCTGCAGCAAAGCGCATTGAATGCACTCACGCGATCAAAGTGAATGCTCAAACGAATACGCGATACCCTTTCCAGGTATCTCAAAGGATGCACACTCAAATCGCTTCTAATAACTTAATCCTAATCAGGATTAATTAACACTGACTCCTACGATCGTTTAGCAGCCACTGTTAAATGTTAACAGCATCTGTTAATTAACATCTATCGCCAGCAAAAAATGCCGAGAGTCGTCACTGCTTTGACTTTACTCTATTAACGGCGTTAATTGAGTGTAAAATTAATGCCTTTTAAATCGTTAACAACTGCGATAATTATGGTTATTAAATAAAGAGGATTACACCTCCGACAATTTGTTCAGCTATAAACGCGGAAAAGTATGGGACTCAATTTAGCATACCATAAAAATGCATTTAACGCAGTCAAAGCGATTGCCATCGATCATTCCTGTACACAAACCTAATTATCGATAACATTCAAAGTGCTTCCAGTTGAAGCAGCAAAAGCATTAAAAACTCTAAAATTTAAATTTTTATAATTTTATAAATTTTATTTTATTTTTATTATCCTTTCTTTTAAAAATGGGAAAAAGCCAACATAGGAATGAGGAAAAGATATGAAAAGCGATATTAAAAATGTTTTATAGAAGGAGGGAGAATATATATATATATATATGTATATAATATATATATGTAATATTTAAAATTTATATATTTTAATAAAATGTCGCTTTTTTAATGTCTCTTAAATCTTTTTAAGTTTTGTGTCAACTTCAGAAACTTCTTTACAGAGCGAGCATTAAATATAAAATAAAGTCTAAGCAATTGTTCACATATAAGAACTCGACTCTTTAAGTACTGCTGGCTATGCCATAAGGATAATTAACGCATGGCATAAATTCGATTCCCTCAGAAATTAAATTCCAAGCTTTATCAAAAGGATCGCTTAGCTGCTTCTTTCAAGAAAAGGACATGCTACGAATAGCGAAACTAAAACTAAGACGGTTTTCCTCAGGAGAAACCTTGGTTATTTGTCCCTTGGACTGCCTAGTGGAGACTTTAATGTGAACTTGACGGGGTTTGTGTCGCCACTGCACACATTCAATATTGCAAAGTAACGAATCTTTAGTGATGACTTGAACCACGCCATAATTCATTTTCTTCTTGTTGTAAATTTTTACAATGAATGTGACTGGGGGTGAGATGCATAGATTATGTATATGTGTGATATATGTGCATATATGTGTGTATTATATATTATATATTATATATGTTCTATTATATATATTATATGTACATTTTTTTGTTATCTTGTAATATATTTATTATATTATTATATTATTATATATATTCATTATATTTTTATATTTATTTTATTTTATATTTAGTCTTCACACGAAAAGCTTAAATAGTTAATACATGCTTTTAATTTTCGGTAATATTTAAAGAATTCCAAGCTGATGGGGAAATAAGATCTTATTTTTCTAAGAGTAATTAAGGGGCTAATTAATATCCCGACTTGCATTGAAAAAGGGCTGACATATTTAAAAAGTGAGTGTATAGCGAATCCAGGATTCATACGGACACTCGTAGAAATCAAAGAAAAATAGTAAATCGATTTGTGTGTGATTATTTTAAGTTTAGTTTCATATTATTTCAGGAGCTTAAAAAATTTAATTTTTTTTTACTTACTGTCTAAATGTCCTGCATATGTGCACTACACAATTTGTGGTGAGGAAAGAAGAAACAACGTAGCGACTGAGATTAGTCACTCAGTCATGTCTGAATGTGTGTGTGTGTCTGTCTGCATTTATGTATTAGTGAGTATGTAGTGACACACTATATATGTGTGTGTGTGTGTGTGTGAGTGTATTTGTTTGATAGTTGATAAAGTCAATACCAAGGGGTCCAAATTAAAAATCTGTGTCTGATGTGAAGTTCCCAAATAAATCAGGAAAATTAATGTATCCCAACGGAAGGACTAGATGAGAAAGCACGAAGGGGGTAGCAGAGATAAAGAGAGAGGGAGACAAAGATAAAGGATTAAAATATAAAATTATTAGTTTATATTCGATCTCTCTTGGTAACAATTTGTAATTCCTTAATTTCAATTTTCAACTAACTGGAAAACTGAAGAAGGAGTCCTTTACTTTTCGTTGTCCTTTAACTGATAACAGTGGATTGACTGGGAAAAAGAAGATATATATCTGGATTGGGTGTAGCCTTGAGTCCCAATTCAGGGAATATTTTTACATAAGTCATGTGCATCCTTTACATCCTGGCATCTGTGACCTTTAGGCTGGACTCTAAGGGATTTCAATTCATGTCCAAGGAAATTTCTTACATAAACAAAATATTCAAATACAGATTCACATATGTCCAGGCGAAGTCCGTAATCCTTTTGACGCAAAGCGAGTTGGCATAACTGCCTTATAACCTTTCCGTGTAATCCTGCGGGGTATCCGCCTATTCACAGCATGAAAATGGTGCTTAAATCCTTTGCTCCACTAAGAGACTTAAATCCTTTGCCACAGATTTCAAAATGTTATTTCGCCAGTGGAACTGAAACTGTTGCGAAACAACAGAAGTACAACAACAACAACAATAACAACAACAACAACAGCAACAATAACAATGAGAGTAACACTTTTTTACTTGTTACCCGTTGCAGCTTTGTCCTGCCATTCGCTTTTGCTAGTGTCCTGATTCGTAATCGTTTCCGCTGGCGTATTTACTTTGGGTGAATTTATCCTGGGGGCGACCTTTGGCTGTTCGCTGGGAAGTTCCTTATTTTGACATTTGCGTTGTCCTAATCCCCTTAATGGAAGGGGCCGCAATCCTGTCTCGCAGGCAGGACCACGCTGAAGGACGGTTAAAAAGCTAAATGGCCACCATCGGGACTTAGCTGCAAATAAAGTAACATTACTCATACGCCCCGAGGAGCGAGGCAATTTAATGAACAGCACGTGGCGCTAAGGCAGCCCTTCGATTGTTCCACGCTCTAATCTATGGACTGTCCTTGCCTCGGGGCTGGGTATCCTTGCCATCCAATAGCTAACACGATGACATGTTCTTCTTCCTTTGCAGATTTCAGTCACGTGAAGGCACTGCGTATACTTAACTCCGAGCTGGCGGACACTTTGGGCAATTTGTTATCACGGGCTTGTGCTAAGTCGCTGAATCCTCATCAAATTTATCCTGGGGCGCAGCACGGAGAGCACTTGTCGGAGTTGCTTCATGACTTGGATGCAGCCAAAAGGATGCAGGAGGCGCTGCTGCAGCTGCCGGGTAAGTGTGTGTGTGTGTGTGTGGGGGGTGTTTGTCATTTTAATATTTAAGCAAGACTTGGAGGGATCCTTGGAGGGAAGAAGTGGAGTAGGAAAAACATAGGGGCGTGAAGTAAGGGGGAGGGGTGGCTGAGTGGAGTTTGCTGCCTTGTCTGGCTGTCGCCAGCAGGCACACTTCCGGCCAATAACTAAGCTATAAGTGCACTTGGGGGTGCGGCCAAGCAGAAAGCTGAGAAGTAATGTCCTTCAATTCCATTTGCATTTGCAGGACGCTGCGAGGAGCACTATGAGTCCAATCACTTCCACTTGGTGGCCGACACCGTCATTGGGGCTCTGCATGCGACCAACAATTTCTTTGAGTGCGCCAAGCCTTGGGAACTGAAGGCTGGCGGCAGTGCACCGAACACCCCACGCCTGGAGACAATAATCGCTATGACAATGGATGCGTTGCGACTGTGCGGCATTGCGTTGCAGCCACTGATACCGCGCCTCTCCGCCCACCTCCTCGACAGACTGAGTGTACCCGAAGCCCAGCGCAGCTGGCAGCATCTGGGCGAGAATTTCGCCACCGAAGGCGCTGTCAGCCGAGGGCAGAGTCGACCGCTGGGCGGCCAGAGCGGTGCTTTGTTCCAGCGCATCCTTGAGCGGCAGGACAAGCCTGGGCCGGAGAAACAGCAACAGCCTCAGGAATCAAAGCAGAAGAGATCCAAAAAGGATCGAAGGACCGCCAACTAAGTGCCTTGAAGTGCCTGGCACGTAGTCGCAATAAACTCAACCCAAAGCTCAAGCATTTACCCAAGTCTGTTTCTATCTTTACATCCTTGTCTCCCTCCCCATCCCGCACCCACAACATCCTCTCCCTCACTCATCCTCTCTCTCTCCCTCTCTCTCTCCCTCTCTCTCTCCCTCTCTCTCTCTGTCGCACTCATTTGGCATTGTGACATTTATGAATGGCGCTGTGTGCCACGCGGCGTATACTTAATCTAAAGAGGCAACTCGAGTGGCCACAAATCAAAGCTCAGGCAGGACACAACTGGGAACATTCTGTTTGCTGACTTCCATGGCTCCTTCGCTCCTTGTCTCCTTGGCCCGCTGCTCGTTAAAATCCACTTAATTATCTGAAGGAAGTCCTATGCTCGCGGCATGTCCTGCCGCCAGTTCCGTCGCATATCAGCGCGCTGCTCGCATTCCTTTATTTATTACCCATAATTGAGATTCGCTCAGGTGTTGGGGGCTTATTTACGATCCTCAGACGAAAGAACTTTTAAAATTGCTTTAACTTTTAAGCATTTAATTATTGTTTTTAAGGCAAAACATGTTTAATTGGTCCCCCACCCACTGAGCCCCTCGACCAGCGTCCCGAATGACCGAAGCGGCCCAAAACGGCTCAAACGGCATGTCAGCTGGTAAGTTGTTAATTTATTTTCATTAGGCGAAACGGCGACACTCACGCGAGATGAGTATTAATGGAATTGCGGGCAGCTTATCCTCTCCAGCATACAGGACACAATAACAGGACACTAAAATTGACCACCATCCTCATCAGCAGCAGCAGCTGAAGCATCAGCTGTTGTTGGGGCTGCACAGCCAACGGAAGCGGCAATAAGAAGCCATCAGAGCTGATTAACTCCGCTGAAGTGCACAGAACGCGTGCAACGTTGCGTATACGCCATGTATCCTGCTGTATCCGCTTGCACTAGAAACACGGCACACACAATAAGTGTTGGTATAATTTACCAGTGCGTCGCTTTCCGAGTGTCGGCTGTCGGTTGTCGGCTATCGGCTGTGGCAAGTTGCAAGTGGCAAGTGGCATGTGGCATGTGGCAAGTTGCATGTAAACAATGATGCAAGCGGACGCCAAAAACCGAGCTACCATTAGACCAAAACCCTTTGCTGGCCATAAGCGCCGTCAGCCAATTAACAAGGCCTGCCAAAGGGAGGGAGGAGGCGGGGCGACGGCAGCATCGCGATTTTAGTCCTTTGCTGCCAACTGACAGCCGAGTTGCACAATTGCCTGCAACAGTTTGCTGCATGTTTGGGCAAACAAGCAAGAGGCACTGCCAATTAGCAAAATAGGATCGATTGATAGAAGGCAGGACATAGAGTCCTTTTCCCGTTGTTGTTGCCACGTCAGCCCCGTGGCTCGGCTCTCCTGGCCAATTAGCGTTGGCTGTAAAAGTGAATTGCGTATTAAAAGTGCGTGAAGAGCGTCAAGTCCTTAATAAAAGAGCTCAGCTCCTTAATGTGCGGACTCTTCGCTTAAAGTGGCCACCAGCAACAACAACAACAACAGCAACAAGAGACTCGACTTGTAACCTTTGTAAAATAAATTTAATTATGCAGAGAAGTAGCCGATTGAGCGAAAGGAAGCGTGGGGTGTGAAGGTGGAATGCTGAAAGGATGTGCCGCCGCAGGACAGCAAACGCCGTCAGTCGCTTCTTGTGAATGATTGAGTTTTGATGTTGCCCCAACATAAAGCGTCACACATTGTTGTTGTTGCTGCCTTTGATTAATTGTGCACTCGTCTGCCCCTGCCCCTGCCACTTGCCACTTGCCACGGGCATCCCTTTAATATCCGCCCGAGCACCAACCATTCAAGCATTGATTGCCCTGCATAATTTAATTGCATTGCCGTACTTCATGGCGTATGCGCAATATTATAAATGAATTAGTTTCTGTGCTGGAGATGTGGCAGCTGCGGCAGTTGCTGCAGATGTTGCAGGTAAACATAAGCTGCAACTGAAATCATAAATGTACAAATTGATTTGCTTTGCTCAGCAAGGACTCCCTCGATTGCCAACAGCATCCTGCCACATCTTCGTTCACTGCATCCGCTTTCAAATGCCAAAAAAAATTCACGTGTTCCACTTGACTGATGCGCAATTTCGTAGAGTAGAGTAAAAGGACGCTCGATGAGAAAGCAGTAACAATAGAAACGGGCAAAGGACATGGGGTAGGGGTTGGAGGTGGGGGGCAGCAGAAGGAACTGGAGCACCGGATGCAGGTTGCATTTCTGTTGTGAAACGCAGCGTTGATTGCTTTGATTTAAGTTGTCCGTCGGCTGCTCGACTGCTCGACTGCTCGACGCTCGACGCTCGACGCCTTCTTCAATATTCAAAAGTTTGTTGTGCCTTGATTAAAAATACGCCAGCTACTCGAGTGCTTTAATTTCGCAGTATAAATGCCGTTTTATGTTCATGTCCTTTTTGTTGCCCTTGTTGTTGCTGTTGTTGTTGCTCTTGTTGCTGCTGTTGCTGTTGGGGCACTCCTCGCGCTGTGCTGTGTGTGTGGCATGCTTAGTCAGCATGTCGAGGCATGCGGCGACTGCAGCGTTCAAGTGAGTGATGCAGCATGTTGAGCAGCTGCATGTGCTTGTGGCAAGTCACGGCTTAGGTGCGCCACCAAGCGAACGAGTTATGAACTATGTTTAATTTTAGAAACGAAACTTCCTCAGCATCAACGCTGCAATCTTTAAGCTCCTTTGCTTTAAGACCTCAACAAAAGTCTAAGCTTCAACAAGGAATGTTATATTTATAAATAAATAAATAAAATAACTAAAATAACTAAAATAAATAAATTAAATAAAATAACTAAAATAAATAAAAAAAATAAAATAAATAAAATAACTAAAATAAATAAAATAACTAAAATAAATAAAATAAATAAATAGAAAAAAAAATAAACTGAAATATTAAACAATAAATATTTAAATAATAACATTTAAATATTAAAAAATATAAACGAGTAATGAAAATATATATTATAATAGTAAAAAAATACTTTAAAATATTGTAATAAATTCAGAAGTAAATTTAAACTATAAATATAAATTAAAAATAATTATATATATTATATTTAAAAATAATATAAATATTTATTTCGCTGGAAACTGTTCAGCCTTTTGAACACGGTCAGGTGCTTAAAAAAGGAAAAGGAAGTATGGATACAAAGTAGCCTTATAATTAATTAACCTAACTTATTATATATATAATCCTATAAATTAATCCTACGAGAAGGGAGATCGGTGGGATGTATTCTCTTTAGTCTACGAGATCTTAGTGGCTCAAGGACGCTGATCTCGGTGATCGATGCAAGATTTCGACATGGACAAGAGCCTTTAAAAGACAGCCACTGATACAATCACCCATTCTGTCATTTTGGCTCCGTTATCCTGTCGATAGAAATACTTGTAACATATATTTAACTGCTGATCAATGGTTACTGCATGTTAAAATTGCATTTACAGTTTGAAAGCCACTGGGATTTTCTTCTACTTGGCGAAAATAATAAAGTGCATAGTATAATAATATAATTTTCTTTGTACTTAAATCCTTTTTATCGACTATATCGTCAGACGTTCGTTATCCTGGTTATCCTTGTTATCCTTTAACATAGATTTTAGTTGGAAGAGTCCTTGAAAAGTCCTCGTCAAATTTCAGTACAATTGACTCAGAGATGGCACATTTTTGAGCTTTAGTCCTTGAATGTCCTTTCGATTTTAAAAAAGAATCCCATTTTTATACTCCAGAGAAGCCGCTTTATCGAATGGCATTCAAGGATTTCCAGGATCTTTCAAAAAATTTTCGAATTTTTTTTGTCAAGGGGGCAGCATGCAAAATGTGTCACAAAATCACTAAAAGGACAATAACTCGGCCATTTTAAGGACTTTCATGAAGTCCTTTGGCACAAAGGTGCAACTTAAACTTCAAAATCTGATAAAAGCGTTTAAAGGACGAAAAGTCCTTAAAAACTCCCATAAGGCAGGATATTTAGTTTATTCAAAAACGAGCCATATCCCAGGAATGTCCTTGCGGATCCTGGCCAATTATGTGTTAAATAAATTGTAAAAGCAAGGACTAAAATCTGGCCAAAGGACATCCGGACCCGACTAACGGTTCTCGAGAAATTAACAATTTCTTCACGTTCGGTTGTTCCAAGCGCGCCCCGGGACGAAAATTTTCCAAGTCAATGAAGTCTAGATAAGCCCATTATCCTTGAATGCCATTCGATAGAGGTGCTCCTTGCAATTGTAACGCACTGATTTTTTTTCAAATCCGTACCAATACAGCCGAGTTAGATCCTTTCTATTGTGCAGTGTAGCCCTGTTCAGAAAAAGATCCCCCCTTAAAGTATGCTACAAATTTTGGACGCTGATCTTTTTTTTTTTCTTTCTTTATATAGGTATCTCGTATGCTTTAAAATAAAAATATAATAAAAAAATGATTTCTCTTCAAGCTTTCCGGCTACTTATAACTATTATTAAATAATTTGCTTATTGTTAGATTTAAGACAGACAGCAAATTAAAATTAACTAAAATAAATAAAAAAAAACTTATATCTCAAGAGTAACTACGATTTAGGCCAATTTAATTTAATTATTATATTTAATTTTTAGGTTTTTATTTTCTTCTTTGAATAAAACAAATATGAATTATTTTATTTTTTTAAAGTTATAAAAATAATTAATATATACAATTTTTAAATAAATGATTTGGCCACTAAGCTTTTCATTTAAAGACTATAAATTTACGGTACTTAAATATTTACTTTTTTATGTGGTTGCCCGCGCCTCCTTGGTGAACTCCTCACCCTCCTCCCACACCTTCCAAACGTCTCAAGGTTCACCGCAAAAGTGTCTGCCCAGCATGCAGCCACGTGGAAGCTACCCGATTTGGCAGCTTCGGCTGATTTTATTTATTTTATTTTTTTATTTTATTTTTTTTTTTTTTTTTATTTTATTTTTTTTTTTTATTTTTTATATTTTATTTTATTTTTATTTGTTTTATTTTTCTTTTATTTTATTTTTTTTATTTTATTGTTTTTTTTTATTTTATTTTTTTTTTATTTTATTTTTTTTTTATTTTATATATTTTATTTTATTTTTATTTGTTTTATTTTTTTTTTTTTTATTTTATTTTTTTTTATTTATTTACACATAAATTTATAATATTTGTTTTATGGTGCTCACGAAGCTTAGACATTTAACAGCTCACAGGATTTACTCAAGTATAAAAATAAATAGTTTTTCTCTCTATTTCCCAAGTAAAATATTAAATTTTATTTAATAATTTAATTGCAGGTGTCGAGTTTAGTTTAAGCCTAAAGTCAAAGTAAACATGGGAAATATTCATTGAAAAAGTCAGAATTTTAAATTTCGATTTAAAATTTGATGTAAAACACAATTAGTGGAAATTTTGAATTTAATTGGGAAATTTGATAGGGGTGAAATGAGGGCCGCAGCATCTGCTGTTTGCCCTCTAATTAATAGATTAAGCAATTAAACAGGCAAAACAAATCGTAAAACATATTTGATAACCAATTAGAGGCAGACGTTAATTAGCGGCGATTTTTGAAAGTGCAAAGTGCGCTTTAAGGTGACCAAAGTGATTCAGGGAAACTATAGCAATTTCGAGTGGATCAAAATGTAAGGATAAACATCCTTTTTACCAGCCAAATTGATGGGTAGAGGGAGAGTGAGGCGGGGGGATCTTGTGGTATCCATGGATGGACATAAGGCTGAATCGTCTGCTGTCTAACTGCTTTGTCGCTTCACATAATTTGTAATTAAATTCCACTAAAAAATGCTACCAAAATCCCTAATCCTTTAGCGTAGACAGAAACATAGATACAAGCACACACACACACACACACACACACACACACACACCGATACAGATGGGCGAACAACGACAGCGGCGACCGCTACAAACTATGTGAGTCGTTATCCTTTTTAATGAATTTTTTCTGCTTGCCCGGCTTTTGCTTTTCATTTTACTGGCTACCAGTGGAAGTCCTGTTCTACCTCTCGTCTCTCCTTGAACGCCATCAAAACCGCTCACCCGCATACCCCCCACTGCTTGTCTACTTGCCGTTGCAGCCGTTGCCAAAGTAAATATTTTACTACGCCACTATTTGAAGCATACTTTCAGGCTGTCGGCACAGCTGGAGAGTCAACAGCAGAAGCAACAACAACACCCGCACCAACACACACACCCACACACACACACCCATACCAACACTCATACCAACACCCAAACCAGCAACAGCATCGACAGGAGGAAGAGATGAAAAAGGAGTAAGTAAAAAAGGTGTAGCGTTAAAGGGAAAAGAGGGGAAAGGAGAAACGGTAAAGGAGGGGGTGGGGAGGGGCAAGGGGAGGGCAACAGCAACTAGCAGCATAAGCAGCAGCAACAGTCTGGTCGCCATTTTATTTTATAATATTTTTCAGGTCAAAATGTCGTAGAACTTTTATTAACCCCACACTGAAGTGTGTCTGTGTGTGTGTGTGTGTATGCGGTGTGTGTATGTGTGTGTGTGTTATGTATTTGTGTTGCTTTCTAAACATAAAATGCGACTTTGTGTTAGTCCTTGTTGGTTATTGGATAAGTTATTTCGGCCATGTCAATGCCTTCTTATACGCTTACTGAGCAAATACCGTTAAGATCCTTGCTCCCAATCACATGATAAAGTTCATGTTTGTCCTCTCGGCTTAAGGATAATGAAATGTAAGCAACACTTAACGTAACGTCTCATAAGGTAAAAGTCAGGCTTCACATGAGTTGGCAGCACTTAAATATAATTGGCGTTGCCAGATGATCAGGTTGCATGTGCAAAAGTCTGGCAACTCTTAAAATTTATTCTGAGAGATCCTTTAATATGGAAAGCGACTTAGTTTATTTGTATGTGTGTGTGTGTGTGTGTGAAATAAATATAAAATTAAAACAAATCAGAAGTGATTTTATTCCTTTAAGGATTCATTTAGAGTAAAGGTAACATAAAGGATTTATGATAATTTCATTGTCAAGCTTTCAGGCATCTTTCAACATTTATGACACGGATCAAGCGCTTGTGTTCATGTCTGACTTTTTATAGCTTTCAGCGTATCCTTAAGCGTGCACACATGCCCCCAACAAGAACTTAAGTCCCACCTACACACACACACAGGCACACACGCATACACCCGCAGCCATTCATTTATATATAATGGGGATTGTCATAATGTTGAAGATGAAGTAAAGCAAATTAATTTGCAGCTCCTTCCAGGTTGAGTTTTTGTTTGTTGCTCAACTGATGTGCATGACAATGCAATAAATATGGCGTGGCGAGTGGGGAAGAAGGATAAGAAGGATGGGAAAAAAAGAGGAGCAAAAAGACGAAGAAGAAGCAGCAGTAAGAAAGAAGCAAAAATTGTATGCAAAACTGAAGCTGAAAGCGATGAGGGGAAGGGGGAAGGGTGCAGGGGATCAAACAAGCACTCGCCCCCCTCAAGATGGGCAGGACGACAAGGACAAAGGCGACGACAGTCGACAAATGAGCGCAAGGAAATTAATTTCACTTGCAAAATTCTGTCTGCATCAATGTGTCTCTCTGTGTGTGTGTGTGTGTGTGTATTTGTGTGGTTGTGTGAATGTCTGTGATTGTGTTTGTTCGAGTGCCAGTGCAAGGTCCCTGTATCCTGTATCCATGCGATGTCAAGGACTTGCAGGCAAACATTTCAAAGCAATTAGTTTCATTGCATAAAATATTGGGATTAAAGCGCTTCAAAGTAGGTTTAATTTTGCCGTTGTGATTTTGAATAATAATTAAAATCCAATGCTGCTCATAATAAACGTAAATTATTGTCCTGGCGTCCAGCTGAGCAGCAGGATAATTTACAAAGCATAATCAAGAGGAAGATAAACAATGACACTTGAAACCCCAAACATGCTGAGCCAGGAAAATTAATTCCACACAAGGAATTCATTTGTTTAATGTGTCCTTAGAGACTTCAACATTGCAATGAGCCAAACTCTCAAGGAATTTACTAAATATATTTTCAAATTTTCAAAAACTATTTACGGCCTTATTGTCCTTTGAGTTGTGACTTTAAAAGACTTAAATCTGTTTTAGCTTTATTTATGGCACATTTTTAGCTCTAAGCCAGTTTTATGGCAAATAAAACTCTTTGGTTCCATAAAATTCCTTTTTTCTGAGTTTCATTTATAGTTGTCAATTGATATATGGAAAAAGATTGAAAAACAAAAAAAAAAAATTATTATTTTTTTTATTTAATGAAAAGGGTTTTTTTTTTGTTTTTTTTTATTTTTATAATTTATTTATTTTTATACGTATGAATTAGAAATTTGGGTGTACTTTTAAATAAAAAGAAAAATAAATAAAATTTAAATAAATAAAGTCACCTACTTAATAATGAGTTGTATAAAATTTAAAATTAAAACTACAAATAAAAATAACTAATATTAAAAAAAAAAAAATTTTTAGATCCTTCGTTGTCTGAGTCCTGGTATAAATCATCGAAGTCTTGTGCTGGGGCGAGTGCTTACTAGGACTCGAGCCAGTCTGTTCCTGTAAGCTACGAGCCTCTCACTATATGGACTTGTGTGCTTATTGATTTACTCACCTATCGTATCCAGATGAAGGATATCTATAAAATGTTGTGTTTTCTCACATAGTATGTGCAATTTGTTAAAGTCCTAATATTTATAATATAAAATTAAATTTTTTTTTTCCTTTTATTTTCTTTCTCTTTATTAGTTAAATTTTAAATCTGTCAGAGACACAATATTTGAATGGTGGGGTGGGAGCCTTGGGTAGGGTACACTTCATACGAAGTAATGGGTAACAAGTGTGATGCGTATTAATTAGAAAGTGTTATCCTGCAAGATCCAGTGGGTGGCTCCTTTTGAGGCGTCCAATAGTTCGACTGTTGCCTAACAAATTTATTGCTAAGGAGTTGGGGTGGTTGTGGAGCCGATTGAAGTATCTCAAGCTGTGCTTGTTAATTACCTCTGTGGGAAGCGGGAAGTTGAGGCACTGGTGAATAGTCAAATTGTCATGGTAAGGGTGGGGGTGGGTGCAATCGAGTTATTTTATTTATTAATTTATACGTCCTTTAGGGAAAACCCTTTCAAATTCTTAAACTATAGAGTTAGGGCTGGGGAATGTTTTATATATTTGTTATTTAAGTTTTCTAAGGACAGACCTATGTCTGGATTCTTTGACTGATTATTGAAGGAAATAATTTTCAATCGAAGTATTTTAACTATTTGATGGGTTGGAGGCTGTGATCCTGAACGATTGAAACGCCACGACCACATTAAATTTGGAGCACTCACCGAGAGACCATGAATGTTGTAATTCTGAAAGCTGACCACGAATATAAATAGCATTTTAATTAATTTAAGTTTCTATAAATTTGTAATACGATTAAAAAAAACATAAATATACATATATACATACTGTGAAGGGTAAGTTTATTTTGGGAAATTTTTATATTATATTAAATAATCATAGATTTCGATATTTAGACTATAATATCGATGAGACGTGCTTCGAGACGAGACGACTTTGTTGCTATAAATATAAATAAATATAAAAATATAATGATATATATATTTACATCATTTATTTATATATTCTTAATTAATGAGATAAACGAGAGTTGCCTTTAAGCATATTTCTTCTTACTTTTCTATATTAAAGGTGAGAGTCTCGGCTAAACGAAAGCTGAGTCTTTGAGTTTCCTTTCACATCATCTCTTTTATATCCCATTGTCTCTCTTTATTGTTAACCAGCATGGATGTATTAAATTAAATAGAGATAAAAATAAAATTCTCAAAAGTATTATTAACATTATAATAAAAATAAAATTAACATAAATTTTTTACAGCTTTCAGACATTTTCCTAACCGCTGAGAAATTTATGAGGTATTTGGTGGTTGAAATAATGAAAAAACGTTGCTAATTTCTAAATTCATTTGTGGTTAAGGGCTTAAAATTGAAGGAGAAATGATGAATCATTTTTTTATTCCTAGGATGTTATGTAATCGTTGCTTGCTCCTCTCCTCCTCTCCTCTCTTAATTAATTTTATGAAAGAGTCAGCTCTTTAAAAAAAAAAAAAAAAAAATTGAACAATTCGCACTGTGTAAGAGAAAGAAAGTCCTTTTAGAAAACAAAGTGCACATAAACCATTATCTGGCATTAAAAGGAGCTTAGAAATTGTTTCTGACAAAAGGACCAATAACAAAGAACGACAGCTCTGACTGTGACCAGAGAAGGTGTCGCATGACTCTAGGACTAGACTTCAGACAGAAGTGAGATAATGAAAACTCCTGTTAAAGGAATTAAAGTCTAGTATAATCAAATGAGGAGGAGTTACCATGGAGCGAATTACTGATGCATTTGCATCGAGTCCTGTGAGCAGTGCTGAGGGATCAAAGCTAAGAGCAGAGTCCCTAAGAACGGAGCAGCAACTAATTAATGCCACTCAACCTGGAAAAATTTCATTTTGAAGCACATCATGGAGCCAATTAAAACCGACAATGATGCAAGGACAAAGCTTCAATTCGCCCTGTGACAATAAATCCACTTGATGCTCCTTCATATGGATAAAGAACAGACTCTTGACGGCGCGCAAAAGGAATAAGGAACTCAGCTTTCAGATCCTCTTTAAATGTTTTTATTTTCTCTGTATTTTTCTCTTTTCTGTTCTTTGCTTTTTTTATTTTTATTTTTATTTTATTTGTCTTTTGCTCTGTTTTCCCCCGTTTGGTTTGTCGTGTTTAAGGAAACTTAAGGATAAAGCAACAGGCAGACATTTGAAGGTACATTTCGGGCAGCAGCAGCCAAATAAAATGCGAACACAAACGCAAATCTAAGCGGCGAACATAAATCTCATCAATCAAATGGAATTGTGCACACAAAGTTATCGGCTCAACTCAAAGCAGATAACACTGTTCGACCCTTCCCTCCCCCTATTCTGGCCCAACACATCCCCACCCATCCGGGGCACCCCAATTCCATCCCTTTGAATGTAATTGCCTGTTGGGGCGTTTCCGGTTTATTGTTTCAATCTGTTAAAGCGACCCCCAGGCTGCCCGCCATCCATTTAACCCAAATATCTTTTTCTTCCTCCGCTCTCTGGATCATCTCATCTATTCAAGTGTCTGGGCGGCCATGGGTCTAGGTATATCCTTGTCGGCCCTATCAAAATGCCACACTTCCCAATGCGGGGTAAAGCTCCTTTATTTGTTTATGTGGTTGTTGCTTGTAGATTGAACGACTTTTATATGAACGACACTTGCAAATCATTCAATTGAGGGAAAAGTATTTTATTATTTTATTATAAAAAAAAAAACGAAACAAAAAAGAAACGAAAGAAAAATTACTATTAATTAATCTTAAGGAATTGTTATAATATTGAAAATAAAATATATATTATATTATTTCTCAAGGTACTTCTTACTACATAGATTTTCATTTATTTATGAAAAGAAACAAATCATTTTTAGCTAAGATTCTCACCTTTTCCTTGGCTTGAGTCTAAATACCGCAAAAGAGTTCAAGGCAATAAATAAAATTTTAATTGTTATATTTATATTTGCATACCATTTAAAAATTATAAATAATAAATCAGCTTATGAAATTATAACACTCTTTTGAAAAAAAGTGACTGACAATTATGAAGCCATTTTTTTAAACAACAATTATTTATTTGTTACGCCGGAAACTGTTCAGTATTTTTTGAGCTCAGCAAGGCGCAGGGAAAAGAATGGATAAAAAAGTTTTTTTTTTTTTTTTTTTTTTGTCCTTTTTCCTTATTTATTATTAGGATAGAACCAATTTCTTATAACTATCACAATGCTTTGTACAAACTTAAAGTATATCGCCAATCAACTATAATATTATAGTAAAAGTAAAAGTGAAAATAAGACTAAAAGTAATAGTTAATAGTTAATGTTAGTTAATAGTAAAATAACAGCAATGATAGGTACTGCCTCTTCTTAGGGCGGCGTATGGTTCTGTTGGAGTGAGCAGTTAATTTATCGTTGTATCGACTAGTATGTCTGTTAATATGGGACTCTACAGGCTCCAGGTTGAGGTCACGATGGAGAGTCTGTCCGCTGACGTACCAGGGACAGCCAGTAATGCGTCTTAGGGCCTTATTTTGTAAAATTTGAATTTTTTCCCGGTTTGATTTGGCGGCCATTTCCCAGATTTGGATGCCGTATCTCCAGGTAGGTGCTACAATTGCCTGGTATAATGCTCTCTTGCACCTTATGGGACCGACTAGAGCTGTTTATCAACCAGTTAAGTTTCGTCATTTTAATATTGCACGCTTTGACAATAATAATTAGGTGTGCCTTAAACGATTTGTTTCTTATTTATTAAAAGAAACAAATCATTTTTAGCTAAGACTCTCACCTTTTCATTGGCTTGAGTCTAAATACCGTAAAAGAGTTCAAGGCAATAAATATAATTTTAATTGTTATATTTATATTTGCATACCATTTAAAAACTATAAATAATAAATCAGCTTATGAAATTATAACGCTATTTTGAATAAAAGTGACTGAAAAATATCATTATTTTTTTTTTTTTTTAAACAACAATTATTTATTTGTTACGCCGGAAACGGTTTAGCATCTTCTGAGCTCAACCAGCAATAGAATAGTCATAGAATAGGAAAGTAAGTGGATACAAAAGTGACCTTATATTTAATTAGCCTAATATTTATATACTAAAATATTGGATAAAGTCTTAAATAATCTTACGAGTAGGGAGATCGGTGGGTTATAGTCTCTTTAATCGACGAGATCTTAGTGGCTCTCACTAGGCTTGATGCCAGTGAGTTTGGGTGTAAATATCGAACTTAGGTCTAAACATATCCCTTCAATATTTTTATATGAAAAACCTAGCTAAATTAAATAAAAAATATATTATACAATTCTTAAATTACTTAATTTTATTATTATTTTTTTTTTCTATTAACAAATTACTCGCAAAATGTAGCCTTAGTATTAAGACAACACATGAATGTAAAATTTCAAACATTTTTTATTTCGTATCTTAAAAGTCCGACATTTAAATCCCTCGCAATGATAATCTCTTAGTTTAAAACTCTCTTAGTTAAAAACTATTTTAAAATAATAATAATTAATAATTAATAATTTTTTAATTTATTGAATATATCATAAGTGGCTTACAGCTTTTAGAACCTTTTAAAATTCAACAAATCAGAGTCTTATTTTGTATAAATGGATTGCATGGATCCATAAGCCCGAGAATTAAAAAATTTGGAAATTAAATAATTCGTTTAAAAACAAAATTCACATAGAAAAAGAGATTAGGTTTTAAATTTTATTATTTGGACAGATGTGCTATGAAAAATGTTGTACATAAACTTCTAAATGAAAATGCTTTGCCTCCAACTGCAGAAACAAATTCCTTAATATCAGAGGCTATGATTGACGTTGAGTTCTGAATATTCTAATGTTACAGGATAACAGACATAAGGATGGAATTAAATAAATAATATTTTATTTATTTTATTAGAAATTATAGTAAATAAATAATCGTTCCATTCATTTAAATATTTTTGGTTGCAGCCTCCGATTTATTTCCAAGACAAACATTTCCTAGGGTATCGCCATGTTTGGTTTGGTTCCCTGCTAAATTCTTCTTCTTCTTGTTTTCTTTCTCTTCTTGTTTTGCTATTTGGGAATTTTATATTTCAGCTCATGTGGGTAATGTTTTTTATTAAAATTCGTTGCTCACTTTAATGCGATGTGCACTCGCATTGCCTTGAGGTTATTTGTGGGTATTATATATATTTTTGCTGGCTTTGGCTTTGTTGGTTTTTAAGCCGAATAACGGTATAATACAAGACTCGGAAATGAAGGAGACAGCACATACTCCTATACGGATGACTAAGGCGGAGATGGCATATAAAACGAAATAAGTTCATCTATTTTATATTTTTATTTGACTTTTGCCACATGTTTCTAAAGGCGTATATATACAAATAGAACAGATACACATACACACATACATTTATTTTATGTGCATCTACATATACGCATACATACACACACATATACATATCCTTCCACATTCATTCCATTATGGTTTTTAAAAATTTGCTTTTAGCTTTTGTTCGCTTTTTTATAGAGTTTCGGTCCAAAAGATGGGAATTCTTGGCTAAAGTCGGCCAATTTCTATGAATTGAATATTTATTATATTTCTGAACTTCTTTATATAATAATAATAAAAAAATAAATTCTTAGTCTTAAAAAGAAAATATGTTTCTCAAGGCTTGGATTTAGCGGGGATTCTTACCTTCCCCTTGGCTTGAGTCCAAATACCTGTAAAAGGCTTTAAGGTTGTATTAAAAAATTATATTTTAATTGTTATATTTATATTTCCCATATAAAAAGTATTATTAACAAATCAACTTAAGAGATAATATCAATAATATAATAATAATAATAAAAAAACTGACACCAAGTTTTAAAAATTAACTATGACTCTTCTTCTTTAGCGGGGATTCTTACCTTTCCCTTGGTTTAAGTCTGAATGCCAGACGAGGCTTTAAGTTTGTATTGATTCATATCACATTATTTGTTCCAAAAACAAATTTTTTTTTATTTTATGAACAAATTTAAATTTTTTAAGGTTTCCAGTTATAAATAAAAAGTATTTAAAATTCTTTAATATAAATGTATTATGCCAAAAATAATTGTTGAGTCACCCAAAGGAGCTCTTTAAAATCCAGGCCACAGTTAAATTAGATTATATTTATATAATTAAATATTTTTTGATAGTTCCTTATATAATTAATAAAAATTAGTTTTTTTTTTAGATACAACGGGCTTGACAAAAAAAGTAAAAAAATTAATTGGTGTAAAAAAAATAAAAAAAAATAACATATATCAATAAATAACTATATAAATATAATTAATATTTATTTAAATATAATTAATGAGTAATAAGTATTTCAGTAATTCCAATAAAATACAAAAGAACCTAAATATTTTATATATAATATATTTATAATATTTTTGTATTTGACTTCAATTTGTATAAAGTGCAAAGCGAATAAAGATAATTAAAGCTTTTTTATTTGCCTTGTGATAAAATTGATAAGACTGAAAAATAAACAACAACAAAAGAAAATAAATAAGAGATAAGAAATGAACAGCTGATAGTTGTTATTTTAAAATTTATTTTAAAATTTATTTTATTTTTAATTTAATGTAACTATTTAATATTTTGTTAAGCATTAAAACTAAACAAAGAATTTAAAATGTAATTAGCAGCTGATTTTAGAATTTATTTATTTTCAATATTATTTTTCCTTCAATTTTGTATTTATATATATGTGTATGTATGTGTGTGGTATATGTGAACAGTAGTATGTGTAACTGTAAACTAACTAATATATTCCAAATTATATCTATTAAGACTTCGGATTATGAAGAACTGAAAAGTATTCCATAGGAAAATAAATTAATTAAAATATATTTATATTAAAAAAAAAAAGCTAAATCAGCCGGAAAAGTCTTCGTGGGCTTTAAAGCCTAATGAAACTGTAAATTATTTGGCTGTTGGATTGGAAAATTATTAGTTGCAAACAGAAACCGAAGCATATTTAATTCTGGTTTAAATTATTTGCTCACTGAGTCCATGCTCGATGCCAGAGCTATGCGTGGGTGGAAGCATTTGCCAGTCCAATTGAATATTTTATGTGTGCAAAGTTCCATTTGTTACAAAACCGAAACCGACAAATAATCAAAAACTGGCCTATAATTTGGAAAAAGGATGTTTGATGTGCCCAAACGATGCTCTTTCTAGGCGAAGAATCGAGCACCTTAAAACTATTGAAAGACATCCCAAATTCATAAAGAACTCAGGGTTGATATAATGTGAGGTATATAAATAAAAGTATATATATATATATACGAGTATATGATAGGTAGAGTATTGGAAATTCGTTATTAAAGTTTGGCTTATAAATTTATAGTTTTCTGGGACTGTGCGCCCATAAAAGGACTGCAACTCACAGTAAAGTCCACAGTTAAAATTTGGGGACATTTACGACTCTTGCAGAGACTTCAAAATGGTAAGAGCCTGCGAAAGGGACTCCCATTATAAAACAGAATCTTTAATCCTACATCCTTTGTAATTTAAACCTTTGTTAACTTAGGCAATATTATTTCGAAAATATGTGCAGGACTGGGACCCGTCCAAGGAGTTTCTAAAGTCCCGAGACTCGTTCAAGTTCCTGGAATACGCCTTGACATTCGTGGGCTGGAACTCGCCGACGAATCACTATGTACTCAAATGGGTGTACCAAGTGTGGAATGTGCTCCTCATATTTCTCTCCGCACACATGATCTTTGGTCTGTTCTACAACTATGTCAAAGACTTCAAGAACTTCACTCCGAGTGAGCTGATCACATCCCTGCAGTTGATATTAAATATTCCGAGCTGTTACATCAAATCGGTTATTTTTTGTCTGAACATATGGCGCATGAAGGACGAGATGAAGTACTTCGACCAGCTGGATGAGAAATGCACAAGACTTGAGGATAAACAACAAGTTCACAAATCGGCCAAACATTGTAACTTGGTTTACACGATCATCATTTTGGTCTACTACTTCTATCCCACGGCCACCTTCTTCGCAGCTATTTTCAGTGGCAAATCCCCGTGGAATGTGTGGAATCCTTTGGTGAATTGGCGTGACGGTGTCGCACAGCTCTTGGGCGCATCCCTTTTGGAGATATTCGTTATCCTGCTTGCCTGCACCTATAATCAAGGCATGGACGTCTTTCCATTCCTCAACGGCTTAGCTCTCCGAACACATATTAGTTTATTGAAGAAGCGAATCTCGAGGCTGCGCACTGATGCCGAAAAAAGCGAGGAGGAGAACTACCAGGAGCTTGTTGGTTGCATCAAGGACTACAAGACCATCCTGAAGTAAGTACCCTGCCTCAATATACCCAATACCCAATGTATGCCTAAAATCATATCCTTTGCAGCATTTGTGATTTGATACGTCCTGTGCTGTCACAGACGATTTTCATACAGTTCACATTTGTTGGCCTTTTGCTGGGCTTTTGCCTAACGAATATTTTCTTCTTTGCGGATATGTGGCGATCGATCGTCACTATGGTCTATATGGTTGGGATTGTATCCCAGTCATTCCCATTCTGCTATATTTGCAACATGCTGGTGGAGGACGGAGTCGCCTTGACCATGACATTATTTCAATCAAATTGGATTGATGCGAATCGTCGCTATAAATCGACCCTGATATTTTTCATACACAAAGCTCAGTCAAATATCCAATTCACTGCCGGTGGCATCTACTCAATAAACCTTCAAACCAACTTAAACGTAAGGATCACAATATGAGCAGCCTTTAAAAAATAATATAATAATTTTTATTATTATTTTAACTATTTAAGTTGGCCAAGTTTGCCTTCACAGTTGTCACGCTTGTGAATCAATTCAATTTGGCAGAGAAATTGAAAAAGGATTGAGAAAATAACCTACAGAAGAGTAAAGGAAATGCAGAGAGAAGGAAGGATAACGAGAAAATTAAAGGTAACTTTTATTTAATTTTAATAAAATTTATTTTAATCTTTTAATTAATTTATTGCAAATGCCTTAAATCCATTATTCTGAATCGCTTTTGCTATAAATATGTGTCGCAGGACTTTTAAGAATTAATCCTTTTATTTATTGCTTTATAAATGAAATATTATTACTTTTGGGATTTTTAAAATAATATAAATTTTTGTCACAATAAACCGAAATTTATTTAAAGCTGCACACAAAATTGTTTTACCTTTCATAAACACAAAATGGAAAAATAAATCAAATAAATAATATTTATTTATTAATTTTTAAACAAAATGCTGAAATAAATTTTATACATTAAAAATATAGTAAATATTTTTTCAACTTCAACAATATTCAAAGTGGTGAAACGAGGTTGGGTTTTTGAGTGAAGTAATCCAATAACAGGACCAGCGAAACAGGACTGCCTCAGCAGGACTGCCTAAACAGAACCGGCGAAACAGGACTTCCCAAACAGCACTGCCCGAATAGGACTGCCAAGTGAAGGGTCAAAGGTTCAATTTAAATAAGGTCAATGATAAGGATACTTGACAATTTTTGTCTAGCCATTAAAAAAAATCCCAGCCTTTTTTCCACTTTCAATGTTTTGAGTTGCCAATTTCACAGTCAGTGCTGAACCTAAAACAAATTATAAAGTTTAATCAAAGTAATCAAATTTAATACATTTCCAATAAATTTTTAAATAAATTAATTTGTTAGGTTTAAATTTTTTAGGAGTTTTTATAGCAAATTTAAAAAAAAAAAAGCGGTGTATATTTAATTATTGTTTTTTTAGTCAATAAAAGTTCCGCTCTGAAACGTTGCAATATAATAAAAATGTTAAAATTAGTGCAAAAAATTAAAAAAAATATTGTTCAAAAACATAAAAATTGATTTATTTTGATAAATCTTGTATCAGAGATAATTCAATAGTTTTAGTTAACTAATTGGCCTAACTATGGCAACTATAAGGACATTCACATACGCTTGTAAGTAAATTCTTCAATAGCCCAAAATACAAAAAAAAACATAAGCAAAACAAAAAAATAATTTTTTTTTTTTGTATTATTGTTAATAATTTTAATCCTTCAAATTGCTTGGACTGTACAAAACTAAAAACGACAGGCGAGATTTATTTCTGTTAACGTGTGGAGCTTGAGTAACTTTGTACCTTTTCTTGAGGTGAGTTGTTAACTGCAAATTTAAGTCCCAACAAGAAATAAACAAACAGCAAAACATAATATGTATAACTGTAAACGGCTTAAAATAAATTAAAAAAAAAATAAAAGAAGGAGAGTAAAATAAGCTGCTTGTGCAACGCTCCCAGACGTTCGTCAAGTCCTTTATTTTGCTTTTGCTTCCAGGAATTTTTCTACGTATGATGCTTTTTCTCATTACGCAACGACAGTTCGAACGTAATTCAATTAGATTTTACCGTTATCCAATAATAGTCATATGTTCACTGGGCTGTCTCTGTCGGTTATATATAATATTTAGTTTCATTGTGAACACAAACATTTATATTAAGTCCTCATAGGCAAGTTTACGCTTTATGCTCCAAAGTCGTTGCCGGCAAAACTCCCTTTCCCCTTGGCTCGCAGGAAAATAAAATAAAATGCTTGACTTTACGTTAAGCGTCCCACGAGGATAGTGTGAAGAAGGATAGTGTAAAAAGTAGCCTTGGGTATCGCAGACAAGTCAACAGTTGCCGTTAATATAAGAATTTTCTCTAACATCGATTCTGAGACTTTCCTTCACGTCTAATGAATTATGCATTGGTTTGCGTCCGTGCTAACTTGTGGTGGGGATGGCCAAGGTGTTTTCACTTCGTCAATTGAATTACACATCGGTTTATGTCTGTGCTAACTGATTGAGGGGAACGGCAAGGAAATTTGTCAAACTTTTTAATTAATTTGTTAATTTGATATCGTTACAAGCTCGTAGACACTTATTTATCTACTACTTAATCAACTTTATATATTGAATAACTACGCATTTACCGCTTAATTGGAATACTTAACGAACATTTTGTACAGGATTCAAGGCTTCGTCTAAACTGTGAACCGCAAATTTCGTTATGCTTCAAGAGGTAATTTTAACTCTTTTGGTATTTAAATACTGAGTTAATAAAATTTGAACATTCGGAGGACTTTACAGATACTGTAAGAGTATACAAATTTGTAATAAGACGGGATAATAATTTAGTCCTTTGTATTCAATGGAATTTCAATAAATACCTAAATATATATAAAAAGAGTTTGGATAAGAATATCCAAATAATGTATGATTTTTTAATTATAATTAGCTTCTAAGCGGTGAGGCGTCTACATACAAATTCATGAAAATAAATTATCCTATTTAATTCTAGTTTATCCTTGCAAATTCTCTAATGCGTAACTCTTCTATTAAGTCTTCTGTTAAAGTCATTAATATTAATTTTTCCTTAAATTTTTCCTGTTTATTTTCTCCGTCGGTTCCTGAGAGTCATCATCTTAGTCAGCAGTTTCTTGAAGGTCCTTAAAATATTGACAGGAACTTTAAGAAGAAGAAACTTTGTAAACTCGACGCAAATTGTTATTCGTTATTCATAAACCTTTAGGTTAGACTTCCTTTCGCACGTCCTTATTATTAATGAAAGTTACCCTGGGAATATTTTTGGGAGCGCGAGCTCCGAATATTCAGTTCACTTAGCAGCTGCTTTTGACCATATTGATTAGGTGCGTAAATATTCAGGCCCTGGGCATTTTTATGTCAATTATGGCCAAATATGCCCATCAATGGGGCTTCGACTCGACGCGATGCGGCAGACGCTAATGGATCGTGATTATATAGACTGACAGGATGTTGTGTGGCGAAAAGTTGAGTTAAAAAAATGGAGCAAATTTTTTGGCCTTACTTGAAGTGCACTTTGGTGGTCTTGGTGGGGGTTGATTGGTAGATGGGTGGATGGGTTGGCGCTGGCGCTGGAGCTGGGACTTGGCTATTAAAAGTTACCTCCAACCCTGTCATGTGCCTGGTAATAAAACGTTTAATACCGTTAAGTTGCCTAGTTGCCAAAAGGCCAAAAGAAAACTTTGCTTCTGCTGCCGCTGCTGCTGCGGCCTCGGTACTCGATATTTGAAAAGTTGATGCTTATTTTACGGGAAGCACTTGAAGAGGGCGAATTTTGGGTAATTAGCTGCAACCTTCGCTAACGGCAATGGGGTAATTCACATTTTAGTAGACTTTAATTTGAAAATATTTCGAAGCCATCAATAAATTTATTGAGTACAAATGAGTTGAGGCTGAAGTCAACGTCTCTTCGAAAATGAGGCATTCGCTCCATTGCCTCCAGCGATTCGTCTGGGCGAGTAACTTTCACTATTGCCATGTGATTTGCTATCTGCGTGTGCATGTGTGTATGTATGTGTGTGCATGTGTGTGTATGTGTGTGTGAGTGAGAGAGTGAAACAAAGCATGACTAATGATAACTGTGGCCAAAGTATATATCATTTCGGTGAGCAAATAACAAACATCAGAAGCAGCAACAACAGAGCCCGAGAAATAAAGATAAATAGCGTTTGAAATGTTTCTGTCGAAACGAACTGAAACGAAATTTATTACACACTCGAGCGAAGCGCACACAGCAGACATGTTAGGACATGTTTCCATTCGCTGTTTTACCTCTTCTCCTTTCGCTCTTGTCTATATAAAAAAATACAACAACAACAAGAAAAATCAAAATGAAGAAAACAAAATGAAAAAATGAACAGAAAGCTGACCTTAACAGCAACAACAACTAAGATAACAACAACAACTAAAATAACAACAACAACAAGAACTAAAACAACAACAACAACAACTACTGAAATAAGCAACCGCAGCGACAACGAGCACATTTGCAACATTTATTGAGTCGTTGAACGAGTTGAATGAGTTTCGGTTTTATTTTTAAACGCTCAACGACTGAACGACTCAACTGAACTGAACGCAGGCAGCAAGGACTAAACGAGCGTATACTGTTTAAATATTGATTTCCGAGCAGCGACAAGCATTCACGCACACACTTATATATACATGAATGTCCCTATATACATATACACATATATACATATATATATATATATATATAGTTATATGAACATTTATATGTATTTGTCGCACATACGCATACACATACATATACGCATACGCATACGCATCGTCGTCAGTGCAGTGCGAGCATTGAATGTCGACCCCACACAAATTGATAGCAGGCATTGCGAAATACAAGCTGAGAGCCTGTAATTCGGAAGAAGCCGACTATGAGATACCCTCTATATGATATATATAATATAGATACAGCTTAGAAGGACTAAGGTACCAAGAAAATTATATGTGTTTAAGTATAAAAATTACTCGAATCCCAAACGACTTTCACAGCTTCTTAGTCCTCAGAGCTCAACCTCCACAATCTCACAATTTATTTAATCCTTTATACACTTTTGTATCTGGAAATGATATATCAATTATTTGAATATATTTACCTCAAATTCTTTGATATTCAATGAAATTTCCCAATGAAATTCATTGAACATAAAAAATTAACTCAAAGGATAATTGAATAGTGCGACTGTTTGTTGAAAATAACGATTTTAAAAACTGAATTTAAATAAAAACACATGCACACAATCAATAAAAAAACTGTCGGGATATATATATAAATATTTAAAAAAAAAGGACATTTGAAACGAAAGTTAATTAAGTTTCTGCGTCGAATTAAGAGTCGTTCAGCCAGATGATAAATGGGGACAAGTTTAAAGACTGAGGCACATGAGGCTATGAATTATTGAATAACTTCAAGTCAAAGTCAACTGAACTAACGGGATATAGGTGCCAAAGGGTATAATGGCTAATGGTAAAGGCAAGGATAAGTACCGCCTGGTTGCCTAGTCAAGTTCAGGTCCTGTTTGTGCAAGCATCTTGCAACCGATGCTGACTTGGGGCCAAAGGCGAAGGCAAACACAAGCAAAGACGATAATGAGGCTCATTGGACCAACATGCCAGGGGGCATTTGTTTCTCCCTGGCAACTGCAATGGTCAAATCGACCATCAAGTTGGTCAACGACTTTAGGGGCCCAGCGTTAATGTAATGAAACTTTTAAGCGCAATCCCCGTCCATTTTCTTTGCTTGCTGCAGCTTGGGTTTTCCTGCGATAATTGTCATTGGTGAAGTGTGAAAGGCAATTTGTTACCTTAGCCTCTGGCGAAATGAAAGCTTACGTGGTCGGACTTTTCCCCAAGCAATTGATTGTCAAGTGCAGGCCAAAAGATCGATTGCCCTTAAACCACGAAGTTTTAGCGAGCGCCTGAAAGTATGCACCACATTTTGGCTGCTCCCAGAGACGCTAAGGCGCTCACTCAGCCGTTGAAGCGTTTCGTCTGCCTCGCCATTGCAGACAAAATACTCAAATTGGTTTCACGTGGCGAGGCATGCATGAAAATGTTGCTGCTGCCACGCCCAGCGACTGCTTGGGCGAAACTTTATCAAGTAACCGCCAAGTTTCCCTAGTCACTTGCTGTTGCACATGCCGCATATTAAGCCCTCAAGTTAATTCCCCCATCCTTAAAGTTTAGTTCATTTATCGTGTTCTTAAAGTTGCTCATCTTCTTGTTTACAAAGTGCTACCGCTTATTGATTAGTGGCGGTCATAAGCGAGGAAGTTGGCAGGACTTTCATTATTATCGACTTACACTCTTTTTAATCCCTATTTTATCTTTAATGTTCATTAAGTTAAGCTCAATATTTTTCAAGTAATTAAATCTTGGATCAATGATAATAAAGATGGCAGCTCCTATAACAAAGTTGCCAGACTGTACAATTATTTTTGCTATAAACTTGGAATAAAGCTAAAATTGGCTTATTTTTTAAGTTAAATAAAATCTAAATTAATTGCTTGTATCAACTCCGACTTAAGTTGGGATATTATTAGTCTAAGTTGCCAGGATTTATCCTTATTTGATTTGCTTTCTGTCTTCATATTCCAACTCTTTGAAATTTCCCATAAGCTGACCCATTTTAGAATTCAATAATAGATTTGGAATTATAGAAAGGATTGTCAGTAGTTGGGACACATCCATAAGCTAGCAAGGATTTATGGGGCGGAGGTCAGCCCATGGCCAGTCGGAGAATTGACAGCTCTTTGAGTATGTAGATATATTGTTGTGAAAGGACTTTGAATAGTTTTGGATTTATGACTGACAAGAACTGACAGAGCTCATCAATAGAATGACAGGATATGCAGGATAATTAATTTGAAGTGCTGCCGCATTTGGGAAACAGTTTCTCTTGAATGAAATATTGAATAATGGAAAAACAAAAAAAAAAGGCCGAGTCAAAAGTCGATCGATATTAATGAAATGAGATTCAATCTGAAATTGACCAAGACTTAAGTCCTTGAAAGTCCAAAATGCAAAGCTCATATCCAAATGGCTGTAGGATAAAAGTCGGCACCTTTGACTAGCATTTCGGATTCATTTCCATTTATAAGCCTGGCGCTCGCTTCAGCACTAAGTGCATATCCACATCCACACTCACACATTCCTTGGAGATACCAGCTACAGTATTTCAATAAGTCCTTTTCATGTGTGTGCGCATGTGGGTGCTGGCAGAAGTGGGATGCGTTTGATGCAGCAAGAGCTGAGATATTTTTATGCACCAACAAACAAACATCAAATATTTACCTTTGAATATTTTACGAATTCGGAAGCCATTTAACCTTTCAAAGTCCTTTCGAAAGTTTACATAGCGAGAAAATTGCAGATCCTCCCTCCATCCTGCGTATGGAGTGTGCAATCATCAGGATAATAAGTTCATTGCAATGCGTATGGAAAACACTCAGAAACTCAAATTGCATTACTTTTGTAAAAGAATGTTAATTACCAAGCACTAAAGTCCTTTGCATCCTTGTATATTTTAACTAAAAGTTTTCTAAAATTTAATTTCTTTATAGCTCGAAGAAAATACATTTACTTTATATATTTTTAAATTTAATAAAAGGATACACAGGACAAAAGCTTGGATGACCAAATGTTCTACTGTCTTTCACTTAAAAGTTCCTTTATACTTTTAATGGATATCCTTACACATTTTTTGAAGCCAGCTGCAGCTTGGCAAGTTATACACTTGACTTAACCACTGATTTTGATTTATCAACTTCCTGCGGAGCAATGCACTTGAGTCCTGCGATGATTGATGTAGGCGTCGAGCGCATCAATCATGCGTCTTACGCTCTAACGATAATTTGATTGATGTTTAGTTCTATCAAGCGCTTAAGGACAATGCCACCGACACTGGCCAATACTAACAAGGACTCTGTGCGGCTGCCATAAATTTTAGAATTTTACTTTCAAAAATTTTCCTTTGATTTTGTATGCAATGCAAGGTGAAGTGTTGCTGCCAAAGGAGCAGCGCCAAAGCACTTCAAGGATCAAAGTGCATAATACTTGCTTCTCCGACTGCAACGACTGAATGATTGTCGGTATAACTGACCGACGGACTGCAGTGGTTTTCCTGCCACTCAAAGGCATAACTAAATATACTTACTTTTCCGACATTTTGTTGGCTTTTCCTCAACTTTTCATAGCGAGTCTTAAATTTGACTTTCCCGTGTTTTGGCTTTCACATATTTTCCTTGTGTTGTGTTTGTGTTTGTGTGTGGTATTCTTTTTATTTTTTTTAAGGACCTTTTTGATGTTTTTCTCTCGCGGTAAATGCTAACCGCGCATCTTCCTTTCCTCTCACTCTCACTCTCCCTCTCTCTCCCTCTCTCTCTCTCCCTTCCCCACTTTTTGTCTTTGGTCGGGTGTCTCTCTCTGCTTAAAGCTATTTTAAAATGATTGGCTTTTATGTCAATAAGGATCCTACTTGTCTTTGTTCCTTGTTTGGACTTGGTTTCGGCTTTCCAGTTTTGCAGTTTTTCTCTTTTTCTCTTTTTCTCTTTTTCTGTTTGCCTGTTTTTGCCTGTATTTTTTTCCTTTTGCTCTATTTACTTTATGTTTTTTTTTTTTTTTTGTTGTTTTTTTATTGTCCTCTCAGCGTCTTGAGCTCGAGGTCCTCATACACAGATTATTGCCAACGCTGTTTTTTGAGTGCCCCAATAAAATACAATAAATATACAAATAAATTTTTATACATTTTTTGTTCCTGGCATTTGGCCTGCAGGCGAATCTCGCGAATTTCTTGTCGCATTTTTATAGCGCAAAAAAATGTTTTTCTTTGGCATTTTGAATGTCCTGCCACTGTGCTCAGATGGCGGATACACTTACTTCAGCTTTAAATTCGAACAGTCAATTTTATCCATGGCCTGTTTAAAGGTCCTCAGGAAGTCAATTATTCTTTGAGTGCTTACGCCTAAGAATGTCGACTTAGAATAATCAGCTTCCCTTTGAAGGACATTGGACTCTGTTTATTTCAAGGTATTTTATATTTTTTTTTTCTTACTGGTTAAACACATAAAGAAATTTATTTTGTTGTTGATAACAATGTTTTTTTTTTAAGTTCACAAATATTTCTATGAGCTCTTAGAATTATCCTTTAGTTTTAAATTAAAATTTATTGTTTTATACCAACCAATAGAAGGCGTGAATCTATAAACAAGGCGTGGCATTATAAAACTTTTAAGCATATTATTTCAAGCAATAAAATCACAAGAAAATTTGGAATTTTTGTACCGATTAAAAAATTGAAAAAAAACATAATTTTAATAGTAATTTAAAAAATGAGTAAAGAAATTGAAATAAAAAAATCCGAATCTAATATTCCATTTGAATGTTTATAATAAAATTTAAAGACGATTCTAATTATTTTTAAACTATTTTTTTTACAGTTAATAATTTATGAATATAATATTTTTTTAAGTTCTTAAAAATTTTAAATATGTGTAATATTTAATTATTATTTTTTTTCTACCATTATAAGGTTTTAATTAAAAGTCTTCAAGGATTTCGTGTAAAATAGCTAATATAATTATCATATAGACGAATAGAAAAAAAAACAGGGTCTTAAAATCTAATTAAATTACACGTAGCTTATAAATTAAATTAAGGGTCCGCTCGAATTTTATCAAAAATAAGGAAGGAAGTAAGGACGTAAGGACGTAAGGACGAATCATATAATAAGATAATAAAGGCTGTGCATAAAGGATGTAGATTGGTGGCGTTTTTTATAGGCAGCTACCATACAATAAGACCATCGATTAGGATGTTTCTGGTTATTGGCGATTTAAATTAGACAAGAAATTCAAACTGAGATTTCTAAGGATCAAAACTCATTTCCATAAAGTGTATGACAGATTTTTCTAGTAGTTCCCCATAAATTATGGAAAATGGTTTACCAATTCATGTGCATCCCCTATGGTGCTTGGACTGCTGCCCACTTGGTACCACTTTACAGGACCAAATCGAAAAATTCTATCAATTATTTTCCTAAGCAAGGACTTTAAGCAGAATTTTGTGTGCATTTTGCAGTATAAGTAAGAAATCCTTTACATTAAATATCCTCTTGGAAGGATTTTAAATAAGTGAGAAACATAAAAAAAAGTATTGGGCAAATATTTTTTTATGCAAATATCGAATGATTCGAGGTCCTTCCCTTTTTGTTCTATAACATCTGCAGTCTAAGTCCTTCATCCTCCCATACACGGATTCCTGCCTTTTTCTTTTCGTGGTAAAGGGTTCATCTGGGGCCACATTCAAAGATGCCTCCATATCGGTGGCCAGATTTGGGATTACCGAAATCCACCATTGGATTGAATCGGCAGCCGCGTTCGATGGATTTGAGTTTATATACTTAAAGGACACTTCGATATTTGCCTCACATGTGTCGCAATGCTGGGCACCGCCGTCTGGGGATAAGAAGCAGTTGGCGGCTGTAAACGGTCTGCCATAAATTTTCCAATCGTGTATGTGGAAAAGGCTAACGGGACTCGAAAACAAAAAAAAATATTAAATTAAAACGGTAACTTTTGCCGAGGGGCACAAATCAAATTTTCGCACCGTCGCGTCGAAGAGTGAAAGAAATGGGAAAAGCAACAGAGTTTTCCGACGAAGGGACGCATTTTCAATAAGTTGTGGAAAATCGAGGCGTAAAAATCACATTCGTCACTAAATTTAAACTCCTCGCATTTTCTCAACTTGAAATAATTGTGTGCACATAAATTTTGTGTCCACTGAGAAAATGAAAGCGCCTAAGCGTGGAAATTTTAGGTTTGATTTCGATTCGATTTGTGGGCTCCTGTGTGCAGTCTGTGGGCTGTGGGTTGTGGGCTGTAGACTGTAGGCTGCAGACTGTACAGACTGTAGGCTGTAGGCTGTGTGTAGTGTGGGCATTGTGGGCGTGCCCGTCAGTCAGTTTGGCGTGTTAAAAGCGGCACGCACAATTGATTTATGAAAATGTATGGCGCACATGTGGCGTATGCGCAATATTCGGCAGAATGAACGCCCTTTGGCAGGAAACACATGTAGGTTATTATAAATCAAAGCGGGAAAACAGGATAATTAACTGTGAAAGGTGAATTTGGGGCTTGGAAGGTGTCCGGGTGCCAAATCCATTGCTCATGAAGAAAAAAGAAACTTTCAATTTTAAAATCCTTCAATTCAAAGAATTCTTTAAATTTTAAGGGGGATACTAAAAAATAAGTTAAATTTAATTTGAAAATTAAACAATTTTAATAAAGTAAGTATAATTTATATTATTTATAATTATATATTTTTTTTTTCGATTTTTAAAAGTAAAGTTTTAGATTACACTAAGTGTTGACCCACTACTTAATTTTATTTTTGTTGAAGGCAGGGATAAAAGCAAGTAAATTGTCACCAATTGATGTAAAGTAGATTTATATTATACTTAAGGTTAACAAGTCATTATTTAAAATTATTCGTACTAATTGATAAGATTTCATATTAATTTTTGGATTTATGTACATAAGAATATATATAAGAATAAGATGAAAGAAAAGTCCATAGAGACATCTAGGGGCGATTTGAAGGCAGGACCAATTCAATTATACGTAAAAATTGTGCAATGTTTTAGTATGGATTGTCACTTGAATAAGTTATACTGGTAAGTATTTTTAGTAATTTTAAACAATTTAAATTTTTCTTAATACATAATATTTTTTATACATAATATAATAATATAAAATTAAAAAATTAACTACTCTTTGAAAATGTAATATACAAACTATACGAGAAACGAAAATTCTTACTCTATGATAGGTAATTAAAAGATAATTATTATCAAGCTGAAATAACATAATTAATAATATTATAATATTAATAACTTATAATATATTTTTATTATATAAAAAGAATAATTATAAAACGTGAAAATAAAATTAAAACTAAATAATCATTTATTTATTTAATCAAATAATAAATAATTAAATATTAATAACTTATATTATATTATATAAAAAGAATAATTATAAAATCATGGGAATAAAATTAAAACTAAATAGTAAGTATTAATATATTATTTATATGTAATTTTAATTGTTAAGTACAAATAAAAAAAAAAACAATGAAAAAAACTATGTGAAATATTAAATACAAATTAATAACAAATTAAATTTTAAAAAACTAATGACATTAACGTTTAATCGCACTTATTCATTTAAGAACAATTCAAAAGTAATCAAAATATTTGAATAACAGACTTTAGAAGTATTTTAATTAATTAGCTAATAAATTGAGTAAACAAGTTGTATAAATTAAAATTCAATTTTTTTTTATTAAATATTAATTTAAAAATAATATTTAAATTATTTTAATTTTTTTTTTTTTTTTTTAATTTTTTATTATAAAGCATACGAGGTACCTAAAAACCTCTTTGTTATTCATTCTCTATTCATTCAGCCCAGAATGGGCGCGCCGGCGAGCCGAGGTTAGCTTTCACAACTCTTAAAACTAATTAACAATAAACAATTAACAAATAAATAAATATACTTTTATAATTTTATATGTTTCTGTGTTGAAATATTCTTATCATAATTTATATATAAAAGGTAAAAATCATCGAGAGGTCAAAGGGGCTCCTAAAGTTGTCCTTTACCCCCATTCATGTGTGTGCAGGTGTATGTATACATGCACATGTATATATGTATATGTATAAAATATATGAACCATACAGGTTGATCAACAGTTGGGCTGACAGATAGAATGATGGGTTTTACTTGTTGTGCGTGTGTTATTGATATGGAAAATTAAGGCAAATCGGAATGTTTATTGCGCAGCATCTGATATCTTGGATCAGAACGACGCGCGGAACCTCTGCATCAGCCTCCAGATGTGGCATGTGGCATGCGGCATGCGGCATGTGGCAATAAAATCAAAGCCATAAAACCTAATGAGCCTCAAAAAGAAAAACAGCACGAATTTGTCGCTGGCTGTTAAGGTAGCCCAAGCGCATACTTCGCACAACTCCACATTACACATGCACACACACACACACACACACAAACACACAAATACAAACAAAAACAAAAACAGAGACACACACACACATGTACACAGAATCAACCCATAGACCACCTACACAGTGTACACCACATAATGGAAATCGTGGACATATTGCAGCGCTTACAAAGCTTCATAAAATCAAGGACATCTGAGGAGAGCTCATAAAATGGCGGCGATCGGCGGAAATGACATAAAATTTACGTAAATTGTTGTTGTTGTTGTTATTATTGTTGTTGTTGCGCATAAATTCGAGGCAAATGCAAACAAATGTCCAGAGCGAGAGGGAATGCCAGTCAGGAGCTGATTTATGGCTCGATAATAAAATGAAATTGTTGACAGGACGTAGACTCTGTAGAGCTCAGTAGAGCGAAGGGATGCGCATGAGATTCCTGTCAGCGAGTATATATAAGCACTTGGCAGCCAGGCCCAAATTATAAATATAGAAATTCAGCTTTTTTTGTTCTATTCAAATTATCCCCCCCTTCCCCGCAAGAGCTGACAGTATGAATCCAGACACTGAAAGTAGCAAGCCGGAGGAGAAGAAGACGCTGAACAGCAGCTTCTTTGAGACACTGTGGCCGCTGATTCTCGACGAGAATAAGTGCGAGGCGGAGAGCGAGACGCACAAGTTCTTTACTCCAAAGAGACCTTTTGACCAACTGCACTGGCACACGATGTTGGCCAATGTCGGTTACCCGAGCTACGAGCAGCCGCATGAGATGCGCTGCTTCAGGGCAGCCAAAGGAGAAAGTGAATCCGAGGAGCCGGCAGTGGAGGACTGCAAGCCGTGTGAGGTGGAGCAAACAGCACCATCGGCGGCGACTCACACCATCATACCCATAGATGAGCAGGTTGAGCGTCTAAAGAAGCGAAAGGAGCACAGCATAAGAATGGCCTATCAGTTCGCCAACCGGAAATGTCCTTGGACCATGGAAGACAGACCGCGTAAGCTACCGTTTCCTATCAACCCCGAACTCCAGGCCACATTCAAGACCGAAATGGAGCGCGGCATCCTCGAGGGTCTGTTCAACTATAATTGCAAGCTGATGATTATCGATGCGGGCTCTGAAATTTGCGTGGACGACTTCCAGCGTTGGCTGAAGTTCAAGAAGTATCTGAAAATGCTTGTCCTGGTCCGCTGTCCCAGGCTGGAGCGCCACTTGCAGTTGCTGGACGCCTTCCACACTCTTGTCATAGAGAATTCCTACACGGACACCTGGCACAATGAATTGCAGTCCTCGCTAAAGGCGGGACTTCGCGAGGCCATGCACATGGAGCTAATCAAGAACTGCTCTGATCCTTTTTTCTTTGTCTTTTCCCGTTATCGTGGCATTTGCACCTGTGACACCTTCAAAATTCTGCGACACACCTAATCCTAATCCTAATTACTAAGGATCAAAAGAGTATTAAATGTATAGAAACTAATTCCTCTTCTCAGCCAATCAAGCATATTCTCGTTGATAATTAGCCATAGCTCCAATTAATCCCCCCATCAAGGACGCTTCACGGTGCGATTGCCCCCGATGCTGATGCTTTGAATGGAACATGCATTTCCTGCCACACTTGTCAAACATGCCACAGCTGCCACAGCTGCCACTGCTGGCACAGTTGTTGCTCCTGCTGCTCGCTCCGGAAGCAATTCAGCTTGAGGAGCAGTCAAATCGGTCGGATGTGGATGTCTCAATGGGCCAAGTCGGCAAAAATGTGTGCCGCCCGTGGCTCTGCTCCGTTCCGTTCCGAGTGAATGCCTGTGGCAACTTTGTCGGCTGTTAGCCTGCAGCCTTCGAGCAGCGGGCTTGCTGGCACACGCAATGGCAGCTGCAGTAACACAACAATACGAATAACAACAATACGAACAACAACAACTAACAACAACAACAACATACAACAACAACATTCAACAACAACATCCAACAACAACATCCAACAACAACAACAACAAATAAGTGCATATTATAATTCATTCATTTCTATGGCAAAACGAATGAAATTTACGCGAAATCCCCACAAATTACCACAAAAAGCTTAACAAACTTGAACCTGATTATAAAAGTTGCTGTTGGAAGGGAAACACTCCAAGCCATGCCAACAATGCTCCGCCCATTGAAGCCATGCCCCAATTGTTGTCCTTCAACCATTTCCCCCCCAGCTGCAGCGCCCCTTTTGCTCCTGCGGCCAACAATTGAGTTTGGCTGCGTTTATTGTTGTTCGAAACTTTTGCTCAGCTACTTAAATAAGTACACACACACACACACACACGCATACACACGCGCATACACATGCACGCATACATTGGCATATACCATAATTTTCAATATATAAACATTGCGTTACACTTTTATAAGTTGCCTTGTCGTTCGACAGGATCTTCGACTTTGCCTTCGAGTGAGCAAAAATAAGTGAAAATTTCTCAATGGAAATGCTAAACGATAAGAACTTATGGCAGGACGTAGGAGGGGATGGGGATGAGGGGGGCCAGACAAGTCTGTATGTATGTAGACAGATATATATGAGTATGAGCACTTGTAAGGAAGCTGACTGCAGCGGGCGTTTGGTATGTGGAAGAGGGAGGGAGGCAGATGCGGGGAGACTTAAGAGCGAGTCGAAGAAAGATTGAGAATTGAAGCAAACCAGTTTCAAAGAGAGTAACAGAATGAAAGGGTGAGAGAGGGAAAGAGAGGTGAGAGTAATATGGATAGAGAGAAGAAGGCAGGTAGGAGGAAAGGGGAACGGAAAAGGGAGCAAAAGGTGATAAGAATTTTCATATTTTTAAACCACAAACAAAACATCAAAAAAGCCTCTTCATAAGCTGATTACAGTGAAGTCTATATACAATACTATATACTGAGTGCACACTGTACACTTGTAAAAAATAATATTTGTATTTGTTACATTCAATTGACTGGACGGACTGACCCCTCAACCTCGGCCGCCTTTGGCCTGAAAACAGGCGTAATTGGCAGAAAATAGCGCCAAATGGAACTCAGGGGCAAATCCCGTCGGCTTGTCCACAGGAGATGGGAGGAGGGCTGGCGACTGCGGCTAGATTATGGAAGAGAGCAATCACTTGCTCTTACGTTAAACACACACACCAACTGAGAGCTGAACGCGAACTGAAGGCCTAGTCGCTGGCAGACACTCCATCAAATGATGATACAAAGATGATTGCTCATCCCGATGAGCGGCTCAGTTCTCGACTGGACGCTATCACCAACAGTTGTGTTTGGCCTATGCAATGGCCATTGCGTCTTTCGAATTAAAGTCACTGCGGACGCTGCTGTACATGTGTCTAGCCATCGGCACAGCGCAGCGCCTGCCACCCAATAATTGCGGCAATGTCTTCCACTACCAGCGGCAGGGCGATCACTGGATCGGCCATGTCAGCCCCACCCAGGATGGATTAAAGAAGGTCGACTGGACACTGCGCTTTGTGTCCCATGGCGTTAACCAGGTACGTGGTGGTGTGCCGCTGACGGAGGCGGTCATTGCTTTTGGGTTCCCAATTCCTGATTCTCTGCTCGCTTCGACTTTCAGCCCGGTACCATAAGCAACCTCTCCCCATATCCAGACAAGGCCACGGCTGTGCAGCAGATGCTCGACGGTGGACGTGGTGAGTGCTTTGTGAGTTTCGATGGCTTCCAGGATGAGCTACCCAAGATTGTGCGTGTCGAGCTCAACGATCAAGTGCTCTGCTCAGCCAACGAATGTGAGTTTGCCACTGGCTTCATTTTCAATTCAAGTTTACAATTAAATTAAGTTCGCGCGGTCAGTCATAAGAGACTCGACGACTTAATACCCTGGACTGTATATATATATATATATATATCTCCGTATATATAGATCTGTATATAGTATATATTTTATATATTCATTCATATTCATTTATATGTGTGCATATGAAAATTTTCACTGATAAACAACTGCTGGACGGAAGCTTTACTGCTTTTCCATGAGCTTTATATAGAGAGGGGGGAGAGAAAGAAAGAGAGAGAGAGAGAGAGAGAGAGAGAGAGAGAGAGAGGGAGAGAGAGGGACAGTTAGAGACAGAGACTGACAGATGGACTGAGCTAAGGGGAGAAAGTCGGGGATTTTATCAATAACTTTTCACTCAGCCATATTTCTTCATCTTTATTTGTTTACTGCGATTTTCAGAAGTTTTTATGTGGGAGATATGCGACTTTTGTATACTCTTTGCACAAAGCTTCAATAATAATGCTATATATATATCTGATATGGATATTTCTTTTATAATAATTTAATATATTTAATATATATATAATCCATACTGTAGTTGTATTAAATTCCAGTACTTATTTCTTGTGTTGAGTCATTAAAAAAAGACTTTAGTTTAAAGCTTTGATTTAGTATGAAGCTCGTTGATTGGTCAATAGAAAATAGAATAGTATATAATATATGGTGTAAGTGTAGTGGTAGTTGTAGAGTAGTATTAGTGAATCAGTAAACATTCTCTTCGAGACAAGACAAGGTAATTTTCCCCAACTCTTACTCGTTATAAAAACAGGTTAGCAGCACTGCAAATTTTAGCTCTCTCAGCAAAAGTCAACTAACTACAAGTTAGAACTTTGATACACGATTTACAATCGATAAAATTATTTCCTTGTTTTGAATGCCATTGATCGACTGCGAGTCCGGTTATTAAATATAATTAATTATTCATGATTAAAAATGGAAAATAGTCTTTCTTTGTTATAAATGCAATTTCCTTTATCTTCAGAACATTTCTTATAAAATGCAATTAAATTTTATAAAACTCTAAAGAAACCATTTTCTTCGAATCCAATACATTCCCTCAATATATTCAGATTAAAGGACTTTCAGTACGCAGCATTTTTTCCCGATAGAGCTAGATCTATCGATAGATAGTCAGATCTTAGGACTTTGCCATTCCTGGAGCTTATACCAGTTATTTCATAATTCATAAATTTAAATAATAAAATAAAAATAATCCTTTTTTATCTCAAGACTCCCTGTACAATAATTGCAGACAGATAACAAAAATCGATATAAAATAAATTATCGATTAAAGCATAATTCATTCGCTGCTTGAATTCATATATCGATTATTGCATATGTGGTTGTAAATGCATCAATTGGAACGCTCTTCTTGATCTTTTCCACAGACTTATAATCCAGATCTAATTTCTTACAGATGGAGCACCCTCAACCACGAATACCCGTAAACTGCACATGTCCGTCTCGACACAGACCACTTATGGAGTGTCTGGACATAATCCTTTTATACCATCTGCTCCAGTTTCTACTGCACTTCCTTCATACCTCAACAACAAGCCATTTCCCTCCTTTAATCAACCCGTCTCGGGATACATAAGAACGACGAACTCTAAGCCGTACACTTTGTTTAATTTTGGTGCACAGACCCCGGCTTCAAGACCGGTTCAATCCTCTGGAGCGATGATGATTAAAAGGGTGCAAAGCAATAACAATCCATTTTTGCCCTCAATTCGCAGTATGTGGGATTCCTTCTTTATAGAGCTGATAGTCATTTCTGAGGACTTAGACATTCTTGGAGTTTATACCAGATTTTCATAATTAATTAACACATAATAACCATAAACCCAATTAACTGGATGAATAGACAGCAAGCAAATGACTTAAAAGACAGACAGACAGAAATTTAAAATTAATCAATTTCTTAAGCCAAAGGATTAGAAAAGTTTCTATTTAATCCTTTCCTCTTAACAAATAGACCCCCATCAATCATATTACTTCAAAATGTCTACAGCAATTGACGATGTTTTATACATGCGACGAGAAATCGATAGTCCTTTAATCGTAACAAATGTCATTAATAGTTAAGGAAAAGAGAGAGAAAGAGAGAAAGAAGGAAATAATTTAAAATGAATCCTTCTTTCTTATCTTAAGACTCTCTAAACATTAGTGGCAGACAGATTCAATCATAGTTATATCTCAAAGTAACAAAAATCGATTCGTTCGCTGCTTGGATTCATCTATCGATTATTGCCCAAGTGGTTGTAGTAGAGCTCATCCCATTTCACTCCTTCACAGACAGACTAACCCGATAAATACACCTATAAATAAAATGATCGGAATTCTCATAATAATATTTTTCCACAAACTTCTAATCCAGACTTTATTTCTTACAGATGGAGCACCCTCTACCACGAATACCCGAAAACTGCACATGTCCGTCTCGACACAGACCGCTTATGGAGTATCCGGACATAATCCTTACATACCATCTGCTCCAGTTTCTACTGCAGCTCCTTCATACCTCAACAATAAGCCACTTCTCTTCATTAATCAACCCGTCACGGGGTACATAAGAACGACAACCTCTAAGCCGTACACTTTGTTTAATTTTGGTGCGCAGACCCCGGCTTCAAGACCGGTCCAATCCTCTGGAACGATGATGAATAATTGGGTGCAAAGCAATAAGAATCCATTTCTGCCCTCAGCTACTAATTACGTTACTACCTCCAAGAAGCCTGTTATCCTGGATACGCGTCAAGAGCTCACGTTCGAAGAGTGCGGCGTTGAGGGCTTCGGCGCACTGCAGTACGGAGGAGAGTCTGTGCCTAGAGGACGCTTCCCCTGGCTGGCAGCTCTCTACCACGACACCAACTTAGATCCAAACAAAATCGAGCTGGAGTACAAGTGTGTAACCACCATAATTTCTCGACGCACTGTCATCACAGCAGCTCACTGCATCTTTGGCTCGGAGCCGTCAAGGCTGCGCGTTTATGTGGGACGCCACGATGTGACCATGCATCCCGAGAAGGATGCTACTTTGATGGCGGTCCAGAGTGTACGCACACATCCGGACTTTGTGGGAAACCTTGTTCCAGACTGTGACTTGGGCTTATTGATCCTTCTGGAAGCCATACAGTACTCACTCTACGTACGACCCATTTGTCTCTGGACCAGCAGCACTCCACTGGGCATCGATGACGAGCAGAGTGCGGTGGCCGGCTGGGGCATTGACAACAAGTTCAAACCAACTCGATTTCCCATGACAGTGAACGTCAGGCCTGTCTCCAGGGAGGAGTGTCTGCGTGAAATGGTCACCGCCAAGGATTTCCTCACTCCGCGCACACTCTGTGCCGGCAACAGCATGGGTCACGGTCCCTGCCTGGGTGACTCCGGAGGTGGCCTGATGGTGCTGCGCAACAATCGATGGCTTGTCCGTGGCATCGTGTCACTTGCCCAACGCGCGGGCAACGGTTGTGATCTGTCCCGCTTCGTCATCTACTGCGATGTGGCCCGGCATCTCAGCTGGATCGAGACTAACATTGTGAGATGAGTGCTTGCCAATAAACTGACTAAGTAAGCTAGCAAATAAAGCAGACACTGCCGTGTTTACCGTGTAATTGCCACGTTTATGTGATAGGCGTGCTTCTCGTTTATTCCACTCAACCGGCGAGCAGTCCGAATCAGAGACTCAGATCAGTTCCAGCCACGCTATCGACTCCAGCACGATGCGGAATTTCCAGTTTGCTTAGCATAATGACTCAACCGCACCTCCTGATTTTCCCTCCCTCAGCTCTCCTTAGGTCTATTTGGTACCCTGAGCACTTTGATATATACTGGAATCCCCCTCACCTCTTGCCATTTCTCCTGACCTTCCTTAAGCTCCTCTAAGCTTTTTAAGCTACTCAGTAACACCGTTTGAGTACCTCATTCTCTGAGTAGCTCCATTGGATCTCTGTTGATAGTCGTCTATTGGCACTTGAAGTGTGTGCATTTAACATATAGACAAGATTTCCACTTAAATTGAATTGAATTTGTTTGTCTCTTCCCTGACGATATGAGCACGCCACTGACGCTGCTACTGCTGGTGGGAATAGTTGTGTCCGAGGGCCAGCAGCTGCCGGAGAATCCCTGTGGCCAGTACTTTCAGTATGTTCCGAGTGGCCTAGGCGAATTCCAGGGTGAGATAACGCTGAGCCTCCAGATCGGTCGCAATCGCATTGACATCCGCTTTTCGCAGCGTGGCGAACAAAGTGTATGTACGACATAACAACTTGTTTTGATGCGGATCTACGATTTGTTGTAATGATAACCACATTCCGCACTTGACAGCCATCAGTCGTCGGTAGCTTATGGGCGTATCCTGATGAAGCCACTGTGCGTTCCAGCTTCGGATCAGCAAAATTACGCCTTAATCTGTGGCCAGATGCAACAGGGACCCTACCAAAGCTGACAAGTCTGGCGCTAGATGATGTCACTCTGTGCTCGTCCAGCGACTGTGAGTAGTTCTCGTTTGTTTGTAGATGATCAACTACTTCGATCATATGCTTCCAGATGCTCCCCCAAGTAGTTACTTCAATCGCTTTTTCGAGATTGATATTAAAGGTAAGCAACCTTTTCGAGGATTTGTGCCCTTACCGGGACTGCCGACGCTTTCAAGAGGACAGTCCGATGTGGACATCAAGAGCGTGATCTTGAATGGTCCAAATGGGCAACTGCCTCAAGATGGAATCTCACAAATTTTCACCGATATACTCAATGACAAGCCTTCGACAAACAATAACTTCTGGTCGCCTACTCCATCGATCACGCTCTGGCAAACATCGACCATGGCAACCACTCCGGTTGTTACACCAGCATCCATACCCTGGACCATAGCGACTCCCCCTCCTCTTGACACTCACGTGTTTAAACCGTCTCCAAACTTACCCAACCCATCGTTTGCATGCGGCCTGGAAGGCACAATAAGTCCGTTCATTCAAAAGGGAAAGGAATATCCTCGTGGTCGGTACCCTTGGCTGACAGCAATATTCCACAAGGAGTCCTTTTCGCTTGGCTTCAAGTGCGGTGGCTCCTTGATCTCGACCACCGTCGTTATCACGGCTGCTCACTGTGTGTACAAAATGCGAGAGGATCGTGTTGTGGTATCCTTGGGTCGGTATGACCTTGATAAATACAATGAAAATGGCGTTGAGAATCGCGAAGTTATTCGCATCAGGACTCATCCGGACTACTCAACACGATTGCACATTCAACCAGATGCGGACATCGCACTGGTGACCCTAGAGGCGCCTGTGGCGTAGGTTAACCTCGTTTGATATTGTTCCCGGTCTCTTGTAACTCCTTCTCTGATTCTCAGTTTCAATGATGTCATCAGTCCGATATGCTTATGGGAGATGGTGTCAACGGAGAAAGTCACTGAAATTGGAACCATCGCCGGCTGGGGTACGGATGAGGATGGAAATGCAATGACGCGGTATCCCCGAGAGGTTCAGGCTCAGATCGCCTCTGAAGCGGACTGTGCACGCAAGTGGAAGGTGCAAAAGGACTTCAGCCGCACCATTTGTGCTGGAAACCTAGATGGTTCGGGTCCTTGTCTAGGTGATTCCGGCGGCGGTCTAATGGTCAAGCGTAATAACCGCTGGATGATCCGTGGGATTGTATCCCAAGGCGAACGCAGCTCAGTCGGTACCTGCAATCTAAATCAATACGTTTTATACTGCGATCTTTCCAAGCACCTCACTTGGATCACTGATAATCTTAGTTAGTTTCCTGAACAAATACATAGAAATATTTTAATAGAGACCTCAGTGATTTTTAATTTCCCGTAAAGATTCTCTGACAAAAACATAATCATTGCAATAATCCGATAGTCGCGTCAGTCGGTGTTAATTTCTTACTATGATTAAATTTTTAATATAATATAATGTAAATATGTATAAAATATTTTTTTGTATGCGATGAGGAAATACCCTAGCCCGGCCGAGAGATAGTTGGGGACTAAAGATGAAAGACGACTTTTAATCTGAAAAGATTTCAAGCCTCCGCTTCACTTATCTGCGATAAGATGAGGGATTTTCTTTAGGTATTTTATTGATTGAGTATTTTATAAGCTACATTAAAATTTTTTTTTAATAAATTTATATTGGATAAATTAAACTGTGGAAAAAATAATTAATTGTAAGCGACTATTTAAATATATATATAATTTTTTGTTTATTTACTTGAGCTTAAAAAAAAATTGATTTTACTGTATTGATTTAAATATAATTAAGAATTTAATAATAATTAAAAATTTATAAGCTGTTGTATTTTTGATTAAAATGACTGTAACATGGGAAATGAATATTGAGTGTTTTGAATGCAATTATTGATTATCGCGCAATAAACTTGGAAATAATTCATTACTTTTTTGTAATTCAATATTTGGGATTTGATTATGAAAATGTATGTATGTTTATTTATAACTGCGTTCATTCATAATTAATATATGGAATACCCAGATAGTACAAGACCCATTGACACGCTGAAAGACCCAATCAAGCCGAGCATCTCTCTTAATCATTGCCGTCATCCGCTTGTTAACTTGTCCGGTTTTGCCCGAGAGCCCAGAGCCCTGAGTGGAATCGATCTATACTCACCGATCTGCGACTGAGATAGACAACTGACCAGAGCCAAGTGTGTTCATACGCCTCATTCAGCGTTCGATGTTCGGTGCGTGAGGTTCACTCCGGCTACGTTAGGTTCTAATTCTAGTTAGACACTCGATTTAAAATCTGTTTATTCGAGTGTAGTCAAGTGTAATCGTGTGTAGTGCAGAGTGAATACTTCGAATAACATGAACCAAATACTCCTGTTGCCCGGCATCTGCCTGCTTCTGCTGTGGTCTTCATCTCCGACCACTGCTCAGCGTTTGCCCTACATTTCCTGTCCCGAGTACTTCGAGTATCTGGGCTTCGAGCAGCAGTACATTGGCCGCGTCTCAGTGCGTCTCGATCCGCGAAATGAGAATAATGTTCTCCAGTTGCAGTTTTCTCAACGTGGCGTCTATAATTGGGTTGGTATTCATTTCCTACGCACACGTGAATCTCTTTGCTATCTACCTTCACGCCTTTTATTACATCCCTATTTGGACCTTACCATAAATTACCCCTGCGTTGGGTATTTCCCAGCTACACCCATTGAGACATACACACACACACAACAAATGCACTTCGACCACTGTGCAAATTTGTTTGGGACTTGCGTGCAATAAAAAAGATGCCTAATTGATTGTGTAAACAGAGATACTCTGCGGACGAAGCTACACACGAGTCTCAGATGAGGAGCGGAGAAGTCTTCTGAGAAGCGCTATAAATAGCCGGGAAAAACGCAATGTTGACTCCTCGCTTTGGACTCAGTACCAATCTTGCGAATGTGCTTGATATCAACGCGACCGACATACGAATACAAATCTACAACCAGTTTGGCGGAGAGTGGCCTTTGGGTTTACCACCTGAGTTGTGGATCACCGGCCACCTTGTCTTTAGGGAATTTTCGGGTCTCTATGTGAATACCCCTTAAGACTGTGATTGACATCTGAGTAGAAAGTATTTCTAGCAGGAAACTTGAATCAGTTTTCAATACAATTGTTTCTTTAGTTTAATTTTTATTTAATTGAATTTCCACTTATTGTTTCAGCAAGACGTAGGCAGTATTTCATCGCTCGATGATCAGCACACGACCAATAATAATCTGCAAAGTGGTCAACCCGTTAACTTCCGAGTGGATTTCCCCATCTCAAGTGATCCTCCCAAGCTGACAGAGATCAATCTCAATGGAGAAGTGCTCTGCAGTGCATCGCAATGTATGAAATAAAGGAAGCTTGACTACTCTTTTGATCATTGAATAAAATTATCCCCTTCTTATAGATCCACCACCTCGAACCTCGATATCATTGATGTATACAATGCGACAATCCATCGTACCCCTGTCAATATTTAATCAACCGCATTGGCATTCCCACCAAGGAAACGATCCGAATTTCGGTTCCTTTGGTCCATCAATTGTGTTACCCTCACGTCCACAGCCACGTCCTCCTGTAGCACAACCAAAGGTTCCACCGACACCAGCACCAACGGAGACACCGCAACTCGTCATCAGAACAAGGCCAAGACCAGTGCCTCCCAGGCAGTCCACATTGTCTGGCCCCTTGAGTTCTGTTTGTGGGCGGGAAAGAGCCGTCACGACGCCTCTGATCTTCCAAGGAAAGCCACTGGAACGTGGCCAGCTACCATGGCTGGTGGGTCTCTTTGAGCGAGAAGAAGACAGTTCATTGACCTTCTTCTGTGGCGGCACGCTGATCACCTCAAAGACAGTACTCTCAGCGGCGCACTGCTTCCGCTTACCTGGACGAGACTTGCCCGCCAGCAAGGCGGTTGTTTCGCTGGGACGCAACACCATTGACGTCATATCGCAGGGCGAGTTGCGAGATGTGTCGGAGCTGCACATCCATGAGCAGTTCAAGATCTCCGAGTACACGAACGCAGATCTTATGCTCATCAAGCTGGCGGAACAAGTTATGTAAGTAGGTGAACAAGTTCCACAGACTTTGGATCTTATTAATTTGTCTCCTCCGACAGCTTCACCGACTTTATTGTACCCATTTGTCTATGGAATGAGAACTTCCCGCTAAATCTGGCATCAGGCTACAAGACCTATGTGGCCGGATGGGGTGCGGATGAGAATGGCAATGTAAACACTAAGTTCTCAAAGATCACGGACACTGACATTGTCACCGAGCCCGACTGTCTTCGCGAGCTTCCGGCTCGTCTTGTCCAGACGAACACCCTTTGTGCCAAGAAATCTGGCGCTGGTCCTTGTGCCAGTGATGGAGGCGGTGGCCTGATGCTGAGGGAGAACAATTTGTGGGTACTGCGCGGCGTCATCTCAGGCGGACAGCGCAAGGGCAACACCTGCGATGTCTCCAAGCCCGCCGTCTACACCGATGTGGCCAAGCACATAGCTTGGGTGCGCCAGAACATGTGGGAATAACGGAGAACATAGTTCCTAGTCATCATTTGATTTTAATAAATTATAATAAACTTATAAATAAATTGCAATAAACAAATAGCGACTAAATTGCGGAAGATTCCTAACTCAGGTAATCGCTCGTGCCTTCGAACGTCATAGGCGGACAATCAGTATGTAAATAATCAAAGGCATAGCCAATAGTTGGTAGTATCTCTTGGAAGGGAGTCTCCCGAGGAAACAGTCAACATACTGGAAATGGAGCCGAACAAAGACGCGAGAGATGAAAGAGAGAGAGAGAGAGAGAGAGAGGGAGAGAGTGAGTGAGAGAGGGAGGACAGAGAGAGCTTAGAATAAGGCAGACGCAGATCAACGAATCGTGCTCAGGGGGATAGTGGGATAGGGGGATTGGGGAAACTCGTCGCACTTCTGACAAAGGCGATCGATTCTCAATGATCGCTCTACATGTTCAAAGTCTTGCCCATTTTAGTCATCGCGTGGCGCTCTTTGAACGCGCATCGGGTCGAGTTTAAGCGCAAGATCAACTCGTGCGATCGGTATTCGGTTTATTAGACATCATCTCAGACCAGTCGGAATTCAATATGGAACAGCTGACATCCACACGAGTGGCCAGCTTCGTGTTGTTATTGTTGATGTGCTTACCGTACAGTAAAGCCCAGCAAGTGCCTGCCGTTGCCTGTCCACAGTACTTCGAGTACCTGCAGTTCAACCAGGAGTTTGTGGGCCGCGTCACAGTGCAACACGATCCACAGAACTTTGAGAAGACTCTGAAGGTTGAGTTCAGTCAGAGGGGTCTGCTACCATCTGTAAGTAATTGCATCTCACCCAGCTCATCATCCTTACTCTCGCCCTACTGTCCCCTTCTGTCCCCCTACTGTCCCCCTACTGTCCCCTGTTAATCCCTTATCTTTTCCCTTATCACACATTGACCCCGTTCACTGGTCACTGATTGCGGTCGGATTTTCCCACAACAACAACAACAATGGGAACTCGCAACGTAAACAAATAATGCAAATCGACTTGTGACATAACATCTACGATCTCTCATGTCTGATCAGAGATATTTAAACAATTTATGAGCTTTTAAATGTGAAATCTTTTGGGGTATAAGTATTCAGTTTTAATTAACAGTTAAGTTTGCTACAAATATCAAAATGTGTGAGTTTCAAGATGTTTTTTAGTCTCACGCTCTCTTGCCATTCATATAGATGTTGTAGATCATATAGTATAGTATAGTATATAGTATAGTATTGTAGGTTCTCTTGGATGTTTCTATGCTCTCTTCAGGCTGGGTATCAGTTGCTCAAGTTGTGGGACCGGTTTCATCGCGTTTGTTTGGGATCTTAAGTTGACTCTGATAAATCTCACTTGTTGTTTTTCTAATAATAAATTCATACGTTTCGGTTTTACCAAGTTGACTAATTAATAGGTTGACATTTTTCAAACATTAGAAACATATTTCGTACAAATATCCCCAATAGTGATGAATCCCAAAAATAAAAGTCCCCGTGGAATAAGAAAGCTTTAATGAGAAATAAACTTTAAAATGTATCCATTTTTCTTGGGGAAGCTTTTTGGGTTTTTAATATTTTTTTTTTATTTTTTTTCGTATCAATGAAAAAATGGAATTATCATTTAAATTCTATTAAGATTTAAATAGTATGATTTTTTCTTAGTTAATTTTACTAAATATAATTTATATGTTTATTAATAGTTTAAATTTCCTGTTCGAAAGTTAAGTAGGAAAATTGAATTAAACTTATTTTTGAATAATATATTTTTTTTTATACAAAAACATTCCTTAGATACATTAAAAAAAAATAAATATTGAACGATAAATTAATATTAATATATAGATAAATATTTACTGATAAAAAAAGAGCTTTTAAAATTAACTTAGCTTTAATATAATTAAGTCTTTATCATCCTTGTTTATTGTTGAAATTTCAATTTTTTTTTAATTAAAATCATAAAAAAATATAATGGGACAGCAACATATTTAAATATAATTATTTTGAATATAAAAAAAATTAGTGAGTTTTTAATATATAATTTTGAAAAGTGTTGGATGAATAAATTTATTTTAAAACAATTTTTTCGCATAAATATAAATTTTAAAGTTGCTATTTATTTATATTTATTATTGAAAGAAAACTAATAACGACTAAATTTAAATATACAAAGGTTTTTAAAATTTCTTATAATTATATTAAAAAAAACGTGTAAAGGAAAAATATTATTTACCAATCTGAATATTTTTTACTGTATCCCAGAAGATTATGTGTTCCATTAAAATATGAAAGTTAATTAATTTTTTTTTTAATTACCTATTTATTTTTATGATATTCTAAATTTTTCAAAAAATATTTCTTTGAATAATAATTAATTTAATATTATGATATTAAGCAATAAATTTAATTATAAATATTATATGATATTTTTTTCTTTTATCTATCAAAGTTGTATATGCTGACAGTTTTAATAAATTTATCAATATTTTGATATAGTAAATTTATTTTTATTAAAAATACAAATTATAAGAAAAAAAATATATTAAATTGTTTAAAGCTACAGTTTGCTTGGTTGTAAAGCACTGAATCCATAAAGCAATCATCATAAAATAACCAAAAAAAAAACTGTGTACTTAACAATGTATACTTAATTACACATACACACAACTACACACACACAAACGTACATATATAATATACATATAGCCAAAAAATACGCCCAGCTACTTACTTCTCCTTTAATAAACGATTTTGATTGACTAAACAGTAGACATGATAAGCTAAGTAAATAATATATATATATATATTTATAACATATAAAATATATGTATTATAATGTATATTTATTATATATTAATAATATATAAAGTACTAGCCGTACCCTGCCACGTTTTACTGTGGCATATTGTGGCTGCAAGCAACAGGAAAAAGGAACACAAAAAAAATAATTTTAAAAAAAATCTTTAATTTATTTTTAAATATTTTTTGTTTATCCATTCTCCGCGTAAATATAAGGATTACCTGGTTTACCAACACGGGTGAAAATCATTTTTCATCCAAATCTAGACCAGACAATTCTAGAGATCTATGGATTGACCTTGAGCTTTATTTACTGACATTGCGAACGCCAAGCGAATGGGAAACTGCAAACTCTTGTATTGAAACGTTGTATCAGTGGGGATCATAGGAATCCTGGGAATGAGGACATCTTCATCTTTGAAAGGACCAGTTAGGATCGATGCTTCTGTCAGGTTGTTCATCAATTTTTTGACCGCGAGTCTCGTGCCGTTGCAGACTTTGGGCTAATGGATATTACGGATCCTTGTAATTGCCAGTCCTATTTTTAATTTCAATATGTGTGGTGGCATTCCAGATGAAGTGAGTTCAGAAATTCCGTAGGATAATTAACTGTTTTCCTGCCTCCAAATGGTGTCTATTAAATTATATATTATTTCCTTAGTTTCTATGCTGGATTGGATTACTCGGCTGAGTTGGTAGACATCTTTGAATTTTCTAAGTCAATTGTGATTCCTATAATTGATAAGGATATCAGGGAATACTTTTTCGATTAGTTCTTCCTTTGATATTACAGAATTGGAGAATTACCAGTTATGTCGTAGCCTCATAGTATGATAATTATAACAAGGAATTGCAGAATAGTTGGTTTTTCAGTTTGTTCGAGGCACTGGAAAAGGTAAAAAAAAACTAAAATATTATAGTATTATATATTATTTATTATATATTATTTTAAAATAATAAAAAATAGATTAAAACATTGCCAGAACCTCAGCTCATGTTGTGTCAAAATGTGAGCTTAATCGGCTTAGAACTTTCTGAGTTTATCAATCTTTTCAGGACGAACATTACATTTTTATATATGGAGATATATATAGAGATATATATAAATTATTATTTAATTATTTATTTTAAGATTACATTTTATTATAATATTATTTTTCATAAAAAATGTACATATATAAATATTATAAATATATATGTATATGTGTGGGGATGTAGATACTTATTTAAAACCGATTAATGTATGTATATAAATATATATATGTATATATATATATATATATATATATATATTTATGAGTGTCGAATAATTTAACAGTGGCTTAAATGGCCTTTATGTGGTCTAAACATCCGCACAGTGGGTTAAATTAATGTCTTTATGTGGTCTAAACATCCGAACTGGAATTGTCTTCCACTTCCTGGCTAGATGACGCTGCACTAGACACCAAATACTCTTATGCTCTCTTGCCTGGATTGTGTGGAGAATGTTTTGGTTTCTGTAGTGTCTGAGTACAGGTGAAATCAGACTATCGAACGAGGCGAGACGCTCTTCGACGATGCTCGGATTATCGTCTGCTCGCCGCTCCAGCTTTTCGCCAGTTAAGTCATCCCTGCCAGGAGTCCGGGGTGCCTTATCGCTTTCATTATAAACGCGTCCTGAGGGGACATGCACCAAGCGACCCCTCAGCATACGTATTATGGCTTCGTTGGGAATATCTATATTTATCACCGTGTCAAATTTTATAATACGATCCAAGTAGTTTGCCTGGGCAATAGTGCGAGGGTATCCGTCCAGTATGAGATTATGATTCATTGCTTTAAAGATGGCAGTTGAAATGATTCCACCTAGCAGATGATCGGGTACTAGCTGTCCCTTACTGATGTGCTTCCACGCTTCCTTTCCCAAAGGTGTTTCGTCTTGGATGTGCTTTCGCAGAATGTCTCCAGCAGAAATATGTACGGCTCCATATGTCTCCACGATTTTCCCAGAAGCATATCCTTTCCCACTGCCTGGAGGCCCCATAAGAAGTACACGAAAGCCGCGTAATTTTGTCATAATCGAATTAAATTTAGCGACTAAATTTTACTGTCGCACGTTATCCCTTACAAATTTAGAATCGAAATCGAAATGCCAAAATAAGACATTTAGTTCTCAGTTATCTAAAGCCTTCCCTTAACATAACTCAATCATTTAATTAAGGCCTAAAAGAACCCAAATAGAAAGTCACCCCGGGGGTGACCCCCTGAAATCTCAGACCACACAAATACAGACCCTTTACTCATCAGGCTTCGTAAGTGTCCTTTAGCAGGAGGTGGCCTCAGGCTGAGGGAGAACAATTTGTGGGTACTGCGCGGCGTCATCTCAGGCGGACAGCGCAAGGGCAATACCTGTGATGTCTCCAAGCCCGCCGTCTACACCGATGTGGCCAAGCACATAGCTTGGGTGCGCCAGAACATGTGGGAATAACGGAGAACATAGTTCCTAGTCATCATTTGATTTTAATAAATTATAATAAACTAATAAATAAATTGCAATAAACAAATAGCGACTAAATTGCGGAAGATTCCTAACTCAGGTAATCGCTCGTGCATACGAACGTCATAGGCGGACACTCAGTATGTAAATAATCAAAGGCATAGCCAATAGTTGGTAGTATCTCTTGGAAGGGAGTCTCCCGAGGAAACAGTCAACATACTGGAAATGGAGCCAAACAAAGACGCGAGAGATGAAAGTGAGAGAGAGTAAGAGAGAGAGAGAGAGAGAGAGAGAGAGAGGGAGAGTGAGAGAGGGAGAGTGAGAGTGAGAGAGGGAGGACAGAGAGAGCTTAGAATAAGGCAGAAGCAGATCAATAAAACGTAGGATAGGGGGATAGAGAGATTGGGGAAACTCGTCGCACTTCTGACAAAGGCGATCGATTCTCAATGATCGCTCTACATGATCAAAGTCTCGCCCACTTCAGTCATCGCGTGGCGCTCTTTGAATGCGCATCGGGTCGAGTTTAAACGCAAGATCAACTCGTGCGATCGGTATTCCCGCTTTCAGACATCATCTCAGACATCTCGGAATTCAATATGGAACAGCTGATATCCACACGAGTGGCCAGCTTCGTGTTGTTATTGTTGATGTGCTTACCGTACAGTAAAGCCCAGCAAGTGCCTGCCGTTGCCTGTCCACAGCACTTCGAGTACCTGCAGTTCAACCAGGAGTTTGTGGGCCGCGTCACAGTGCAACACGATCCACAGAACTTTGAGAAGACTCTGAAGGTTGAGTTCAGTCAGAGGGGTCTGCTTCCATCAGTAAGTTGCATTTCATTGATTCCCTCTATTTTTCCCTACTTCCTGTAAATTCCCACTCTATGCGCTTATCACACGTTGACCCCGTTGATTGGTCGTTGATTGCAGCCGGGATTAAGCACAAAAACAATAAATAAAAACAAAGTATAAAAAAGCTTTATCAAATAATGCAAATTGACTTGTGACATAACATTTATGATCCCCCAGACTAATCGGAGATGCTTCGAGTGATAAAGAGTTGTAAATAGTTAATTAGCATACCTTTTAATTAATTAAAATTAATATTGATATAATTTTCAAAATGTGTGAGCTTCGAGATCGTTTCTTATTACACGCCCCTTTCCTTTCATTCGTGTGTTTATTGTTGTCTTTGTAGAACCTTAGATATATTATGTAGGTTCTCTTCGGGTCGGGTATCAGTTCCTCAAGTTGTGGGACCGGTTTTTTAGCATTTGTTTGGGGTATCAAGTTGAAGCTCGAGCGATAAATCTTGGCTGTTAATTTTCTAATAATAAATCCACATGCGTCTCGGTTTTACCGACTTGATTAATTTACGGCTTGGCATATTTCAAATTGCGAAAGAAATATTATTATTTTTTTTTATAACAACAATAATTATTAATGCCGCGTGGAATTACTGCGAATTTTAAAAGAAGAAAAAAAAATAAATAATTGTAGGCACTCTTTGCCTTATACTTAATCCTTTGGGAAGTGGAACTTGTTTAAACAATGAATTTTTTATTTATTTATTTATTTATTAATTTATTTATTCTCTTATATTTATAATAATTTTAAGTAATTGCATTGGTTTGCTTAGATTGAAGTTAAGATAGAAAATAAAAGAAAATTTTTAAAATGTTGTAAAGCTTTTAAAAATAGTTTTTTATGGGAAAAAGTAAGACGTTGCTATAAAAAATACTTGTTAGAAATTTTAAATAATAATTATAATTTGTCTATAAGTGACACAAGCCCCTGGGGTTTTCCAAATTAAAATTTCTCAACTTATTTTAATCATATAAATTTAAGATAATATTTATTTATTTTAATTTAAAATTTTTTTTTTATTTATTACGTACGGCTTGTTATATAAAAATATTAAATTAAATTAAATATAAATAATTTAACATAAATTGTTAAATTTAAAAAATAATAATAAAATATAATAAATTCTACAAATCATAAAATACCCTAAATAAAATAAATATTTTTTGTTGCAATCTCATAAAGATTTCATTGTTATTATTATTATTATTATTACTATTATTATTATTATTATTTTCTATTATTCTTATTTTTATTATTATAATTATTATTATTTTTATTTTCTTATTATTATTATTGTTTTTATTATTATTGATATTATTATTATTATTTTCTTATTATTATTATTATTATAACTATTATTATTATTATTATTATTTTCTTATTATTCTTGTTTTTATTATTATAATTATTATTATTTTTATTTTCTTATTATTATTATTGTTCTAATTATTATTATTATTATTATTATTGATATTATTATTATTCTTTTCTTATTATTATTATTATTATTACTATTATTATTATTATTATTATTTTCTTATTATTCTTGTTTTTATTATTATAATTATTACTATTTTTATTTTCTTATTATTATTATTGTTTTTGTTATTCTTATTATTATTATTGTTTTAAGAAACGAAGAAGCTTATTTTAAGACTTTAAATAAACTCCTTTTTGTAATCGAGTTTTCACTATCCCAAACTTATAGACCGCAAGGATAACTTGTTACCTCGTCGAAAGATGAAGGCTTCTTTCTAACCTCAAACTCGTTGCCTCATTATTTTCAGTTAAATTCAAAAATTTAAAATGTAAACAAATCTTGTTATGTTTATGGAAATAATACTGGTTTTTGTTTTTTCAGAGCTACGTTGGCACCCTTCGTCTGTGGGATGACCAGGAGACATCATCGTCCAGTTTACGGAACGGATCTCCCGTCCAGTATCGCGTGGACTTCCCCACAAGTGGAGTCCTGCCCAAACTGACGCAGATCACGCTGGACGGCAACGTCATTTGCCAAGCTTTAGCATGTGAGTTGAAGGTATCGATATTTTTGATCGCTAATAATCGATAAATTTATTCGCAGATCCACCCACCAGTGTAACCTTCTCCTTGACCCACACTTGGCGCTCCTCATCGGGTCCCTTGGGTAGTTTTGTACCACGGCCGCAACCGCCAGTGTGGCAACCAACTTATGAACAGACACCAGTCAAAGAAGTACCAGTGCCACGTCCAACTCGTCCCAGTCCAACACCCCCACCCACCACCGCCAGCGACCGAGGACTCGTGGGGCTCAGCAACATCTGTGGCCGTGAGACGGCGGTCACATCACCCCTCATTTTCCACGGTGTGCAGGTGGCACGCGGGCAGCTGCCCTGGATGGTGGCTCTGTTCGAGCGAGTGGAGAACGGCGTCACATTCTTTTGTGGCGGGACACTCGTCTCTGCCTCAACGGTGCTGTCGGCGGCGCACTGCTTCCGCTTTGGCAGCCGCGATCTGCCAGCTAATCGGGCGGCTGCCTCCCTGGGTCGCAATACACTGAACCTCGTGTCGGCGGGTGAACTGATCAAGATATCCTCATTGATCATACATGAACAGTATACGCCGGACAACTACACGGATGCGGACATAGCGCTTCTCCAGCTTGAGTATCCCGTAAAGTAAGAGCCATTTGATGTAAATAATAAGTCGATGCTCGACTAACTTACCCAATGGATGCTTCTCTTTTAGCTTCGGGGAGTACATCAAACCCATTTGCCTGTGGAACGAGAACTATTTGCTGCAGCTGCCATCGGGCCACAAGTCCTATGTGGCGGGCTGGGGTGCCGATGAGAAGGGCAATGCGAACACAAAAATCGCCAAAATGACGGATACGGACATTGTGACGGAGACGGAATGTCTGCGGAGTCTGAGATCAAGGGACGGCGGAACTCGCGTCACCGCACGCACGATATGCGCCAGGAATAAGGAGGGTGCGGGTCCGTGCAGCGGCGATTCAGGTGGCGGTCTGATGCTGCAGGAGCATGATGTTTGGCTGCTGCGCGGCGTAGTCTCCGCTGGCCAGAGGCTCGCTAATCGTTGTGACCTCACCAAGCCCGTCATCTACACAGACCTGGCCCGGCACATTGACTGGCTGCGCCAGAACATCTGGTTCTGAGACTAATTGTAGTTACAATAGTTCTAAGAGTTTAGTCGTTAACTTGTGATAGGAAAGGAGAACTTTCGCATTGTGTGCCAAAATACAAACAAACAAACAAAAAACCAAAAAAAAAACGCTAGAATAGCTTAAATAAAATTGAAAAATTGCTGAAAAATTGCTGTGCAAGTGCAATTTGTCAGTGCTGGCAATTTACTTTCATTACGTGCACTTCAGCCTGTCACTTGGTCGCGGTAATGAGTCTAAATTGCAGGCGCGTAACAAAAACGCGCGTATGTCGCGCACAAAACGCCAGCAAGTCGCGCGCAAGTCGCGTGCATAAAGCGCGCCAAAAACGCGCCAACCAAACAACAGGTGCCTCTGCGACGAAGTGTTGCTCGCCATCTGTCTATCTCTTTCGCCCATTCGTTCGATCTCTCTCTCTCCCACCAATGGGCGCTCTCTTTGGATAAGGAAAAGCTCGCTCTGCCATGCGCTGCGCATTTTGTTCGCCTGCGAAACGAACCTATGGCACATCCTGTTGAATCGTCGGCACCCTCGCAGTTCAGTCGCGTATGAAATCGCTTCAAATTTGTTGCATACCGCGCGGCACTGGCCACTGGCAAATGAACGAACAGCAATCGCCTGCGTGCCGCCCGCCGTCCGTCTGCCGTTCCCACGCTTGGCCTGCCGCTCGTTGTCGTGCGTGCCTGTCAGCGGGCAGTCAACGTTCAGCCTTCACTTCGCACAGTTCGGCGCGGCAGCAGCTCGAGCAGCCACAGCAGCCGACGCAAGATTCCATTCCGTTCGTGTGTGTGAGTGCAGTGTTCCTTTCATAGTCTGAGTGCCTGTTGTGTGTGTGTGTGTATGTGTGTGTGTGTGTGCGTATGTATGGGTGTGCCTGTCGATCAAACGTCGCTGATGTCGTGCGCGAAGAGTTCATAGTGCGTGATGAACGAAGGAAGAAGCGAGCAGCAAAATTTGAAATGCGCTGCAAGAGACTCGATTGCTGCCACACTTGCAACGCTTGCAACACTTGCAACACTTGCAACATTGTACCTTTTTTGATTGCGGCAAGGCGTGGCATCGTCTATGCTGCATGTAGCTTTCATCAGCTTCCCATGGGTCACGTCCTCAGTTATAGCCAGACTCCTGGTCCTGGCCAATAATGACTGACGACGACTGCAACATGGAAAACTGTTGAAAATATGCAATTTCCGCTTAGGAAATGTCGCATGGCGATTACCAGGCTCTCGGCCAGGACTCGCCTACTTCAAATTAATTATTTTTAACGAGTGTGTGTGTGTGTGTGTGTGTGCTTGTGTGTGTGTTTGTGTATGTGTGTGCTTGTCTCTCGGCAGTTAAAAAGTGAAATATGCAAACGGAAAAGCGCAACTTGTGAGGAGGAAACCCCATCAAATGCTAATCGAATGGAAATGCATACCAAAGACCAGAAAAACAACAACAAAAATAGCAACAAAAACAGCAACAAAATACACAGAATATAGAAGCAAGGATAGTGGAAATTGAGAAAATCAAAATCAAAGCCAAAATGCCAAGCCACAGCCGCCTGGCGATTCGTTGTTCGTTCTGAGATTGAAAATCCAGTGAACATTTTCACAGCTCGTAACTGCGAGAGGCGAACCAAACTATTGTCTCCCAGGCCCCCACCCCTTTCCCATTTCATTTAACTCTCCCGCCCCCCTTTAAGCCTTCGAGCCAGTCCTCGAGGAACATGACAAATGCCATGAGCGCGGCTACGGCCATTGCTGCCTTGGCCGCAGCAGCCGCCGCCGCAGCAGCTGCAGCCACACATGGCAGCAACAACAATAGCCACAAGGCCACCAACCAGAGCCATCTATTGCCCATCAGCACTATCGACATCGGCATGCCTGGCAGTAGCAACAGTGGCAACAGCAGCAACAGCAGCGACACTGCCCATGGCACTCGTCACAACCACAGCGCGTTTTTGCTGGCCGCCGATCACCTGCCGCTGCAGCTGACGACCACCAAAGTGGATCTGGAATTCGAAATCGACATACAATTGCTGACAAATGGCTATGACGGCACCACGGTGAGTTTTAGGGATAATGAAACCAAAGCGGGTCATGTGGGCGGGAGTTGACGAAGGGTGTGACGAGGAGGTCTCTCAATGAGAATTTATGGTGTCCCGATGCATTGGACATCGATTGGGTTTTCGGTTGGCTTTTCAATGGGAGAGACATTGTGTGCCTGGCAGGCTCGTAAAATTATTCTTTGGCTCTCAAAGGATTCAGGTAAATCTGGGATTCCTTTTGTAATGTGTACAGTGTGATCGGCAAGAAGCAGAAAAATGTAGAGCAACAATAACAACAGTCAACGGTTGACGAGCATAAGTTGAACTTTTATGAACTTCCTTTTTTATTACACGCGTTCATATCCTGAAACTTTGTATGTTCATGGCATCGCATGTGGTTTATGGGGCGAATACGTAATAAATGTCTGCGCAAGCTTCGAGCACCGATTACTCCATGACTAAGACAAAGTCAGCGGAATTATTTAGTAGCTGCTGCTAGCCATAGTCTCCGCATTAAGCAGTGGATTACTTTCTGATGAGTATAATCAGAATCTATTGGATAGTAAATTTTATCATTAAAAATATCCGTTGTCAATCGGAATTTAATTTAAAGTATTTGTTGCACTTATTTCAAATAAAATTTAAATGTTTAAGATATCTTCTTTACTCGTATAGCTACGCAGCTGGGAGGTGCCTCCATCTATGTTTCATTTAGTTTTTTCTTCAAATTAAAATGGACAAGTAGCAAGCAAGTAATTCATGTAAACACTTACACACATACACACACATGTGTGCCAACTCATGTGAACGTACGCCTCATTTACCAATGCAGAGTACAAAAACAATTTTGCCTATTTTATTTCTTATCTTTATTCTTTGCCCTCACTCATGAGCAGAGCCACAGCTTTGCTTGTATTTTTGTTGCTGGATTTATGAAGGCTTTGTTGTTGTTATTGTGAAATCTATTTTTGGAATTTGAGAACAGAGTTGTTATTGCTGTTTTGTTATTGTGAAAATTAATTTAAGTTTGGAAAGGTGGAAATTATTTTTGTGAAATTAAATGCATTATTTACACTAACAATAATAACAGAAAATTTTTAAATTAAAAAAGTGAATTTTACATTATTTTTAAAGTTCTTTAAGACTTCTTAGGTAATAGTCACAAGCCCTGAACTATTTATGGAAGTTGCCTATATTAAAATTCTCCTATATTTGCTGACGTCTTTCGAACCAACACTAGATGACGCCACTAGTTGAGCTGCACATACGGAGCTGACCTGTGGCAAGAACAATCCAAGTGTGAAGGTTTTTCCAAGCCACAACGACTCCTTGCCGCCGACTCCTTGTATAACCTCAGCTAATCTTTGAGCCACATAACATATCCTGTTACTACGTAGCAGGAATGCTCTGAATAGCGTAAGACATGCAAGGATAAATCAATATTTTTAAATACTCCTATTTATCAACTTAATGCTGAGTATAAACAATATTACCTGAAGAATCGTGCTGCGGGCAATCGTGAATCGCACATTAATAAGAGTTTAATTATAAGAAGGGCAGGACTCATCGTGCCCTTCTATTTATCTAAGTTAATTTTCCTGGAACCCTGGAAGCCTAATGAAAATGAATGTGAGGCTCATTAGCAGCGCGGGCACATGTGAAACTTTTCTCAGAGACAAACACTCGCAAATACAGACATTTATAAACTCATTTATGAGAGTATGGGTGTATCTATGTGTGTGTGTGTGAGTGTGTGTGTACATTGATGCATAATCCACTTTTGAAAAGGGTATAAGTAAGACGAAAGGTGGGACTAGGTGGATATATATGCGGGAAAACTTTTTCTTTGCCCCATCTTCGTCTTGGGCCGGATATACGTGCCCTGCAAGGGATATGAGAGTAAAAGCAACAAAGTTGCACAGAAGGAGACACAGATTTATATGTGGTATATAGCCGCCATATCCATAAACAGTATCTCGCCACACGACGATAAATTTCCCAGCATGACAAGCTGTTCGCACGTTTAACTTCCAATCGAATGTAAATAATGAGTGGCACGTCAGTTGGCGTGCAACGCTTACGAGGGAAGGGTAGTTATGAAGGAGTCGTGCAACACATTCGCCCGGGTATCAGTGTACGGCAAGCGGGTGCAACAATGTCGTTTAGCGTTTTTCGCATAAATACGTTCTCAGCTAATTTATGAACCAGTGAAAATATGCAAATAACCCCATGAACCTTGTTTATGGTAATAACAATCAAAATTTTCAATTGGGTCATTTTTCCCCAGGCTTAATTATCGCTCTGGTGCTGTGGCAGGAAAATCGATCAAACTGGCTAACTGAATGGGAAATTTTGATGACGATTTTTGCCGTTTTATGTTTGGAAAAACTATTACAATGATTTCGATTGTCATAATCTCCCAAGAGCATTAAATCGTTGTGTCACTTGGATTATTCGGAAATGAACTTTTCCAACTCCCATCCTCCCATCTTCCCATCTCTCATCTCTCATCTCCCACTTCGCACACAGAACACAATACGTATACGCCGCATAGTGCAAACTAATTGAATTATTAATCCACTCGAATGATATTTGCCTTTGCCTAGGGTATAGCTACATACTCTTAAGCCACACACACACACACACACACACACACACACACACACATCTGTATATATTTATATACCTATACCATCGCATAAGCCCGCATAGTCACCCACACAAAAGCGCGTATAAATATTTTTGCATCGCTGCTCATTGTTGCCAGTATTTCTGAGTGTGTGTGTGTGTGTGAGTGTGTTGTTGGGTGTGTTTTCACTTAATTCCACATTTGCTACTACCCGGAAGCAATGCAATATAAAGTTTAGTTTTCCCATTGTTCGGCGTCTTTGCATAGCAAAGAAATAATAATAAAAATAAAAATAAAAATAATAATGGAATAAAATATTAATGGCATTAAGCATTGTTTGCCTTCGCACTGATTGTTCGCTGCTTTCTTTGGCTACTCTCGTTTATTGACCATCGGCTATTGTTACAGGCACACACACACACACACACACATACACACAAGCACACGCAGTGTCAGCAGTTGAAATGCTCAAACATTTCCGCTAATAATTTGTCGATTTCGATTCGGATTACATCATTGGTATTAGGCGTGTGATGGGCATGACAAAAGGATATTGATTACTCAGTCGCTCGCAACGAGCCTGCAAAAAGGATGCCCAAATTGATATTATTGTTGACAAGCAACAGCTCAATGACATTGCAATTTTATACCAAGCCTACAATTTGTCTGTTTATCCAGTAGACAATTTCATAAATCTCAACTTTGAACAGTTTCAAATCCTTGATTGGCCTCTGTTTGTGGAGTCCTTTTTCAGGATTCATTTGAAGAGTAGATTTACAGTTCCATTTCAACTTTACAAACTCTTTAATTATCACAATTTAAGGATATCTTTGCAGTTCATGCGACTAACCCATAACCCCCTATTAATAGGGGGACTTAGCGGAGACACAGCTGTTGCCTGTGTACGCGCCACTGCGAGGTCATCGATCAAAGGATTGAGCTTTGACTTAATGATGTGCTCTTTGCTCCTGGAAAAAGGACAACCCTTAGTCGGGCAAACTCCGTCCAATAATAATTAATTATTTTATAAGGATTTCCCCGTCGGAAATCATTGAGATAAGCTGTCAAACATAAAGGGGACAAAAGTTGTTTCAATAAATTGAAGCCAGAAATTTCACTTGACTAAATGTGAAAGCTCAGCAATTGAATTTAATTAGCTGGAATTAAGTACAACCGGCGGCAATTGCAGTATATGTATATATATATGTGTGTGTGTGTGTGTGTGTGTGTGTTGAGATGGTGTGTGTTTCTGGCATTATTATGGTAACAGGCGCTGAATAAATGAGCGTCACGCTTGGGAGCAATGCGCCCTTTGGCGGGCTGACCATAAATTGGGTCACAAAAATAAACCGCAAGAGGGGAATGCAAATACACACACACACAGGCAAACACACACATAGGCAAACACACACACAGGCAAACACACACAAAGGCAAACACACACACACATGGACAAACACTCAAATACAAACATATAACAGATGCAATTCTCGGCCAGACCCTTCACTGGAAACTACACCCCATTCACACCTCGGGCTGTCCAGGACGCTGAACCACAGGAGCCGCAATATGTTTGTCTAGGTGTTGCCACAAAATTGCACAACGCATGAGAACTGTTTGCGTGTAGCTTACCCTCTATGAGCATGTGTGTGTGTGTGTCCTTGTGTCCCTGTGTTCTGTGTTCTGTGGCTGTGTGTGTGTGTGTTGTGTGTGGGTGCAAGAGTAGCAAATGAAAATGGCAGGTAATTTCTGATTTTTTATGTTGTCTGCATTTCAGTTTTCACAGATAGCTTGACCCCCCTCCCCGCCTCCTTCACCAACGTCACCTATCATCCTGCCCCATCTCCCCTTCACTTCCTACCCTTCCGTTTCCGTAGGGACGAGGGTCAGCAATGGTTGCTGAAGACTTTTCAATGAGCAGTCCAAGGGTTTCAATAAACCGAAAAGGCTTTCATTTTATTGACCATAAAAAGTGTGTCCTCCTGCTTTTTTTTTTGTGACTCGTCCTTCTCATGCTCCTTGCCGCTGCTTTCATTACACTTTTTATGGCTGTGTGCGCTTTTGGATTTGTTGCCATTGAAAGGATCAAGAGCTGCAACTGTTACAGGCCATGTAAGTGGTGAGGCACAAGGATGAGCGATTACATTAGAGATGACAGCCCGTGGGCTGTCCGACTGGCCAAAGGGGACAAAGGATGTTTTTCACTCCATTAGCCCGAAAGTATGCAATGAAAGTGACGAATTCCTTGATAGTTGCCACATAAATCTACATACACGATTTGGAAAATAAAGTCAATCTCTCGTTTTATGATCTAGTGCCTGCTGCTCATCCAAGCAATCCTTAAATTGTTGTATCCCTAATCCTGCGCCATGTCATCGTCTTGGCATTAAGCGCAAACAGCTCCCAGCTCCCAGCTTCGGGAATCAAACTCATTTTCCATGAGTGCCGCCCCCACAAGAAGTGCAGCTGTCAACGGATGTATCTGTGTGTGTGTGTGTTGTGTGTGTGTATATCTGTTGGGGAGGATGCGAGTGTTTACTGCTGCTCCTGGTGTGTCAACAAAGTGCACTTGTGGCAGGGGCATGAGGCATGTTTGTGGAGCACACACACAGCCCCAACGCCGCTTGCCACTCGTATGACAAGTTTTTCACTCAAATTTGTTTGCGTTTGAAGTGAGAAAAGGCGCTATGGGGCATCAAATCGATAGATGTCTATCGGCAGATGCGTTGAAATCGTAATCGACAATCGTCTGGCAAACTTCAATTTGCAATCAACCAAATCTGAATGAGCCAAGCCACAGCATTTGTTCGTATCCTTCAGCTCCTTCAGCTCCGCTTTCTGCAATCGTGCAGCTAATTATCATGGCATCGATTGCTCGTCCTTTGAGTGTGTATGTGTGCCAGTGTGTGTGGTACACAGGAAACGCACACAAACTACACAAATGCATCTTGCTGCAGTGCCAATCCTTGGATATACCGATACTTGAGCCACGGGACCGCAGGACCACAGGATACTACGGAATTAGCATATTTCGTGTCTTGTGCCTTGTACATCAATCCAAAGGCAATTATCAAGGATAACGCTCAACCCTATATTGATATACATATAAGCCGATTGGATATTGGGGATATTGGATGAGGCTGGCATTGGACAAGTCGGGAAATTGGGTCAGGACGACAGCTGCCATGTTCTGGCCCAAAGCGCATTCGGGCGGGCAAAATTTTAATAACTTTTATGCATTAACTGGCAGGTCCGAGGCACAACGGGCAGATCCTTGCCAGCGGCCCGTCTGACTTGTCTACCATTTTAATAATTTATCTAGTTCAAAGTTTGATATGTGGTGTGTGCAGGTTGAAAGTGAAAGTGAAAGTGAAAGCCGCAGGGTGTGGCTGCGCATGGCTACGTGTGAGGAGGTTCAGACGACCCTTGACTCCGGCCCTGAGGCACACCTAAAGTGTGAATCTCAGCCCACGGGCATTAAACGCTCATTTTCATGCTTGGCCCTCGCTCCGCACAAATCCAATTAAGACTTTAATAATTGGAAGTGACATGAGGACGCAAAGGCTCCAAAGTCGCAGGACCTTTGAAAGGCCTATTTAGCTGCTCCACCTGTCTAGCCATTAAATGTTCATCAGCATCTATGCCGCGACTCGTATAAATCCTTTTCGGATTCCATAGATGTCCCCGGATTCCCCCCCCCCCCCCCGGCATCAACCCATTATGACGATCTGCTAAATTTGGCATCCAACACTTGTGAGCCACTGTATCCTTTCGGGCGTGCTCGAGTGCCCAAGTGTCGCAGCGTCTATTTGCGTAATTACAACTGCTACAACATTGACAGTGTCACTCTATGTGATTGTGTATGTGTGTGTGTGTGTGTGTGTGTGTGTGTGCCTGTCTTATATGTGCGAATGTTGACATGACTTTCAGTTGCGTTTAATTATGCCAAATGCCAACAATGAACACAAACAGGACACACAGTGCCAGACAAACATATGCGCATACAATTTGTTACTTGACAGTCGTAGGCAAATGTAAACAGACAACGCATGAGCTAAGGGGTTAGTGGGAGGGGTGGAGCAAGAAAGAAAGGGGGAAAGGGAACAAAGAAGAGGCCTGCGAAACTTTATGCAATTGTCAACTGGTGCACGGCCATTGACAGCCCCAACAATGGCACGAAGACGACACTTTGACAATTGTTATTACAGTTAACATCTGCTCAAAATGAGTGGGCGTGGCACACACCTGGCAGCAACTCCAACAGCACACACTTGCCCCAATTATAGACAGTCGCACAGGCAAACAAAGACTCTGCTCTATGAACTTCAAGTCTGGTCTCTAACATCAGACAACTCAAACAATGGGAATTTTAACTTTCGACTCTAAAGTCTGAGAACTAAAATAATGGGAACTAACTTATAGTTTCTTTCGCTGTTGCTGGGAAGAAAGTTGAAAACAATTTCCAAAGCTAGAAAAGTTCTTGGCTATTTGAGTGCATTTAGAAAATGTAGGATAGGATCTCTATTTGACTTGACTATTTAAAAAAAATCTAAACAATACTTAATTTAATTAAATTAAAGTGACAGACTTGCATATAAGTAACAGTTATTTAAAATAACGGTTTTATTTATAATATTTTATATCTGATCTGCTCTTCAAGTGTCTTAAACCAAGTTGTCTTTTTAAAGCTTTAAAATATTTCGATTTACGTCTTTATCTGCTGCCAATTAGGACAGACCTCCATAGATTGTATACAGCCACCGGCGGTGTTTAACTGTAAAAATACTAGAGATAAGAAGAATGAGAGAGCGATAAAGAGAGAGAGGGAGAGGGGGAGAGGGAGGGTGCTTGCAGTCGATGCCGCGATGCCTTCATTTTGTCTCTGCCTTAAATAACATAAGCGCATTTAAGGGGATTTCACAGCTGCATAGAATCGGCAGCCGAAGCGGCGAACAACGAGTATAGAGAAATGGAAAGAAATAACTGTAAATTAAGCTGTATAGAAAAGAAAAATAAATTTAAAGTTTTTATTGTGTCCGACTTGCTGTTTCAATGACTTAAATTTTTACCAGCAAAACGAACTACAATTTAATAAAAAATATTTTTAAATATTTAAAATTTAATATTTGACTTAAGTTTAAAAATACTTTTTATAAGTCAATTAATTTTCTTTCTGCCATGGATAAAATTTTAATGGAATCTTAAGAACGTAATTAATAAGTACTTGGAAATCGTGTATGATGAACAGTAATTAAAAATTAATGGGGAACATAAAGAGCAGAAGCTTATAATAGACAGAAGTAATTACCTGTTAATTAGGAACATTTTTTTAGCTAGAGATTATTGCTCGTTGTTATTTGTGTATTAGGAGAATCCATACAAAAATGAAGATAACCGTATAAAAGCTTGCGCTTGTGTGTGAGAGGGGAAAGCAGCGGCGGCAGAGTTAAGTCTGTGTGTCTGTATGTGTGTGAAGAAATATCTAAGTCAAACTGTGTTAAGTTAAGTGTTTTTTAAATACATATATGCAGAGACAACTCACATGTATGTAAGTTGTCTCTGTATATGTCGCAGATTGAATTAAACATGTTTTAAATGTAAACATCGATTCTGTTAAGATAAGGGAGCATCGCTTAAGCTGCACTCAAGTGAGCATGGTGCCAGCTGTTCCTCGGCGGTGTAGTGGGCAAAATAGAAAATGCAATAAGTATGGTGAGAATGGTGAGGTGGGATGAGAAGGAGGAGAGCAGAAGCTCGGTCATTAAGAGGGAAGATACGCGTCGAGGAAGAAGTCTGGTAACTTGCTGTACTCCGGCTGTGAACTGTAACAAGAACTGAAGTTATAATATTTAAAATAAAGAAACCGATATATATTTATATATATATTTTTTTATTTTTGCAAATATTTATCTTTATATCAATGGCTTAGTTTACATAGTGCTTACAAACAATTTATCTAACGCCTTCGTGCGTACAATGCAGTATTTTTTTTGCCATACTTTAAAATAGGTAGATTTTTCTTGGAAATCAAAAACGTTTTCTTTTCCAGGTTGGAAAAAAAATATAAATATTTAAGGCAAAAACAACAATTTGTACACATCTTAACATTTCTGTTCGATTCGCTTGGTTGCTCACAGTCGGAGTCGATTTTTATACATGACTAGCTAAGAATTGAAATTTCACACGTTGCTGTCAGGTGAAGCTGCCACCATCGGTTGCAGCTTGTGGGCTGCGAGAAGCTTTCCTACATTTTCACTACACGCTTTGAGGATTGAATACAATTACACTTGAGGAGAACTACTTTGGTGCGCTTTAAGGATGTGAACTTTTATATATTTTCTGCAGCTCTGCTGTTGCTCAGAAGGTCGTCTAGTTCAAGTTGAGTTAAGTGAAGATGTTTGTCAATGGCGATTGTCAGAGCAGCTTGGTTCTTAGCCTTTGGAAGGTCCTGGCTGCCAAAAACTACTTTTAAGCAGCATGCCAAAGTCAGGGTATCATGGGGTATACCAAATAAATAAATAGGATAGAAAGTTTTTTTTTTTAATGTGTAAATATAAGATTATAAAATAAAAATATTTTTTTTACAAATATTTTTTTTTTTCTTTTTCTTAATTATAATAATATTTTTGAACATTTGCTGGAATCAAATATTTGTGTTAATTTACCACCACTTAATGAGATTATGAACATAAAAATAATAAAATAAATAAATATAAAAATAAATAAAATTTAAAGTTAAATATAAATATTTGTACTGTGCAAATAAAAAATTTGCATTTATTTTTTTAGTATATTTAAATTAAAATACATTGTTTAAGTAAGTAATTTGGAGGCACCTACAAACTTCCTTGTTTTTTACTACTTAGTCTATAATATATAATATGTTAATTTTTTAACTAAAATATAAAAAAAAAATATAGAAAAAAATATTGTTATTTTTTAAAAGCAGATTATTAATAGCTTTTAGTACAACAAGTCTATAGTTTTGTAGTAAATAATATTTTTAATGAAACATTTCAATTGTTATAAAAAAAAAAAAAATTAAAACAAAAGTAAAAAAGAAGATAAATTAAAATTTTTTAAAACTATAGGCATTTTTTTATATTTTATTTTATTAATATATTTATTTATATATAAAATTTAAATGCATTTTATAAATCCTCAGGTTTTATATAATGGGGAAAAAAGGGTATTTATAAGTCGACTTAAATTGCGACTGTTCCTTTTATTATTGAAAACTTGTTTAAGTTTTAATAAGCATTTTGGACCCTAGGAAAGACCCAAAAGTTGTGTAAGGATCTTCTTTAAAGACGACTTTCAGCCCGAGGGCAGCCTCAACAAATATTTGCGAACCGCATAAATCAGCATGTTAGCCCTATTATTATCCTAGTCATGGGCAGGCCAAAGGATACCCGACAGCGGGGGCAATACCAGCGCGAGGAGTTTGGGCTTTCTTTTGGCCAGTTTCCTGACTTGGCAAACTAAAGGGTATACGGGCACATGTCCAAAGTATTGTAAATGGTAAGTGGAAGGGCGGATGAGGAGGTTGAATGGGTGGACGGGCTGGACAGGAAGGGGGGCATTCGGCTGGGAAACTTCTTGTTTATTATGCGAATTTAAATTTATGCAAATCATTGTTGTGGTCCGCAGACCAAGCAGCGTTTGCTTGCCACACAGTTTAACAAGTTGAGGCAAAGTGCAACTGCAACATGTGCCGCATATGTTGTGTCAGTGGCTATCCAAACTGTGGATATGTTGGGCTTAAGGATCAGGATGCGGGACTTGATATGGTAACTGCATTTAGTGCTTAAGGCTTCGAAGCGTTTACCCGATGGAAGCTACCAACTTTATTAGCTGATTTTCAGCTCTGCTCTGTTATCCTTTGCTCTGCCATCCAATGGCTCGGCTCTGCTTTGATCCGCTTCGCTCTGCTGACTCCCGCAGCCATTGAAGTGCATAAATTGCTTATGCGGCGATTGGAAAACTCTCGCAATGTGCATTGAAAATTTGTGAAGCCAAATCCAATAAAATTGACGACTCAAAGCAGTCCATTTGAGGAGTTCAACTAAGCTCCAGCTGCAGCTGGAATCTCATGCAGTGTGTAGACAGCACAGGACAACACAGCAAATCAGGCGAAAGGAAATCAAATAAAAATCAAATGAAGTTTCGCCAGTCCTTGGATTTCGACATTGATTGCAGGATCAAATCAGGTCAGCATCATTCGACTTTCAGTGTATCAATGGATGCCAGCATTTACCTTGTCAATTGATTCTCCCCTTGATTAATGGAAATGCAAAGAGAGAAAGCAGCGAAAACCCATTATTTATTTATTAATTCAAATTTCAACATTTGTCTGTTTAACTTTGCAGATTTTAAGGACATTCCTTTAATTGAGTAAATCAAATCTAACGGACTGTCTGATAGTTCGAAACTATAAATATTTAATTTAATACTTGAGCATTAGGTTAAATAAATACTCTAAATAGTTTAGGTTTTTTTTAGCTTAAACTCAGATTTAACTTAAAATCAGATAATTTTTAAAATATAAATAACACTGGGTACAATTTTAAAGTGAAGTTTAATAAAATATTCTTATGAAAATAATTCGTATGTGATCTCAGCTTTAAAGGGATAAAATGAAGTTTAAAAAAATTATGAGGAGAAAAAATTATTAAAAATAAATCAAATTTATTTCGGATTTGAATAAATCAGATACAATTTTTAAATATAAATATAAATAAATATTTTTAATACAATCAAAAATTATTAACGGAATTGATTATCTTCCACAAGAAAAAAATGTATAAAATATTGCAACCTTATAAGTAGGTATATTTACTTTTCTTGGCTTGAAGAAAAAGTTTATATTTTAATAAAAAAAAAAATTAAGTTTATCTAAAATTTTAATATTTTATCTGAATTTGATTAGGAGATAATAAGAGGTTGATATTTTGTCACACATTTATTAAGAGAGTGCCCAAAGCCGCAGCGATGATTTTCGTACTTAGATTAAAATGTTGTATTTATTAGAAGTATATTTGTGCTAGAAGTAGAGTTGTACTAGAGAAAGTAATTAATTATATTACAAAAAATTTAATTTAAATTAAGTATAGGCAGCGTATGGTTAACTATGATTTTTTTAACACAAGTATCGGATTCGCCTTAATATTCCTTGCAATCTTCGCATCACTGGGGGCAGCAGCAAATTGGATGCTTCACCTTAAATTATCTAAAATCGTATCATATCAAAAAATAATTAATAAAATAAAAAATAAATATATTTATATAATTAAATGTTTGAGTTGCGATAGAGGTAAAACTGAACTAATAAACTATTTTTATCGGTTCCGAACTTTATTTTATGTATTAATTATCCAAAGGATTGTACAAGTTGTCTGCACTCGTTCAGATCAGAATTAAAACTGGTTCCTTAAGGCTGGCTAATTTATTATATTATTTATATATTAGTTTATATCTTAGCTTAACAAACGGTAATGCAACTTAAGCTAATTTCGGGTGCTTGGGTGTCGGGATGATCAATGGCTTCCTGTTTGTGTTTATCCTATGATTGTGGGACTTGCTTATAGAATCTCTATAATTTGAGAACCCTGGGATAGTGAATGGGATCGTAATGGCATTTTGATGTAAAAGTATACTATATATAATAAAAAAATATATATAAATTTTATAAACTTCCATAATTGCATATGGCAAGTTACCACTTTAGACACACCCAAACTCACTGGCATCGAGCCTAGCTGAGCCAATAAGATCCCGTCGCTTAAAAGACTTCATCCCAGCGATCTCCCTACTCGTAGGATTAATAAAGAAATTATCAACTATATTGTATATATTAGGTTAATTACATTTAAGGTTAGTTTGTATCCATACTTCCATTCCCTTTTTAGCGCCTGGTTGAGTTCAGAAGACACTGAACGGTTTCCGGCGTAACAAATAAATTATTATTATTTAAAAAAAAAAACTTAAGGTGGAAATTTTTGTCAATAAAATGAGATCTTTTATACATAAAATAATAAACCAATATCAACATTTTTATTTTAGACTCAAACTTTAAATTGTCCATCGATTATTAAATCAATAAAATCAAATAAATTTTCTTTAGTGTTAATAATAATAATTATACAATATATAAATTACAATTTTAAACTAAACTTTTGTAGAGTCTAAGAATTAATTGTATAAATATGAACTCTTGAAGGACGAAATTATGTGTGTTATATGTGTGTTATATGTGTGTTATATGTGTGAGTTATGTGTGACTTACTTGAATTAATCGCTGTATTTGCAGCTTAAAAGTCAATTTATTAATTTATTAAGTTAGGAAAAAGGATTTAAAAGCTGTGCGTAAATTGTTTACTTAAGGATTTCAGTCAGGATATTGAAGCGATGTCTTGTTTAAAGGATGAGGAGCAAAGGGTGCAGGAAACATTTTAATTTTATTGCCCTAACAGGGCAAGTTCGCCCACACATACACGCACATACACACACACACACACACACACACACATATACCAACAACCACACCCCATACACTGCGATGGCAACCAAACGCGAGCTGCCAAGGCCACAAATTTATGGCTTCAGGCAACCAACTCCAATTTAGTTCTTGAGTCAAGCACAAAATTGATTAGGGGTACTCTTTTACTTTGACTGGAAAAGGTTAAAGTGTAATATCTTATCTAGCCAGGGCTAAGAGCTAACTTCTATAGGTATAGCTTATTGAAAGGAAGAAATAAGATAGAAGCTAGGAAAAAGCGAGGAAATAGATAGGAAGAAGATAGAAAGAGGCTGGAAAGACCCAAGGAATAGATAACAAAAAACTGAGAGGAAGCTAGGATAACGATAGGAAGACACAAGGAAGAAGATAGGAATTAGTAGAAAGAAGCTGCGGAGAAGCTAGAAAGAAGCTAGAAAGAAGCTAAGAAAAAGCTAGGAAAAAGCTAGGAAAAATCAAGAAAAGCACAAAAAAGAAGCGAAGAAGAAGAAGATGGGAAGATAAAAAGAGGCTATGAAATAAAAGGGAAAAGACAAGGAAAAACTGAGAGCAATGTAGGAAGTGGCTAGAAAGAAGTTAAGAAGAAGCCGAGAAGAAACTACGATGAAGATAATAAGACACAAGGAAGAAGATAGAAAGAGGCTAGAAAGAAGATAGGAAGAAACAAGAAAGAAGCTAGGAAGAAAGTTGGAAGAAGTTAGAAAAGAAATGGGAAAAAGCTATGACAGAAATATAAAAACATTTGGAAGAAGCTGTCTAGGAAGAAGACAGAAAGATGCCAAAAAAAACTAGTAAGAAGCTGGGAGAACACAAAGAAGAAGCTAGGAAAAAAATAGGAAAAAGCTACGACAAAGATAGGAAAACATAAGGAAGAAGCTGAAAAAAAAAACTAGGAAGATAAGGCAGAAGCTGGAAAAAAGCTAGGAAGACACAAAAAAGAAGATAGGAAGAAGCAAGAAAGAAAATAGAAAGAGCCTAGGAAGAAAATAGGAAGATACAAGAAAGAAGCTAGGAAGAAGGTTGAAAGAAGCTAGAAAGGAAGTGGGAAAAAGCTTTGACAAATATAATAAAAACATAAGGAAGAAGCTGAAAAAAAGCTATGAAGACACAAAAAAGAAGCTAGGAAGAAGCTCTTCATAAGCCAGTAAGGTTTATGAAGGGGAAAGCCTTAGCTTTTAAAATAAAAAAAAGTGCATTTTGGAGGATGATTAACGGCAGGTTAAGGAAGCCTTTGATATGACCTCTAAATATATATATATTTATATATTTTTATTTATATTTATTATATGTTTATATTATATATATATTATATTATAATTGTATTAGAAGGTATCATAATTTTTAAATCGAAAAATGAGAAATATAATAAAATAAGACAGGATCACTTATCTTGACTTTTAACTTAAGTATGCTAACATATATGTTAAGAAGGATTTATATAAATTTACATATGTTATACACTATGTATATTTATATATATATCTATATATATATATATATATCTTATGTACAGATCGAACTTACAGCTAATGGTGCTGCCTTGCTGGTTAAGTACTTCAATTTATTTCTAGTCTCAAGTTTCCTGTTCATTGGTTGCTCTTGTTTACGCCTAACAATGAGTTAACAGCAGTTCAAGTGGCGGAACTGCTCAAATGGCACTGTAAAGTGAGTTAAACAAACAATCTCCGCTTTTCACTTGGTCTGCTGGTGCGTAAGTGAGCGGATGGATGAGGTGGTCCGAAGGGGTCACAGTGCGAAGGGGTTAAGGGGTGAACTGGTAGCCGGGTGAATAAATGGCAGGCGGGAAACAAGTGGGCGGCCTGCCCAGTGTTGCCTTCAACTGTTGCCACCAATTGTTGCCTCCAACTGTTGCCTCAAACGGTTGCCTTTGCTCTGGTTTCTGCTCATTATGTGCGCGTTGTGTCATTTCTTGGCTTGTAAATCGGACTACTTCCGGCGGGCGTACATATTTCCACGCACACTGTCACACTCACCTACCTACAAGGATAAGCACACACACACACACATACACACACACTCACTCATACAAACAATACACAAGCGGACATGCAGACAGGACCTGAGAACAGACAAGCAACAGCAGACGGACAAGGCAAGGGGTGGGGAGGGGAGGCGTGCAGCCGTTGGCAACAGTTTTCTGTCATTGTTGTTGTCGCTTTAGTGTTGCCATTGTTATTGTTATTGTATTTGTTGCTGCTGCTGCTGCTGCTGTTAGTATTGTTGTTGTTTTTCTTGCTGGTGTTGCTTTTGAGCCTGTTTTTGTTCGTTGCCTTTTGCGCAATATTATTGTAGTCTACTTTGTTGCGTTACTTGCTTGGCCGCCGCCTCCGGCTATCAATTTGTGCGTGTGACTGTTTCTGTTCGTGTCCTTGTTCTATTATATACCGAAGTGTGTCTGTGTGTGTGTGTGTGTGCGTTGGTGTTGGTGTTGTGACGCTTAATCAACGCATTGTGCCATTTAACTTTACAAACAGATTCTAAGCGCCTGCCTACACAAGAAACGCACACTTTAACACCCACAAACACACACACACAGTTATCCGCGCGTACACGCACACACACACGCACTTAAATCAAAGTCCTGCGGCCTTTTTAAAGCACACTTATAGCATTCCGGGTACATATGATTATCATTAAAAATGCATGACCGTTCACTTTGGTCACCGAAAAGTTCACTAATTCAGGCGCAATCTTCGTGTGTCCCAAAATGTGTTTTATCTTTTATATTTTATATCCTGTTAAAAAATTTAACGACTTCTCGTTTTTTTTTTTGGCTGAAAGTGACGAAAGTGCGGAAGTTTGGGGCTTACAAATTTCTTGTGTATCCAAAACTTAAAAGCGCTTTAAAATCCTCAGTTCAAAGCAACAAAATTTATTTACAAATTTAAAAAAAAAAATTCTTAAATTTTATTTTGTATCTTTTTATATTTAATTTATAAATATGCAAATTTATATTGTATACAAATTTATAAAGGATACAAATTTAATGTATTTGTTCATATTTATAATAAAAAATACTTGAGTTTAAGTTTATATATTTTTTAAAATCTTTAAAGATAATATAAAAGTCAGTATAAAATTTAATAAAATTTATTTTAAAGTTAGTTTCCATATTGTTATTTCTTTCTGCTTATTAACTTTAAAATAAATAAAACAACAGATTGAAATCTGAAACAAAATGTATTGTTAAAAAATGAAAATAAAAAAAAAAATTTTATTTCGGCTGTAAAAAATGTAATTAATTTTAAAATTTTCAATTCAATTCTAGTGAACACTAAAATTATTATTTAATTAATTAATTAATTGATCAATAAAAAGTTTACTGTTTTTAGAGTCCACATTTTTTATAAGTCTAAATAGTCAAATGACGATTTTTTTTTTAAAATTTGTTTTTCTGTTTAATCGTATGACTAAGCAAATAAATAAATAAATAATATATATTAATAATTTAGCCAATTTTCAGATTTCTTATTTTTAAGCTTAATTTTAAACGATCTACCTTAATTTATTTTACTTACAAAATAATCGTTTAAGATACTCAGTAAAATATTTATATAATCAATAAATAAACAACATATATTTTTTATTTATTTTTTTTTTTTTTTTATTTATTTGCTAAGTTCAGAACAGTATATTAAATATGTCCTTAACAGCACTGCTAAAGTTGAGACCGACGAATCAAAAACCTAACCCCATACCCATACCCCATACCATAAAACCCCCCCAAAATTGTCAAGCTACACTTTTATTAATTAAAATTTCAATTCAATATTTTTTATTAAATTTATGTTGTTACAATTTTCGATCAATTTTTTGCCTATCGATTAACACCACTCGATTAATATTTAATTTATACATGGATTAATAAAATTTCTCGCCCGACGGTAGAAGAAATTCCTACAATGTGGAATTTGTAAACTTTAAACTGTTTGAATAAGAACACTAAAAATGTGACAATAATAATACTTTTTTTTTCAAATATATAAAAAAAATTAATTTTTTATTTTCGATTTTTTTAAAATTAAACTGAATGAGTTTTCTCTATGGTTTTATTCCTCTTTATAAATATCAACTTTAATTTAATAAAGGGACGTTTTAATTTTCTGCTCAATTTTAATTTAAATTATAATTTAATTGATCTATAATTTTAATAATAATTCTTGTTAATTTAAGTAATTTTATTTTTTTAACCACATACTCTTCTTAAAGAAGGTCCTGTTATCCTTAATGCTTGTAATTATTCAGTACTTTTGGCATCAGATCAAAATAAATAAATAATAAATAATTAAAATTGGTAGCTGAAATTGGAGGATGGTGTTAATTAACTTTTCAATTTGACTGTAGCTAAGGATTCAGATATTTAAAATAAGTCTTACAATTTTAATGTTTGAATAAAATTGAAAAAAAATTAAAAACAGGATATGTTCTATATAAAATGATTCAAATCGTAAGATTTTGATGGAAATTTAATTTTCTGTTTAATATTAAAATTGTATCAGGAAAAGAACTTATCGAGTAACCCTCGTGGAGGGTCGAACATATTGAGTTGTTATCGGCACATTTAAATTTTTCAATTAACAATCGTTACTCCTTCCATTGTTGATGGAGATAGTAAAATGAGAAATGGCAAATTTAATAATTAAAATCCTTAAATCAATTGCAAATTTCATTTTTTTGTCAGTTTTTAATGAGATGAAATTACAAAAATGTCATTTGCCGGACAATCATTTTGATCACAATGCAGAGTTGAAGGACATGCAGGGAGGGGTGATTGCGTTTATGAGTGTTAATGACAGTTTTACAATCCGAAAATAAAAAACATACACATACAAAAAGGACATTTGATGAAACCGCAAGTGAAACAACGCTGTGATGTTTGACGGACATTCAGCCTTGGCTCAGAGACAGACAGACAGAGAATAAAATGAACATGTGACTCAGCCACTCGAATTTAATGTAATTTTATGATAATCTCAAGTGTCTCTTATCCATTAATGGGCTCTGGGATTGGAGTGAGCTGAGGCAGTGATGCGCAGTACAGCAATTAGGGGTATTTACTGGGAATTCATGACTGGATAATATCCTTAACGCTTCCAGTTGAGGAATGCGTTTATATTAGCCAACGCAATCAATAATATTAGCCAGGACCTAAATTATTGATGTGGTTCTTGGTACGCCAAGCATTTGCCTCTGGGCATCCTGTGAGCTGGCCAATTACTTGCTTAAGTGCAATTAAGGATTTATACAAGAGGCTTAGGGACTGTTAATGCCGGACTCACAGCTCACAAATGTTGATTTGATTCAGTCCCTGAATGGAAGCCCCATTAGGCATTCAAATCGAATTGATTGAAAGGCAAAAGTTAAAAGCGCTGCATAATCAATTTGATTTCTCAAATTTTGTATTTTATTTTAATGAGATTTCAGACAACACTTCAAGTAGTAAATTTCAAAATTGACTGCTTAATTCCTGTACTTTAATAAGCTTGGCAACTCTGGCAAACGGAAAGGAGTGCAGGCGGCGAGTAGAGCTATGATGAGCATCGTCAAGGCCTAAGACGAGTTTAAGCCGTAGCAAAGTTGAGGCCCTGCAGTCTAAGGCCTGAAATGAAAGTTATGCGTCGGAATTTTATTATTTTTATATTATATACAAATTTATATTATTTAAATATATATATATATTTAAATTTATATTAGAGATAAAATTTCCTGTGTTATATTTTTAAAGGATAAAATCAGAAGTGTTCTGAGTTATAAGTTCATAAATATTCTTATATATTTTGGATTTAAATGCAGTAAAAGTCTTTTTAAAGGGACAACAATTTTCATTCAGCAGTCTAGTTATAACACTAGCATTATTCCTTATTAAACTTAAATAAGTTCAAAGACAGATTATACACTTCAAGTTGTATAAGTATAAGTTGACTTCATGAACTTCTAATATTGAAAGAACTTAACTGCAGGCAACTGAAAGCAAAAAAAATCTCGTTCCTCTCTTACTGCAATTCGACAATTATTGTAAGAGATTCATTAATAGTTTTTTTTTTAAATTTTAAAAAATAAAAAGTTACATTCTTATGCTTTTAATTGTTTTTATCTCGAAAGCAAATACTGTTCATTTTCATACAAAGCTCCTCCTCAAATGGTTTGAGGCTTGGCTACTTGTGAAAATTGCCTGAGGCGCATTTAGCATATTTTGCCATATAAATCTACATGTGAACATAAACATTAATTAAGCTTTAAATATTTAAAACTTATTTAAAAATGAATTTATAATATTTATTTATGAATTTATTTAAAATACTCCTAAATGTTAACTTGCGAAATTTATATGATTTTATTTCGTAATAAGCTAAATATTGCACATACGCCATGTGACCACTTAAAATGTTTTAATGAAACGCTGTGGCTTGCCACTTGTGGCAGCTTTTAAATTAGCTTCATTAAAACTGCTGGGATATTCTTCCTGTCATGACAAATTGTGCTTTTAGCACTGAGCAGCCCTAAGCTGCCCAAAGCAAGCCACAAACGTAGGAAAGTAGTGTATACGACGCATTGGTCTTGCTCGATCACTCACCACTTACTCATTGCCCCTCATGCCTATTCATTATCACTTATTCACTGACTCATTCACCCAATTATTCACTCAATCCCTGTTCTCCCACTCACATGCATTAGAAATGTGGATGATTATGAGTTCAGTCGTTGCATAAAAGAAAGGAAGTACAGACGTACCTTAAAATTACAATTTCCCTTCTCTACGCATGGAATTTTTTAATGAAAGTGAATAAAAAATAAAAGGGAAAGGAAAAGAAAAAAGGAATAAGGTAAATCTCGTGGTCAGGTGAGTCGGGGTGCCAGGTGAGTGGGTGGGCAGGCCCATGCCAGGCACGTCGCGCGTTTGGGGAAAAGTTAAAAATAATTTTGCAACAGAAGCATTTTCATATGAAAATTAATTAATTGCATGTGTCAGCGGTTTTTTGGCGGCTTTTTAAGGATCTCATTTACATTTTTGTAACTCGAATTCTGTGGTAAATTTTGTATCGCACACAGCATGAATCCACAAGGATACCAGCTTAAATTTGCGTTAAATAAAAACCATCCAATATTTAACAAAATTAAACAAAAAATATATTATAAATATTTTCCATATTTTTTTGAGGTTTTTGTTTCCTATTAAAAAAATATTATTTTAACTAGACCAAAATAATTGTATTTAGCTTAAATCTGCTTTAATTAGTTCTAAATTCCTTTATTATGTTTTTGGATAAATTCAAATACAGTACATACCGCTTATATGCAAAACCTATAATGCAGACAAAATTTTGCATATATGCAATATTTCCTTTAAAGCAATTAAAATTAATAATTATGATGTTGTGATAATAATAATAAAATAAAATAAAGAAAATATATATAATTATTTTGCATTTAAGCAATATTTCCATATAAGCAGCTTGCATATAACCGATATACACTGCATTTAAATTTGATTCTAATGCAATGCATTATAGATTTTAAATTAGTTTCCGATTTTTTTATTAATATTTTTGCGGTTTGCGGTTCTTGGTAACTTTTTTGGAATTTGGATCGAGAAATTAATATATATATAAATATAATATATATTTATCCATAATATAAATGCCAAATGTGAAATTTTGCTTTATCGTCAATCAACCAGCATAATTTTAATTTATTCCAATTTTGATTTTTAATAAATTTTTTTTTTATTCTTTATATATGTTTTATAGCTAATTTAACGTGTTAAAAAATTAAAATTTAAATTTAAAAAATTACTTACATTAATGTGTAAAAAAATATATAAAAAAAGTAAAAAATAATTAAATATAATAGTTTTAAAAAACCAAAGAGGAGTCTTAAGCAAAGAGGAGTCAGAAAAGTCCCTGAAATTTTTTAAACTGCTTTTAAAGGAGTCTCATCTTTGTTTTAAAATTAAAACTGTTTTTAATTTAATTCAGTTAATTTTATCTTGAATGCTTCAGATTAATAAATTTGAAAGAAAGCACAAATAAATATTAATAATTCAGTTTATTTATAGTTCATTTAATATATTTTCAATATGTATTTAAATAAATATATTTTATTTATATTCGAATCAATACAATATATAAAAATAAAATATATTTATTTATTTATATTTTATTTTTTATATTTTTTATTTTAAAACACATATAAATATAATAAATAAAAATAGTATATATTTTTTATAGATGTAAAATTAATTTATATTTATATATATAAATTAAAATTCGAATAGAAAACTCTTAAAACTTTTCCTTTTTTTAAAGTCAAGTAAAAATATTGTTTATAAGTTTACATAATTTTATTGAGTGTTTCTTAAATTGATTAAAACTATTAAAAATAGAATTCAATCACATTTATAAATTTTAAGGTCTGCCCGCATTTTTTTCACTTTTGTTTGTATCAAAATTATTATAGAAACCTTTTCACTTTTGAGATTAATCGAAATAACATTAATTTGAAGAGGGACGTGCCCTGCCTCAGCGTCATCGATGACGGCGACGGCTCGATATTTTATGGCGTTGCCAATTTGCAGACAGAATAATTATAGCCTTGCTCGTCCTGTAAAGAGAACAGATATCATTATTCACAGGACTATGTCTGAACTGCATATTAATGACAAGGACGTGAATGTTATCATTGGAGTTGGCCTCCAAATTCCTCGAGAATTTAATTGAATTTCTCAGTTTCGGTTGCCTGGGCAATTCCTGTGCTTTGGCTCGCACAGCGACTATCAATTAATAAATTCATGTGCCCCGCCCCACCCGTAGGGCGGGGGAGGGTAAGGCGGTGGTCTGCATTCTGGGCTTCAATCGGTGTATGGTTTTGGTCAGTCCGAGTCAAAGAAAAGCTGGGTCAGCCCACGGAATGCCAGAAGGAAAGTACAAACATGGCCAATATGCTACGTACACACACAAGCATACAGTCACACACACATCCATACACATACACATACATTCACACACTCATACTCATACAAACGCACAGACGGACATACGCAGACACTTGGATAGACAGGCCGGTGAAACCGCAAGGCAAATTCTCACTGACAGCCAGACAGACAGAAGGAAAGATATGCCTGCCGGCAAAGGATGCCGTGGGCAAAAGGAGATCCTTCCGCTGGGCAACAAATTAATTATATTAAAGCCAAAAGATGAACAATTTTAAATGAATTTAATTATATTTCGATTTTAATTAAGAATTATGTTGCCTGCTGCCGCACAGCCCGAGCGACCACAGTTGCCTCTGTGATTGATAGTTTTCTTTGTGCGGCTCTGGCGAACCGCAAGGCAGGACACGTGCACCGGAAAGTGACTCGACAGGCGACTGAATGAAACAGCTTCTAAGTGAGCAACATTCCGCTAATTAAATGGAAAATATTACTCTCAACAGCGGTTCGTGTCATCTGCACATATAAAGCATTCTCGTACTTAATTAGTTTATGCCTTTGATGTTAATTAAAAGTTGACAATCCCTCCGACCGCAGCTCCCATCCCCCATTCCCCATCCCCCAGGCTCCCAGCTCCCATTCCCCAGGCTTTCAGCTCCCATCCCCCAGGCTTTCAGCTCCCAGTCCCAGGTTCCCGGGCTCCCAGCCCCAGGTTCTCAGTTCCCTGCTTACAGTTCCTTGATTCAAGAACACGCGTTTGCGGTTGAAACCTGCGACTGCTACTCCCAACTCAGCACCCAGTCCCTTCTTATCCTTTAACCTTGAGCAACAACTTGAATGCCAAGTAATTAAGACCAATTTCGTAGAGGGACAGAAATAAGGGCCATGTGTTGGCCACTAGGAAGGGGTGCGCGATAGTGAACGATAGTTAAATGTGAAGATGTTGGGATGTGAAGATGTTGGGATGCGGAGATGTTGGGATGCGGAGATGTTGGTATACCCTAAGCAGATGTTATTTTGTTTGTCTTGATTGCGGTTTGACTTTGAGCAGCAGTTAATGCCTTGTGTCTTGTCTCTTGACTCTTTGCAGCTGACTTCGTACTACAATGAGACCAGCTGGACGAACGCCTCTGAAATGGATACAATAGTTGGTGAGGAACCGGAGCTATCACTTGTGTCAATTGTAGTTGTTGGTAAAGTAAATGTCGTCGAATGACCACCCAGACCAACACTTGCATCAGCATCAATCCCAACACCAATACCAACACCAATACCAACACCAAAAAGCAACAACAAAAATCCCAATCAACACCAACAACAGCACAAGCTCTCACCTATTTGTTGTACAATTAACGCACACACACACAGATATACACACACATATATATATATATATATATACATATATACATATATATACCTATATCTATATATAAATATATAATGCATGCGACACACACACACGCACATGCACCTGCGCTGCCCCTCAAATGTATGCTATGTTTTTTATCGTTCTCACACCTCCAGCCTCTCACACTTCTAATCCGAAATTCTCTGACCCGCCGCAGGCATCTTCTTATCGGTGCTGATATTCCTATCGGTTGCCGGCAACATCCTCGTCTGCCTGGCCATCTACACGGAGCGCAGCCTGCGCCGCATTGGCAATCTGTTTCTGGCCTCATTAGCGATTGCGGATCTCTTTGTGGCCTCCCTGGTGATGACATTCGCTGGCGTCAACGACTTACTGGGTGAGTATCATCAACGCTTGCTGCCACTGCCAGGAGCTTCCATCGTCTGCCATGGACTGCCTGCCATGTGGTTGCCATAGTAATGGAAAAATTTACAATTGAAATTGTCGCGCAATAAATTTATGTAAAATGCTGCAGGCTGTGGCCCAAACAAACGACACGGGAGCCTCGAAAAAAAAACTGTTTTCCTTCGGCTAATGGAAATGCTTGTTGGCTGGCCGTGAAGAGGGGCGAGGTTGGGGTTGGGGTTGGGGTTGGGTGGATGAGTCTGGCAGTCAGTGGTGTGTTACACACTCATGTGGGCCAATTTGACATGCCTGACGGCGCTTAAAGCGAGAATCCACTGTGGCTTTGTGCACCGCCTTTTAAAGTGTCAGCTGCACTATCCTGGCGCCCCGGTTGACTGACAGTCAAGCAGCTTGAGTCCCACCATGTCCTTGGAGTGCAGCGATAGCAGCAGACAGGAAGCTGCTTAGCCAGGCAACAGAATATTTTCAATCCATGTCCTGTCTAAGCCACAATTGCACTGAGCTCAGCTTATGCACTGACGGATGCAGCAACCGCTCATACAAATGTCCTTTATAAGGGAATTATTTTGCATTGACCCACCTACAGTGACAGGAAGCTGCAGCCCCTGGATATCCTTTACCTTTCAGCCTGACGTTGACAAAGCTTACGCCCGACAAAGAAATCCCAAATCCCATAGTCACTCTTATCCTGGCTTTGAATAGGTTCTAGGACACGCTATCTCTTTAAGTGGTGTATAGAGGGTGGTGAGTGTGGTTTGGTGGGGTGGAAGGGGGAGTGGTGCGAACTTTAAAGAGCTGCAGAAATGGTCATTAGTCCATTTAACCATCCAACCGCCGCAGTTGACTTCAATTAAGGAGCTAAACACATCAATTAAAATAAACTGAAAGTAATTAGAAAAGTTTACACAGTGCAATGCGGCCAGTAGATATCCTGTCGAAGGAAGAGACTGAAGAGCTGATGGGGTCCCTTGGGTCAGGTATCTATTCTCTCCTTAGAATCAATCAATGCCTTAGAGTTCAGAATATATAATTAATTCTTGGACATGTCCTTGTGTGAAGGAGCCTCTGCATATCCTTACACTGCATTAATGGAGTATCACTTAGTCAGTCATCGCACTGGCAAGGACTCTTCCTGCATTATGCGTACATTAACAGAACCTACAAATTAAAGTCCCACAATAGACAAAGGTGTAGGTGGCCAAAGGAGACTGAAGGGGATTGCGACGTGGGGAAGTTAAAGTAAATACGAGTGACTGACAAATTGGGCGTGGCAGGGGGCTGAGCTGGTGGCTTAATAAGGAGTAGCACTTTGAAGATTTGCTGGGACAGGCTGAGGACGTGTAGCCTGGCTGAGAAGAGTGCAGCTGACATCAATGCGTGTTCAGTGCTCAGTGAGTACTCGATGAGAGGACACAGAGGACACAGAGGCAAGCATTGGGCAAATAACGGGACTCCCGCTCACATATAAAAGTGGGCTAAAGCCTGCTGATGCGTTGCCTTACACAACAAACGAATAGATACATGTGTGTGTGTGTGTGTGTTTGTGTGTGTGTGAGGGCTGAAGTGTAGGTATCCGCCTTATAGCTATATGTTTGCCATTCCGCTTGTCTTTCCGTCTTTGCCGAGTTTGTGCGTGAAAATAATAAACGACTTTGCCACTCGTCACGGGGATGGCGCCGGGGGCCCCAAGAAGAGTCCTTGCCTCCACTGAAGGTGCCGCGTAAGCAGAAAGTGTGAAAAAATAAATAAAAATGCTTTGCCTTCGATGTGTGGAAGACAAACAGCCCTGGCAGAGTGCCAGCTGAGGCACCTCCAGGCGACACACCTACAACCCCAAACCCCACACACACACACACATACACACACACAAGCACAGACATTGACAGACAACATACACATGCCGATTGGGAGCTGCTGAGGCAAATTATTTTCGAAGAATCAGAAGCCTCTGTGGGCGAGCATTTGGCATTTTCGCAGGCAGGCAAATCAGCAAATAAACGTTGAGCCTTCGACATATTTATACATATTTTGAGGAAAAGCTGGGACACTGGGACCGAATGTCCTGGGACACTATGACACCGGAGCATTGCTACCCTGGGACCCTAACACACTGGGACACTAGGACACTAGGACACTAAGCGATGGCAACAGATGTGCCAACTCCCATCGCAGGAAAGCCTACACATACCACAGATTGGGCATAGACCATTGGCACTCCCAATACGTGGATGCTTGTGTGGGCTCCGTGATGCGAAAGGACATGAGTAGAACTCATCATAAGTGCTGAGTTTGACGGCAAGTCTTGACGAAGCTTCCACTTTTCATTGTCTGAGTGACAGGCACTGCCAGGAACCAGATCAATAGAAGGAAACCATTGTTGAGGAGCTTTCTGTACTTTCATTAGCCTAAAAAGGTATTGAATGTCCTTACACAGATATACAGTCCCTCTTACCATATGGCTCAGACATGCATTTGCACCTCACCACAGGCTCAATGATTGCACCCTTTGGCATCGATTGAATTGTCCTGTGAAATGAAGACAATTTTGTGCCTCAAACCATTTTTCCGGAATTTCAACGTTAAGAGATTTTAATCGGTGCAAATTTTCCGGAAAATGTGAAGGAGAATAGCTTACAATCAGAGGTATTTCATATCCTTGATATGGAGGGATACCTGAAGCCCAGATCCTGTGTAACAGCAGTAATGAAATGATTCATTGCTGGATAAACTCAAAGGCTCAATTTTTTTCTTTTCCTCAAAATTGTTATATCAATTATGAAAATATCCTGGCGTTTGCTTAAGGATAACTAAAGATCATAAGTTAGTTGAGTGTAAGCCTTATGGCTGCCATCATTTATAGTTATCGACACCCGAAAAAGGACATAAATATTATCGTTAAGAAGCTCCTGCGTTAGCTGCTGGTAGAAATTATAGTTGCCGATGGAAAATCCTTTTCGCTGATACACCAAAAAGCTATATCCTGTGACACGCTTGGCAGGACGCGCGTCGAAGCTAAAATAAACATCATGTGCGTGCTATCAAATAACATGAAATCAGTAGCAGATACACCCATACACACATACACAGACATACACATACCACTCACCCACACATGCAGACATACACACACTCGCGGACACGCCCACTCAGCAGCACACACACTGAAGGCGGGTAAACAGCTTGTGTGAGATCTGATATTAAATTTATTATTGCGCAATATTTTTACATATGATGGGTGGGGAGTGGGTGGGAGGGGGGAGGGTGGAAGAGATTTCCCACCCGAACTTTCATGGACAAAGCACCGGAAATCCGACTTGGACGGTGCGTCCGAGCACGCACAGGACTCCCATGGCGCATAGGATCATCGGAGCTGTGGATGCTGCTCGGCGCGTCCTTTGCCATAATTGCACTGCACTTACAAAGCGACATGAAAAAAGGGATCATCATTATTCCTTTTTTATTATTATTTTTTTTTTTCTTCCGACCAAACACAATTTGAAATGTAAATAACGCATGAGCCTCACGTGGAAACGGTACAGCCGGGGAACTCGGCAAAAGGAAACGGAAATTCATTTATGAAATCATTTAAACTCAATTTACTATACGAACAAATAAGCTGGAAGAGAACAAGTGCAGGATGACAGTTACAAGGATACCCCTTGGGGTTTCACTCTTGACTTGTTCATCATATGTCATACATATATGGCACAATATATTAGATATCCTTTCTTTTCTTTTACTTGTAATATTCCACACTTTAAAAAAGGATTCCCTTGTAGATTTATCCTTGCTGAAGGAATTCAAAGGGACTCGACAAATTCGGTAGTCTCTTTTGGGTAAAGAAAGGATATTTCAAGTCGACTTGCCGTTCGCCGCTTGAAATATTTGTTGCAACCTCCACTGGCGCTGCGACAGAGAAAATGAAGAATTTTCCGACGGCTCCCGTCGACCGCAACAGGGCAATTTCCGCAGACGCTCGGACATGACCATTTACATTGCATTTATATTGGACGTGGGGGAGAGTCCGCCGGACAGTTATTAAAATCTTTTAACAATCAATCACACAGGCAGTTAGTCAATCATTGATTCAGTGGCTCGAATCAAGCAATGAAGAAATCAATCAATTAGTCGATCAATAAATAACCTATTCAATCTATCATTCGATCAATCAATCAATCAATCAATCAATCAATCAATCAATCAATCAATCAATCAATCAATCAATCAATGTACCAATCAATCGACAATACAACTATTACATGCATCGTTTCAGGCTACTGGATCTTCGGCGCCAAGTTCTGTGATACTTGGGTGGCCTTTGATGTCATGTGCTCGACGGCGTCTATTTTAAATCTGTGCGCCATATCAATGGACCGTTACATACACATCAAGGATCCGCTCAGGTGAGTATCGTAACTAATCAACATCATATGACGCTGTCACCTGCATGAGTTATACAATTTATCAATAGCTCCAAAGCCTCAAAGCTCCAATCCAGCAGCCGTGGCGCCTGTCATCGCGTGGCTCACATGAATCTATAGAAATTAATTGTGCATCGAGCGGTGGCAGCCCATGGCATGAGGGCTGGAAAGGATATCCCATCCCCATCCAATTGCCCTCATCTCTCTCTCTATCTGGCAGCTATTGATTTTGCCAGGAATATGTTCAATATTTAGACCCAAAAGCTGTTCTCATTTGTCGCCTGTCGTTGGGGGTGAAGGGGGCTGCGGGTGAAAATATTATTGATGCGACATTGACAGGCTATGAAGACCCGATTAAATATCGATTTATTAAAAACAGACCTACCCACCCCTGAACACCCCACCACCCCCACATCACTTCCATTGGCATTGGGTGTCTCCTCTAACGGTATCGTCTCATGCATATCACTCATCCGTCGCGTTCTCATGCACGTCACGTTTCCCATTGCCAGGACTCGGTCGTTTACTCTGTGGCGCCCCATCGACAGGCACTCGTCCTGTTTATGGCGCCGACTCTCATTAATCGCTGCTCATAATTGTTTCATTAGTAACAGATTTATTGGGCCTTAACGACTTCTCTTATATCTCTCTCTCTCTCTCTCTTCCACTCGCTGTTTTGGTCCCCTCGCCCAGCGCCCGCCTCACGTTCCGACGACTTCATTGCTTCACTTTTATGCGCCTTTTTGTTTAAGTCTTTTGAGCACTTTTGCTGCATCATCAGTCTGTGGCTTTGACTTTAGTTTGGTCATCAATTCGAACATGTTCAGCAAGTCATTATCCTCCGAGTACCAGAATATCTATATCTCAAGGCAATATATATGTATATATATATACATGTGGCCATGATTGAGATACACTTGATGAATTGATAAATCGATGAATAAATGAATGGACTCGTTTAAACGAATGAAAATTTATACTTTCAACTTTCTATAAATATTAAATATATAATTATATATTTTTATTTACACTACACTGCAAAGTTGAGATACTTTATTACCCAATATAAAAGTCAGACAGCAAAGCAGTTCCATCCTTGCTTCTAATAAACGATTATTTTAACATTAACTGAACACAAAATCCAATTAGTTGCAGTAACGATTTAATGCGCTACGAATAATCAATCATTTGTTTATTAATTAACAATTAAATCTGAATTGTTTATAATCAGAATGTGATAATCATTTAATTGAAACAAATCGAAGTCTTCGTTAGGCAATTTACAAGTGCATCGATCTGTTAAGTGATTCCGTTTGCATTAATTGCAGTTTCAGCTTGAGTAACGTTTGTTTTTTATTAATTAATAAATTTATTGATTTTTAAGTAAAGATTTTTTTTGATTGATATCTCCATTTTTCATACCTTTGGTTATAATAATTGAACTTTGTTTATTTAAGACAGAGACAACTTATATTATTTAGATAAGTTGTCTCTGTTTAAGATGAAGCGATGCAAAGGCAGTCGCTCGTCGTTTCTGTTAACGCTCATTGCACTGTTAACTGTAAGAGGAGATTCTGTTAAGCAAGGAATATGATCTGAATTTGTTTAATATCCTAGGGTTTTATTTTGGTGTGATAAATATAAATATTAATTAAACAATTTTTAAAATTTCTTATAAAACTTACTTACACATTTTTGTAATTTATTACATTTTCTTAAATCATAAGTAGAGTACAAAATTTAAAATCTACTTTATAATTCAGCTCCTTAAAAAAGGACATAAAGATGTAGTTTTATTTTTTTAAATATTTTTTTAATATATTAGATTAAATAATGAGAAGTTTTAATTTAAAAATGTATTTTTTGCGATTTTTATTAATTTATTTTTATTATTTATAAGAAGTTCCGATGCATTTCATAGTTACAAAATTATTAATAATATAAATAATTAGTTTGTTACATATTTATAATAATTATAATTTAAATAGAGCACACTATCAACATTAGCAACTTAATATCTTAAATTAAAAAAATGTAATTTCTTAACTTTAAAATATTAATATTAAGATAAAGCTTAAGTTTAAGTATCAGAAAGAATGTCTTGCACTTCAGTGAATGCCTCAGGTCGTTTCTTGGGCGCACGCAGTGCAGATGTTGGTTACAGTCCCTTGTGAAAGGGTGGGTGGGGGAGGGGGGGTGCTCCTTCTTTGCTTTGAGCTTCTGTTAACGCTTCGAGCTATTGCTTTTTATGGTAATAAGCAGTGGGCGTACAGCGACTTCACATTCAGCTCCCCTTTGTGTTTGTCATTCGCACTGCCGCTGAAGGACGACGCAATCTGCAAACTGCGCCATTAGACGCATTGAAGTCTCAAAGGTGTGTTGCTTGGATGAGTGGTGAGTGTGATTGTGTGTGTGTGTGTATTTGTGTGTATATGTGCGTGCTTGTGCATGGCTAACATAATACATTGGGTTATCTTCCGGCATTGTCCTTACATGTTTCCATATGTATCTGTCCCTGAGAATGACAGAACGTTTTGCATTGCTCTGTGGCAACATGCAAGCTGCGCGTCCGTTTGGCTTGTGGCAGAAGAGACTCCTGGGGGCAGTGTTTGGTACTTGGAATTGATTGTCCAAACAAATGAAGTTAACAAAAGCCATTAAGGAGTGGTAACAACAATATCAACGTTTCGTTTGTGCCACATTGTGGCATAACAATTGTGTGTTAATTAAAATTTTAACAATGCCACAAACCGCAGAACGAGAAAGCAACAAATTTGTTGCCGCAAATGTTTCCTTTGCCGGGGAAAGTCAAACGGAAATTTATGACATGTCAGTGGCCGGCAATGGCCAAGAAGTGCCAAAACAAAATGGCTGCTGGCTACACACCAGTCGCCATGTTATGTAAGCTCGCTGCTGTGTGTGTCTGTGTGTGTGTGTTTGTGTGGGTGTTTTTAAAAATGGCACTGGCCAAGTCGCTGACAGGCGAGCACAAAGTCAGAGCAGCGCCACAAACAATATTAATGTGGCCCAACGGCTGTTTGTGGCACGAACAGCGCGGAGCGGTGCAAGGATTGGCGGCGTGTGGCACGCACGGTAACTGATAAAAAAGCAAAAAAAAAAAAGAGAAAAATATAGAATCCTGACTGCTGTCAACATATGGCAACGAAACACTTATGACCGAGACCGAGACCGAGACCCGCTGGCCAACAACCTCATCTGCCGCTTGCCGCAAAGAGCGACAATAAATCCTTTGATGCTATTTTCAGTGCAGGCCAAAAGTGGAAAGATATTTTCTCTTCCGCTACTACCGCCACCCACCCACTACCCACTGCCACTGTCCCGCCCACTTACCTTGGACGCCCGCACTGTTCCGTTCTGTTTATTTATGCGCTCAGTTTCTGGCTTACTGGCATTTGTTGCTCCTCCGCTTGCACCTGCCACCAGCTGCTTGCCCCTGGCGATGCTTCGTTTATGAAAAATACTGAACGACATTTGTACTGACGGCTCTCCTTCTGAGTGTGTGTGTGTGCGTGTGCGCTAAAGAGTGAGTGTGTACACACGTTTGGAATCTTATTTTCCCTAACCGTTTTCTGAGTATAACAAGTCAATGCCGACCCCTCCCCCCACTACTTCTTCTTGCGAACTTGACTTGGCCATAAACTGCGATTTTACTTGCCAATTTTTTGCTGCCAGAAAAACATTTGAATGACAAAAGTTTGCTTAACGGCGCATTCATTCACTCATTCTTCCATTCACTCATTCTTCCGAGCTGAATGAGGAATCAATTGACTTGGAATATTAATAAATAACATTTGATAAACCAAGCATGAAAATAAGTTTCTAGTGGCAAGAAATGAGAAAAAAAAAAATAAGTAAAATAAATATTTATTTAAAATCCTGAGATCAGGAATAATAAAAGTATTACTTAAAAATATATTATGCGATTATTTTTAAATATTATATAATTAAGAAAACTTTTTTTAGTCTAGAAATTATTTATATAAATAATATGCTTAACATTAACGTATTAATTAATATATAAATTTAATAATTATTTATATAACAATTAATTTAATTTTTTCATCTTTTCTTTTAAACTATCTTTTTACTAAAAATTCGCTCACATTTTTAAAATATTTATGTCCATTTTTATATATATTTATAATATATTTTTCAGCTGCTGCAATGTACTTAAGTTTATTACTTAAAAATTCTAAATCTCGGGCTCTCCTTTTTTTTTCATTTTCTGATATTTATTTAAAAGAACAATATTATATATTTCTCTATAATAATAATATTTATAATTATTATAATTTTATCTAAATTTTTTTTAAATTTGTTTGATCATAAGTAACATTTTCTTAGCTGCTGAAATACTTAATATAATAATAAAAAATTCTCAGTTTCTTTATTGCTTCTGAGCAGATATCAAAATTAAAATTTATTTAAATTTATTAAAATTTAATGTTGTCCATAAATAAAAAATCCTTAACTGCTGCGACATTTAAATTTATAATTTTATAATTTAAAATTTTTCTGTCTCGATTTTTTCATTGTTTTTGAAATTTATTTTTAATAACATATTCAATATTATAATAATTATATTTATATTTATTATAATATAATTAAATTAATATTTTATTATATTTAAATCTATTATACTATTTATTTATTTGGATATTTAACTTATATTTTAATTTATAATTAATTTTATGACTATAAGTAATATATTTAAACTGCCAAAGAACTTCAAATAATAATTTTAAAATTTTCCCTCTCAGTTTCTTCATTGCTTTTGAGCAGATAATAAATTTAAATTTATTTAAATTTATTAAAATTTAATGTTGTCCATAAATAATAATTCCTTCACTGCTGCGACACTTAAAATTATAATTTTATAATTGGACGTTTTTCCGTCTCGTTTTCTTTCCGTTGTTTTCCCAAAGATGAAATCTTATTTTCTTATCGCTCTGCTAATTTCCGTCTTTATTGCAATGTGTTTTAAAATCCTGTCCATTTCGTCCTTTTATTACCACTGAAAGTCCCAATGCTCTCAGAAAACCGAAAGCGCGCATAAATATTTAATTTTCAATTTACTTAAATATTTTTTTTTCGTCCGTGGCCTCTGAACATTTCTCGCCATAATTTTAAATTAATTTTCGAGCTTTTGTCTTCATTTAAATGTGTACAATGAATGGAAATGTTTCAAGCAGATACACTGGACCAGCATATATCCTGTGAATTTCGCTTTCTTTGTATCAGTTATTTTTATAATAAATTTTATTAAAAATAAAACTAATAAAGAGATGAAGAAGTCGGTTAAGTATTTTTAAGGTATCCTCAATAGACGCTATTTTAAGTATCCTGTTGAAGCTTTGCATTTAAATATATTTAAAATTGAATTACATATATTTTAAAAATAAAATATTTGATGAAAAAATATATATATATATTGTATAGTATATACCACATAAGAATAGATGTATCAAATCAAATGGTTGGTTGAAGGATATTCCATTAAAGAATTTAAATGGTGGTTTTCGCCTTCATTGAGCTTGAGGCAATCTCTTAGCAGATCAAAAAGTCCTACTAAAATGCAAAATGTTATAACTATATATTATAAATATATATTATATTAATATATTATAACTATATATTATGTAATTGTAGTTGTTATAATATTTTTTTTTTTTTTTTTTTTTTTTAGGATTACTAAGTAGTATTTTATTTAAGATCTCCCCGCGTATTGGACAGTAGTTAAATCATAACGCGTTTGGATTATTGTGGGAAGGTGTTTAATTATTTGGACCGTCTATAATTGGATGATCCAGGGGGTGGGTGCGTGGGTGCCTTCTTCTTGGTATCCAGTCAGTTGATCAATCAGTTGAAAAATTTTATAATCGCTTTTTGCAAGCCAAACAAATATAAAGTTCTTAGATAACTGTTATTAGAGAGAGTCATTCATATCGATTTCTTGTTCATTTTATTATATTTATTTTTATTTTTATTACATTAATTATAAACTTACCCTATACTTAGTTAAATATACCTTACGAATATAAATATAAATTGCTCACTCGTAAGCTTATGATAAATAAAGACGATCGCAATGAAAAGTCGACTCACATCTATGTTTTTGAAATCAATTGCATAATCGCAATTAAAGTTAAAATTAATAATTGCTTAAGTTCTGTATAATATATAAATAATAAAAGAAATATATATATATATATAGAAATATATATAAATAGTGAAATATATTCAAGACGATATTTTAAGTCATTGAATGATTGAATTGATTTAAAATCTGGACTCTTGTTAAATAAAAAACGATTTATATATATAGATAGAAAATATATATAAATACATAAATACTTTTTTATTTTAACACTTAAAGCATATTAAAAGCCTCAATAAATAATTAATAATCAATTTGATACTTTTGTTTGTACAATTTGTACTTTTTATGTAATAAAATATTATTAAGTTTCTTTAAATATTTATTAAATATTTATGTGAACCTAATTAATATTTTCTTGCTGAATTTTAGTTTTTAACCTAAAATTTAATATTATTAAAAACATTTTTAGTTAGCAACAATTTAATAAAGTTGAATATTTTTCACAATTTTTTATTTTATTTTCTGTTGCCCTTCAAGGAAGAAACCTGCAGAGGAATTTCCAAAGAAGCTCAGATTTATTTTTCAAGTAAAATTGATTTCTACTGTGCCTAAAAATATATATAATATATAAAAATATAAATAATAATATATATATATATACAGAAATATATTTTCAGAGGTTTCAGTTTCCTGTCAAAGGTAAAAATTGCATTTAAATATTCAGAAACGAATTTATTCACTCAGAATTCCCACAGGGAAATTCATATGGGAAATCATTTAGATTTTTGCCATCAATTTAATCGCATTTGAAACTTTAAATTTTGATTACTCAATAAAATCAAAATTTCATTTGTTGAATAAATATTTAAAACTAAAAAAATAGTTCTTAATGTTTGCCATTTTTTTGTGGTATCAATGACAAATATTGAATATTGGCTTTTAAGCTATATAAATAAATTAATAGAAAAATAAATAGAAAAATAAATAAATAAAGAAAAAATAAATGAAAAGAAAATTAAATAAATATAAAAAATAAATCAAATATAAAATTTAAAAAGAAATATATAAAAGAAAAATTAATAATTAAAAAAATAAAATAAGGATACTTTGATATTTAAAACAATCGCTGAAGCTCTTAAATGATGGCATTAAATGGCCTTTAATCGGCTTATTAAACATGTTGCCACCTTTAATCTCCATTATGAGCATCCTGAATTTCACCGTTATTTAATATCCAAAGCCATTATGCATTTTTCCCGCAGGATAATATCTTTTGAATAAACTCGATATCATATTTATCGCTTAAATGTGAGAAATCCTGCCGTGAAACGAGCTGCGATGACTTCCCACTCGCTCTCGCTTACGGTCAGAGAGCGTCCTCTGTCCTCTTCTCCCTCCTTCGCTTTCACTTTCACTTTTCATATCGCTCCGCCCCTTCCACTCGCCGTAGCGTAATTTGCATGTGACCTGTGGGTCAAGTTAAACGCATTTAAATTGAGTTTCGCCACTGTAGACGCATCGTCCTGTGGCAAAGACACGAATCGAGTCCATTATCTGAAAGTCTTAAGTGTGTCTGCGGCATGCACTTCAAACGGCTTGCCCCTCCCCTTTGTCAAGTGCCTTTGGCTGGGAAAATCCCACGCAACGCGCCACATGCCACACACCATTTTTCGCCTCTATCTCTGACAGGATCCCAGTCTCGGATGCCACTCTGTGTCCTGGTCTATTCGGTGAATGTTTCTTGTCTAGTGTTGTTCGAGATGCCAAAGGGGGGAGGGTGTGGGTGCTGGATGGATATCGGCCTGGTCGAGCGTTGTTCTTTATGCAAATCTGATTTATTTGCATGTCAAAGTGGAGATGGCGACTCGCCGCTCGCAGCTCGCAGCTTGCCACTTGCCACTCACCGCTCGCAGCTCGCAGCTTGCCGCTTGCCGCTTGCCGCTTGCCGCTTGCCGCTTGCCACTTGTCGTGTCAGAGTTCACGCGCTGGCAGCGCTTCATTAGGGTGTCCCCTGCGACGCTTGAAAAATTTGGTGTATTTTCCTAGAGTCTTAAAATAATTGCAGGCGTTTAATTTAATTGTGCTCGCCAGGATTTGAGCGCAGCCGAGGAAAATTGGCAACTCGAAGAGGCGGCAAAATGAAACAAAAATAAAAACGGAAAGAAAAGGAAAAAGAAAAGGAAAAAGGAAAACAATTTAAAAGAAAAGCGCGTTCAAATCTAATTAGGAACAGGCGCTGGAAAAGTTAAAATGATGACGACGTTAAAACAAAAAATTATTTAATGCGCCAAAGTTGGAGGCCAACGCCGAAGGCGCCTGTCGGCAACGCAGGCTCCCAGGACTCGCAGAGGACTGCGGATGGTGGGAGGACTGCATATCCGCATGTATGCAAAGTCAGCCATGAAATTCACTTCAAACTGCAATGAAAAGTGTCACAAACTTTTATGACGACTCACGGGACACAGAAAGAGACGGCACACACTGCGAGCGAGCGAGAGGGAAGACCCAAAAGCTAAAACCAAGGAAGAAAAAAAAACGCAATTCACATTTGGGGGAACGTCTGTGATGTGTTTATGTTTTTCCTTTTCGCCGCTGTTGTTGTTTCGCATCCTTTTCTTATTTCTTGGGTTTGTTATTTTTTTTCTGCCAAAGGGTGCACCACTCGGGACCAAGTGGCAGCGACGGTGGCAGCAACATGTGTTTGCAACATTAAAGCTTTGAGTCGAGGCGCTCATAAAAAGTCATAAAACTTCAGATGCCGCGGGGCAAACAAAATAAACGCTTGAGTTACACACAAACTATGCAGATGCCGTTACCCAGAGTTGTTGTGCGTGCCAAAGTGTAATTTCTAGAGTGTGTGCCACACACACACACACATACACCCACACACATACAGAAGGACCCACGCAAAGGACACATAAAGGCACAACGTGTCGCCAAGGAAGCAGACACTTAATGCAAATGGGCAGCAGCAGCGTTTGAATGCCGAGTGTCTGTGTGTGTGTGTGTGTGGAGTCAACGCACACACACACATATGTACATACACTGGGAGACACTCGCATACACACACGTTTTCAATTAGCTCTTTGAGGCATGATTGGTTGCTCTATCGATGGATGCATGTGGTGCCACTTGCCACTCAATGAGCCCGCAGCCGGAAACGAACTTTTTGTGGAACGTTTAATGGTTGCGTGTCTCCCCCTCCCCCTCTCTCTCTCACACCCTCTATCCCCCTCTCTCTCTATCGCTGTCAATCTCTGTGTGAGTGTGTCACTAGGTATCAACCATTTCGAGGCATTGCTCAGCTGCGACTGCTGTGCGGCTTAAGGGACCAAATCCACTTTTGGGCAAGGTGCCAACTAAGTAAATGGCGGACGCTGCGGGCTGCTGCACGGATGGAAATCAATTTTGGTTGCCACATGGAAAATTGAATTTGTTTGTGAATACAATTACCAAAACTTCCTTTCCTGTCGCTTTGTCCTCTCTCTCTCACTCTCTCAGCCTCAGCCTCCGACTCAGCCACATCCACATCCACATCGTCGTCCTGTCATCTGTTCAAATTGCTCCTCGACTCAACGTTTGGCTGAGTGCGTCTTTGTATTGAAATTGAATTATTCTGTTTGATTTCCTGCCCGTGTCTACCGCTCAGTCAGGCACCCGCACAGCCATTGGCAACATTTGCACAAGCCCAAATGCGGTGGCATATGGCATACACACACACACCTACACACACAGACATCCACGCGCTCATAGAACCGGCAAGTGCCTTGGGTTGTTGCCTGCTCATTTCCGTTGCTCCCGAAATCGAAGCTCCTTTAAAAAAAAAAAAACCATGCCCGATGATTAGCATACGTCATCAACACTAGAACCAACGACACCACAGGCATCGTCAGCACCACCAACACCACCAACAGCACCACCAACACCACCACCGACACCACCTTCTGCATATGCAAATAGTCAGTGGGTGTGGCGGTGACTGTTACTGCGGCTGGATTCCGATTTAGGTCGATTTACCGCATCCTGTTTGGGTAATTAATGACATGCACTGGGGGACTGCAGCCACGCCCAGTGCAGTGTAGTGCAGCAGAGGCTGCTGCTCGGCACACCTTTGGCAAATGTCGCAGGCAACTATCCGGCCAACACCCCACACCCCTCACCCTACGCCAAGAGCAAGCTCCTGCCCATTGCCTGCCTTCAACATCCAAAGCCACAATTGTAACATGGCCTATATTCAACTCGTTGGGTCTGAGACTGGCTGACTGCGTAGTCATCCTTTGTTACCCATTAACCGCAAGGGACAAGCACGAAAGCGAAAAGCACTTCCTTTGCTCCTTACTGATGTGATCCTTCTCTCTCATTGCAGATACGGCCGCTGGGTGACACGTCGTGTGGCCGTCATTACCATTGCGGCAATTTGGCTGCTGGCCGCCTTCGTCTCGTTTGTGCCCATCTCGCTGGGCATCCATCGGCCCGACCAGCCACTGATTTTCGAGGATAATGGCAAGAAGTATCCAACATGCGCACTTGACCTCACGCCCACATACGCCGTCGTCTCCAGTTGCATCAGTTTCTACTTCCCCTGCGTGGTCATGATTGGCATCTACTGTCGGTGAGTATCGTGGGTCATCACATCCATCCCAAAGTCACCAGGGTCATCAGAGTCATTGGAGTGAGTTCAGAGTCGTCGAAGTCATCACACTCCAAGTTTGCCATTAAAATGCATCGAAATACAAGCCTCCTGGAGGAGGAGCTCAAAAATGCAAATGAAATATGAAACTCGGGGAAAGTGGGAAGGGGATTTTCTTTTGGGAAAACTTTAAAGACTAGGAATTCCTTTGACCCAAGCGAATGCCATAAAGTTGGGGGCACTCTGCATTTCCGGACTCTCTGACCTCAAGATAGTCCAACTGCCTGGGTGTCCTTCATGCGCTCCGGGAAATAATTTAATGCAAATATAAAAATGTAGTAAACACCAAGGAAATTGGCATCGCAGCACTGAAAGCCGAAAGGCTGAGGGCGTTGATGGCGCACAGGCACGTGAGCGGTGGCAATGGGATAACGGGTGGCTATCCTAGGGGAAGGGGTAGCTGATAGCCGGCAACTGGTAACTGGCCAGTGGCCACTGGCAGCTGGCAGCTGGCAGCTGGCAACTTGGCTTAGCACACGAAGCTCGAGGTTGACTATCAAATAAGAAGGCAAACAAATAAGCGCACGCATTAGTGTCCTGCTAAGTAATCCCTGGGCAGACGGGCGGCCGAAGAACTGGGCGTGTGCAGAAAGGGCTAGACAATGCGAGAGACGAAGGATGGCAACAGGATGCCAGCATTAACAGCAGCAACAAGAATAACAAAAATAGCAATAAGAACAACAAAAGCAATAGATAAAGGCAGGATGGGTGGAGAAGGATGGGAGGATGGGAGGAAGGGAGGATAAGGATGTGGCTGCTCATCAACATTACGGCCAACGGCGAGTGGCACGTTGCTATTTTAGCTTAACGAGATTTGCGGCCAAATGGGTGAACGCAACAAATGGACACTGGCCACTGGGCACAGGCTGTCCGCACGCCCAGACTCTCAGACGCCCATTGACCGCTGCCCACATCGTTGGCGAGAGCCCGGGGCATCCAGAGCCTGATGGCCAAAGTGTCTGGTTGCTGTCATTGGGATGTTCTATCAAGTTTCGTTTGAATTACAGAATAAATAGACTTTTATCATCATAATTTGTGCGCAGCCTTGTTATCCTTTTCGTGATAGGCAGGCACATAAGCATATGTATTCTTGTTATGTCCTGCCGCTGCTCTTCGTCAGCAGCCACTTATCGACAAACGTGCCACATCCATGCCTCACAAACATATCAAATATTAAGCATACGCACTGTGTGTGCGCGTGTGTGAGTCCTTCCCCCAGACAAACCCGTTTGCCCACTTATCCTTTTCGGAGTCGCTCGTTGCCTGTTGTGGGGCAGCCCTTTCCTGGGGCAGACTGTTTAATTGGCATGCCAGGACAAGTAAATAATTATCATATCAGTTCCAGCGGCAGCCGAAGGACTCAAACTATCAGAAATCCTTCAATTAGATGGGCACAGTTGAGCACTCACCCAACTCCAACTCCAATCCTGTCGAGAAATGGACCATTTAATTAAGGGCAATATTACATTATTTGCCATCCGATACAGTCCTGCAGACAGGACTCCATTATTGATAGACCCGAAATCCAATCCCGCTCTTCGTCCGTCTGAAGTCATTTAATGGAATAATCATAGCCTGATTCCAGGATATCGTCTAATCGGGCACTCGAGCTGATTTATGGGGTAATTGAAGCCGCAGACAAAGAGACTTGTTTATCATCATATTTTAATTTGCATTTTGAGATTCAAGCGCCAACTCCTTCCATTGAAGTCCTTCAATCAATTTCCAATTTGAAGAAGGCAGCCAAAATAAATTGTTGACTTAACACTTAACCTTTTCACCTTTGGGTTCAATCACAGGCTCTACTGCTATGCCCAGAAGCACGTCAAGTCCATCAAGGCGGTGACCCGGCCCGGCGAAGTGGCGGAGAAGCAGCGCTACAAGAGCATCCGCCGCCCCAAGAACACGCCCAAGAAGTTCAAGGTGCGCAACCTCCATCACAGCTCCCCGTACCATGTCTCGGATCACAAGGCGGCGGTGACTGTGGGCGTCATAATGGGCGTGTTCCTCATTTGCTGGGTGCCCTTCTTCTGCGTGAACATCACGGCCGCATTCTGTAAGACGTGCATTGGCGGACAGACCTTCAAGATACTCACTTGGCTGGGCTACTCGAACTCGGCCTTCAATCCGATCATCTACTCGATCTTCAACAAGGAGTTCAGGGATGCCTTCAAGCGCATCCTGACCATGCGGAACCCGTGGTGCTGTGCCCAGGATGTGGGCAACATACATCCACGCAACAGTGACCGCTTCATCACGGACTACGCCGCCAAGAACGTGGTCGTCATGAACTCGGGCCGCTCCAGCGCCGAACTGGAGCAGGTCTCTGCGATTTGACCAAAACGCTGTGGCAATGCAAGCGCTTGGTATTTGTGCGGCTGCTGCTGTCCTGGCAGCAGACTAAGCTTGGATGATGACGACAATGGAGCGCTGACCACGAGGTACGTTCCATGAGATTCGGTCGCGGCGGCCACAACAACCATCGTGGAGTCCGTGGAGGCCGCTCAAATGGAAACGGAGCTGATCTAAGTCAGACATTGGGTTCCTACACGCATTACCCGAATGCGTCGCAATCCCAACATCAACCTTCCAAACCAACAAGACCCCTAAGATTAACCCCAAGTAAATGAAAACCTGTAAGTATTATCTGAGCGTCCCAAGGCTCTAAGCAATCTTCTATATGTATGAATCGCGGGAGGATGTATACTTAATCGTAGCATTAGGAGCAGCAACTAAATAATAATGTTTGTATGTATGAAACCAATTAACTAACTAACAAGTCGTGATTAGGTCTAAGATCCCCTCACCGAAGAGCTTCAACTAGTTAAGCGTTTAAGTTATCCCTTCGATTAAGCCATTATCCCTAATGGTCAAACGGTCTAATGGCCGCCCTCAATTGCCGTTAAAAACTACTTTGGCGTGAGCTAAACGCAATTTGCTTATGGCCCCCAAAATTGGATTGACAAACAAATGTGAGTTTTCCTGCGAGCTTCAAATGAAAGGAAAGCCGTTATCCTTATTGTTGCTAAAGTCAAAGCATGGCATATGTCATAATTTTCAATTGGACAACACACACACACAGTCAACAAATACACGCACTACCACATCCACACACACAGTCGCACACATACACCCACATCTGAAAGTCTCAACAAAAAAAAAAAAAACGTAGCATACAATTCAGCGCTCGACATTGGGAAGAGCGGAAGAAGAGAACGACGAACGGCGAGGAACGGCGAACGGCGAACGGCGCTTTACATGTGAATTATTGATGGGAATTTATGTCCTTTGAGCGACGTGGAATAAAACTGCCAGCTGCAGTCATAAATCATCCAAATTTATAACGATTTACGAGCATTATTAGAAAAATGCTCAAATCCACAACATAATATAAAGCGTCGAATATTGAGGCATTAGTTTTGAGTACGTGATCAGTTTATGATTTAAATTTATGCGTCTAACGAAGTGACTGTGACTGCGACTGTGACTGTGACTGAGAGTGTGACTTCGACTGCGACTGTGACTGGGAGTGTGACTGGGAGTGTGACTGGGAGTGTGACTGGGAGTGTGACTGGAAGTTTGACTTCGACTGTGACTGTGACTGGGACTGTAACTGCGACTGTGACTGTAACAGGGAGTGTGACTCGGAGTGTGACTGGCAATGTGACTATGACTTTGATACTGTCTTTGACTTGGACTGAAGCTGTGACAAGCTTTGCCACTGTCTTAGCACGCATTAGCAGGACGACAACTTGAATTGTTAATTAGAAGTCAACTCTGATTGGCAGCTGGGGAAATTTGAGGCCAAGTCTTTTGCCAGGCCACCGGAAAGGTTAACCAAAAGCATTGGCCCTGATTACCGAATGATTTAATGAGCCGCACCTGAAGCGTCCCAGAGCGGATTTACATTGTTCGGGACAAGTCATGGAGTAGGTGCCAGCACCTGAGACATCGTCCTGGCGGGGCGTCTGGTTGTCTCCTCGTTGCCTTGGCTGCTTGGCTGCTTGACTGCTTAGTCTGTCTGCCCGAGGATAATGAACATGTTGCTCCTGGCAGTCCCCCGGTCTGACTTTTTCCCCATCCAAAGCAAAACAAATGTAAACAGTTTGCTTTTCACGCCGAGCAACTTGAACTGCGCCTTCAGCGGCTTCCCTTCCACCTAATGAAAAATTATCCTGCCTTTGCACGACATTTCTCCTTGTTTACTTCAAGGTTTATTTGCTGCTTCCCAAAAATAAAAAAAAAAATAAAAGGATGCCACTGTCTGCGTTATTTTTTTTCTTGCACTGTTAATTATGTGAAGGACATTGCGTGAGCCCCTGACAATCCTTTCAAATATTCCGAATCAAATATTCCCAAGGATTTCTTTCACTTGCTCCTTGCCTTCTATTTATTTTGGCAGTTTATTTAAAGCAGCTGCCGCCGTCATTTTAATTACAATATACTTATTTATACCCGTTTGTTTAGCCAACGGAATTCAGTATTCAACCGCACCCACAATCGACCGCCCACCTCCCACTACCCACCATCCACCAGCAACCATCCAAAGCTCACAGCCCACAATCCCCCTAATGCCAACGCCTCTTGGATCATTTCCTCCTGGCATCTGGCACGCAATCAATTCCACTTTTGTTTTCCGCGCGCATGTTGCTTGCGCGTGCCAACTTTTCCGGAGTCGGAGTTGCGGCAGTCAGTGGAAAGGAAAGGCTTGAGTCTCAAATGTGCCCTTCCATGCACCCGCTGTGCCCAGCACGCACACCAAAGGCAGCCAAAGCAGTCGACTGGCAGCCAATGCTCCTCGCACTGCGATTGGCATTGACTTTGGTATTTGTAGCGCGCCCAAAATGCCAAAATGCCAATTGGGAGATGGAAATGGGAAATGGAGAACGAAGAATGGGAGAGGAGAGAGGGAAAGGAGAGAGGGAAACGGGAACTGGGAGCTGAGGAAAGGCATGATAAATATGCCAAAACGCGTGGAGGAAGTGCCTCTAATATGCGCCTTAATATTTGGAGAGGCGACTATGCCTTTTGCCTGAAACAGGATACAAAGCAAGGCTGCATTGTGCCTCCTGCACTCATGGGATTCGATCTACATTTCCGCATTGTTTTTCGCCACAAATGGGCCTTTCAGTCAGGTAATAGTTGGTTTCCTCTGTGTGGGAGTCCTTTCGAATGCGGTAAATGCGATGCGTAGACGTTTGGAGCCCATTAAAGGCATCCAAAAATACAAAAGCTTCGCTCTGCATTTGCATTTGGCATTGCTCATTCCTCATACCTCATCTGTTATCCTTGCTCCTTCATCTCTCCTCCTCCCTCATCCTACACATTTGTTTAAAGCCTCAATGGTGCTGTCAGTTCTACAATTACCAAAGCTTTCGGAGAACTGCATTTGATTGAAAGAATTCGAAGTTTCGGCTTTTGGATTTTCGTTTTCCAGAACTCGAAGGATTTTGAATCCTAGAAATTGACTTTAATTGAAACATTTTTACGTTCTGCTTGTTCTGTCAGGAGTTTCGCCAATTTCTGTTTGCGCGCTCTCTAATTATATTAGCCAGAGTCATCCTATATGTTTACTGAACTACGTGCTCCGCATGATAAAATCGGGACTCGAAGCATGTCCTGGCGGGCAGATCAGGTGCCTAAATCAACGCAGCGCTGCGTACAGTCAACCGAAGATGCCCCTTCATTAGCATAATCGGTGAACAAAGAATTGGTCGTGCTTTAAGGGACTGTCGACTAGCGCCGACGGCCACTGTAGGTCCCTTTTCTTGCATTACTCATACGCCCCATTGCTCGTCCTGCCATTGTCAACAGATTTCTTGTAATTGCTTTCGCAATTCAATTACTTGCCACAAAAATCAGAGAAGCAAAAAAAAATCAAATATTGTATATATGTATTGTATGTGTATACCGATGTTGTGTGTGTGTGTGTGTGTGTGTATGGAAGCCCATCCACCCATTGTCAACAGCAACTGCAAACAATTACAATTCGATTGGAAAATAAAAAGCAAATGCAAATACAAGCACTTTTCGGGTTCGGTGCGTGTTCAATTTAAAAATAACACAATCGAACATTGAATAAACATTTACCTGGCATTTAAGCAGCTCTTGAAAATAACTACCACACGTTAATAGCGGTTCACAATTGGCAACAACTGCGGATCAAATTGCTAATTATAAAATATAAAATATCAAAATGGGAGACTCTCATAATGCAGTCAGGACCTTTTCGTTCTGTTTATTTAATATAAATATTTATAATGAGTAACATTTATGGAGTGAAACAGTTCATTACCCTTTTTAATGTACCGCATATTAAAAATTGCATGGCTTTTGTTTTGGTCTCAGTTTTTCAATTGCTTAACCAAAATGAGTAAAAAAGAGTTGCCACCTTGTTAAATTTTGGTAGCTGCTAATATCGACTTATCGGCTTGCCGCCTTATCAGATCATCGGCTTATTTTATTATCGGCTCAGCTAGTAGAGGTGACCGCGATCATTTTGAGTGTTGGCGTTGCCACCTACTTTATGAAATGCTGCCACACTTTGAGATTTGCTATGAAAATAATAAAAACTATTTATTTATTTTTTTTTTTTATTTATATATTTATTTTTAATTTTGTTTTATTTTTATTTCTTTATTCAAATACCAAGAATTTTTACATAGAGTTATTGTTCCCTTTGAATGAAGCCTTTCATTTATCTACTCCAAGGCCAAGAGGAAGCTCGTGTGATTAGGGGTCGCACAAGCTTCTTGTTGACCTTTGAGTGGATTAACAAAAAGGACACTTTGAGTTGATGCGAATACTCAAAGAGTTAAAAGTATTCGCTACAAGAAAATTGCTCTTTGATCTAACCAGAAGTTAATTCCGCTGAATTTGCCAAAGCCAAAAGAGGCAATCGTTTAATGTTTCATTGGGCTTTTAGGCCGCCTCATAATCAGAAGCGTAAACATGTCGCACTCAGTGGCAAATCCTTTGAAAAAATTGTTTATAAATATGCAAATTCGAAATCCTTTGAGCCCCTTTAAATGCTTGTGTACAATTTATTTGCATTTCCACTTGAAAACTGAAAGGCAAATAAAACGCGTACAGAGCTCCAAAAGTCAGGCGATAAATGTCAACATTTCGCATAAATTGCATGTCGATTGCCGTGCCGTGTGCCATCGACGGACTTTGGCATTGGGATTAGACGCGCAGAGCGCATTGATTGATCTTTTGATGGATTGATGGATTGATGGATTGATGGATTGACGGACGGATGGCTGATGGCTGATGGTTTGACTGGCTGTCGTTTGAAATACTTTCTCGTTAGTTGCCAAAACGGAACTGCCATGTGCTTAAGATTGACATTTCATTTGTGAGGCGGTTGAGCTGTACAAACGAAGGACATGTCCTTACAACTGCTACCAAGGCTCCAAATCTTCCGCATTTACATCCCTCGCCCTAAATCCGCTCAAGCAACAGTTGGCAAGAGTGGTCAATGGTTGAAACACACGTACAGTGACCCATACACACACACACACACACAGCCACCCTCACACGCACACCCTCAGAAAGTGTTACTATGGGCCACAGTTTTTGTGAGTGAAACTTTAGTGGCACAGAAAATGCTCTGAGTGTTGTCCTTTAGGTACAGTATCGTCTGTCCCATCGGCATCCTTCGTCCTTTGAAGTTCGTCCGCTGTTTTTATGACTTTGCGCCTTAAAGTGTTTATTTCGTTTTACGACTTTCTACAAATTCGCTTCGCGCGTGTCATTTGGCTGCCTACTTTCAGCCCGAGCCCGAGGAACGTGGCCCCCATTACGTATACGTAACGGGTCGCAGGACGCATACATAGCCAAAAACGTTTTATTGCTGCTCTTGTGCGGCGTGCTAATTTATTCGCCACCTCTGGGTCCTGTTGAATGCCCCCGGTCACGAGCGAATGCCTCATAAAAGCACACTTTTAATCACAATTTTCGCTGACGCTTAAGGATTTGGCCAAGTCCTTTGAAGGATCACAGAAAGTTTGCATTCATGGACGAAACTGTCAAAGATTATCAACAGTTCTTGGGGCCTACTCCTTGCTGCTGGTCCAATGTCTCGTTGACCATTTCTCCGCCCATCGCATTGACTTTGACTCCTTTGCAAGGACATCGCTGCGTATGCGCAATCTCCTGCGCTTGACAAAACTTAAAGTGCTCCAAGCCTCAGCTTTGCCCCCGCGAGTTTCACATCCCATATATAAAGTTTCATTTTGTGTCCTTTTTGCCGTTTGCTGCATTTGCGAACTTCTGAAGGCAAAACTTTTTCTCACTGCGAACTTTCCACACAACTCACCAAGGCCCTACCCCTCCCCCTCTCCCACTCTCTCATCCAACGTACACTTCACACACTTTGGACCATTCAACCACCTGACTAAGAGGACACATTCTGAGATCCTCATTGTCTAAGAAACAAAATGGTCCAAAGCTCAAACTTTCGAGGCTCGTCCAAATTTCCGCGTGCGATTTTTGGCTGGCGATTTGTATTTTGGACAGCGTTCTGCGATTTCAATTAAAGCAATTTAATTAAAAAACAAATTCAATTCCACAGCAAATGGAAAGTTTTTGTTGCGACGCCCCAATTGACTGACTGATGAATGAAGCGGATTTCGTCCTGCTGATGTGCAGCGAAACTTTCTTCGGTCCGCCAGGAAATGCACTCAATTGTCCCGCAAACAAGTAAACAGCCAAGGGCAAAGGTGTGTGTGGTGAGAGGAGAAGGAAGAGAAGGGATAAGAAAGGAGCAAAGTGCAAAGTTCACAGCACACACTTAATGCCAAGTGGTCCTTACGCATTGTTGTGGACTCCTTCATGGATCCGGCACAATATAACAATGATTAATTAATCCTTCATTTGACTGTCACTCCTTCGATGGCCGAATTCTGGCAGCAGTTGCTTAACTTTCGCTGCACTCAATTGATTTACATGCAATATACTTTCATGTCCTGCATTTTAATTAAAAAGCCGTGAAAGGATCCAACGCGTCCTTCGAGTATCTGCCCACGCACAAGCTGTCCTGCGAGAAGTCTTCCTTTAATTCATTCTCTGTTTGCCATCGATACTCACGCACATACATTAATGTATATGTATATTTATATATGTATAGGTGTACACCTACATGTATATGTGCATTTTGTTGCCGTTAAAGGATACATGAGTTGCCGCTCAGAAAGGATACATGCTGCGCCTCAACATGCAGGGACATACAGCTTGCAATTTTAAACCCAAATTAAATTACCGCGTCATAGTCGTTCACCCCAAAAGGAAAGTTGAATGCAGCAGTCCCTTTAATACCCTGTAATTCCCACCTGTAAGTGGGTAGGATATGTTTGAAGGTTAAAGGATATTAATTGTTAAGCTAATCGACAGCAAAGTTGTTTTGATTGAAGTAGAAGTTTTAAGTTTTTAGATCTTCTTTTGGTATATGACTTTTTTATATCCCTAAAAGCAGTCAGTCTTTAAGATATACTGGATATACCAGATTTATATACCAAATTTATATATATTTATTTATATGTGTGTGTGTGTGTATCATATATATTCCCAAAATCATTATAGCCGCTTCCAGCCCCCAAAGTGATCAGAGTAACTTTGGCTTGGACTGTCCCCATTTATTTCCCTGTAGAGTATCCGCTAGTCGGACATACCCCACCCTGTGCCCCCTCCTATGCTTTAACTTGCCTTGTGGTTCGGTCGGGCTTCGCTCTCGGGCATAAAAGTTGTCGTAAAGCATATTTTATGACGCTTTATTCCCTCGCAATTGAAGTTATGCGATGATAACCGTCGAGTCGCCTGCGCGTTGAGTCCCACACGCAAATAATTTATGCATATTTAATATAATTAAAATATTTAATTCCCAGCAGCAGGACTATAACTTGCATGGACTTAAATATCCTTTGCCATGAGTTTTTCATCGTCTGTAATAGAATCAAATTTGAAAACTACATCAACCGCCATTCCTGCACATGTAAAGGATGCTATTCGGCTAATGAAATAAATATTAAATAAATTAAAACTTAATTAAAAAGGATATAGAAATGAGAAGCTCCATTTTCATTAAGGATAACTTTCTGACCTTCAGCGGTTGTTTTTTTGGAATTAAGAACTGTAGCTTAGCCTTCAACTCGCATGGCCCTCGAGTCGAAACTTTGAGTCCACACAACATTTAATCGAATCCTTCTTGTCCTTTATTTGGGTTAATTAAAAACTAACTTCTTAATGCGATTATTTAGGATTTTATCAATTGAGTCCCAACTTTCGAGAACTCAAGTTTCAAAGTCAACTTTTGGCTGGCGTCTAAAAGTTTGCCCCCTTTAATAAATCAAAACTTATCTAAACTCAGAGGTTTTTCCAGTTTTCATTATTATTTTTTTTTTTTAATAAATAAATAATTAAGCAAGTTTTAAAACCAGCCAAAACAAAAAAAAAAAAATAAAAAATAAAAAAAATTTAAATTCGCTTTTAAGAAATTTCAAATTTTGGCCAACAGCATAATTTTTTTTTTTATATTTTTAAAACATCCGTTTGAATATTATTGACATATTATAATTATTTAAAGGCAAGCTTCAAATATGCAGAAGGATGTTTGTTATTTTATCCTGGAATTTGAATAATTTGCAATGCTCCTTGTCGTTTGTACCGAAAATCAAACAATTTTCGCATTTAATTTATTTGCATTTTCGGAGCGCGTGCCAAATGGAACATAAATTGGATTTTGACAGTGTCTCCCAAAATTTATTCCTCATCCTTGATTCCAAAATTTGTTGTTCACTTTCTGCTCAGTTGGCATTTAAGTTTTCATTAATTGATAAACATTTCTCTGGGAATTATGGCACCAAAGGCCGAGCAGCCAAAATTATAAAATAAATCGCAATATCCATATTTATATATAAATAATATACATGTATATATATATGTGTGTGTGTGTGTGTGTGTGTGTGCGTGTTTTTGTATATTTTCTTTTTCCTATTTGCTTTTCCGCATTGTAAAATTTGGCAGGCGGGCAATAAAAACAAAAGTAAAGCCACAGCCGCCGACCAAGGGCAGTGCCCACCGATGGCTACTCCGGTCTTGTTTGCTGTTGACAGCTAGACAAATGCGGAGCGGGAGGGGAGGGGCGGTGGTGAATAGGTAGGAAGTTGAAAATTGAAGAGCCGGGCCGAGCTGGTGAGCTGGTGAGCTGGTGAGCTGGGCAGTTGGCGAAGTGAAGACCACAGCCTGAAACTGACTGTGGGCCAACTGCAGGCGTGAACATAAATTTCAGGCATCAGTGAGCCTCCACGTCAGTTGGGCCTTCGGCAATTCCGGATGCATGCCGCTGCTGGCCAGGCTCTGGTAATGGCTAAAAGTGCCAAAGTTTATTATTAAATTATGCTGACGGATAAAATTCTGGAAGAAAAATCAATTTCGCATATCCATCCCACCGTACATCTCCTGGGCCGTGGGCAGAGTGTGTGCTTGTCCTGCGAATGAACCCAACTAATCAAATTAAGTTTATTTTTGTAGGAGCGAATTTTACCCGTTCAAAATTTCAGGCCACCTCCTGCTCCTCCTCCTTCTCCTACTCTTCCCCAGCCACAAGCCACCCCCAAGAGACCAGCCACAAAAACTCAAAACTCGGTACGCCGAACCAGAGCCAAGAACCCAGAGCTCAGGACCCAGAACCCAAGGACCCAGGACCCAAATTGTTGGTCCACACAAATTACTGAAAATTCGATGCTGGTAATCGAATATTTCAGTCAATCGATGTACCCAGATCCGGCCAAGGGTCCTGCAAATCGATCGATCCTTTGAATTCTGTCAAGTCTATTTTTCAAATGTATGCGACCAAAATAGCAGCAGGAGCAACCAAAATACACGTGCTCGACGTTCTCCAAGTTGAAAAACTACACATGCGGATAGAAGGAGAAATGAAGAGAGAGAGAGAGAGAGAGAGAGAGAGAGAGGGGGAGAGAGAGAGAAAGAGAAAGGAAAGAGGGAGCGAGTTTTCTTTATAGAATTACTTCTGCCGCAATAAGTTTTCCAGACGAACGAACCGCTGATGGAGTCGCTTTGGCCGAGGTGGCACTCAGTGTGTGTGTCTGGTATTGTTCCCTGGAGTCCTTGCAGCCCCTGCGGCCATGCGTCATTCTGAATGGATATCCATTCATTGATTTGCCTTCTCCATGGCCAACTAGCGCTGAATAGGTGTACCCCAGCAGAAGGGAGACGCGGGCTGAGGAGGTGCACATTTGCTGAGCTATTAAAAGCGCTTGTAAGTCACCTGCATAGCTCGGCGGTTGTTCTTGCTTTTGTTTCTGCAGTTGTTGTTTTTGTTGTTGTTGTTACTTTTTTTATATATTGTTGTTGTTGCTGCTGCTGCTGTAGCTGTTGCTACTCTGCCAAGTTGCCAAGTGGCTGTGTGATTGACCAATGAAGTAGCGTGCCGCATAAGACTGGAAGGTGTGGCTGGACCGCACGTTGCTTCCATGTCCTTGCATATTGTCGACATCGATGTGAATGTAAGTGTGTGTGTGTGAGTGTGAGTGTATGAATGTGTATGTGAATGTGAGTGTGACTGTGAGTGTGAGTGTGAGTGTGAGTGTGAATGTGGATGTTCATGTTGATGGCGATGTTGATGGTGATGTCTTGACCATCGCTGTGCTAATAAATTACAGACGTTGGATGTCCAAGAGGCAGGACCTCGGACCGATGCGGATCTGAGCACAGCTCCATGGCCGACGTCACTTGGCGGATGATTAATTACAGTTAATTGTAATTTATATGTGCCGCCAACGACGCTCACTTTCAATGGCCACTCGTAATGGTTACAAGGATGACCCGCAAGTCAGTCGCATCCTTGGGCAATTTTCATTGAAATGTAATCCGCTTGTAAAGGTCCTTTTGTTCAGTCTAATTGCCAATTTAGTCGCTAGATTTTTAAAGTTGTTTCACAATTATTTCCATTAGCTTTCCATAGACCAGTGGGTGGCTATCCTTGGCTTTGGTTTCTGTCCTGCCCTGGCCTATCCTGGCATGGCCAGTGGCATGTCCTGCAAGTTGAATCTCCTATAATTATTTCCCAATGTCTGGCGCTAGCTGCTGGTCAGCTAAGCAATTCCAATGCTCCAGGGTCTTTCCTCCGAGTCTGTGTTTATATGCGTGTATGTGTGTGTGCATGTGTTCGTGCATGTGTCTGATGTGTGTGTGGGGGGGTGTGTGTGTGTGATTGAGTGTGGCGAATAATTTGCTTGAAATAAATCATGAAAATGTTGTCTTAGCCATCCCAGGATCGCCTCAGCCATCCTGTTGCTGCCGAGGCTACGCACATTTATCAACTTGGCTAATAACAACGATGCGTCAAGTGGTCCACTTTGACCTTTGGCAAGGAGTTGGCTTTTAAGGCGTTTTGGCCAATTCATGGGCTGGCGGGCTAGGAAAATCAATTGAATGTGATTTGAATTGCTTGCGGTGAAGGCGGAATACGTAATTGCAACGGTTGAGCTAGAAAGCTCAATAAGCCGGCTATCCTTGCGTTATCCTTAGACAATTATTTAAAATTCCTGCAGTAATTGATTTGATTACAAGCAAATTGATTTGCAACGAAGCAAATTAATTGTCCGCAACTTTCACAAAACATTTACTATTATGGGCATTATCCTGTCTCCGACGTTTGCAGGACTTGTGTAAGTCTGCCTGAATTCCTTCTGCTTTGGTTTGACTTTGGCTTTGGCTTCGGCCTTGTGGTCAGCAATAAACCAATCAATGAGCATCATTAAAAACTTTTTCACACGGATTTCTCCCCTTCAGCCTCGTCCTTACAGGACTTTTCCACTTAAAATTAAATAAATTACTCGCTCGAAAGTTTGAACGGATGATGGGGAAATATGAGGGAAGAATTTGTTAAAGCTTAAAAAGTTAAGCCGAATTTTATCAGAATCGGGAGAAAGAAATAAAATGGAGAGATTCTCTTCAAGGTGTAGAAATATTGTAGGTTATTAATCCTTTTTCAGTGTCCTTGTTATCAACTCATTAAGTGATTCTTGAGGCATTAATGGAGCGTTAATTTTTTACCTTAGTTGACCATCATTTGACTTGCCATTGCAAGTCCTTTAACTAATTTTTCTCAGGGTTAATTTTTAATTTGTAAATATTCTATATAAATTAAAAATTTATTTAATATTTTTAATTTTAATTTTTTATGAAGATAATTTATTGTTGAAATTCCTTTAGGATATATTTTAATATTAATAGAGAAATTTAGCGATACTTTCAAAGCTCATTTCATAATTTATATTAATTTTATTCATCTATTAAATATAAAAAATTTGAATAATATAATTATAAAAAAAAAAGTTTTTTTATTTTAACATTAGTTTCTTTTTTTTTTAATTAAGCATTAATCGATTGATTTGCTTAATTAAAAACTTTATCAGCTTCCTGAGACTCAAACATTTTTAAAGCCTTTGCTTTTGATTTCTATCTATAACTTCTCATCCTTTAGCTTCTAAAATCCTCAACTCCCAAATGTCCTTAAAGTTACAGGACTTTTATATATGATATATAGATATATTATATTAATTAAAGTATATATGATGATCCTTACTATCAATGCAGATATAAAAATTAGTCAATAAATTACTTTTATCTGCTTCCTTGTGGTTAGGTATGTCCTTTTTTCTTACTAATAATTCAATATTTGGTATGTCCTTATTTGTACATAATAAATGGTCTTTAATCTCTTGTTCGGACTTTCAATGTAAAAGTGGCTTTTCTTCCGTATTTTAAATTTGTCTCTGCATAAAATTGAGGTCTTAAGTCATCAACTGCTCAGGCGTCCATTTGGGCTTTTATAGAGGGAATTTATATGGAGTGTGCGGTATATGTATATATATATATATATATACATACATATATATGTATATATGTATTTATGTATATATAAACTCACAAATGAATGCAGTCCTTTGTTGGACTCCTTCTGTCAAAACTGCAATGCCCCAGGCACTGGCAGTCGAATTGTTCGAGAGAAATGCAAAACTTAATTGCAACCATCGCATGTGGCATGACCGAGTTGGGGGGCGACTTCTCGGACCACAGCTTGGGGAATGCATACACACATATACAAATAAATATATATATATATATATATACGTATATATATATGTGTATATGTATATCCAGTGGTATATCCAGCCTTCAGATTTGGCTTATAGACGAGTTTTTGGCACTGCACTTCACTTAACGTTCGCGCGCTTTTGATGAATGAATCCTGAAACGCCTGTCTCAACGCCTACCACGCTCTGCCACGCCCAGTGTTTTATTTTCGATTTTTCTTACTTTTCATTATTTTTCTATTTTTCTTGTTATTTTCAATTTATGCGTCGCTCTTTTATTTTATTGTTTTTTCTTTGCTGTTTGCAATGTTTTCCTTTGCTGCGGCAAAAAATATATTCGAGGCGTTGCTCGCTGCAATTTTCATGTCACGTGCCACGCCCAAACCACATACGCCCACTCCCACTCCAAAGGCAACGTTTTTATTCCTCTCTATTTTTTTTATTTTAATGGCTTGTAAATTGTTTAAAAGCGGATTCCATACACAAACGTGTCATTAATTACCAGTTAAAAGCCAAAATCTGTTAATTCCCATAGACGAGGATATTGCTTATGGCATCGGAAATGTCCTTTGTCGTCCTACTGTCTGGTTTATTTTAAATTAATTGAGTTTTGCACAGCTTTTGTGAATTCAAGTCAAAAAGTTTAAATAGAATTATTTGACAATGAATTTGACACAATAAAATTAAAATTGTCTCTGTTTGGCGAGCGAATTAAAAGGATAATCAATTAAAAAAATACTGGGAAATTTAATTAGAATGGAGAAACTTTCGACGCACAGAAGGCTCTTATATATTTTTACTCTCTATGGGTATTTTTTAGTAGTCGAAGGACAACTATATAAATGCCTAAAAATAATAAAAAAAATAAAAAAAAAAATAAAAATAAAAAATAAAAATTACTTCTATTTTTCAGTCCTTATAAGGATATTAAGCTTTAATGACTCCCCCTCCATTTGTGTAAAGTACTCAATGGCGCCTTTGAATCTCTGAAAACAAGCGTTGTCTTTCAGGAAGCAGTCTGCAAATTTTCTTGCTCTAAGTATCCAGGTTTGTGCAGTGACGCTCATTGAACCAACGAAGGACATTCCTTAGTCTCTGTGAATTAAAAAATTCCTTGTGGAAACTGGACCAAAGCTACGCGAAACTTTAATTTGAAGTCTCTGCAAAAATGTGAATGTTTCAAGTCACTCGACTTGTCAAACTATGCAAATCAAGTAGCAACCAGTGGACGAGTATGAAAGGACCTCATCTGTTGTAATTTTGAACTTCACTGCATCCTAGCAAGGATACAACAGCTCGGATGTTGAAAGCTGCAGTTCACTTAGACGATTCATCTGAATGCTTTATCCTTTTCGTGCATTCGGCTGGAAAATAAGGATTTTGGTACATGATTTATTTATCAGTTCATGACTAGAAATCCTAAGGATAATTTAAGCAACCTATAAATTGCTTACAAATATCCTGTAGCTTGTTGATTCAAAAAGTCCCTACAATTAGCGGCTGTTTCTCTAGAACCTTGCATACAATCTTGTTATCCTGATATTTCTGAACTTTTATATATTAAATTTGCTTCCCACTCGGTGATCCTTAGAATCGAGAGAAAAAACCTTAAGTGCACTCCAAGTTTGCAATCCTTTCTCATTGCTTCGGTCCTTAATTAGGCAGTTCTCTTTTGAAGGCACACGATTATCCTGCAGTACCCAATACCACGCCGCATGTCATTTTTTCTAGCTGTCAAATTATGTTCTCTGCCCTCTATGAGATAAATCCTTATATCCTGTAACTAAAGTTCTACAAATCTGGGATTTAATTCGCTTCAGTTTTTGGCATCAGCAAAATGGAAAATTTTTCTAAATATTTTTCATTGCGGTTTAAAGTTTAACTGTCACTTGACAACTGCGCGTGTCAAAAAAAAAAAGAAAAAAATAAAAAATAAAACACTGGTCAACATGGGTTAACAAGTTTTGCCTTTGGTTTTTGAAAAAGGATGCGTCTGCAGTGGCAGATAACACGAAATTGTCAAATGTCAAAATTGTCTGAAATGCTCAACATGTCGAATGCTAAATCAACACTTGCAGCTGCTGTGGGTGGTGCAGCAGAGTGGGCGGGCGGTGGTTGGCTGGGTGGGCGGATAACTGAAAGGGTGACTGAGAGGGTGGCAGACAGGGTGGCTGGGGAGCATGACTGTGAGGTTAACTGGATGGTGGCTGGTCTGAGGACTCGGAGGAGAATTGCGCTGGTGGCCCAGTGGTTGAGGGGGGTGAGTGGGTGAGTGGGTGGGTGGGTGACTGAGTAACCAGTGGGCTGCCAACGTTTGTTGCTGTCACCAAACCAATCAGGGAGCCATATGGAGAGCACAGGACATCTGAAGCGCAATAGTTTAATGGCCATACAATTGACATAAAAGTTGACACATTCTATGCAGAGTTTATTTTATTTCGTCCTTTTTTTTTTTTTTTTTTTGCCTTCGAAGCGAGCAAAGCGTCAACGTGTTGCAAAGGATCTCCCAGAGTGGAGTTGCATTTTGCGCAATATTTACAGAACTAAGACCCAGCCAGGACAGAGCAGTGCAGGCAGACAGGACATGCAGTCAGGCAGGTGGACACACAGACAGCCGGACATAGAGACTGCGGACGTGCAGATGGTGCAATGTTGCATTTTTATATCAAACAGACATACGGCTCCTTCGCACCCGACTTTCCATTGCTTGAACTCGAACTGCAATGTGTGCGCCATTAATGCAAATGTCTATGAGAATTCCGGATACGGAAATGGCAATGTCATTGCTAATGGCAATATGGAGAGATGTCTCCTCCAGCAGTCGGGCAACAGATGCACTCCCAACTTTGGGTGCACACTTCGAACATATCAGAAACTCTTGAAAACTTTAAGTTTTTAAACCTACCACATATCTCATACGCACACACACATACACACACATTCACACATATACACTAAGATGTACCTTTGTTTACTCTTTTGTAACTACGATTGAGTTGTAACTGTTAACTAAATGAATGTAAATAAAAGAGGAGAAACTCTGCTTGAAGAACTTGAGGAGAGGCGCGTAGCTCAGCCAAATGGCTAGAAAAAACCAAAGAGAATAGTTAATACAATTAATAGGATAAGTGCAACAGCATATACAGTACATAATGATATCCTGATATGATATGATATGAATTCCTTGAGATAAATACTACTAGACAGAATTTCTCATAACATAAGTGTGTGTATAATTAATTAACTAAGCAATTAATTAAATGTGTGTATCATAATGTACCTAGAGCTAGATCTACTCCTAACTCTAAGCTAACGGCTCTTTTGTACCTCTTGCTCCCCACTTTCGAATTTATTGACGATGATGATGATGATGATGATTATCCCTGTTATAATGCTAAGTATAACTTAAAGACAACTGCAACAACAACAACAACAACAAGAGATAGAAGATTCACTTTTTGCAGTTATTGTCTGAGAGGAGGAAAAAAAATGAATTTTAATGCTTAAACCGATGCACACGTTGAAAATAGGTTACAATTATGCTAAAAGCATTTAATAGGTTTAAGTTCACCTAACGGTAAAACACTTAGCTCTAACGATATTATTTCGACCACAAATTTATTGTAAATTATTGATTGGATTTATATAAATACTCGTACATACAAGTAACACACACACACACACACGCGCGCATACATACAAACATACACACACTTAGGCGATATATACATGTATGTGTGTTAATAAAACTGTAGTCGGAAATTGTAGTTCATTGTTACTGTCTAATAGCTAATCAACCACACACACACACACACACACACACACACGCACACCATCAAACATGTACCCCAATATATATTATAATATATATATATATATATATACATGCATATATATATATTTATATGTGTATTGTACATGGTGTAAGTGTGTGCGTTCCGTGTGCATAGATTAAACATATAATCAAGCGAAAGTTACAACTACATAAACAAACTGTAATAGACAAAGCAGCTAGCTGTAAGTGTATGTGTATATGTCTCGAATTGTTACCCTAGCTGTACTCGGCACCGCTCCCTCTCACTGTTCACCTTCCCCCTTCCCCCTTCCATCTTTCATCTTCTCCCATTTCCATCTTCCCCCCTTTTCCCCAACCACCTGTTATTCTAGCCCTTCCCATCATCCAGGGTTCATTTCAGCATTTGAACAACCCCCACATTAGTCTGAATTCTAACTGTTGTTTTCCTTCTACAAATTAAATTATCGATAATTATCAATTGTAAATTTCAAGCTAATTGTTAAGTTAAAAACATACTGAGAATTACTTAAATAAATACAAAATATATGAATAAGTTAATCAATCGAATTTTCAATTGAATTTGGGAAAGGACAAATCGGAGTCTGGGGCACAGGTAAGTAATAATATAAAGGTAAAAAATTGTAACTTTGTCCTTTAATAAAATTATTTATTTTTTACTTAGGTAATAGAAAGTATAATAAAAATGAATCCAAGCATTAAACTATATTTAATTTATTTTTTTACTTTTTATTTTTTTTAATAATAAATAATTATTTATTTTCTAAGTCTTTAAAAATTATTTTTAATTTATTATTATTATTATTATTATTATTTAATTTAAGTGTTTAAAACTTATCAATATATTTCTTAATATTTAAATAAAATTTTTATAAATATCGTACTTAGTTTAATATTTTTATATAAAAAATCTAGCTAAATTATATAAAAAATATATTTTCTTTTATTATACAATTTTTAAATTACATCATTTTATTATTATTTTTTTTTTTAATAATAGATTACTCATAAAATGTAGCCTTAGGAATTATACAACACATAAAATTTAAATTTCAAACATTTCTTATTTTTAATCTTGTCAGTCCGACATTTAAGTCCTTCGCAATGATAATCTCTTAGTTGAATTTTACTTTTATTAACATTAAGCTATTTTTAAATAATAATAATAAACAATGAATAATTTTTTAATTTGTTTAATAAATCATATGGCTTACAGCTTTTAGGACCCTTTAAAATTCAACAAATCGGAGACTTTTTTTGTTTAAATGGATTGCAGAATCCATAAGCCCGAGGATTAAAAAATTTCAAAATTAAATAATTCGTTTAAAAACAAAATCCATCGTAGAAACTCACATAGAAAAAGAAATTAGGCTTTAAATTTTATTATTTGGACAGATGAGCTATGAAAAATGTTGTACATAAACTTCGAAATGAAAATGCTTTGCTCCAACTGCAGAAACAAATTCCTTAATATCAGAGGCTATGATTGACGTTGAATTCTGAATATTCTAATGTAACAGGATAACAGATATAAGGATGGAATTAAATAAATAATATTCTATTTATTTTATTAGAAATTGTAGTAAATAAATAATCGCTCCATTCATTTAAATATTTTTGGTTGCAGCCTCCGCTAACTTCAATTCCAAGACAAACATTTCCTAGGGTATCGCCATGTTTGGTTTGGTTCCCTGCTAAATTTTTCATCTTCTTCTTGTTTTCTTTCTCTTCTTGTTTTGCTATTTGGGAATTTTATATTTCAGCTCATGTGGGTAATGTTTTTTATTAAAATTCGTTGCTCACTTTAATGCGATGTGCACTCGCATTGCCTTGAGGTTATTTGTGGGTATTATATATATTTTTGCTGGCTTTGGCTTTGTTGGTTTTAATCCGATTGCCAAAAAGTTGAAATTTTGACGATTTCCAGACTTTAATGCAAATTCCTAAAACCCAAGAAAATCCTTCTGTAAATGCTAGAAATATTGAATTTGGACTTCATTTGGCCAAGATATCGACAGAAATTGTTTGAAATCTTAATGTCATTTCTCTCATGTAATGATATCCTGCCAACTCGTATGTCCTGTCGGCTCTGATATCATTTTGGCTCCGTTCTCCTGTTGATAGAAACGTTTGTAGCATCTATTTAACTGCTGATCAATGGTTACTGCATGTTAAAATTGCATTTACAGTTTGAAAGCCACTGGGATTTTCTTCTACTTGGCAAAAATAATAAAGTGCATGGTACAATAATATAATTTTCTTTGTACTTAAATCCTTTTTAGCGACTATATCGTCTGACGTTCGTTATCCTGGTTATCCGTGTTATCCTTTAACATAGATTTTAGTTAGAAGAGTCCTTGAAAAATCATCGTCAAATTGCAGTACAATTGACTCAAAGATGGCACATCTTTGAGCTCTAGTCCTTTAATATCCTTTCGATTTAAAAAAGGATTTCCATTTTTATACTCCTGAGAAGCCACTCTATCGAATGGCATTCAAGGATTTTCAGGATCTTTCAAAAAATTTTCGAATTTTTATTGTCAAGGGGGAAGCATGCAAAATGTGTCACAAAAACACAAAAAGGACAATAACTTAGCCATTTTAAGAAATTTCTTCATTTCCTTTTGCACAAAGGTGCAACTTAAACTCCAAAATCTAAATAAAGTGTTAAAAGGACGAAAAGTCCTTTAAAACTCCCATATTGCAGGATATTTAGTTAATTTAAAAACGAGCGATATCCCAGGAATGTCCTTGCAGATCATGACCAATTATATGTTGAATAAATTGTAGAAGCAAGGACTAAAATCTAACCAAAGGACATCCGGTTCGGACTAACGGTTCTCGAGATATTAACAATTTGTTGACGTTCGATTGTTTCAAGCGCGCCCCGGGACGAAAATTTTCCAAGTCAATGAAGTCTAGATAAGCTCATTATCCTTGAATGCCACTCGATAGAGGTGCTCCTTGAGATTCTAACGCACTGATTTTTTTTCAAATCCGTACCAATACAGCCGAGTTAGATCCTTTCTATTGTGCAGTGTAGCCCTGTTCAGAAAAAGATCCCCCCTAAAAGTATGCTACAAATTTTGGACGCTGATCTTTATTTTTTTTTTTTTTAACAAATATTTATTTCGCCGGAAACTGTTCAGTCTTTTGAACTTGGCCAGGCGCTTAAAAAAGGAAAAGGAAGTATGGATACAAAGTAGCCTTATAGTTAATTAACCTAACTTATTATATATATAATCCTATTAATGTGGGATGTATTCTCTTTAGTTTACGAGATCTTAGTGGCTCAAGGATGCTGATCTCGGTGATCGATGCGAGATTTCGACATGGACAAGAGCCTTTAAAAGACAGCCACTGATACAATCACCCATTCTGTCATTTTGGCTCCGTTATCCTGTCGATAGAAATACTTGTAACATATATTTAACTGCTGATCAATGGTTACTGCTTGTTAAAATTGCATTTACAGTTTGAAAGCCACTGGGATTTTCTTCTACTTGGCAAAAATAATAAAGTGCATAGTATAATAATATAATTTTCTTTGTACTTAAATCCTTTTTAGCGACTATATCGTCTGACGTTCGTTATCCTGGTTATCCTTGTTATCCTTTAACATAGATTTTAGTTAGAAGAGTCCTTGAAAAATCATCGTCAAATTGCAGTACAATTGACTCAAAAATGGCACATCTTTGAGCTCTAGTCCTTTAATATCCTTTCGATTTAAAAAAGGATTTCCATTTTTATACTCCTGAGAAGCCACTCTATCGAATGGCATTCAAGGATTTTCAGGATCTTTCAAAAAATTTTCGAATTTTTATTGTCAAGGGGGAAGCATGCAAAATGTGTCACAAAAACACAAAAAGGACAATAACTTAGCCATTTTAAGAAATTTCTTCATTTCCTTTTGCACAAAGGTGCAACTTAAACTCCAAAATCTAAATAAAGTGTTAAAAGGACGAAAAGTCCTTTAAAACTCCCATATTGCAGGATATTTAGTTAATTTAAAAACGAGCGATATCCCAGGAATGTCCTTGCAGATCATGACCAATTATATGTTGAATAAATTGTAGAAGCAAGGACTAAAATCTAACCAAAGGACATCCGGTTCGGACTAACGGTTCTCGAGATATTAACAATTTGTTGACGTTCGATTGTTTCAAGCGCGCCCCGGGACGAAAATTTTCCAAGTCAATGAAGTCTAGATAAGCTCATTATCCTTGAATGCCACTCGATAGAGGTGCTCCTTGAGATTCTAACGCACTGATTTTTTTTCAAATCCGTACCAATACAGCCGAGTTAGATCCTTTCTATTGTGCAGTGTAGCCCTGTTCAGAAAAAGATCCCCCCTAAAAGTATGCTACAAATTTTGGACGCTGATCTTTATTTTTTTTTTTTTTAACAAATATTTATTTCGCCGGAAACTGTTCAGTCTTTTGAACTTGGCCAGGCGCTTAAAAAAGGAAAAGGAAGTATGGATACAAAGTAGCCTTATAGTTAATTAACCTAACTAAATTTTCGAATTTTTATTGTCAAGGGGGAAGCATGCAAAATGCGTCACAAAAACACAAAAAGGATAATAACTTGGTCATTTTAAGGACTTTTTTCATCTCCTTTTGCACAAAGGTGCAACTTAAACTCCAAAATCTAAATAAAGTGTTAAAAGGACGAAAAGTCCTTTAAAACTCCCATATTGCAGGATATTTAGTTTATTTAAAAACGAGCGATATCCCAGGAATATCCTTGCGGATCCTGGCCAATTATATGTTAAATAAATTGTATAAGCAAGGACTAAAATCTGGCCAAAGGACATCCGGATCCGACTAACGGTTCTCGAGAAATTAACAATTTCTTCACGTTCGGTTGTTTCAAGCGCGCCCCGGGACGAAAATTTTCCAAGTCAATGAAGTCTAGATAAGCCCATTATCCTTGAATGCCATTCGATAGAGGTGCTCCTTTCAATTGTAACGCACTGACTTTTTTTCAAATACGTACCAATACAGCCGAGTTAGATCTTTTCTATTGTGCAGTGTAGCCCTGGAAAGTAGGCAGCAGATTTTGTTGAATTTCACAACAGTTCAGAAAAACCCCTCCCTAGGTATACGGCTTATGAGGCTGTGGGGTCGACGTCTGTTAATATGTTGTCCTGGGCGTGTTGTTGTCAGCCTATTGGCCAACCTGTTGCTGTGATTCATAATGCGGCTATTATATCGACTAGAGTGAAAATTAATTTGCTGGAATACTGTGGAGAGATTCAGGTCTTTGTGCAACATTTTGTTCTTGATGTACCAATCGCATCCAATGATTAGCCTGAGCAATTTGTTTTGCGCTACTTGAATGTGCTTAATTTGGCTATCGCAAGCAAGCCCCCAAATTTGACAACCATATAGCCAAATTGGGGCAATTATTTGCCTATATACTGTCATCTTGTTGCTGAGGGACAACTTACTTTTTGGACCTAGCAGCCAATAGTGTTTTGCTACTGCGGCCCTAATCCTTGTCTTCAGCACTCTAACGTGGGCTGCGAATGTGAGCCGCCCGTCCAGGATGATCCCTAGATATCTTGCTTGATTGGCCTGCTGGACTGGCACTTCATCTAGTAAGATTTTTGGCGGTGAATTCCTTTTTAAGGTGAAGCATACGTTTGCACATTTTTCTTTGTTTATAGCTATGTTCCATCGTCTAGCCCACTCTTCAAACGATGCTGCATACTCTTGTATGCCATCTGCAGCTTCATGTTCACATTTAGCCCTATATGTGACGCATACGTCATCAGCAAACGTGGCCAGCATCATTTTTCTTTGCTGAATATTCATTTGAATGTTGGGCTGAGGCATGTCAGAAGTGTACAAGGTGTAGAGCAATGGTCCCAATACACTTCCTTGAGGTACACCTGCTTTAATATCATATTTAGTAGATATTGCCGTGAAGCTCCGCACAACAAATTTCCTGTTGGTAATATATGATTTTAAGAGCAAGAAGTAAGGCGCCGGCAGTGTGTTCTTCATTTTTGCTAGTAATCCCAAATGCCACACGCGATCGAATGCTTCTTTGACATCTAGAAACAAGGCGTTACAATATTCCTTTCCATCATAGGCTTGGAGGATTTGGTCAACAACTCTATGTAGTTGCTCAGTGGTGCTGTGTTCTGCTCTAAATCCGAACTGGTGGTCTGGAATTGTTCCCTGCGTCTCCATGATTGAAACAATCCGGGCCGCAATTAGTCTTTCAAACACCTTCGAGATCGAAGGGAGGAGACTGATCGGCCTGTGGGACGCGGGATCTCTTTCGGGCTTTCCAGGCTTGTGAATCATTGATATGATTCCCAATTTCCACTGCGCTGGAAAGTATTGCAGCCTCACTATTGCATTAAAAATTAATGACAGATAGTGAACTGCGTGGTCGGGAAGTGCTTTTAAGGTAGCGTTGCAGATCTTGTCATGGCCTGGTGCTCTGCCAGAATGCTGTCGTCTAATGATCACAGCTAGCTCGCTTGGTTCAAAAGGCTGAATTGGAAGGTCCATTTGCAGCGGTTGGTCGAGTGTATCCATCAATTCTTTTTCTCGTTGCTGACAAGTGAGTTCATTGGGCACAAATCTGCCAGCTAGGTGTTTGGCAAATGCCTCTGCCTGCTCGGCATCAGATCGACACCATGACCCATTTGCATCAACCAGAGGCGCTTTCCTGGGGCATCTTCTCTTTATTGCTCGTGTGGTCTTCCACAAGGAGTGAACTGCCTCTCTGTCCGTACCAGTATTAGCTAGCCTTTGGTCAAACCACTCTGATCGAAAATCAGCCAGCGTTCGTCTCAGCACAGTCTGCGCTCTATTCCAAGCTGCTTTGTCCACTGGATGGCGGGATCTCATCCATCTGATACGCAGTCGTCTTTTTTCTGAAATTAGCTGACGTATTTCTCTTGTTAATGGAATACCAGCAGCGGCTAATCTTTGCGATGGCTTGTGCGTAGCAACAGATGCAGCGACATTAATTTTATCGATAAAGATTTTGAGGAGATCGTCGATATCCTTGTCGGTACGTATTTCCACATTTAGATCAATTGATTGCTGTAGTAGAGACTGGAACAGATCTAAGTTTGTGTGCTTTGAGACAAGGCGCTCCACAACTGGATACTCCATTGCCGCAGCATCAAGCGTTATGATTAGTGGCAAGTGGTCGGAGCTCAGTTCGATAACAGCTCGGATAGATGCGTGGATCGCTGGAAACTGTTCAGCCTTTTGAACACGGCCAGGCGCTTAAAAAAGGGAAAGGAAGTATGGATACAAAGCATCCTTATAATTAATTTACCTAATATATACATTAACTTAACTTATTATATATATAGTATATAATTATTAATCTTATTAATTAATCCTACGAGTAGGGAGATCGGTGGGATGTATTCTCTTTAGTCTACGAGATCTTAGTGGCTCAAGGACGCTGATCTCGGTGATCGATGCGAGATTTCGACATGGAAGCTGACAAGAGCCTTTAAAAGACAGCCACTGATACAATCACCCTTTCTGAACAGCAAATTTAGTCCTATCGCCCAATCAGCCTGTTAGCAACTGTCTCTAAGGTGTCGTCCTCGGTCGGTTGATGGATGATGGTTGATGCCACCGCTTCTGGTATGCTGATAACACTGGCTCTTGCGCTCGAAGAAAGTCCAAGTGTCAACCAAGGCTCTGCTACTTCCATCCAGACTTACGCCATCCAAGTATGGGGCACTGTGTCTATGCATCTTGAAGGATTAGAGTAGTGCAATCGCTTGATGCTCAGTGCGTCACAAGCTGGGACCAAAAAAATCTCACCAGTAGTCGATATGCCGACAGGATTAAGGCACATCCTAACTCATTATTGTCCAGCCTAGCTAAGCAATTAAGCTCTCGTCGCTAAAAGAGAGTGAGAATTTATTAGTTTCAATCAATTCACAAATAAGTTGAGAATGTGGAAATTTTCAGATTTTAATGCACACTCCTAAAACCCAAAAAAATCCTTCTGTAAATGCTAGAAATATTGAATTTGGACTTCATTTGGCCAAGATATGGACTTTTGAAAATTAGAAGGGATCACGCTGGGATTGCTTTTGGCCAAAGTGTCACCGTTGGAAAATTTTAACGATTTTCAGATTTTAATACAAATTCCTAAATAACGGTACAATACAAGACTCGGAAATGAAGGAGACAGCACAACTCTGATACTGATGACTGAGGCGGAGAGTTCATCTATTTTATATTTTTATTTGACTTTTGCCACATGTTTCTAAAGGCGTATATACACAAATAGATACACATACACACATACATTTATTTTATGTGCATCTACATATACACATGTACACACACACATATACATTTCTTTGAACATTCGTTCCATTATGGGTTTTAAAAATTTGCTTTTAGCTTTTGTTCGCTTTTTTATAGAGTTTCGGCCCAAGAGATGGGAATTCTGGGCTAAAGTCGGCCAATTTCTATGAATTGAATATTTATTAGATTTCTGAACTTCTTTATATGCTGAGTGGTTTCCTTTCTTAGACGAATTTCTGTGTATTGACAATGGAGTTTTTATAAAGGTAAATTACGTTCGAATTGAATGAATATTAAAGATATAATATAGACTTACTTTTGAGTTGAAAGCTCACGAAAAAAATGTATCCTATTCATAATATTGAACATTTCTTAAAGCTCGGCTAATATTGAAAATAAATATAATTTAAATATTAAAATTGAAGCCCTTCACAGAGTCAAAGATTTTAACGCAGTGCTTGAAATTGGAACTAAAGAAGCTTCAAGGAATTTCAGTTGTAGTCAGTCAAAGCACTTTTATTAATAATAACCACAAAAGTAGCAACAACTATAAATACAACAACAACAACAATAGCTATAATAACAACAAAATTCGCTGTAAGAATATGTGTAATTCCGTTGTTCAGTTTTATGACCGCAAAGCGGAAATTAAAACTTGAACCCGCATATAGTGAGTAAGTATGCATGCGGGTGTATGTGTGTGTGTGTGTGGGTGGTTGTGTATTTGTGCTGTTGTCCCTATTGAATCCATTGAATGCTGTTGCTCATTATTTTGCTGAATGCTTTGTGTCGGCGCCCGAAATTGAATTCTCGTCAACATTCTTTCCATTTCTCCGAACTTTTTACTTTTACAGGAGACGCTGGCACTTGAACCACCAAAGGGTTTCCCATGAATGAGGCATCCATTCATCTCGTCGTGGATGTCAGTTAACATCTGATGATGGGAATGAGGGGATAAGTTTGACTGAATGTTCACTAAATTTGACTGCGACTCAGACACCGAATATATATTTTTGGGAATGCAAACATTCCAAAAACACTTTGATATTTAAGGTTTGTACTTTTTAAACAAGATTTGCATTTCCATTACAAGAAATCTAATAAAGTTTTATCTAACATGTCAACTTCAGTTAAACTTTTACTTTTAAAACTGCCTTCTAACTCTCTAAGCCGATTGAAACATGGCGTAAAAGTTTCATTGCCAGATAAACAGTCGCCAAGTTAATTGACGCCATATGTTAAGGGCTCTAAAGGATTTTGAAGAAAACGTCTGGGACACAGCTGAATAAAATCCTTAGCCGACTTATGATCGACTTAAAAGGGATTAAGAGTTTTATTAACAAATATTCATTTATAAATTATTCACAAAATTCAAAATTCATTCCAAATGTCAAGTAGCACATATGTTCGTTTATTTTAAAACAATATCTAACAGACTCTTGTTGAACTCTTATTAAAATAATTCACAAGACCTTAGCACACCCAACACATTACTCCTTTAATATTACTTTATCAAATAAATTGAAATTGTATATTTATTTATTAAAAACATCAGAATAAAATAATAAGGATTCATACATCCCAATTTAAACATTTGAATATCGATATTAAATCGACAAGTGGATCATTTCAGTGGTGGCATGTCGATAGGCGGCCATTTAATAAACAGGAAGCGGTTTCTAGCGGTGCTGGCAGCCATTTTGTTTTATACTGATCACAGAGCAGCAAATTTGCTATTGTAATGTACTAAACGTTTTTGTGAAAAATGCATACTGTACGTGCATCGCCTTAAAGTGTTCACTGTACAGAATACAATACTTAAAAAATGGAACAAAAGAAGCACCCAACAAGGGCCGTACGTCAGGTGGTTGAACACAATACAATAAGAAGTTCAGGATTAATCAGCAGTTGTAGGTGGACAAATGTGTTATCACAAAAAAGTAATAGAATTGCGCAATAAAGTAAACGAAATAAATTTATTCCCACACACACACAGACACAGACACAGACACACTCAGACAAAGGACAAAGAATAACTGAAACAATGCAAGAAGCAACTGCAATGTGGAAAATGTACCAAAGCCAGCTATACACGCTTGTTAAACACAAATTGCCTTTTGAGAGAGAAATGTACCACCGATAAAAGACAGTACCCATTTGGTACTTAAGTACGAAATGTAGCGATGTAATTTTTAACGACTGAAGTCGGCGCAGATTTTATTTTATAGAATAAAAATATATATAAGCAAGGGTACATTTTATTTGTAAGGCTTTAAGGCTTAAGGCAGCTTCATACATTGTTCCTGTAAATGTCCATAAGGTTTAACGAAACTTAAAGTTAGATATCGGACTAATTGTGTCTTTAAAAGAAATATATAAAAAATGGAATATCAAAGTTTTCAAAGCTATTATTTTTTTTGTTTAAACCTATATGCATTGTACCAATTCTGATAACATAACAGACTCTCTTAAATGTAGTAACTACATATTTGTATATATTTTTTATTTTAATTTAAAGAGGGCGTAGCTTATGACTAATCTATGTACTTAGTTCAGTCCAATCTATCCCACAATTTTGAAAAATAGTTTAATATATTTTCATTCTCTAAGATATTTAATTTTTATGATTTAAAGCGTAAGCGTATTTTAAAATTAGAGCTATAACCGTTCGTATTATATATATTTAACTTTATTTTTGGCTTATCCTTAATTTTGTGGCTTTTATAAATAAAAAAATTCAAACTATTTTTTTTTTAAATAATATTAAATATATATATAATAAAATAAAATATATAATGTATATAATATAATGTATAAAATATATATTTTATATATATAGATTTTTAAAAAATAAAACAGTTCCAACCCATCGTAAATTTTTTTTTTAAATGTCCTCAAACTATTTTCAAACGAACTTAAAGCAAAAAAGTAGAACTTTTTGCATTGCTGGACGTCAAAAAAGACTGTGCATATTGAATTAAATTATATCATTGATAAAATCGATGGCATCGATGGCTGATAAAAAGTTTGCCATTGAAAAATCAAAGCTGGAATTGAATAAATTTCATTGGACGTGGCAGCGACAGGTGCAGATGTCTCTCTGGATGGCTGAACGACAGCCGAAGATGAAAGTGCTCGGGCATGGAAATCAATAAAAGGTTCAAATACTAAAAGAATTTATCCAAATTTAGATATTGACACAGTGATCAACCTTTTAATAGAGAAATAAAAAAAACTCAAAACCAAATCAAATTAAATGAATGTCTACATGTATATGTGTATAGGTATATATGTATGTGTGCGTATCTAGTTGACAGTAAGGTCAACGACAGGAATATTTGGAAATTTGCGCACCAACGGCTTCTAACTAGTAGCTTCAAATCCCCCCCAACGATTTCCATTTAGTTGACAGCCTTAAGCTGCGCCAGTTTAAGCTATTTCTGATTTATTAGAAGAACAGGCAGGAGGCAGCAGGCAGCAGGCAACGGGCAACGGGCAACTCTGTGGCTCCTTTAAATGATTTGCAAACATATTTCAAACGCTTTTAATGGGACTGCCCATTTGTCTACCAGCAGCAAGAGCTGTTTGTGGTGCGCCATAGACGAGGCCACAAGCATGCACTTTACCGTTTGCAAGGGACTCTATTGAGTATGGAGTGCAGGCTGTCTGGTTTAAGGTGTGGAGTTGGACAATGAAGGTGAACTACTAAATGGGAAAGCATTTGTGACCCCTTCTCCCCCCACCCACCATTGCCATCCCTCTTCACCTTCTTTATTTGGGATGTAAACTTGCACACTACGTGCATATTTCACAACCATTTTAACAAAGGTATTTACTCATTCTTCTCATTTTCAAAGCTGCTGCAACGAATGAGTGTGTGCTCGTTATTTACCCTCTAAAAAAAGTTATTATCATGTATAAAAAAAATACGAGCAACTTGTTTAGTGGCCGTTAAAAAACTTTATCCCTTTTTACATGCTTTTCTGGTAGAAGCAGAGAAGGCGTAAAGCTCGCGTCATATTGTATGAAGATATATCGATAATTTAACTGGAGGGAAAAGTCCTTTATTCAACTACAATTATTCAAATATATTTTTTAATAATTGAAGCTAATCAACTCATACTTAAATATATATTTATAAGCTAAAACAACAAAACGTAATTACTTTTTAAATCCACGTTGTGATCGCAAGCCAATGCAATGAAAAGTTATCGATAAATTCTTAAAGCAAAGCAAAGCATAACTTGTGACGCTCCTGACGTTATTTTCATTTAATTTAACAATTTATGTTTAAAATATTTATATGGTATATTTAAGTCGAACATTTTCAGTTCATTCTTATTTATTGCGTTGAGCAGAGTTTCTGAGATGATTGAAGTTGAGTTTGAAATGCTTTGGGGTAATAAATGCCTTTGGCTAGTTGCATGTCCATGCATTTTGTTGATCCAAGAAATAACGTAATCCTATTATTTATCAGTTGTTTTTGGGTTTCATTCACAAGCACACACCTTTACCAAAACGGAAGGACAACTGTGTATGTGTAAATGTCTACTCCTTGTAAGCATCGTGCAACAATTTTAATTGCTCGTCATTCGGCTTACTTTCCATCTCTACGTGATTTCAAAACAAAGCACTTGACTTTTGTTTTAAGGGCAACTATTAATTTTAGAAAGCAATTAAACTTAAACTAAAACTTAAACTTGAATAAATATTTGCCAGAGCTGCAGATAAATTTCACTAAATATGCAATAAATCCTTGTTTCAAACAGACTATCCACAGGTTTAATCTCTTATTTCTTAGAGGAAGAATTATTAAATGAAATTATCTTTGACACTTCACTTCGAATTTACAGGTGAGATATTCATGAACAGACAATACACACACGCTATACAAGATGTACACATACATGCATATACCATAGCTATGTATATCCTTTAAGTTTTGCTTCAGCAACTTATCAGGATTACATATACAGATAAAATGTATTTGAAGTCATAACTGTTAATTATGAATAATTTGTTATTTATTCACATAATCAATTGTTTAATATTCACATACAATATACAACTCAAATAAAAAAAATAATACTGAAGTTAATGTGATAATAAATTTTATTTTTTATAACCTCAAAAGAATTGTTAATTAGGAGACTCAGTGCATTATATGAACCTCATAAGATGTTTTTTTACTCCTGTACACAAACAAATTTTAATTTTAAAATAAAAATATAAATAATAAATTATATTTTTCATTTACTATAATTATTTGATATTTCAAAAATATGTAAAAATTATGTATTAAAAATATATATTTCTTGTATGCACCTTGACAATTTACTTAAAAAATTGAAAAAAATTACGGTCACAAATAATTTAATAAACTTAATTAATTTATACTAAACGCGTCTCTTAGTGAAAAAACTGTGTTTAAAGTCTACTCTTATTTGTAGATGTTCTTCCGACATTTAAACGGACAGACAGTCTGTCCGGAGCAAAATAAGAACTTCGCTTGATCGAATCATCTGATCCAGAATATATATATATATATATATATATACTATATAAGCTCGAACTTGCTTACTTCTGTTTGTAACAAATTTGATCACAACTTAAATATTTGCCTTAAGGATCAAATATCATTTTTTATGTCTAAATTGGAACATCTAACTTCTTGCCTTAATAGACTTTTTCACGCAGTTATAAAGGTAAAATCTCCCCTAACAGTAGGGAGGATACGTGCAGTACATGGGAGCACATGAACAGCAGCAAAGATTGTAGCAAGGATGTGGATCGTGAATTCTGCTATAAAAAGGAATGCCAGTGGCAAGGCTAACATCTCTATTTTTCAAATCATCTCCTGCACCTTTTCTAACAGGCTTAGGCTTTTTGGGTTGAGGATTATTGGGGTCCCAGGGTTTTGGAACGGCGCCTTTCTCCCTAACGTATTCCAAACCAACGCCTCTCTTTCTCGTTTCCAACTCCTTCTCAGCCTTTTGCCTCTCAGCTTCCTTGGCAGCTTCAACTGCCTTGTAGTAGTTCCTTTGCATTTTAACTGGAATGGGAGTCTTGCTGCTTCCCTTTTTCTTCTGTGATTCAAATTCCCTCATCTTTCCAAACGATACTACTTTATTGCGCGGATCCATGCGTGCTGGACTTCTAGGCACCGGATCCCAAATTTGTGCGCCATCGTCTTGCGTAAACATCACGCCATGCGGACCGCCCTGTCTCCGTCCAAAGACGCCATCCTCAAACACAGCCTCGCCTGGGGCTCCAAATGGTGTTGCTGTGTAACGAGATCCTGTCGCAGTGTCGTAGGTATGCCAATAGTTCTTGGAAGTTCCGAGGGGACTTGTAATATCCCTTCGTACCGTTTGTGTACAACGATTGTAGCTCTTCCTTTGTGGTGGGCACCTTTGAAGCATGTCGGGAGCTGGAGATATATCGAATTCGTACTCCAGCTCACTCTCACTTGTGTCAGTGAGCACTAACTGCTCCGATGCATTTTCAATTCCACGTCGATAGCCTTCAGCCTGAACAAAGTCACCAAGCTGCTGCTTCTCCGACACAGATCGGCATTCACACATCGCTATGCTTCTGTGGCAGATGCACTTCCGAAATCCCACTGCTTTCAAATAACTTTTGATATCCCTTATTATGTTCTTCTCATCACTATTAACCACTTTGAACACGATGGGCTGCGCATTCAGATGAGAACTATTGGCCGGACGAAAAGTTATGTATAGAGCGCCATCTTTTTTACTCAGATTGAGAATGGGACGTTTTTCACAGGCTGTACTTTTTCCCATTCTTTTGCTAAAGCTGCCATCTTCTTGGGGCGTATTAAGAAACAAATCCATTATTCTTTTAATGGGCCTTCGAACCGCCCCCGGACGCCAGCCATATTTGAGGGCCTCCAAGGTGGAAGACCAGTTCCAGCCATGTTTACGCGACACGCCGGTTCTTTTTTTACTCCTGACCTTCTTGACACCCTCCTTTTTGCTCAAAAGTCGCTCTTTGGGTGCATTTATGTATCTCTTTTTTCCAACCTTCTTTCCATGCTCGTTCTTTGGCTTTGGGTCGTTCTGAAGTTCTTTTGCTTTCCCTACATCCGGAACCTGTTGTTTTATACCTTCTTTAACATCCGGAACCTGTTGTTTTTTACCTTCTTTAACATTGTAGAGCTCGCGAAGTTCAGAAAATACTCGAGCTATATATGGACGAGAATCCGCCAAAAAAGTGCAATCACGAACGTCTTCCGGCTTTTTCCGATATTCACGGTCTTCGGCTTCCGCTCGGACCTTCCGAAGCAGGGATTGACCATAAGGATCATATATGTCAGGCTTTTCCCCGTTCAGGAAATCAATACAATTCTGACGTACTCTGCAATGGGCACACAACTTGTTAAACTTACAGGTACATCGACATCTATCGTTATCGTCCTCGGCCTTCTTATCCTTGTTATGGAAATAATCACAATAGTCGTCGGCATTTAGTAAGGGATTCTTTATATATTCGGCGAGAATATCGTCGACATTTGGTGCCTTTTCTGGCTTAACAACTGGAACCGGCTTAGCTCCGCACCTGGGACAAGTGGCTAGTAGTGGCAACCAGGACATATTGTTAAGGCACACTGGACAAAATTTACTCGGCTTTATTTGAAGCTGATAATTATCCACTGGAGACGCTGAGCTCTTATGTTCCAGATCTGTAGTATTCAGTGGATATGTCATAGGTTGACATTTGGCACGATCAAAACATATTTTCCTTCCTTGGTTAAGGTCAACATCCGCCGTTGTTTTTTTAAACAAGTCCTTAAACTCTTTTGTCATGTCCTATGCCCCCACAGAAAGGTTATTTAAATTATAAAGGTTAAAGGACCATCGTCTTATTGTACCCACCCTTAATTCCCTGCACATGGCATTCGAGACTGGGTCACCAGTGACAGATACGTCGGGCTCTTGGAAAAAAGTATTAATTCCGTTATTGCGGCTCATATCTAATTTCTGATGAGCATCGCCTATCAATGAAGTGAGCTCGTTCTCACAAGGATCACAGCAAGCCTTATGGACCACCTGTGAGTCGGCTAAGATAAACAAAATGTCTTCCTTATTTATGCTAGTGTCAATATTTCGACGACACTGATCCACTGGTTCCCTATCGAAAATAAGTATTAAATTAGCTCGAAAGGTAGTAAAAATAGGAGTTAATGAAGTCCTCACTCTTGAATCTCTTCACACTTTACATATATTCGACAGAGGAGATTCAATACAGCAACTCTTTCCCCCTTCCTATTAATGGTGCAGGTGAACTCAGGTGTTTGCTCTGCCATATTTGTTGCTATCACGCTAGTAAGATAATTTGGAAGCTGCACTTCACCCATTCCCAATAGGACACCCTTGTAATCCACATTCATGGTTATTCCGCAATCCTCTAAAGTTCTGGCCAGCCTTGTGGCGCTTACGAGCATTTCAATGCCGCCATTGGGTTTGAAGTCATAACTGTTTATTTGACCCTCTCTGAGCGTCAATGTACGTCCAGCAAAATTAACTTCTATACTTAATTTGTTCCACTCTTCAATAATTCTATCGAAGGACTGAAATTTAGTCACGACGCATTCGAAAACAAAAATGCATTCGTCCATTTTTTTTTAAATGTAATTTTCAAATATTCTCAGTGTATTTCAAATGCTTCGAATGATGTGGTAAAAATCAAAGAACAGCGAATTTTAAAATTAATGAATACACTTTATAAATATTAAATATTAGGCAAAATATGTTGTCGGGTGTCTTACTGACAATGCCGAATAAATAATTTCTATATAAAAGCAAAAGTTCCTTTGACCAACTTCAGTTGAAAATCCCAACTAAGTCTCAAACAGAACACGCCAGAATTATGCACAATTTGCTTTAGCAACTTATTGTTGGGTCATACAGCACTAGAGTGCTGAGTGCCACTTCAGCTGCAGATCGAAGCCAGTACACTAAGACCTCAGCGTGAGTGCATTGACCAATAAAACTAAACTAGTTTCTTCCACCCAGCTCTTAAAGTCGAAACCGCCATTTCGGTATCGTCCCGACTCCAAGTTGCTTCTCTTCTGTCAGCTGGAGCAGTTGAAGTTGCCAAATCAGGTAGCATTTTCGTGGCTGCGGGCTGAGCAGACACTCTACTTTGGAGTTACTAATTAACTGAAGGTGCAAACGACCGCAATAAGCAAAGTATTGTTAATTTATATCATTATTATAATTTTGTTTAAATAGCCACTAAAAGAGATTAGTGACTAAACAACATTTTTAAACTAATAACTGTTACTTATGAACTATTAATTATCTATTCACATATTCAATTGTTCAATATTCATATAGATTCACAGCTCGATTTGGGTACACGATGAATATTGATGGAGTTTTTCTTAGGCTTTTTGGGTTGAGGATTATTGGGATCCCAGGGTTTTGGAACGGCGCCTTTCTCCATAACATATTCCATACCAATGCCTCTCTTTCTCGTTTCCAACTCCTTCTGAGCCTTTTGCCTCTCAGCTTCCTTGGCAGCTTCAACTGCCTTGTAGTAGTTCCTTTGCATTTTAACTGGAATGGGAGTCTTGCTGCTTCCCTTTTTCTTCTGTGATTCAAATTCCCTCATCTTTCCAAACGATTCTACTTTATTGCGCGGATCCATGCGTGCTGGACTTCTAGGCACCGGATCCCAAATTTGTGCGCCATCGTCTTGCGTAAACATCACGCCATGCGGACCGCCCTGCCTCCGTCCAAAGACACCATCCTCAAACACAGCCTCGCCTGGGGCTCCAAATGGTGTTGCTGTGTAATGAGATCCTGTCGCAGTGTCGTAGGTATGCCAATATTTCTTAAAAACACCGAGGGGTCTTATAATATCCTTTCGTACCGTCTGCGTACAACGATTGTAACTCTTCTTTCGTTGTGGGCAGCTTTGAATCGTTTCGGGAACTGGAGATATATCGAATTCGTATTCCAGATCAGTCTCACTTGTGTCAGTGAGCACTAACTGCTCCGATGCATTTTCAATTCCACGTCGATAGCCTTCTGCCTGAACAAAGTCACCAAGCTGCTGCTTCTCCGACGCAGATCGGCATTCACACATCGCTATGCTCCTGTGGCAGATGCACTTTCGAAATCCCACTGCTTTCAAATAACTTTTGATATCCCTTATTATGTTCTTCTCATCGCTATTAACCACTTTGAACACGATGGGCTGCGCATTCAGATGAGAACTATTGGCCGGATGAAAAGTTATATACAGAGCGCCATCTTTTTTACTCAGATTGAGAATGGGGCGTTTTTCACAGGCTGTACTTCTTCCCATTATTGTGCTAAAGCTGCCATCTTCTTGAGGCGTATTAAGAAACAAATCCATTATCCTTTTAATGGGCTTTGGAATCGCCCCCGGACGCCAGCCATGTTTACGGGCCTCCAAGGTGGAAGACCACTTCCAGCCATGTTTACGCGGAACACAGAGACTTTCGTTGCTCCTGGACTTCTTGACATCCTCCTTTTTCCTCACAAGTCGCTCGTTGGGTGCATTTATATATCTCTTTTTTCCAACCTTCCCTTCGTGCTCATTCTTTGGCTTTTTCTCGTTCTGAAGATCTTTTGCTTTCCCTACATCCGGAACCTGTTGTTTTATACCTTCTTTAACATCCGGAACCTGTTGTTTTTTACCTTTAACATTGTAGAGCTCGCGAAGTTCAGAGAATACTCGAGCTATATATGGACGAGACTCCGCAAAAAAAGTACAATCACGAACGTCTTCCGGCTTTTTCCGATATTCACGGTCTTTGGCATCCGGTCGGCCCTTCCGGAGCAGGGATTGTCCATATGGATCATATATGTCAGGCCCTTCCCCGTTCAGGAAATCAATACAATCCTGACGTACTCTGCAGTGGGTACACAGCGTATTAAACTTGCAAGTACATCTACATTCGTCCTCGGCCTTCTTATCATTGCTATGGAAATAATCACAATAGTCGTCGGTATTCAGTAAAGGGTTCTTTATATATTCGGCGAGAATATCGTCGACATTTGGTGCCTTTTCTGGCTTAACAACTGGAACCGGCTTAGCTCCGCACCTGGGACAAGTGGCTAGTAGTGGCAACCAGGACATGTTGTTAAGGCACACTGGACAAAATTTACTTGGCTTTATTTGAAGTTGATAACTATCCACTGGAGACGCTGAGTTCTTATGTTCCAGATCTGTAGTATTCAGTGGATATGTCATAGGTTGACATTTGGTACGATCAAAACACATTTTCCTTCCTTGCTTAAGGCCAACATCCTCAGTTGTTTGGTCAATCAAGTCCCCAAACTCCTTCGCCATGTCCTATGCACCCAACGAAAAGGTATTTAAGTTATACAGGTTGAAGGACCCTCATCTTATAGTACCCACCCTTAATTCCCTGCACATGGCATTCGAGACTGGGTCACCAGTGACAGATACGTCGGGCTCTTGGAAAAAAGTATTAATTCCGTTATAGCGGCTCATATCTAATTTCTGATGCGCATCGCCTATCAATGGAGTGAGCTCGTCCTCGCAAGGATCACAACAAGCCTTATGGACCACCTGTGAGTCGCCTAAGATAAATAGGATGTCTTTCTTATTTATGCTAGTGTCAATATTCCGACGACACTGATCCACTGGTTCCCTATCGAAAATAAGTATTAAATTAGCTCGAAAGGTAGTAAAAGTAGGAGTTAATGAAGTCCTCACTCTTGAATCTCTTCACACTTTACATATATTCGACAGAGGAGATTCAATTCTGCAACTTTTTCACCCGTCCTGTTAATGATGCAGGTGAACTCAGGTGTTTGATCTTCCATATCTGTTGCTATCGCGTCAGTAAGATCAAGTGGAAGCTGCACTACACCCATTCCCAATAGGACACCATCGTAATTCACAATTATTGTTATTCCGCAATCCTCCAAAGTTCTGGCCAGCCTTGTGGCGCTTACGAGCATTTCAATGCCGCCATTGGGTTTGAAGTCATAACTGTTTATTTGACCCTCTCTGAGCGTCAATCTACGTCCACCAAATTTAACTTCTATACTTAATTTGTCCCACTCATCAATAATTGTATCGAAGGACTCAAATTTAGTCACGACGCATTCGAAAACAAAAATGCATTCGTCCATTTTTTTGTTAGATGTAGCTTGCAATTATTCTCAGTGTATTTCAAATGCTTCGAATGATGTGGTAAAAATCAAAGAACAGCGAATTTTAAAATTAATAAATATACTTCATAAATATTAAATATTAGGCAAAATATATTGTCGGGTGTTTTACTGACAAAACCGAATAAATAATTTCTTTATAAAAGCAAAAGTTCCTTTGACCAACTTCAGTTGAAAATCCCAACTAAGTCTCAAACAGAACACGCCAGAATTATGCACAATTTGCTTTAGCAACTTTACAGGATTACAAGACCAGATAAATCAATTGTTGGGTCATACAGCACTAGAGTGCTGAGTGCCACTTCAGCTGCAGATCGAAGCCAGTACACTAAGACCTCAGCGTGAGTGCATTGACCAATAAAACTAAACTAGTTTCTTCCACCCAGCTCTTAAAGTCGAAACCGCCATTTCGGTATCGTCCCGACTCCAAGTTGCTTCTCTTCTGTCAGCTGGAGCAGTTGAAGTTGCCAAATCAGGTAGCATTTTCGTGGCTGCGGGCTGAGCAGACAATCTACTTTGGAGTTACTAATTAACTGAAGGTGCAAACGACCGCAATAAGCAACGTATTATTAATTTATATCATTATTATAATTTTTTATTAATAATCACTAAAAGAGATTAGTGACTAAACAACATATTTAAGCTAAAAAGTGTTACTTATGAACTATTAATTATCTATTCACATATTCAATTGTTCAATATTCATATAGATTCACAGCTCGATTGGGGCACACGATGCATATCGATGAAGTTTTTCTAAGGCTTTTTGGGTTTTGGATTATTGGGGTCCCAGGGTTTTGGAACAGCGCCTTTTTCCATAACATATTCCATACCAATGCCTCTCTTTCTCGTTTCCAACTCCTTCTGAGCCTTTTGCCTCTCAGCTTCCTTGGCAGCTTCAACTGCCTTGTAGTAGCTCCTTTGCATTTTAACTGGAATGGGAGTCTTGCTGCTTCCCTTTTTCTTCTGTGATTCAAATTCCCTCATCTTTCCAAACGATTCTACTTTATTGCGCGGATGTATGCGGGCTGGACTTCTAAGCACAGGATCCCAAATTTGTGCGCCATCGTCTTGCATAAACATCACGCCATGCGGACCGCCCTGCCTCCGTCCAAAGACACCATCCTCAAACACAGCCTCACCTGGGGCTCCAAATGGTGTTGCTGTGTAATGAGATCCTGTCGCAGTGTCGTAGGTATGCCAATAATTCTTGGCAGCACCGAGGGGACATGTAATATCCTTTCGTACCGTTTGTGTACAACGATTGTAGCTCTTCTTTCGTGGTGGGCAGCTTTGAATCATGTCGGGAACTGGAGATATATCGAATTCGTACTCCAGCTCACTCTCACTTGTGTCAGTGAGCACTAACTGCTCCGATGCATTTTCAATTCCACGTCGATAGCCTTCTGCCTGGACAAAGTCACCAAGCTGCTGCTTCTCCGACGCAGATCGGCATTCACACATCGCTATGCTCCTGTGGCAGATGCACTTTCGAAATCCCACTGCTTTCAAATAACTTTTGATATCCCTTATTATGTTCTTCTCATCACTATTAACCACTTTGAACACGATGGGCTGCGCATTCAGATGAGAACTATTGGCCGGACGAAAAGTTATATATAGAGCGCCATCTTTTTTACTCAGATTGAGAATGGGGCGTTTTTCACAGGCTGCACTTCTTCCCATTCTTTTGTTAAAGCTATTATCCTTTTGGGGCGTATTAAGAAACGAATCCATTATCCTTTTAATGGGCCTTCGAATCGCCCCCGGACGCCAACCATATTTACGGGCCTCCAAGGTGGAAGACCAGTTCCAGCCATGTTTACGCGGAACCCAGAGACTTTCGTTATTCCTAAACTTCTTGACACCCTTCTTTTTCCTCACAAGTCGCTCGTTGGGTGCATATATATATTCCTTTTTTCCAACCTTCCCTTCTTGCTCATTCTTTGGCTTTGTCTCGTTCTGAAAATCTTTTGCTTTCCCTACATCCGAAACCTGTTGTTTTATACCTTCTTTAACATTGTAGAGATCGCGAAGCTCAGAAAATACTCGAGCTATATATGGACGAGAATCCGCTAAAAAAGTACAATCACGAACGTCTTCCGGCTTTTTCCGATATTCACTGTCTTCGGCTTCCGGTCGGCCCTTCCGGAGCAGGGATTGACCATATGGATCATATATGTCAGGCCCTTCCCCGTTCAGGAAATCAATACAATCCTGACGTACTCTGCAGTGGGTACACAACGTATTAAACTTACAAGTACATCGACATCTATCGTTCTCGTCCTCGGCCTTCTTATCATTGCTATGGAAATAATCACAATAGTCGTCGGTATTCAGTAAAGGGTTCTTTATATATTCAGCGAGAATATCGTCGACATTTGGTGCCTTTTCTGGCTTAACAACTGGAACCGGCTTGGCTCCACACCTGGGACAAGTAGCTAATAGTGGCAACCAGGACATATTGTTAAGGCACACTGGACAAAATTTACTCTGCTTTATTTGAAGTTGATAATTATCCACTGGAGACGCTAAGTTCTTTTGTTTCAGATCTGTAGTATTCAGTGGATATGTCATAGGTTGACATTTGGTACGTTCAAAACACATTTTCCTTCCTTGCTTAAGGCCAACATCCTCAGTTGTTTGGTCAATCAAGTCCCCAAACTCCTTCGCCATGTCCTATGCACCCAACGAAAAGGTATTTAAGTTATACAGGTTGAAGGATCATCGTCTTATTGTACCCACCCTTAATTCCCTGCACATGGCATTCGAGACTGGGTTACCAGTGACAGCTACGTCGGGCTCATGGAAAAAAGTATTAATTCCCTTATAGCGGCTCATATCTAATTTCTGATGCACATCGCCCATAAATTGGGTGAGCTCGTCCTCACAAGGATCACAGCAAGCCTTATGGACCACCTGTGAGTCGCCTAAGATAAACAGGATGTCTTCCTTATTTATGCTAGTGTCAATATTCCGACGACACTGATCCACTGGTTCCCTATCGAAATGAGTAACAAATTAGCTCGAAAGGTAGTAAAAATGGGAGTTAATGAAGTCCTCACTCTTGAATCTTTTCACACTTTACATATATTCGACAGAGGAGATTCAATTCAGCAACTTTTTCACCCGCCCTGGTAATGATGCAGGTGAACTCAGGTGTTTGCTCTGCCATATTTGTTGCTATCGCGTCAGTAAGATCAAATGGAAACCGCACTTCACCCATTCCCAATAGGCCACCATTGTAATACACATTCACGGTTAAACCGCAATCCGCCAAAGTCCTGGCCAGCCTTGTTGGCCTTACGAGCATTTCAATGCCGCCATTGGGCTTGAAGTCATAACTGTTTATTTGACCCTCTCTGAGCGTCAATCTACGTCCAGCAAATTTAACTTCTATACTTAATTTGTCCCACTCATCAATAATTCTATCGAAGGACTCAAATTTAGTCACGACGCATTCGAAAACAAAAATGCATTCGTCCATTGTTTTGTTAAATGTAGCTTGCAATTATTCTCAGTCTATTTCAAATGCTGTGGTAAAAACCTAAGAAAAGCGAAATTTAAAATTGATATATTCACTCTATAAATAAATTTAATTTTGTGCAAAATATATTGTGGGGTGTGTAACTAACAAAACTGAATAAATTATTTCTATATAATAGCAAAAGTTCCTTTGATAAACTTCAGTTAAAAATCCCAAATGAGTCTCAAACAAAAGACGCCTGAATGAATCAGGATTCTTCGGATTTTCTCAGGTATCTTCCACATTTCAAGTCTTTAGTTTTGAAATTTCTAAATAGGTGGTTAATTCATTTCAAAAATTAAACAAAGACTAAAAAAATATCTTTAATTCCAGAGTTATCCATACCTACAAAATATACATATAATTAATTTTCAACCAGAAGCTGACATAAGGGAAATGGGATGTTCCCTCTATCCTCTAGTAACGCACTGAACTTTCACCAAAGGAACACAATATTAAGTTCCCAAAACAGAACTAATCGCATTATATGAAAACTAACGTTGGCATCGACGCCACCATGAGCCTCCACGGACAGAGGCTCGACGAGTGAGTAGCGCGTCCCGCGTTTCAAATCAATTAAATCGGCTTAGTTTGATGAGGCTCTTGGCTTGGAGTGTTTGGAAAATATCGGCTGTTTGGTGTGTACCATAAATGTTTGCGAATCTCCCGTTATGCGAAGGCTGTTGGGAACACGCCCCTTTTTTGGCATTACGTGTTTCATTAGTTTAGTCGGTCACAACTGCTGATGCACACGTGTTGCCGATAAGCGTCGAATTAATGCGCGAAATTTAATTAAAATTGAACTTAATTTAGATAAGTGCATGACGTGAAATAATGTGAAACTCTTATATCCTTGAAAGCGTCCAGCACGTGTGGGTATACAAGGGTGTACTTGTGTATGTGTGCATGTGTGTTTGTGTGTTTGTGTGTGAACATTGCGTGCTAAGCCGCTTAAAAGCAAATCAAAAGGCTGCTGATGCGATAAATTCGACTCCATGAAATTGTTTTGCGGCACTGCTTGAAGTGCTTTGGGTGGACTTGTGGGATTAGCGTAGCCGCCGAGTGCATTGCTCGCTTAAGTGGGAGTCAGGAGCGCAACAGGCGGGCAACCCAATCAACACAAGCACCAGCCCAAGCGCAAGCACAAGCGCAAGCACAAGCACAAGCAATGTCAACCAACCGATGGGTTCACCGTGTAATTAAAGGGCTTCTGCTCGGCAGACAGTAGCCAAATTCTCCAGGGTGAATTTGGCTGTCGGGCATTGGACCCCAAATTGAAAAAATTACACAAATTATGTTTTTTTTATTTAAAATAAAAACAAAAGCAGTCACCAGTTCGATTGCTGGGAATAAATGCAATAAGTAAAACTTTTTCAATCTCCGATTTTCTTACTCTACCGAATGTTACGCACTGGCAATAGTTATTTATCGATTAAACTTCTTCGAATCGATATCGACACTTACCTCTGAATTTTATTAAATAATCAATCAACATTAAGTCTTAGGACGATTTATGTGATTGAAATTTATTAACAGCACATTTAAAAAAAAAAAAAAATTATTGATGAAGTGAACTCAAGACTAAGTGAAATATCTGTCACTTTTTAAATTCCACATTTTCACAACTGACGAATTTTGGTAAATGTGTGAGTGAATCATATATGCATGTGTGCGTATTTAATGCTTACATTTACTTTAAACACAAACACTTTGAACACAAAAAACACAAGAGAGCTTCCGTGTCTCCAATTAATTTAATAATATATGTATGTCGGAGTAATAGGTAAAGGAAATCTTCATTATTTCTTTATTCAAAATTTATAACTTTAGTTTTTGTTACAGTTCACAGCCGAGCACAGCAAGTTACCAGAGTTCTTCACCGGCGCGTATCTTCTCTTTAAGTGCCCGAGCTTCTGCTCTCCTCTTTTTCAACGCACCTCGCCATTCTCACCATACTTATTGCATTTTCTATTATGCCCACTACGCTGCCGAGAAACAGCTGGCACCACAGAGCAACGTTTTCTGATCATGGGCAATCTTCGAACTCGCGGCAGGTCTTTACTCTTTCAAGATCGAGAAACTACTGCCTCCCTAAAAAACGGCTCGTGCCTCATTACACAGAACTACATACAACAATTTGTCTACACTTCAATACAAACAAACAATGTAGAGTTCTGAGTCGGAACCCGTCTTTCTTTTACTCAGCTTCACCAATGCCCACAGTTAGACAGAAACAGAATCGGTTTCCGTTATTTGCCACGCTCAAGCAATAGAGACGCATAAACCAATAAAACGTGCAAAGCAAAGCAAATAAAGATAAACACAAGAAATGGCAAAATACGTTATAATTTAAATGTTAGAAATAATATGCGACATATATAATTACAATATATATAAAAATATAAATATTTCTATATTATGAAAATAGGAAATTAAAAGTAATATAAATAAATTAAAGAACGTCGTAAACTAATTTCCTTTCATATTTAATAATGTACAATAATAGAAAAGTTTGCAGTCTCGTTCTAAAGTTGAATATACATACATACATGTATATACATTCAATGTACATACATGTATGTATCTATTTCCGATGCGAAGAATGGGAGCACTAAAATCAGGCAGAAGTATGGTATGGTATGTTATGGTTATGGAAGATTATTTTGAGTAATACATATGTATGTATGTATGTATGTACATATAAGAAGTATTCATTCACTGTAGAAAAGTCAATAGATACATATGCTTCTCCCTGTGTCCGTCGATCAGCCGAATGAACGTTAGAGGATCAGAGATCTAGGATAGGATCTAGATAGCAATGTTTGTTTTGTAATGGATGTAATTGTTGTATTTATTTTCTTATAATTTACATCTACCACAAAGGTAATATGTCAACCTAACTTCAGTGTCATTCAGTAATTCTTGAAAGCGTTCTGTATAGATAAAAATGATTAGGAGAGTCCCTTAAGTTGCGTCAATGTCTCTCTCTTATTTAGATTAAGTTTTCAGTTCTAAGATTAACAGTACTAGAGAGTTTATTATGTTTTATTCTACCTTTCCTCAGACTTTTTTCTTGGATGCAGGTTGTATGTCTTCATCATTCAGTCTCTTGTGTGGTTGAGGGTGAAATTAAGTTGGAATGTATTTTCTTTTTATTTATTATAATTTTTAATTTTTATAATAATTAAAAATATTTTATATTAAAAAAAAATATTTCAAATGGTACACAGAACTGTCGGTAGTCAATCGATGCCTGAAAACTTTACCTTTTAGATGATCTAAGCAACTTTTGTCGTTTGCAGCATCGAAGTTGTTGGTGCTTTACATGAAAATCGGCATTCAAGTTTCGATAGACATGATATAATAGATCTAAATTTATATTCTGATTTTTTTTTGTTTGTTTTAGTTTTTATGTAACACATATGTACATAAATCTAACACTTTTACATATTTTTTAGATTTCGACCTTTGGATGACTATTGGGGGTCCAATATGTCGAATAATCAGAAGAACATTTTCCTCTTCGACATAATTGTAACTCGATTGTTTTTACCCAAGGATGCTATCAAAAAGCCAGAGGATGTTACGGTTGTTTTTACGTTTAACAATATACCTATAAAAGTCACACAGAGTCGCATCAATGTGTCCGACTTTCAAGCCGGTCGCCGGACGGAATTTCAATTGAGTGCCCAGAAGTTACGATCGCGTCTTGCAGAAAGTGGAATGCCTGTTGAAATCCTTGTAACGGGCAAGTCCTTTGCAAATTCAAAAATATTTTTTCCACAAGAAACTATCGATCAAATAGATGAGGGGATGAGTGATTTGTTTCATGTGGACCAATGCTCTGTAATGAAAGGCGGTAAAGTTGTGGGCGAGATGGAGATCCTGTGCGTTTTATTCACTAAATGCAATGAACCAAACGTTGACAATAAGTATGATATTTATCCTTTGTCTTTAGAGACTGTCTTGATGTTAGACTTAACTGTGTTATGGCTTTTACAGCGAGACGAACAACCAAGGTTGTGGTAACGAAGTCCAACAGATAAATACTGGGGACATTATGTTTTTAATGCGTGAACAGAGTTTCAGTTTCACACTAGATCCGTGCCTAGACGAGCTTAGTTTTGAAATGGAAGATGAACAACTTAACTTAGATCTTGATCGCTATAAAAGTATCAACCAGAACATTTTAAGTGGGATTTCTATAAACACAACAAAGTGTGGTCAATTGAACACAATGGCTGAGCAATTTGGAAGGATGATTGATTCGATAGTCACAAGTGTGAATCAGCTACACTCACCGCTGCCAAATAGCTATTTGGTAAGCAATCGCAGCAGGAAGAACCACAGCCGACAAAAGTCCTTCAAACCGGACTGTGTAAAAAGCTGTAGCTCAGCTTCGGAGGCAGACCTAAAAATAATGAATATAAAGCCTGTAAGATTCTGTCCTGTCTGCTTGGCCTCAATGTCCTGGCTTCCCAAGTATTCCCTTTGCCCCAAGTGCCATACTAAGCCTAAGTACTCAGTGAAAAAAGAAGGGCTCATAACTAACCATGTTATCGATCAGGTTTTGAAATTACATCAGGAATATAACAAGGATCCGTGTGAAATAGAGGCACAGGAACAACTAAGAGCTTGTCATTGTACGTGTACGAGAAGTACGGTATGCGTACATTGCCGCGTTCGGGATAATTGTGCTGACATCATACCGGAGTGGGCTTTTGGATATACGGACCCCTTGGAGCTAAAGACTACAATTGGAAAGCACTTCTCCGTTATCGTTGATTCTAAGGATGATCCTCGTCCTCATTTAGGAAAAGTGTTTGAGCAATTGCAGGCTTTGTACAAACAATTAAGAGCCGAACAAAACCAGAATAGAAATTTAAACACAAATTATTGGAGGTCCAGCCTCAATAAATGTCCATCGTTGATTGAGCGCGTCCAAAAATCAAATGTTCGACACAGAAGGTGTCTTTCGCGACAACGCCTTGTTCCTCGGCGCAACGGATGGGGATGGCGGTGGACCATTGCGGCTAAAAAGTACGGCTGGCGTCCAGGAGCCATCCGCCGTTTAACTGCATCTATTATGAAGTTCTTTCTTAATGGATTGCACAATTCTTGCCTGCAAGTCAGTTCCCCTAACTATGGATCGTCAGTCCCTAATCCTCTTTTAAATATATGCAAGAAAGCAGATGGGATATTCGTAACACTGAGTCCAGGCAAGGCGGCACCTCTAATCTTCAAGATAGTGAAAAACGATCTGGCGGCTATCCTTAGCGAGATCAAGAAAAAGCTTAAGGAGCAAGGCTTTCCCAAGTGTGTCTGCCACAACTCCATCATGTTGTGTGTCTGTCGGGACTGTGAAGAAAAGAAAATGCTGGAAGAAGCTTTGGAAAATGAATGCCAGAAACGTCACATGGAAAGCTGTGTGGACAAGCTTTTGCTTACCGATACGAGCGAGAGCGAGATGGAATATAATATCGATATAACAATGCCTTTGTGTTCTAAGAAAGCTCTAAGGAAAAGGAACGAACAGGAGTCCTTCAATGCAGAAACACAGACAGCTAAAAGGAATAATAAACTTTTCAAGAAGTTTCGCGCGGGAGCTGGAAAGAGAATAGATTCCACCCAGCGCTCCATTAACTCTGGATTGAATGATCGCTGCACGTGCTCTGCTTTTGGCAGGCATGGGGAATATGTTTTTGAGGATAGTGTTCCAAAATGTCCTTACAACCCCTGCTGTCCTCAGCCGAATAGGGATGTAGTTGATGATACATGTTACCAAAGAAGCTCCTACTAAATAGTATTGCCTAGTGCATACCTTAAGAAGACGTCATCCTGTACAGTAAAGGAAACACGTCACATTTCTTGGAATACAAAAAACTTTCTTTGGTCATACCAGACAATTGCATTAATTAATGAATAAAATATACATTAATTAGCTTTAACGGAGTTTCATTTTTAGGATATATAACTATGTATTACTTAACTATTCACTTAAGCAGCTTTCCATAGAATTCGTTTGAATTTAAGTAGTCTGACCCTTCCTTCTGTGTTTGTTACTGTCTTAGTGCTTAAACACCGCATAGAGAGAAAATGAAATACTTTACATATAACAAAACTAGTTAAACGTTTCCAATTTTCGATATTACAAATTTTCATCTTGCAAAACAGAAGCAATCGATGTACTATCGATACAACGATGATTTTTATGTCCGCTATCGATGATTTTGCTGTTACCATCACTTTTGAAATGCGAGCCGCAGAACCTAAGTATTCAGTGCACACCTAGGACTCTTGGGTGCCGTCTTCAGCTTGCAAAACAATTTATAAAGGATTTTTCTCAAAAAGCTCGATCAAAACTATTTTTTTTTTCGTTATTTTTCGCTTAGGTTTAAGCATCTAAAATATCGATGGTACGAAGTATTAACGGCTTATTATAGGAACAATTTTCAGCAATTGTCACATTGTTTAATTTAAAATTCAAGTGTTTTTTTTAAAGAATTTTGTTTTTATCGTAGAAGCCCTTTTTAATGTTTGAATTTAACATCACTAATTTTTTAAATGAAACTGGGCATTTGAATTGAATTGTTTTATTGGGCTAAAAAAATTCAATAAAAATAATAACCTTAATAAATTCTCCGTTCTAACCACTATTTTAAATATATATTTATAAATTTTTACTTTGGCTGAACTCAATTATTTTTAAAACAAATTAAGTACATATAGAACCCCAAATTTGAGCACAATGGCTTGCAATTTTATATTTGACATTGTTATTCCGAGTTTTAAGCCGTTTGCATTGGAAATTCAAGATCCGAATAAACTTGTAATTACTATGAGTTTCAATAACAAGAATATATCAATAACTTCAAGTCGAATCAATGTAAGCGACTTTAAAACCGGTGCTAGCTTGAAGGTAAACGTGGATCCAAAGGTGTTACAAAATAATCTCACAAACAATGGCATTCCCTTCGCCGTCACATGGAACAAGAGACTGATTGGCAATGGAAAGGTCACTTTTCCTCAAGAGGACATTGATCGAATAGATAGGGACATGGGCGACATTATATACTCTGATGTCTGCGTGTTTGAGAGCAACGGAGAGGTGATTGGATACGTAGAAGTGCTCTGTCGCCTGATTGTCCTTTGTGAAGAAGGGTAAGTACATTTGCAACCAAGTCCCAACTTTCTATGGACTTAGATAAAAACAATACTTATCACCAGGGAAACGAAGGTGGGTCAAATTAATAGACAGGATATCATGTTTATTATGGGTGAGTCCCAAATCTGCCCCAAACCTCTTGAAAAATGTGAAGGGGTCTTGAAATCGGAGTTGGGTGATGCCCGCCTTATGCTCGATTTGGAACGCTACAAGAATCTACCACTTGATAATCTCACGGCTCCCGAACCGAAAACTGAACATCCGGCATGTCACGACCTCAAGGTAGCTACGAGATGTTCAATCTGATTTAATTATGTTACTATATATTATTTTACTGCAGAGATTTATGACGGAGTTTGAGGAAACGGTTGCCACAATAATCAGACAATTTATTCCCTCGGCGCCAAGACCGCCTTGCCCAGTAATAAAAAAAGCTCTGGGTCCTGCCTACGACAACTATACTATTAAAGCCAAGCCTACAGATAATCCATTCTTGATTCCCTTCAATTCCAATCCACCCGCTCGTCAACTAGATGGTTCTGTTTCCAGTGTGAGGCCTCGGATACCCAATCCAATTGACTGGAATCAGAAAATGGCCCTGCGGATCTGTCCGAAGTGCTCAGCAAATATGACATGGTTTCCCAAGCTTACAGCCTGCTTTAAGTGTGGAGCCAAGCCCATGCTTATTCCTAAAAAAAAAGATATACTAAAGAAGCCTGAAGAAAGAATGATGTTTAAAAAACCTAAGAAAAAGCCTAAGAAAACTATTTCTGAGTTTTGCATAATGCCATGTATAATACCGCCACGTGGGGATGACGAATGTCCCGAAAAGCGTTGCTTCTGCACGACTGCAAAAGCTTGTGCCTACTGCCGCGTTCGGAAGCTATGCGAGGGAGTCATTGAAGTACCCGACCCACAGTCTTTGCGCCCCAACATAGATCGCAAACCGCTTAAGAACATACATCCAATCAATTATCTTGAATTGGCCGACACTCGTCCATTCTTGGCTCGTGTTTTCTCTGAGGTATGGGACTTATACACAACAGACCACCCAGAGAGGAAAAGGATTCCAAAACAGAAGCCTACGATATCAAAAGCCGAAATTAAGAAAAAACCTGTTAAGCCTAAGAAAAAGGAAGTCAAGAAACAGCGATTTATTCCTTTGACACCAAGTACAGAAATTAGGAGAAAGGAAAGGGAACTTAGGAAAAAAGCTGCCGAGCAGCCCCGCTCATTATTTGGCGCTAAGGTGCGTGCCTTAAAATCGAACCCAAAGATGATTGATTCACAAGAGCAGGCAATCAATCTTCAATGTGCACTAGCGAAATAGTCGCACCGCACCGACAACATAGAACGACAATTGGAACTTGACGGAGCAGGCCAAAAATAACTGCTGGGAAGTGGGAGACAAGTGCAAGCAACAGGAAATCGTAAATTCGGAGGATCCAAACATGCTGGGAGACTCGAGTGAAAGTGGGGAGGACTATAACTTTGATGCAACACCAGCGACGTACTTAGGAGGGTCCTGGCATAGCCCAAAGGCCAGTTACTCGAAGATGCGTATGACGTGTCCTCCTTTCCAGATTGGTACTTTTTGCCGCACCTACAATTGTGTCACGCGTGATCGCTTTTCGGTCCAAGCCTTCAGTAATCCCGGTGAGCAGGCTTTCGAGGATGGGATCTTTCGGTATGGAGGTGGTGGCTTAGGCGTAGTGAAGGAAGGTGCTTTTCGGCGTAGACGTGGTGTTTCATTCTTGGGAGAATCCTTCCCTAAAAATAAGAAGGAAAAACGCGGCGAGAGTGAGCCCATTCCTGTGAGAATTATTACAAGGCTGTCAAGGATAAAAAGGATGCCGAAGAGGTCAGTCATTCAAAAGGAAGCAAAACAAAACATGCGGGGAGTTGACGGTATGCTCGCAGGCAAGGAAAGACAACTGATAAGTTCCGAATCGTCCTGAAAACTGTGTGTAATGCCCAAACCCCACAAGCAAGTTTGATTATTGTGGATACACGGCTTAACTCTTCACAAGCAGACGCTAAAGGACATAAATTTCTTATTTTTATAGGAATTTAATGAAAATCATATGTAAATATGTATATATTTTTTTTTTAACTATAAATAAAAGAGTTGCTCAAGTCTAAGAACTAAAAATAGAAATAATAAATAAAATTTTATTTTAAGTTGTTTTCATTTATAAATATTTTATTTTATTTTTTGTTTCTTAATAAAACGTGAGGCTCTCATTTTGGTATAGAATGGAGGGTAATTTAAAGGCAGGATTAGACGTAGATCCATCAGAATTCTAAGATGAAGTTCCTATGACAATTTTTATATATACTATATATTTTTTATTTTTTTTTTTTAATTTTTGAAATTCGCGTTTAACTATTGTAATTGTTGATTCAGCATCGTTTGGTTACGCACTGTTGAAGAGCGTTAAACCAAGCGATGGTCATAGAACACCCTGTTCATGAAAGACTCCAGAGAGTAAATCCTCTATAGTCTAGTACATGTACTCACACACTCATTTTCGGTGTGAGTGCATATATGTAGTATATAAGGCACATTTATAGTATATCTCGTCTCTTCTCGTTTCGAACTATTGGAAAACAACTGTCGTGTCGAACATATAAATTTGTCGTATTAAATAATAAAATAAAATAAATAATAAAAACTCTCGCATACATTTTATAAATTAACAGTTGCCAAAAAAGCTTGGTAACTCAACAAGCATTAAGGAATTTTTAATAATTAAAATATATATATTTATTACATTAATTTTATTTCATGCCTCTTAATCTTCTTTCAATTTAAGGACTTTCATTTGCTTTAACATCTTTTTCTTGATGCACCTGAAATTGTTTTTAAATTCGTACCTTTCCATCCATAAAGGCTGTAAACTTGAATATTCAATAATTATTTTTTAATATAATAATATATATGTAATAATAATATATATGTTTTAAAAACATAATCTTAAGTATCGAAATTTAATTTTATAAACTCCTTAAATACCGTATTTTTAATTTGTTTGGTAACACAGAAACATTTATAAAATTTTCTTAAGTTCTCCCTTTTTAACCTTAAAAAATAAATAATGAATTAATGATAAATAATAAAAAATATATTACTCAGAAAACTCGGGAAATATCCGTTTATTGGAGTAAATAAATATCACAGGAAAAAAATATAATAGAACCCAAACTCAGTCAAAATCCCCTTAATTAAAGATATTATTAAATAAATTATTAAAATATCTAATCCAAATCTAATAATTGTGCCCCACTTTGAATATGAAAATGTGTCAAGTGAATTATATCTAAGGTCACTTCACCCTAAGACTAACCGCAGTCACCTAGACGATAAGAGCGAAGGGGGGAACCACAAGTTCCAATAAAGAAATAAATTTCGATAAGAGAAACCGCAAAACTTGCATAAATTGCTTCTAGTTGGGCGTGGCATAAACTATTTAATGGGACACTGAATCCCGACTATGCAACAGTCGTGAGATTCCATTGGGTACTTTACAGCACTTTGCATTCTCCGCGCATCCTTGAAGACAAAACTCGAAATGAGCAAAGCCGAGTGGGAAAACAATGAAGAAATCAAAATCTTCCGAGAATACCTACGGATTCCGACGGTACATCCAAACATCGACTATAGTAAGTGAATTAAATACGATAATTCACCTCTTCCAATATTAACGAATACATCTTCAGCGGATTGTGTGGCGTTCCTGAAGCGTCAGGCAGCTAGCCTTGATCTTCCAGTGGATGTTGTGTATCCTGTGAACGATTCGAATCCCGTGGTTATTATGAAGTGGCTGGGAAAAGAGCCGGAGTTGCCTGCCATTATGCTTAACTCGCATACGGATGTTGTTCCCGTGTTTCCGGAGAAGTGGACTCATGATCCTTTCAGTGCCGATATGGATGAAGAAGGACGAATCTACGCTCGTGGATCTCAAGATACGAAGGGAATTGGTACCCAATATCTGGGGGCCATACGCGCTCTCAAAGCAAAAGGCTTCCAGCCAAAGAGGACAATTTATGTAACCTTTGTGCCAGATGAAGAGCGGGGTGGATTTCTTGGTATGCGGGAGTTTGTGAATGGAGAATACTTCAAAAATATGAACGTAGGCTTCAGCTTCGATGAAGGATCTTCAAATTTGCAAGATAAATATTATATTTATTATGGAGAGCGCACTGCATGGCGTAAGTAGTAGTAACTCCTTTTATCTCCTGTTAATGAATATGAATCTGTTTCCAGATCTCAAATTCAAGATCACTGGAACTTCGGGTCATGGCTCCATTTTGCTGCCCAACACCGCTGGGGAAAAGCTTAATTATATTGTCAATAAAATGATGGCATTCCGGGCATCTCAGGTGGAAAGGCTAGCCCAAGACAAGGATCTGTTCTTCGGGGATGTGACCACCGTTAATCTCACTACCTTGAGCGGTGGAGTCCAAAACAATGTAGTTCCGGCTTTGCTGGAGGTTGGCTTCGACATGCGCTTAGCCATCGATATGGACCTGGATGCATTCGAAAAGCAAATCCGAGACTGGTGCCAAGAGGCTGGAGGAGACATTGAGCTTGTGTTCGAGCAGAAGGATGAATTCATTCCTCCAACGAAAATTAACATGACTAATAAATTCTGGACAGCCTTTAAGTCCTCCTTAGATGAACTGTAAGTAATAATCCTGCGAGTAAAGCGTTATCCCAGCACTTAACTCTGTGTACTTAAAGAAACCTGATGTACCGTCCAGTTGTTTGTCCTGGAGCCACAGACAATCGGTTCCTACGCTCTAAAGGCATCCCTGCCCTGGGATTCTCTCCCATGAAGAGTATGCCGGTCCTCGTCCATGCACACAATGAGTACACACGCGCAGACCTTTACCTACATGGAATCGAGGTGTATAAGAAGGTTATACCAGCGGTGGCCAATGTATAAGGAGCAATTTTCCTCAGATATGCAACTCGTATAAGGAGAAAATTCCTTAGATATGAAAAATTACTTTTTTTTTTAATAAATGTGTTTCTAAATAGCTATAAATATTTTTTTACTTACCAGAAAATAATGATTTTTAAAATAAAATTCGGACTAGCTTCAATTCTATATCTCATAATAATTAACTGTTAATAAATATAATACACATGTGGGAAATATTTGCCTTTTTTGAAAATATAATTTGTATAGTAACCAAAGACAACTTATTATTTATTATTATTGTAATAAGTTGTATCTGATAGTGACATAAACTTTATCAAATTAAAACTTGTACTTACTTAAACATCACGTTTCAAATATCACAACTCCTGAAAATCTTTTAAAGCGCCATCTAGCGGCAAGAGGCGAGCAGCTCATGAAGAAAACTCATGCACAGAAAAGTTTCTGCCAATTTTCAACAACGTTTCCAGAAAGTCGAAAATGTCGCAATTTCACATAGATTTCACCTCCTTACTTTCTTATACTCCGCAGGACACTTATTTTGACAGTTTGAATACAGCAGGATAAATTCTATGATTCCATTTCAACGATCAAATTAGCATTTGATTTTTGAAAACTTTTCTGGAAATCGAACGACAGAGTCATAAGTCTTATAATGACTTTGCCTTTAATGCTAAATAAATAAAAAAAAAAAAATAAACTCTTTGGTTAAAAATCAAAATTTTTAGTAGCTTTTATCGTATGTTCAGATGTGCATACAAGTGTAGTTCAATTAAGGATAAGTATTTTGTAGTAAGAAACTAAAAGAAGTTTGTCTTTGGGGAGAAGCTGAAGAGCAAAAATGGCGTCTAAGAATGTTGTTACCTTCCTTTTCGACGCAATTGTTACGCGTGTGGATTCGTCCCAATCCTCTGTCCAGGATCTTGCCGAACTTCGCGTCAGTGTCAACATTTTAAGTGCAAACATCGCTTTGTCGCCTGCTCAAATAAATGCTTCCGAGTTCCAAGGGAAGTCAACCGAGTTGAGGACATCACCGGATAAGCTGAAGGATAATCTTGCGAGCTGCGGGATTCCAGTGAAAGTAGCATATGGGAGTCGAGTGATCGGAATGGGAACTGTATCCTTTCCGTCCAACATCACTGATATGATAAATGAGAACATGTCCGACTTAGTGCACATAGAGAGCTGTCAATTTGAATTAAATGGTGAAGTCACTGGCTCCTTGCAGTTGATGATTCGCCTCTGCATTAAGTGTGAAGAAGATGATGGGTCACCCGATAAGTAAGTAAAATTTTGTTAGGTTCTTAAGCCACCGATCGTCCCAATAATTGGAAAATATATTTTAGAAAAAATGAAACTGACTGCAGAAATAGAATTGATGCAAGCATTAACCCACAGGACATCATCTTTATTATGGGCGAAAGTCAGAAATGTTCCAATACTTGTGACCCGTGCGCAGATGTCCTGGAACAGGAACCTGGTGACGAGGTACTGAATTTGGACCTGGAACGCTATCGTAGCTTTAATGTGGGTAAAGCCAACTTCACAGATAGCCCAGTGGCAAATTCAGTTTGCTCACAGCTGAGGGTACGTGCATGTCATAGACTCCTCAACGTTCCAAGCCATTCTCATTCCCAATGACAGCAACTTTCCGCAGAATGCAATGAACTGGTTGAGAACATTTTCAAAAGCACCAACATTTGTAGGCCTGATAGACGATGCTTTGGCAGAGACAATGTGGGAAGAAGTAGTTCTGAATGCCCAGAAGGACATCCGCATAGGCCAAGCGAAGCCACATATCCACCGGTTAATTGCTTCTCGTTGCTGCCAATGGAGATTCGGTGTGAAGGTGATACTTTAAGGCGAGCGACGAATCCGCCATTAACAAAGTTTAAGGAGAAACTGGAGAGCCATTATAGTTCAGCCTTCTGTCCCGTCTGTCTGACCAACAAGTCCTGGCTGCCAAAGTTTGCAACCTGTCCCACCTGTAGAGCTAAGCCCATTCCAATGCTAAGCGAATTGGAAGATGAAAAGCCAAAAGTGGATGACATTCTGGAGGAATTCACAACTAAACCTCGGCAGAACAACGATTGTTGCTTTTTTAAGGCTACCAACTCTAAGGAAGGTGCGTCCCGATGCACCTGCAAATCAGAAAAATATTGTGCTCATTGTCGCATTCGAAAAAGTTGTGAGGACTTCTTCATAGAAGGCAAAACACCAAAACGCACCATGGTGCTGCCCAAAACCCTCGAGGATTTCTGCTTACCCAAAAGCATAGAGTCGCGTCGTCCATATTTAGCGCAAGTTTTCGCTGAGCTTCGGGATATTTACGACTTGAAGACAGAACAAGTACTCACGCCCTTCCAGCAGATGTGCCGTAAAACATCAACACCCAAGGATTACACGAGGAAAATCATTCCGAAGCCCACATTCGATGATAAGCCAAAACTTAATATCAATGATAGGGCAGAGGCTGCGAGAGAAAGGAGAGAGAGAATACCGGACGTAAGACCTATTAAGCCACGTCACAAGAAGTGCGTGTATAGGAGACCCCGGATATCTACTAACCATGGATGGGACTGGAAGAGCAGTCACCAGGCTCTCGAGCTTGGCTGGCAGCCCGGATACATATTCAAGCCAATACAAAGGCTCATGAAGTTCTTCCTAAATGATTTGCCAAAGCAAAAGGCGCAAGCGGAACAAGCGAAAGTTGTCGAAGAGCCAAAGAAAGAGGATGAGCCGCCCATCTTAAATGTGAAAAAGAAGAATGGAAATATTTTTATATCTCTGCGAGGTATTAACGATACAGATCCAAACTCACAGCCAAAAGTATTTAAGATCACAAAGAGCCCCCTGGCAATAAAGATCAAGGAAATTAAACGCAAGCTTGTGGAGGAAGGATTCGCCAGGTGCAAGTGCCACAACAATTTAAAAGATTGCACGTGTCGCGCTGATGTGGAAAAAACGTGTTTACTTAAGGCTATCAGAAAAGAATGCAAAAGACACTGCATTGAGGACTGTATGGAGGAATTGTTGCTTCCAGACAGCAGTGAAAGCGAGATGGAATTCGAATTTGAAGTTTCTCCGCCGCATGGAAGAGATGATAGTCTTGAATCAGCTAAGCCACAGATCCGCCACAAAAGGACTCAGTTCTCTAAGAACGATTTCACTTTAACACCGAAGTATCCAACTAAACAGTCGATGTACAGTAGGAGCTATGACTATGCAACCGGTGGCCGAGCCACTGGTGTAGCTTTAAGTGAACCTGGCGTTAGGATATTTGAGGATGGTTTGTTCGGAAACCAAGGCGGTGGCTTTCAAGGGGGTGCTGAAGGGGTACGTACGCGTAATCTTCAAGGAGTTCCTGGAGGTCCAAAAGAGCTAAGGAAAGGCAAGAACATTATTCCGGTTAGAATGCAAAAGACATACTACAAAGCTCTTGAGGCCAAGAAACAAGCAGAAAGAGAAGCCATTGAAAGAGAGATTGCTGCAAGGAAGAAGGGCATTGATCTCATTGAATACTTGAGGAAAAAGAATGTCCTTGATAGGCCCTGGGATCCATATAATCCCAAACCTAAAAATGGCAAGCGTAGGGGTGACGGGCATGATGGGTCTAAGAGTTCTGATTTTCAGCTCAACTGTGTATATCATCACCCTCAATGCTTCGAAAAAACATATCCATACCCCTACACATCCCGCTTATATAACTGGGTACTTCCCTAGTACCTAGTACATAGCGATGTTTAAATGTAAAGTGTGGAACCCAAATTGACTATTAAAAGGTGAGCAGAAGTTCAAAATCTAGACTGCAATATGACTACAAGAGACGGACATTGAACGAGAATATATATACTTTGGGAAAAGAAAGGAAAATTTTTAAATAAATATGTTCTTTTTAAAACTAATAAATTTAATATGCAAAATCGAAATTAAAAAAAAATGTATAAAAATGAAAATGATTAAAATAAAAAAATAAATATTTTTTAAACTGTGAATATATCGATAGCAATCGTTATTTTAATTTAGCAGGGTGGCAACGCTGCTTTATGCACTTAGTACTTAGTACCCAAAATATATCGAAGTTCCACCACAAATAAAAATCGAAACCAAATGTCAGAATTCATTTTACTTGACTACTCAATTCCATTAAACTAGAAAGCTGCAAATTTCAGATCGTGAAGTAGTTGCTTGAAAAAATATTAAAATTAAAAAAATTCACTTTCGAATTGACAATTTGTGAAGCAAAACAGATTAAAACACACTAATATTAACGTAAGTAAAGATATTTTTATTAAATTCAATAGAAATATTAATATTAATTTGTTTAAATATTTCGAAGTCAGGCAACAGCTGTAACTTTGAGAAAATTTTTTTTTGTTTTGGCGATGATTTGCGTCAGTAGCTTACAGTCCTAGTGTGTCCCCACGGCGTCAACTGCGCAGACAACAACCTCCAACCTTGTCGCCACTCATCTTTCTACGCATTGGCATTTTAAAACTCTCAGTACTTACGGTCAGCACACATAAAATGCATAATTTTAAAGAAATTTAACTTTGATTGTTGCATATTTAAAGCAATTAAATTTTAAAGAAATATAACATGAATATAATTATAACAATTTGTACACAAAAATGTATAGAAGCCTAACCAAGTTCAACCAAAGCTAACCTAAACTTTAAATGTACATGCAGCTGCTTGTTTCCTGTGCAATGCGGTAAAATCTTATTTAAATTAAGTTCTTTCTTTTAATTAACTTACTCTTTACATAATCCCACTTTAAATTACCGCAAATCGAACGTGATCCTCTGTCACTGCCAATGGCTAAAAGCTCGTGTGGAATGAATAAAAAATAAATATTGCACTTAATTATAATTAACATTTATTTAAAAAACCCTCACAGCTTTTACAAAATATTGTGCCTTCGAACAGTTTGATAGACTTAAATGAACACAGTTCATGAATTTGTTAGTCCTTTCCCTGCTTTGAATAATTCATTTTTAAACAACTTTTAATTTACTGTGTCAACTTAAACAACTTTATTCAGGCAAAACTCTTGCTTAAAAGTCACGAACATTCAAGTCAATTTTCCGCAGTAGTTCAATATACTTGAACGGATAGTCGATATGCAGATCAGATAAATATATAATTATATTTACAATAACATGTATAAAATTTCTACTTTATTTGGCAAACACTTCGTTGATACACAGTTTGTAGACGACAAATTTTAATTAATCGAAAATGCCTTCTTGCAAAAAACATGCAAACTTTTATCAATATTGATTTTATTTATTTTATACTAAATAAAATCGAGTAAACCTCAGCGGAAGCTCTGTCAGCTACTTTCAGGACACAGGATGTTTCTATACATAATTAATTAATTAACTGAATTTCTAATAGTTTCTCTTGCTACTTTATTATAACTTTGTTATAATCGCCCTCCAAACAGCAGCTGAAATTGCAAGCAACTCGTGAATAACAAAAATCTAAAATTATTTTAATTTGTTCTTCTGAACAAATTATACTTTTATATAAGAAAGGCCAAATAATTAATTAGAGAATGACAAGACTGCAGGACTACCTGCTTCTAGCCATGTCCAATGGGATTAAGGTGAAGTACAACAACCGCTTTGTAAGTTTATAAGAAAACTCGAGGGACATCAGATAAATAATGAAATAAAAATTGTTGTCAAATAATAGATTTTTAGTAAAATAGGAAAACACAGAAATTAAATCTTGTTATATTTCCATAAAAAGAAATAAATAATTTATTTGTTGTTAGCATTAAAAATTTTTGTAGGTATTTTAATAAAATTTATAAATGCTTAAGACATGAATCATGATTTTATATTCAAACTAAGTTGAATATATTTAAATTTTTAAAGTTAAATAATAAAACATGAATCATGATTTTATATTCAAACTGAGTTGAATATATTTATTTTATAAATCAGGATAGTTGTTTAAGTTTAGTTAAGTAAGTTAAGAAAATGTTCAAAGAAACCTTTACGTTAAGCAAATTCTGCTTCACAGAACTTCATAGTCAAACCTCGTACTTCGAGTTTGGTACATGTAATAATGAATTTATACCATATACAATAATCAGTATGTGGTTACCTTTAAGGCAGACAATTAGGGGCAGGAGAGCAAAGGATTGATACAACATAAGGACACACACACACCACACATGGCATATTTTGTATGGTACCTCAAACATAATTAGATGCTCTCTAATTCTTGATTTCCAATCCGCTTATCAAGTAATAATTATACGCATCATGATTTGCATATGAGCAATAATAGTCAATTTTAGTTATTGTTTAATTAAATAATCAAAGTGAAGTTACCTGTGGCATTTACATGATTTAAAGGACCTGCCACGTAAATAATAGTAAGCCATTGTTTAAAAGGATGCTCGTAGCCCTGAAATCCGGTTAATGAGCTACAAAGGAGCAGCTTGAAAAAGGAAAAAAAAATTGTAGGCCCCCACAAAAAGGTATCAAAGTTACAGAAATGCAAATTTTTAATTAAACAAATTACGCAAAGTAAGCAGAAAGCAAACAAGCAAATTACAAAAAAAAAAAAAAAAGGAGCAAAACCATTTACTTTTTTTATGCAGCTGACTTGGTGTAAGCTGAAAAAGGTCCTCCAATTATTCAAATAAAAGGGATACAAATTTCCACACAAAATTATTTATGGAATAAATAATTTATATTTACTATAAAAATATAAGGCGATGGGTATTCAAATAATCGCAAAAACTACTTTAATTATTTATTTGAAATTTTTGGAAAATGTGTTTTAAAAAGTAACTCAGTTAATATCTATAAAAAAATACATATATTTATATTTATATATTTTTTTTTATTAAATCCAAAAATAAATTTATTTTTTAATTAAAAAAATAAAAAAATCTTAAACTCTGGCACTTCTTAAAAATATTTTATATTTTATTTTTTTAAATTATATTACAATTTGTTTTCTAATTTTGTTCCTGGTTTTAAACAAACAGTTCACGGACTCAGTCAAACTTGAACGCAGAACAAGCACAAAGCAGATAAAAAAGGACACACTTTACAAAAAACTTTCAATACTGTAAAAATATTTCAAAAAATCTCGAGGGAAAATGAATTTCAATACTTTGGAAGCTGCCGAGCAAGGACAGGCAATTTATAATAAAAATGAAACCGCTGAACCGGAGCAGCAAATTTCTGAGAGCTCAAACGAGCAGCCGTCATTGAACCGTACGGTAAGCACCATGGAGTATGATCTGTGCATGAAGCATCCGTTGGAGTACACTTGGACATTGTGGCACTGGAAGAACGACCGCTCCAAAACCTGGGCCGAAATGTTGCTCGATGTGACAAGCTTCAACACAGTCGAAGATTTTTTCAGTATTTACTACTTCATAAAGACACCATCGTCCCTGAAGGTCTTCAATGACTATATGGTGTTCAAGAGTGGAATACGGTCAGTTGGAGTTCCTCTTAAGTAAATCACATAGATTGCATTAAAAGATTTCATTCTATTTTTAATTTACAGTCCCATGTGGGAGGATAACATCAACATAAATGGTGGACGTTGGGTTATGTTCTTAGACAAGGATTCCAAGGAGTTCATTGATAACTTGTGGCACGACTTGGTAATTGAATTCGATCACATAAATCTCATCATTTTCCATGCACTTTCTTTACACTTCATAGTTGTTATGCGTCATTGGAGAGTGTTTCGATTACTCGGAGCAGATCTGTGGAGTGGTTATCAATGTTCGCCACAAGGCCAGCAAGATATGTGAGTATCAATGATATTTAAGGGGGTCAGATATATTCCATATATGCACTTTTACGCTTAAAGCCCTTTGGACCAGGGAGGCCAACAATGGAATGGCTATTATGTCGATTGGCAAGAAAATGAAGTTCCTTTTGAACCTCGAGGGCGTGAAGTTACAGTACCAAGTGCACAAGGATGCCATGTTGCAGTCTGGTTCGAACGTCAATTCTATATACCATCTTTAAGAGAGTAATTAACTAACGAATTTTACACACATTCAATTAACACCAATAGTAGGGTAACCATATTAAAAATAATAGTAGTATAAATAATAATAACAGTAATTATAAAACTAATAGTTATCAAAATAATAATACTAATTATAATACAAAAAAAAAATAATACTACTAACGATATTAATAATAATTTTAATAATACTAACGACATTAATAAAAATTATAATTACTATACTAACGATAATAATAAAATATTAATAACAACAGCAATTATTGTACTAATTATTATAATAATAATATTAACAATAATAGCAATAATAAATAATTATAATAATAGTAAAATTTCATATATTAAACCAAAGAGTTATTTTAAGTAGTAAAATAATATAAAAATAATAATCATAGTAAAATATTAATAAAAGCAATATTAATAAATATCATAGTGATAGTTTTAACAGTGATAGTTTATCTAGTTCATCTTATATATATGTATATACACATATTTTTTTTAAAATTTAAATTATGTTTATATTTACAAATACAAAGGTGTGCAATATTTCGCTTAAGCTTGCAAATATTTTAAAAGCCTTCGCTTATTAGTCATTTAATAATTTAGTGATATATTTAAAAAATTCTCTTTGTGTGCAATAACTTAACAATAAACAATACAAACAATTTTTTACACAATTGGAAAATGTATTTCCAATTAAATAATTTAAATAAAAATAAATGCATAATTTCCCTTTAGTTGATGCCGCCAAAATTGTACATTTTGCATATAAAATTCCTATTTTATGGCAGGTGTCGGCGTAACATTTGTTTTAAGCACTGCGCCAGAGAACTCATTGAATATTTTTATGTCTGGCGCATGTGTCCCCATAAAATATGAATTTAAAAATATTTTTCACAAAGCACTGAAGTTATTAAAAAGAGCTTTTGATTTATATATAAATATATATTTAATAATATTTATAATTCAATAAAAATATATACAATTTGTATAAAGTCTACCTCAAGTTTCGTAGATTAAATCTTTGCTATAATTTTTTTTTTTCTTAAACATTTTTTTAATGAAATTTATAAAAGAAATAAAATGGAAGGGAAATCTTTAAATCAGATTCAATGGAAATATAAAAGTGATGGAAAAATAAAAGTTCTCTTTGCACTTAAAAATACTTTTTATAAAGGGGAAGCCATAATAAGTATATTTTGGTAATTGTTTTACTGTTTAATTAAGAATTAAGAATTTACAGTTATGCACCTCGCAAGGCATTGCATATACTTATGACTTCGTAATCAAGCAATTTTCTTTTCTCTCTTTTGTCGCCTTCTCATTTTCCACATCCGATAAAGTTCTCACATTTGGAAAGCTTTCGTTTTTCAGTTGAGGTCCTGCGGAGCATGGGTGGTCTGTTCGTAATGCCGCCAGTGTCGAGCGCATTTTATGCTCGTCATGTCAGTCAGTGTCCATTCGGTGTGGCAGTTAACATCCGTTTCCGTCGGCCCAAACAAAGCTTTTATCAGATTTTCATGTAAAATATGAAAACGTGAAGTCCAAATCCGTGAAGTACTTCACTACCAACACCCACACCACCAACAGTAACGACGGCGCCTCCTGGCGTGGCATCAGCAGAAGCAGCAAAGGCACGTCAGGAGCTGTTACGAAAAATGTTATAAAGAAAAGTAAAGTCGTTTGGATGTCGGCCAAGATACTTTATCATCATTTGTCAATTAGTTGCATGGGTGCCAAAAATGCGAAAAGCGCGTATAGGGCCTCCGGCCGGCGGTCCATTAGGGCCCAAGTTATTGTTTCATAATTTATAATTATTATAATGGTAGATTTGCAAATGCCCCAGGAACCCAAGAGGAGCTGCCCAATCATTTTAAAGTTTTCGCAAGTAGCTGCCGGCTGCTACCTTCATCCCCATCCCCACCGCACACCGCCATGCGTATCCCTAACCCGTGACACCTTCAAATTTCGCTCGTCTAACTCATTTGCAAAAGTTTTGTTCTGCGCTGCTGGCACTTTTTGCAATTTAAACGCAGCTGCGCGTGTCGCAGTTGCCATTTGCCAAGTGGCAGATGGAAGATGGAAGTTGGCAGCTCGCAGCTTGCAGTTGCCAGTCACCAGTCACCAGCTACTAGTTGGCAGTTGGCGGAGCGCAGATTTCAGTTTCAGCTTTGTCAGCTTTTGGTGGCTTTAATGCAATACGATAACTGCAACACAATGGCAAAAGGAACAGCATTGGAAACTTAGTGCCACCTGCTGTGGCAATGTCACAATAGCTGCCACACCCGCCAACTAACGTGTTTGGTCAACTTTCAGTTTTACGAGACACGAAATAGAAGTTTTTCGCCGTTTCGTTTGACTGCCATGAAATGGCAAATGTCATTTGGGCTGAAGTTCCGTTTATTTGCGGTTTGAAATTAGCCTGGCTTTTAATTGAAAATTCAATTGATGTGCTTGAATAGCCATGCCATGCAACAGCCGCACATGCAACGTCAACATGCAACTCCAATGCCAAACTTGCCCTAGTTAATGACCAAGTCCGCGACGCGACAACGTTGCGTATGTGCAACAAACTGCGTCAACATGTTTGTAGCCAAAGAATTTCATTCCACATCTGTACCCACATGATATGTGTGTGTATGTATGCATGCGAGTGTGTGTGTGTGTTGATGTTAGGGTGTATGAATAGGTGGATGTTCTGTGCAACTATTATGTCCAAAGAGTACAAACTGACATTTTGTTACCCAATGCTTTGCCAGACCAACGAAAGCGCAGAGCGAGCAGAAAATGAAACCAACTGAAAAACAAAAGCGGTTGAGTTTTGGATATCCTTTAACTATTGAATTTTACCTACGGTTTAGATTTAAGACCTTATATAAAATATTCTCTTTAAAATAACTGTTAAAGAAAAACCTAATTCTTCCTACTAGAATATAAAACGTATTTAACGATCAGTACCGATTGTATTTGGGTTAAAGCTTCGATAGTTCGATAATTTTATAGCTCCTATGACATTATCATAAATTTGCCGACCTTCACAATTGATCGACTTTTCTTAGGGCGCTACAAAAGATAAGATAACAAATAATCTTTATATTCCTCAATTTGCTAAAATGATGTTTCAATTAATAAAAACAGATTTTACTATTAAAAAATAATTAAGATATAGTACAAAATTTTTTATAAATACTTTAAAATTAATTAGGTAATTAAATTAGCTTCGTATGTAAATTAAATAGATAGTAAAATAATCTTTAACCAACAGTACCTAAAAAGATCAAAGTTATATTTATCATATCAGCTTGCCAACCAACTCAAAGGCCCATCATAACCTTCGGGTAGCTTGAGTGTATGGTATACAGGAACTACAAAAAAGAAATGTAATATATTTCCTTTACTTTGTCTAATGACATTGTTAGCAAAGGTTGGATCGGTTGGTATGTCACGAGCTCCTCTAATTAGATGTCAGTTAAGTGCCATTTACGCGATGGCCGAAAAATGTATATACATATGTATATATATATATATTTATATATATATCTCAACTTTAGCTGGAATGTTTGGTTTCCTAACCAGTTGCATGATATCAAATTTTAATGAATCTAACCTGCACTGGAAGCGAAAAGCTCTCGAGTCATACAAACCAAACGAAGCAGCAGGGACGCTAGTGTGAATCATGGGAATGTTGATGTTTGCGAGAAAGGACTCTTTAGGCAACGCACAGACATGAAATAAAAAATGGAAAATAAAACTTTTAATTATGCGGTCCAAATGCGAAGGCATTCCCTGAACGACCCATTGAGGTCGCTGTTGGATGCTATCCAAACAGAGCCGCCAACCATTCGAGGATTCGTTTGACAATTCGCGGTGACGGGCATGGAATATAAATATGTATAAAAACATACGCGAGAATTGGTTTACTAGGATGTTTTTTTTTTGCCCATTTTATATGTTTTGAAATAGAACAAAATGAACATAGAAAACTTTACCTCTTTTTGTGAATTTATCGTAATCTCAACGATTATATAAAAACCCCCGATGGCGGGTTGCTGATGAAACTGCGAAAACATTGAAAACTTTTTACAATTTTGTTGCTGAAATGTTCGCGAACTAACAACAACAGTAATAATATTGGATTACAATAGTTTTGGTTCATAAACAATGGGAATAATAACGATACAAAATAGTTTCCCAAACGATTTAAATTTAATGTTATGGCTATTCACAAACACCATAAAAATAAATGTTGAACAAAGGTAAAGAGAGTTGTAAACTTTTATCAGAACTTTACCATAAAGGTGGGAGGCTCTAAGCCTGCAATGCATAAAATAATGTATGTATATAGATATAACTAGATATAGCTTCTATTTGTAGTCGTTTACTTTATTATCTCTAATTATTATTATTATTATTCCTATATAAGTATATAAGTACTTACAGTATGGACATCATTTCAGTTAGTTACTTCTTTAGTATTTATTCAGTACTTATTTTCTCTATTTATTTGAAGGACAGGTGTGATGATTTATCTGGTTGGCAAAAAGTTATGCAACACTTTGAAATTAAATACTGAAAAAAAATAATAACTGTTTTTAAACTAAAAAAAGACTTGGAGTTTCTGTTCATTCAATGCCACAGACACATTTCTGCCAACTTTTTAACTCACCTGAGAAAACTTTTCAGACCCTGTCAAGCCGACTTATAAAACTAAACACCTAAGAATTTAATTTATATTAATTTTAATTTTTAGTTCTTTAAAAAATGCTCAATATTTTAACAAAGTGAATGACTAGCTTTAAAGAGTTGAATTTAAATATACTTTATTTTAGCAGAAGAAAACATTAAAAATTTCTTGCGTTTTTCAGCTAAAAATTGTTTATAAAACGTTGATTTTAAATGAATATTTATAGTAATAATATTTAAACACAAATTTTGTGGATAGAAAAATAGAAAAATGTGGAATATGTGTTTTTAAACACTTGAATAAAATTTATAAAAATATATGTTTTTTATATATGCACTGTATATGCAAATGTGTGCTTATATAGATATATACATATACATACATCTATTTACTATATATAAATGCATATGTAATAAATATAGATATTCCAATAAAATAATTAAATAAATTAAACTTCATTTTTTTAAAACTAGTCATTAAATTTATTTAAATTTATACATTGAGGGCTTTTTTAAAGAATTTAAAATATTTGCACTTTTTTTATGTTTTATTTTATATTTTTTGTATAATTTATTCATTTTATATATGATTAACAAATATATTTATTATATTTGATATATGAATATGTTTTTGTAGGTGTAGAGCTTAATATATAAAAATGCGAAAATATGCATAATAATTTTCATATATGTATATCTTTTTTAAATTTAAAGCGACTCTGAATGTTGAAAGGATATCTGACAGCTTATGGCACACGAGTCTGAGAAAGCTTGGCTAATGGAATTTCTGCATATTTTTTTTTAATAAAACTAAGAATTGCCACTAACCAACCTTTCCATGCAACTTTCTTGCTCTCTCACAACTTTTGCTACAAATAAATCCTACAACGCAACCACAAAACTATTTCAAAAATATTAAAAAGTATCTTTTATATTTTTCTCATCTTTATGTTGACCACAAATGCCTGCAAAGTGCACGGACCGAAGTGTCCGCAAAAGGATATATGGTAGGAAGGATTCGCATGGCTAAGCGGTGTACAAAATTTAATTATATAAAATTTATTTAAATCAATTATGAAACATTTATTTATGCATCAAATGTTAACTTTTAAACGTCCCTGAATCTCTCAGTTGAAAGCAAAAACTAAATAATACTAAAATTCAAACCAAAAGTTATAAGTATAAAAACTTAAAGGTGTTTAAGGTTTTGAGCTCAGTTTTCATTCCAAAATCACATACTTAAAGAAAAGAATGGCCATCAGGCAATGTCATTGACTGTTATTAGTTATTCGATGTGCCAATGACCAACAGACTGTATGGAAATTCTTAGTGAAATTTTCCAGTCTATCAATATGTCAGAGTCCTGGCAAATATTTTTGCTTACAGAAGAAATATTTGCTCTTCGGCACCAACACCAAAGCCCTGAGTATCTGCCAGGATACTTTCAAAATGCATATTCGCCATCATATTGTCTGGTACCCTTGGGTCAAACGAGGAGGTTTTATTAAAAGATTTTCCAAAGTCTCCCACCCTTTGTTGTTCTTAAAGTCAATGGTCTGAAAGAGTAATAATAAAAAAGCAAAGCCCAAGTTTTTCTTAAAGTTTTAAAGTGTATCGCTTTAGCTTTAGACAATTTAAAATATTTCCCTTAAAGAAACGATTAGCAAAATTTTAACAGAACAAGATAATTAAAGTTAATTTTCTGTTATATAGACATTTAAGGCACATAAACTTAATTTTAATTAACTTGTATTCCATTAAACAGACTTATTAAATGCGCATTAGATTTTAATGGGTTGTATCAAGGACTTGCCTATGAATTAATTTCACTACTTATGAATTTTCTTATAGAATTACTTCTACATTTAATATTATTAGCTGACTTGAGTTTTATTGATTTGAATATTAACTATGCTAGAATATTATCACAGCAATTATGCAGATATTAAAATTGTAAATTTGAACTGAAGCTTCGAATTTTACAAGAGGATTAAAAAATCTGTTCTATAAATTCAAATAAACTTATGCCAATTATGGGTTGTATATTGTATATAATGCCTTGACCGCATTTTGATTTCAATCAATCAACATTTGTTAGCTTATATATATGTATATATATATATTAAAAAATTACTCGTAAACGACTTATTGTATAGTTAAGTAAAATAACGGATTCAAGGGAAGAAGCGGTAGTACACGAAGATGTCCGCAAGTGGAGGCAGTCGATAGGCAATCAGAGCATCGATAAACGAAGAAGTGACAGAAATTAAAAGCTTTAATTAAATTGTGTGTTTGTTATATGAAAAGTTAATTTAATTAATTAAAGTAAGTAAAGTAAGTGACAACTTAAATGAATATTTAATAATTATTAAATATTAAATGTTTTACAAAACAATTAAAAATTGCACCATCAGTGTTTATAGCTAGTTATAGTACTTCATCTGGATCACTTATTTGTACATCTTACATCTTACACCGCTGCTATAGTTGAATATCATAAATATCCTTTTATTTTCATTTAGTTGCACAATCTTGCTCCATAAGCTCAGCTCCTAAAGAGAAACTACTCTAATTACTCAATGCGGAAACAATATACTTCTGCATTGCATGCGCGAATAAATACTTGTGCTTTGGCGAATAAAAGGATAAGTTGAGGAACGTGAGTATTCATAACTAGGGTAAGAACATTTAATGAGTGCAGTGAATCACAATGGTCACAGCACAACAAATGGGTAACTGCTGTTCCTGATGTTTATATTGAACCTTCTGGCCCCGCACCATGTTGGAAATTTTAATGAGTTCAACCTCTGGACCGTCTCCCAAACAACAATGGGCGCAAAACCAACGAGACCCCAAAACAGAAGACGGGAATGAAAACCAAGGCGTCTGAATAACAACAACAGCAATAACTACAAAAACAGCAACAACATCAACAACAACAACAACAACAGCAAGTACAAAATATAAAATATGTACGCCGTGATAAAACATAACAGAAACAAGTTGGAAGCTTTCTACTTTATAGGACATCATTTGGAGATATCCTGTAAAATGAAATAAAAAATATTCATAATTTTTAAAGCTTTGTTTTTTATGTTTATAAAAGATAATTGTATATAAAAAAAATGTATTAAAAGATAAGATTCAGTAGCAGGTCTTGAGATCATACTAAGTAAAAAATGCTCGATTGCTCTCTAGATAAAATAAATTTAATTTTTAGATTTTTTAGATTTTAAATAATTTAAATAAAAAATATTTTTTATTAAAAATTGTTAAAATTATATAGTAATTTATAAAGTACACAAAAAGAGTTACCCAATAAAAAATATCTAGATTATTTGGTAACTTGGAACTTGTCCAAAACTCAGGTAAGCCACTAAAAAATAGAAATTTTTTTTTTTTAAATTATTAGCTCGTTTTAAGCTAAGGCTATGCAGTATTAAATATATTAAATATGTAATTAATTTCTTAAATACAAAATATAATAATGTTGTATCAGTCTTGCGGTATTTTTGATAGTTCTTCGGCGTTAAAAATAAACTGATGTGATTACAAAAGTTCAATAAATATTTATATATAATTATTTATTTTTTTACTTTAATATTTACATTTAAAAAAATATTGTTTTTATTATTAATTAAAATACAATATTTATATCATAAGTAAAAATTTAATTTCAAATAAATGAGAACAAATTTTTATTAATAATAATTAATTAATTAATTAATTAATAATTAATAAATTATTGTTAAGAATTAACAATAATAATTAATTAATAATTAATAAGTTAATTAAATGTTTTAAGCTTACAAATTTCAAAAGCAAGCAATTAATTAAAATTTATATTTCATCAGTTAATTTATTATATATATTTTATAACCAATCATTTGGTATACTCTGTAAGGATTCACTTTATAACTCGATATACTCTTTAAGGATTCGTTGGTCTTGGGCCTGGGTATTCTCTTCGAATCACTTGACCACTTGTCAACAAATTTAAACCCGAAAGCCAAGAGGACTTTTTCGCTTTCGTCCTCGACGATTGTCAACTTATGTTGGGCTCTCGTCCTCTGAAAGGCTGCATTGCCGTTTTATTAAGTTGAAATCCGTAAAATGAGTTCCTTCTCCGGATTTGCATAGATTAAGTTGCAATGAATTTTTTGTTTTTGGTCAGTCGCCAACTCATAATGTGGTGGTGGTTATTGTTATACCCACTAAGAGTCAGTCTCTATGGGGAATCTTGGAATATAAATAAAAAAAATACTTGAAATATTCTAAAAAATTTATTTTATATTTAAAATACATCAATTTGATATAATATTTTTCTTTATTTTGCTTTCTTTCCAACGCTTTTAATGAGCACTTTGAAAATCTGCATATATCCTTAAACTCACATTAACTTAAATGTCTGTATAAAATACTTACACTGAAAGCCTTCCTTTCATCAAAGTTTCTTTGGCATTTATTTATATTTAATTTCCTTTCAGATACGTCACATCTCATTACAGGGTATCCTGAGCCCCAGCCACCCTGTTTTGTTCCCTTTGTTGTTGTTTTTCTTCGAGACTTAGTTTTTAGTGCTTGTTAAGCCGCTTCCTATTCCATTTGAGCCGGATCTATACTACAAGCACGCACAATACATATATACACACACACACACACACACAAACACATAGACACGTATATTTATATATTGTCTGTATGTACTTGGAGCTTGCATTTGTCTGAAGTATTTGTCTTGGACTCGCCTTCGAGTCCTGGTCAAGATTTGTCACAACTTTGGGCTAAGGCCATTTTCAATTTTGTACAACTCCTGTCAATGGCTTGCCTTCAATTTGGTCGATAAACCATCAACGATTTGTTTTGGTTTGCTTTTCTTTTTCTTTCTCTTTCGATTTTCTTTTCGTTTTCTCCATTTTGTTTGTTTTTTTTTTTTACCATACTTTTTGTTCTCTGCTTTTGTGGCCGACTCCCTGCATCAACAGTTTTCGTTCGTTGATTTTCGGCACAAAACTTTGCGCCGCACAAAAACTCATTTAAAGTTTTTAAAGTGTAGTTTCTGTTGATAGATGTCCAAGCGACGGACGGACGGGCGGACGGACTGACAGACCCACCGACTGACCGGCAAGCCAATCGTCCTTTTAACCGTTTGGTCGCATGAATGGATGCCTGGTAACTACGGTCTGGCGGAGGAGACTTCTTTCACTCCCAGCTATTGTTCCTGCCAAGTGTTCGTGGGGTGTGCTAAGTCAACCGTGGGGATTAGGACAACACGTGACGCAGTATTTCTTTTATTGGTATTTCACTGTATACCCTGTACCAAGGTAATGCCTCAAAGGATATATATGAATATATTATTAGTGCTTAAATAAAAATATTTCATAGGTGACTACAATTTATTTCTATTGCATTTTTAATGCATCTTCCGCCCACGGTGAAGTCCTAAGCCATTTTTGCATTTACAGAGTATCTGAGTGCCCACTGTGAGTAACTGTATATTTTATCTAGTTTGCGGACAGAACTTGTTGATAGTTTCATAGGGGAGTTCGTGCTTTGGAAGTGCAACACGTGCCATTCCATGATCCGGAACTAGTTTGGGCTGATCCCAACAAAGTTTGGATCCCATTGCATGCAGCAGTCGGGATGTCAATGTGATTGATGGACGACACCGAAGTTTTTGCATGGAGCAAAGGGCTGGCAATTGACAGTTGACATATAAAAAAAATAATTTGATATATCAAAAGTTATTTTCCAGCCAACCTCCTTTCAATAACATATTCCATCATATATGATGGGAGTACCATAGAAATTTATGCACCCAAATATTCTGTGGGTCATCTTTAAGCTAAGGAAAATACGTAAATTTGGGTTGTAGTCAAGCTACGGGGAAAAAGGAAAATTGTCTAACGCAGTCCTTGCCAGCATTCACATTTTCAAACCCCTCGGATACTCGAGCCGACGAAGGTGCTGAAAACACTGAAAATAATTTCACAAAAGCCAAGAGCTTTGAGAGTTTCTCATGAAACGAAACTTTGCTGAATTGACCCAAAGCGCAGGCGTGGAAACCAAGAGAGGAAGAGTCTAATGCGAGAGCAAGACCCAAACAATCGCCAAAGGCTGCTACTTGGAAAATTCACACCTGTTGTTGTTTTGACTTATCAAGTGTGTTTCACCTGAAAATGCCGCCATAAACCATAAGTCAAGTTGTGGTAGGTACAGTTAATAAATATCAATTATCACTATTATAATATATGTAGACAATTATTCATAGCAAATCAAGGCATTAGACATTAAGCAGTGATACGAGGGTGGATTGAAAACTTGTTGTTCAAACGGAGGGCGATAATAAAAGCTGATCGCGAAATTGACTTATCAACAGGCTGTAATTTATGATTTGTTTGGGGCTGAGGTTTTTATGTACACGACTCACCCTGAAGACGAACTTGTATCGCGGTATGCGGCTTCCTACCTGTGGCAGTTCCCTCAACCAAGTAAGCCGTATACGCTCGAAAAACCTAAGAGAAGGTTGCTTGCAAGGTTATTGGTTGGTATAGATCGATCACTGTTGTTGACTTTTCGAGTTTGGGGATCATGATGATACGAGCTCACTTCCATTGCCTTGGAAAGTGTCCTAGTCTTAAGGAAGCGTTGATAGTTTTTACTAAGGCTGGGATTCCTTTGTGTGGCAATGATTTCACAGCTCGGTTTGGCTGCAACACCTTCAACTGTTGATAACTTCCTGAGGAGTGGTGTGTGTTATGTGACGAGTCGATGTAGTTAGGGTGTCCAGGGAAGTTGCAATGACTTCACCATGGGGATTGTCCGTTAAACTGAACGGCGCGTATACGGGACCCGTGTGTGACGCCCGCTTTTTCAGCATCAGTGTTAGGTCACCGGCCACTATGACTCTGAATGGGATAAGGATATAAAATATTTAAATATATAATATATATAAATTTAATAATAAAAGATAATATAATAAAGTTATTGAACTAATGATTTTATACAAGCTTAAAGCGAATAATAAATAACATACAATTTTGGAAATCCATTGGAAAAATGGAAACTTTTTTTTGTATACAAATTATATGTACTTTTATTTTGATACTTATTAAATATTTTAAATTAAAATAACACCAGCTGAAAGTTATATCTTTGATCAGAAATGTGCGCTGGGAACATCTTGATAACCCCTTGCTATGTGTGTGGATCCTCTGGAGCTGAAACAATTTTGGAGGTTCTTAATTCTCTTGTCGTATTTGTAAAGACTTTACTTTTGAATACCCAGATTTATATTGTGTGTGCTTAAATACCATAGAGGCGAATACAATTGAAAAATATTTTAATATTTTTTTTTAATTATTTTTAGGTTTTTTTAACTTTAAGCCTGCTTTCTGATTTATATATATTACTCAATCAGATTTGGATTATTTATTCTATAATCGAATAAATATAAAGAATACTAACAAGTGACATACCTGAATTTTTTTATTATAAAATTTTGCTCTTCTTCTTCATTGGGCAGAGTTGCATTGTTACTTCAAGTGACAGCAGAATTGCTTTGACACAATACAAGCAATTAACATAAAAGCCAAAAGGTATAAAAGGAGACATCGTTACTTGGAATAGTTAGTCCTAAGATTATATTTAAAGTGTAAACAGTAAACAAACAGAAAAAACACAATAAATGTTTTATTAGCTACATTGTTTGATTGAAAAGAGAGGTAAAGCCCAAATTTAACTGTGAAAAAATGTAGCATACTTTTGGGCGACTATTGACAATAAGAACAGAGACAACTTATCTATATAGATATAGAGAGATGAGTTGTCTTTGTAAGAAATAGATCAATTATTTTTGCTATTTAAATTGTAAAGTTGTAAATCAAAGTCCATACTCAATATAGGAAAAAAATGAATTAATTTACTTTTCCAATTAAATATTATTTCTATATAATTCTGACTCTTTTCGCTTCTTACCATTTAATACCTTTTTAATTTATTATTTCAACTGAGCTTCCGATCTGAAGTTAAAATAAAATACCATCAAATTTTTTATTCTATTGAAATATTAAAACCATTACAATTTTCATATTATTTCAGGCAAATAAAATTTAAAATAAATTTAGAAAAAAAAACATAGCAAGCACAGAGTTAAAAACAGTGCATCAGTCAAAAAGGGGTTTAGCTTTGGGTTTAGTCATTATTTGTATTTTGCCGAATTCACATCTTAAAATTAAAAAAAACCAAAATAACTTAAACGCAGATTGTATTCCGATATTTAGACATGAGTTCACCGCCAGAAGAGATCATCGAGGTGATGGAGGAAAATGTGGCTGAAGAAAACCTAAATGCAGTTGTTGAAAGTTGGCCGAAGCCGAAGCTGCGCCGTATATACGTGGTGATTGCTCAGACGGTCCTGATGATTCAACTACTGATGACGCTGGGCGCAGTCTCGTTGTTCACTTACAATCCGAGTGTCAGGGAGATTGTTCATGCAAACTTGTGGATCTTTTTCATGGCCATGCTTGTCTTGCTGGTCACAACACTGGGCATGGTCTTTTGCGATTTTGTGCGCCACCAATGGCCAATGAACTGGACCTTTCTGGCATTATTTTCCATTTCCCAATCCTACCTTTTCGGAGTCTTTGGTAGTCGTTTTGCCCCAAACGAGATGCTTATGTCGGTGGGAATGACAGCCGTTGTTTGCCTGGGTCTGATCATCTTAAACTTGCAAAAGAAATATACCTTCACCATATTCCGGGGCGCAGTCATAATGTCCTTTTTGACATTGGTAATCGTTTTGATCCTCATATTTCCTCTTAAACGTAATATCGTTAATGTTGTCTGTGCAACCGTTGGATCTGTGCTCTTCTGCATTTACATGATCTACGAAATACGACGGATGTATAAGGGTAATCACAGGCACCAAGCCAGGCCGGAGGATTACGTTTTTTCCTGCCTGAATCCCTACCTGGACGTCATCTACATCTTCTTCGAGTTCACTTATTGCGTGGAGCATGGCCACCGTGAGGGAGTGGAGTTTGAGTGAAGCTATAAAAAAACGCATTTAATGAATCAATACAAATGTTCATCATATATAGGTATATACACATACAAACACACACACACATCCATACAGATTTAATTGTGCTGTTGAGTTATATAAATTTGTTCTTAAATTACGAATGTTCCAATTAAGTTATTAGAGACCAGCAAATAAAAATGTCAGAGTAATTACGGCATTAACATGATGGGAATAAATGTTTTGTATATGTGTGGGTGCATAGGTGTGTATATGTGGGTGAGTGCTATGTATTTACATGTGTTTATGCCACATAGGACAGCCAGTCATGCGGACGGGACACATTAAGTAGTCTTAGTGGCAATCACCGGGCAGTTGGACCGAACTTTGCTCCTGCTTCCAGTATCTGCCCTATTCACACACACACACACACACATACACACACATACACACACATACACACTCATATACATAAATACACATTTACACCTGCACACATTTAATTAACATTTGACAGCCTGACAGTTGACACAGCACATGCCATGCCCAAACTTGGAATTGTCCATACGTTATCCCCAAGGATTCAACTTTTTTTCGGCTGCCCATCAATAAAATTTAGCAGACGTTTCTTAACTGTCCGCCGGTCTGCAAACTTTTAATGCTTCGGTTCACTAAGCACTGACCTAACACAATGCAATCTTTTAGCGACAACCACCCAGCCAACCAACTGACCACCCATACCATCCTCCACCCTCCACCCACCCACCCATCACCCACTCCCCATCCCATCAGCAACCACTGCCTATCGCTGACCACCAATCAGCAACCACCATATCAATACTGTGTTTGTATATAATAAAGTTTTACTACCGCTTAAGTGCTATCAGAATTGTGTGTTTCCTGTCAATACACTTGTCCTCTATACAAACACAGACAGGCACACACACACACGTTTGGTATACGCGGGTCACTTACCAGGTTCTCGTTGTATTAAAAAAACTGTGTTTGTCAAGCATTTCTTTTCACACTTCAAGCAATAGAAAAATACTAAGTGGATTGTCGGTTGAGCTTCAAAACTTGTCTCCTGATTCCTGCAAAATGATAATTGAAGTTAAATAGATCCGATTATTATTTGGAACACCGCAATAACTGTAATTTTCCGCAATCTTGGACAGCAGGAGAATCTTTTATATATACACACGCGACTTTCTCTAAGAGGATTTGCGTTTACTTTGTGTAAGAGTCTTAGACAAGTCCTGCAAAACACCTTCCATCTCTGCCAGTTAAGGGTTTTAAGCTCTTGTGAAGGCGCTGATTTGTTTTTTTTATAATTTTATATTTTTAATCAGATTGTCATGAAATTTAAACAAGCTTCAAAGAGACAGTTATGTAGGAGGAGTTATTTGGGCCTTAAGCTAAGAACTGTAAGAACAAAAGCGGTGAGGGTCTTAACTAACGAGTCCTTAAAGTCGAAACAATAATTATATATTAATTTATATTAAATATTTACTAACTATTATATTAATTAAAATAATTTAAATGTAAATTAATAATAAAATTATTTTTAAATAATAAGTTGTATCTCAGTTTTTTGGAAAATTTTAAAAGTCTCCTCTTCAAAAATAATTTGACTAGCCATTTTTGAATACTTTAAATACCATTAATAATTAATAAAAATAATAATTTATTAAGCATAAATAATAATGCCCAAAAGGATTTTCTAGCACATAACGTGTATTTGACAACTATAGAATTAATAAAAAATTAAAAATAATTGTGATTTTTTAGACTCCTTAAAATTAACCCTCAGTATAGAAATATTAAATTTATCAATCGAAACAAAAATCAAAAAATCTTGAAATTTTCAACATTTTTGACATTTTTATTATGTCTTTCTGGCCAGAATCAAAAATGTATAAATAATGCAAATAATGAATGCCAATCAAAAGTCCGCCCGAAGTTGGGCCCAAAAAAGTATGCTACGTTTTCGTGGCACATTATTTGATTGAGAAAAAGCCTTGGTTGCATTGAAAAGGACAAAACGAACCGGTGGAAAATTGTCTTTTTTAAAAAGAACAAATGCAAAATTTTTATATTTTAGTTACTTTAATTAACAAAGATTTTGAAAACTTTGATATGTATTCAAATCTTACATAATATCTGAGCAAAAGAAAGAGAAGTTTTCCTTGAATAAATAAATTGAATTTATCATTAAATTATCAATTAAATAATCTCACAAATCCAGATTTTTATATTTATTTACTAATTAATTATTTTAAATAATTTAATGTAATTAAAAAAGTAATTATTTTTTAATATTTTTTGTTTAATATTAATTTCATAAATAAAAATTGCTTTCAGCATTGCAATGCCTTGCAAACTTCTCAGCCGTCCCTCGCAAATAATGAAACCTCATCACCGCCCACTTTCCCACATTTTCCCACACTTTCCTTAGTGCTTGCAGTGTTTGCATTGCAGGAGGAGGAGGACAGGAGACGCGTGTTGTACCACCGGAAGTTGTCAGAGCCGCAACTCTCGGAAAACAACACTCAACCAAAAAAGGGTGAGAGTTTTCATTATGACACTTTTCCCATCACACTTTTCATTTAGAGTAAACAGCAACAAAAAAGTTTTTTAAAGTTTTGTATATTGAAAGCATTTTATATTTTCCAAATAAATGAAAAACTACGTATATTTTGTGGCCTTTGGGCGGCGAAATGACGGGCAGAAAGTTTTATGTCCTTGCGGGTGAGTTGCTAATGACCCTTTGTGTCCCTTAATATAAAAATCTAATTAGAAGCTTATTAAAAACGAGTGGGACGACGATGGATAGAATGAATTGTCCTTTATAAGGATTACCTTAGAGCACAAAACATATTGCTGGCTTATAAAGTCATTAGTTAGCTTAAGGACGATATTACCATATTTTGTACCATGATAAACTCAACCTGACCAGGAATCCTCTTTAAATTATTCGCTGAAAGATCCTAAAGGCTGTGAAGGCAACAATTTGAGAATTTTTATACAATTTAGAAAGGAATTTCTGATTGCCAAAGCACTTGATTCCGAATATAAACCCCGAATCAATTAAGAGAACATCCGCATGAAGGAATTTTTGGCCAAAAATTTGTATCGTGCTTGGAGAGACTTCAAAATTGCACTGTCAGTTTCAATTTTGAGCTCAACTCTTTTTAAAATATATATAGTTCATACGAGTGTATCCTTTTTTCCGTTGATTTTACCATCAAAGTGTTTTATAGCATTCGTCCTACCAACTAAAACTAAACTGTAAACATTTGCAAGCAACACTTTTGACCATTTCCCAGGATTGTTTGCCATGCGAAGATCTACAGAGGAAAAACGTTCTCTAAAAAATGGAGAAGTCGCTTCAAATCGAATGTCAATGACTAGGGAATACCCTGTATTTATCTATAAAATTTGGTGAAAAAAAAACCAAAAATATTTATACTCTCCAAGTAAGACAGGATATACTCTTCAACCCTCACCCATCCCTTACATTGCTTAAAATCTGCAGAGTATGAAACTTGGGCTTTTAACTGCTTGTTTGAAGATACCCTGCACTGAGTTGTAGTCTTTGAGAAAGGAGTATATTTACAGGATGTATTGAAAGAAGTAGAAGGACTTTTCACATACCCAGTAACCAATTAGAAGAGGTATTTGCTTCATATACCTTTCGATCGACTGCATATCCTGTCGATATAAACGCGAAGGTTGAGAGCATCAGTTAAATAAATTACTTTATATACAATTCACTCGTTTCATAGTCGATTTGAAAGTAGAAAATTGTCTAGAATATTATTATAAGCTATAAAATACCCTCTAAGTATATCCAAGGATATTTAATATTATATTATATTTTATATATTTATATTATATTATTTTATATTTTATCCTGTTGCATCTCCATATATATAAAGATCCGATCTTCCCCAAACGAGCGTAAGGACTAATTAAGTTAGATCTGATATAGCCCATAAGCTAATACAAGGCTGTTACTCAAAGACCTCAGAGAGTTATTATATCATTTTATTTAATTATTGTATATATTATATATTATAGTATATATTATATATTATATATTTTATATTATATATTGAATATAGTATTTTAGCATTAATCAGATAAATTATTATATATAAAATAATCTAATCTCAGTTGAAGGACTCAATTACGAAAAATGGCGTAGGCTCACCTTAAACAAGGTGCCCTGTTATTTACTTTATATTTTTTAAGTATACAAATAAATAAAAATAAATTATTTAAATTAAAAATATTAAAAAAGAAATTTAACTTATATTTAAAGATAAATAAGTTTTTATTTCCAAATAATGAGATTATATTAATTTATTTTTTTTTAAGACTAGATACAAATATACGGCGTAAAACTTTCCAATTATTTTTTATGATCTGCTGGATGAGAAAAAACTGTTCCATTTTTAAATTAAGAAGCAAAAGGACCTTATTTATTTTATTTCCTTAATAAATAAAACTATTAGTCTTATAAAAAACTTGAGAGAAGTAAAGAAACAAAAGAAAAGCCAAGGAAGAAAAGAACAATGAAAAAAGGAGAGATATAAACAAAATCTGAACTTGTACTAAAATATACTAAAAGGATAAAGATAAAGATCAAAGCAGAAATGTAGAGAAAGATAAAAAGAAGTAAATATGTTAACAAAGACAGAGATAGAGTGATAGAGAGAAAGAGCGAGAAAGAGAGAGAGAGAGAGAGAGAGAGAGAGAGAGAGAGAGGGAGAGAGAGGAAGAGAGTGTAAGGGAAAGAGAGTGTAAGGGAAAGAGAGACAGAGCTAAAGGAATAAAAGAGAATAATTGGAGTAACACACCGATAGAAAATTATCAAATAGATAAATAAATATATAAAGAATGTAAGTAAGACTCAATGTCCTTTGAATCCTTCTGACAAAAGTTCACCTAAATGCAAGGATATCCTTCAACTATTTCATTTGTTACAGGGTAGACAAAATGTGTGTAGGGGCAGACACAGCAAAAAACATCGTGCAACAAAACAAATGCAACTTGAGCAGGAACTACTGCAGCAACAACAGCAACAGCAAAAGCAACAGGAAACAACAGCAACAACAACAGCAACAACAACAGCAACAACAACAGCAGCAACAACAACAACAACAACAGCAAGAAAACCAAAATCAACAAAAAATTGAAAACCAAAGTGTAGACTTGGAGGAAAAAAATTGCTTTGGTTGATGCAAACAAATTTGCAATCAAAGTTGAGCTATTTTTCCGATTTTTCCGAATTTTTTTTTTTTTGATTTCTCTCTCTCTGTCTTTTTGGTTGGTTTTCCCATTTTCCGGGCAAAAGCGAGCGAGCAACTTTTTAGTGTTTCCCTTTTCGCTGGCAGATTGAAAATCTAAATCAAGGCAGAAATCAATTATTGGCAGGTTAAAAGCAGTTGGAAAACAAATCAGAAATTTTGCCTCGATGTAACTAATCGTTGTCCTCAAGTACTTTAATCCTGCGCTGCACAAGGATAACATCCTGTTAATGTGTTTCAAATTTAAGAGCATTTCAAGTGAAATTCATGAAAATTTCAATCGCATTTTGTTTTAAAAGAAAAGCTGCTTAAAAGTCCGCTTGATCCGCAGGGATAACGGCAAGCAGCGTTTGACAAATTTTGAGTCTGTCGATGCACGGATTGAAATACCGTGGAATGGTGTGCGGGGGGTGGTGGTGGTGGGGCAAGGACCTGGTCTGAGGCACGTGATGCGCATGAGAAGCAACATTCAAATCCAATGCCTAAAAGTGACAAACAAGCAAAACGAAGAGCCAAGCAAAGCCAAAGCCAAGGGTGGCCCCCACAGCCAAGCCAAGCCGAGCCAAGCCGGGCCGAGCCTCTGGAGCGTGGACAATTTAACAGACTTATTTATTTATGAAAGCCAAATGCATTTGGGCCGCTTTGACAATGAACTCTGTGGCCAAAATGAAAATGAAATTCAGAAATTCAGAAATTCAGAAATTGAAATTGCCAGGAAAGCCAATTTTAAAAGGCTCGCACGTGCCCAAAACTTGCCTATTTGGCCACTTGGACACTTGGCCATTTCACCATTTTGCCATTTCGTCAGTTGGCCATTTGAGCCAACTGAACATCTGGTCAATAAAATTCAAATTTTTATTCAGTGATACACAATTTGCTTACTAAATAAATAACAATAAGGACAAATGTTGTCCTGAAAACATTTACAGTGTAATTTTGAGCTCGCAATCACATAATCCAATCACATCGAATCAATTTGCATAAATTTATAAGTTGTAAATAAACAATTGCCTTAAATTAATAACAAATGTTTTACCTACTGTCACATCTCTCTACCAAATCGTGCTCGACCACAGAAATCAAGCGGAAAACAGAAATTTACAGTTACATACGCTACGTACAAAGGATAATGAGGTATATTAGCCAGAGTATGCGTGGCATTAATTTAATTAAATTTAAATGATTAAAAAGTATTTACTTATTGATATAAAAACAGTATAAAAATCTCTATTTATTTGTTTAATTATTATTTTTTTTAATTTATTTAATTTAGTTAATTTCCTTTATTTATTTACTCTTTCTATAAATGCATTTCAGAGACAACTTATCCACCTCCGGCTATAACTTGTCTCCGCTGCTGCAGAGGTAGGTTATCTCTGGCCGCTGCAATTAACATTTTATGTTATGCACTCATTTCATTAAGTTAGACAAGGATGGCTATATTGTTGAAATACATGATTGCAGAATTGGCTATGTGTGAGTGTGCAAAATGTGCAGTAAATTGTAGAAGTGGTCAATTTAAAAAGGTTCGAAAGTTTCGGTTCAATTTTAACTACTTTTTTGGTGACTACCGAAACTTAACCACAATATACACAAAATAAACACCCTGTGATTTTAAAATTAGGCAGTAGGAAAATTAAATATAAATTTGAATGGTAAAATTAGTGTTCAAATTTAGTCCAATCGGAAAATTCCTCAGCGATAAATCATTAAATATGTTTAATACCTATGAAAAATTGTACTAGATATATTACTATAAAATATAACAAAATAATATTATAATATATATATACATATATATATAATTAAAATATAATATAATTAGTAAAATGTGTGCATATAAAACAGTATAAAATATAATTGTTTCTGAAAGTCTGAACCATTTGTTGACAATTTTTGTTGTTTCTTTTACCTTTAAAGTGAATCTGATATATTAAATATATAATAGAGAAACACAGTTATAACGAAAACTAAAAATGTGATTTTTTAATAATTACTGAGTAATTACTGAGTATTTGTATTTCGAAAATAATGAAGTCAATTCTCAAGAATATAAAAGGAAATTGAGAAGAGATTAAAAAATAAAAAAATAATAGATAGATTAAAACTAAGTCTGCTAATTAGGGCATAAACAAATAAATATTACTTATTTATTTATATCAAAGTATTAATTTTAGTATTAATTGAGGAGATTCGCACTCCTTTGATTCTATGAGTGGCAGCGTCTCACATTTTAATTGTTAATATCACAGGTTGATTTTAGTAATTAATTTAAGTTCAGGTGAGGAAAAACGTATGCTTTAAAATTTTATTTTATTATATTAAATAATTATACATAAATAAAAAAAGTTAATAAATAAAATACTCTACTACAAGGAAAGGCATTTATAAGAATTTTACATATAATAAATATATAATATATATTTAATATATATTTAATTCAGTTTCAAAAAATGACATTTAATAAGTATTAAAAACTCATTTATTTAAGTATTTAAATTAAAGAACTCGCTTGAAGTATTCAAGTTTTAATTTTAGCATCATTTTAAACATAAAACTAAAAACAGTTTGGAGGAACTTTTTGTGTTTTGTTAATTTGATTTTTAAACTCCATAAATCTGGAATTATGACGACATAATGTACTAAAATTAAGTATACGAGTATTTTAAAATATGTCTAAAATAAATACTTAAATAAATAATAACAGTATAATATAGTAGTATAGTTTATTATTTAAATAGTTTATTTAAACTGAACATAAAAACATAAAAATAAATAAATATAAATTTTTAAGAATTTTTTAAATCCTGCAAAATAAGTCAAAAACTGTATATGTATTGAGGGTTAGGGTTTCCAACAGCTAAATATAAATGTTCGCTGTACTTAAAGCCTCTCTGACCTAATAACCGAAAGAGGTTCCTGGCGGTTAAGTTTGATTGGATTAGTTAAAAATACCGTTACGACGACAACAACAACAACAACAGCAACAACATTTACAAGAGTGTAAAAGTGGCGGATAACTTTGATTTAGTGTGTCGAACACACCCAAGGAACACGCCCCGTAGAGTCGAACTAATCTTAGGGAAATAATGAGCCCGAGACTTTGGTCCGTCGTACGTCGAGCACCCTGTACTCCTTGCGGAGCCTTAACCTCGCAATGGCAGGTTAATAACCGACGAGGCACGAAAATTAATTGCAAAACATTTGGTGAGGCTTTGCGGCCAAACGCCAAGTGCTAAGAAACGGCAAAGGACCACAGGAAGCATAAACTCAGGTGGGTTGGAATGCAAATTATGCAGCAGACAGGTGGGTCGACGGTCTAAGTGCACCTTTGGCTGACCCCTCGTAATGTGGAATAATTAAAACTTTTAAATAAATTGCAGCGGCTAGTGAACATAAATACCAACTGAGAGGAGGTGTTCCAAATGGGGTTTACAATTTAATTAGATAGATAACTAGTTAAGTGTACGAACTTTGGGTCCTGCGAGCGGCAACTACTATACACCCATTACCCTAGCACCTCAGCACCCCAGCACCCAAACGCCCAGCAGGGTATTATAAAAGTCAGCTGTAATTTTGCCCTGGCAACAGGCACCAAACAATGACGACAAGAACAGAAGCAACAACGAAACGCAAGTGTCTAAAGAAATGGTACACAAAGAGAAGCCGGCAGAGACTAAGAGGCCAAGGGACAGGCGAGAGAAGGTGAACAGGGCGGAGGGGGGCAGGGTGTCAAGTAAGCAGCTTGGGAGAGCGGCGCACGCAAAATAACTTAAAAGCCGCAAAGTGGCTGGTAAAAACTATTTAAGTTTATGCGATAAGGACAATAAAAGCACAACAACAGGGTGGTTCTTTCCATCTTGCCAACTCCATCTTTCAGCTGCTGCTTCAACTGCCAACTGCCAATGCCACCCACCACCCTGTTTCTTTTGGCTCTGTTCCACTGCCATTCGCCAGACACGCGCCAAGCAGCTGCTTTTTCCGTTATTTCGTTCACTCAAAGTGCTGCATACTTATAGGCAGCCACAATATTATCGTTGGGTATGAGTGCGTGTGCGTGTGCGTGCCTCATTGTGTGTATTATAGCTGTGTGTGTACGTGTACTGGTATGCATGGGTGGGTGGGTGGTTTGGGTTGGTTGGTGCTAGTGCGTGTGTGCAGTTATGTAATTATGGTAATTAAAAACACGCTGTCAGCGTCGACGCTGACGCTTCTATCGTCATTTGACTTGTCTTTTACGACTTGTAGTTCAAAGTAAGGCGTTCATACCCTTAGAACAAGGATATTATAAATTATTTAAAACGCTTGCAACATTTTCAGGATTTTCTTCAGGTGCTCAGATACGTTTCAACAAGTGATAATTGGACACAATAAATAAAGTATTTTATTGAGTATTATTAATATTATTTATTGTTCAAATAAATACGACTTAAATATAAAAAAATAAATATAAAAATATCCCGAGAATTATTTTCAAAGGACATCTAATAATTTTATATAATATTTATTTTAAATGTTAAAAGTTTATTTATATTATTATTTATTTAATTAAGCACATCTTCCCTTGTTAGGGCATTCAAGTTTTGTAGAGCAGCGAGAGACTTTTTAAAGGCTAGCTAAAACTAGCACGCACACACATAAACATCCGCACACACATACATACACATGATATGGTGGCCTTATGGGCTTTAAGTCAGAAAATGTTCATGCGTAAATTTCTCATATTTCGTACTTCTTGTTGCCGCTTTTCCAATTAAAAATGCAAATGAAGCGGAAAATATTTGCTTACACTGAATTATTCTTGGGGAATTTTCAACTCCATTAGTTCAAAATATGTGCACACATGAAAATACACACACATCAGTGTGTGTGTGTGTGTGTTGCTATGAAACGAGAGAAAATTAACGAGGGTTCAACGTAGTTTGCAGGATGTTTACGCACGGGATATTGATTAATGTAACGGTAATGATTTTTCGGGAATCGATATTAAAATATCCAAACGAGATTCAGATCGAGTTGGTCGAATGATGAGGTGTGAACGTAATTATTCCAGTACTAAAATAATAGTTGACATAACCCAACGTTTAAATCAGGGAGTGAAAAATAAACAGCAACAACAACAACAACAACAGGCAATCTGGCAGCATGCCAACATCTCACCCTAAACAAACACCTGGGAGTCATAGATTTAAATCACATCCGTTGTCTTAACAATGACAAAGTCAAGGACAAATTAAAGGCTCTAAATATTTCTGATGCCTAAGAAAAGAATAATAATAGCAATTAAAGAAAATAAAAACGGAAGTCCTTATTTCTACCTTCCACAAGGAAACTCTCCACAAATAAATTTGATACAAAAGGTTAAAGTTGAAGCCTTTAAACGCCCTATACGCCCCTTCTTCAATGCAGTTACTGTTTCCGGCTCGGACACATCACAAAACTTGTCACAAGAAAAGACATACATCAACTCTGCCGACGACAGATCCTGACATCAAGGAACTTTGTCACACGACCAGTTGCCAATGTTGTGTTCTTTGCAGCACTGACAGCCTCCCAGACATAAGCCCAGGCATTAGGCTACAGGATGTTCCTTCTGCTTCCACAAACACAGAGATGAAGTCGATCAGAGCAATCGAAAAGTGAATGTTAAAACAGCTGCCTTCATTTAGAAGTCCAGACATCCCTCTGACAGATCCTCGTACTTCTCAGCAAGGACACAAACTTAAGAAGAATAAAACAACCTAAAGGTTTAAGTCCTAGCTAAAAGACAAGAAACAAAGATTCACTTAAAACGTCGAGGAATATTTATACATATCTTAATTAAAAAAATTACTGACAACTAAATATTTGTGGTTAATTAATTAAATGATTAAATTTGTAAATTAATTAAATTTTTTGTATTCAATTATATTTAGAAACCGTAAAATATTTTTTATATAAAGCTTTAAGCTTAAAAGGTACAAAATATATACAATTTATTATTGATCCATCTGCAGAAGTTAAATATTTGAAATATCATCGTATCTGCCATCAAATCGACATATAAGAAAAAACATAATTTTTTTGTTGTTTTTACATATGAAACCCCCACAGTCTATATTAAAAGCAATGCCCACCACAGTGTTGAAAATGTCACTGAACACACCCCTTGGAATAGTTTCAGATATTTCCTATTGCTGTCACCACTTCCCTGGTCATGTCATACGCTTAGGAGTGAAGTGATACCTTTCCAAAACCTCAGTCGGTCTTTGGTCTTAAGGATTTTATTGTATACCGCAACTTCACATCGCGCCAAAACTGAATCCACACTTGAGTACTAAGCCCCCAAACCCGTGCCCACAACATTCCTCGAAGGCTGCAACCATTAACCGGACTCCGGTTACCTGTGGTACCAGATTAAAATAGTCTCCGGTCAGACCTTTTCCAAATTACTACCAAGTCATAGTCCTTGACAGTGAAGGGCAGGGAATCCCCAAGACTGTCATTCATAGTTTAGGGAAGAGCATTGCTTAAAGGTGTAGCCCCTGTAACAGGAACAACTTTCAAGCAGCGATTCATACTGTATATACCTATATATACTATATTATATATACTATTATCGACATTTACAATAAATATATAATATTTAATATATTAATTAATAGTAATAATAATAATAATTTTAAAACGTTCTTTATTTATTTGAATTTATTCACCTTCATTTGGAGCTTCCCATTTTGTTATTCGCCACGGTGTCTTAGATTGCCATATGCTCCCATATAAATGGCTAGGCGTCATTTGAAGTACTATATATATATGTACATATATATAAATATATGTGATATATGTATACGAATGTACGCTACATTTAAGATAGTTAAATAACCATATTTCAAATAAAAGTATAATAAATATTGTCTTATATTTAAGTGCTTCCATATACCAAAAATGCATAATCATAAATTTTGTCCTATGAAAGCATTACCTGAAAGTCATTATATTATATTATGATATATATTCACAAATTATAATAAATTATAATAAATTTATTTAAATGACTACAAATCTTCTCTTTAGTCATGAACCATTAAGATAGTCACTTAAGCGGCCTCAAAGGATTTCTCACTGAGATGAAGCATTTGGTCATGAGATAAATTCTATATTTATAAGTACTTAAGCTCAGATCTCGTGTGTGGGCGTAAAGAGTGAGAGAGTCTCTTTATATAATATAATATATATAATATATAATAATAAAATTTATACATAAATATAATAAATATAATATATATATAATTACATTAATTCAGATATTTGCCCTCAAATCTTTATATGACACAAATAAAACAGTCGCATCGGAAATACAGAATAATTTAAATAATAAACTTGTAAAATATGTACATTAATTATTTGTTTATATTTAATTCATATAAATCATATAAACTTATAAAATATGTACATTAAACATTTGTTTATATTTAATTCATATAAATCATATTACAGCTGCTACCAAAAAAGGATTGACTGAAAACCAACTGCTTTAAAGCCATTTCAGGCATTTCTATATAAGTATATATATATATATATATATATATATGTATATAAATATATATATCTTCTTTACACATATAAATATACGTACAAGATATTTACCCGAACTCCCCTCAACACCCGGGCAGGTCTTCGCATTTGTTCAGACATCTTCAAAATGACAACGCGTGACAACTCTTTTATGCGGCGATTAGAATGGATTTACAGTATAAAAGGGAAATTAAATAAATTCAATCACATTCACAATCAAAATTTCACTAATAAGATTTTACGGGCTTCAATACCAAGAGACTTACCAGTCACATGCGCACCCACACCCACACCCACACCCAAGAACTCAATTCGTAGAGCGGGAGGTACGCGCGGGGCGTACAAATTGTTGACACCATCGGCTTACCGCACGGCGAGACGCATAAAGTGTGTGTGTGTGTGTGTGTGTATATATATATAGGTTTGTATATGTGTGTGTATGGCTAATGTTCCGGCGCCACAGATGACTCCAAATGAAGGCCTTTCACTTTTTGTGCCATGGCTAAAACAGTAGCAAAAATCCAGACCCAGACCCAAACCCAAAACCAACCTCAGACCCAAACCTCAGCCTAAGCCCAGACTCAGTCTTAGACCCAGACCCAGACCCAGGCCCAGTCAGTGGCAGGTCTAGAGCCAAATCCAGATGCAGACCAATATGCAATAAGTATTCACCTTTCACACGATTGCCCGTCCGCATACGAATGAGTTCATTAAGTGCGACGACTGCTTCTGTGTCTGAGTTCTGTTCCGCAGGCAAACTCAAATTTCTCAAAAATTTCTCGAAATTGCAAATCAAATATTTCGGAAAGGTAATAAGTAAGTGTGGACCTCAATCCCAGTGACAAGTGTGGCTGGATGAGGGGATGCCCATCACGACCGGCCACTTGACTCCACTCCATCGAAATCGAATGGCAACTGTTTTGATTATGCGATGTACTTCCCAAATTCAAGTCTTACCTCAATTTATTTATTTTTTTTTGTTCATTTTATTTACTTTAAACAAATTTCACATTTAAAGCGATTAAATTTCGCTTGTGGCCTTGGAGCACCATCGGCCCCCAAGGTGTTGGGTTTGGGCTTGAGTTTGCCTTATTTCTTGTTACTCCAATTACTTGGTTTTATTTTGATATTTTTATATTTTATTTGTGTTTTCTTTGTTGTTTTTGTTTATTATTTTTTTTTTTTTTTTGTTATTGTTGAATGGGCAACTTCATAAACATCGTTAGTTATTGAAAACTCAACTCAACTCCCTTACTGGAAAGTCTTTCAGCCCGTTACCCAAGCGCCCTTTGAGCTTCGATTGTAATCGATACTTTGCAGATACTTCGGTCAGCTATACAGCCAATTATATCTTTCATTCGATTACGTGAGAGCCCTCAAATAAACAAAGTTCCAGTTTATCACAATTACCATAATAATTAGATGTTTTTTGTATACAAAAATTATGCTGTGGGTATTTTTGTAATTTAATGAGTAATTATCAATCACTATCTATCGAATCTGATCCCAAGATCTAATTAATTGATTACTGAAGAGTCAATTAATTTTCAGTATATAAATAAAAATTATTCAAAGCAATAACAATTAGTCGAAAAACAGGATCCAAAAAAAGTCCAGGCCTTTTTCAAGAAATCCCAAAAACATTTCAATTATTTTTAAAATTAGATAAGAAAAGTTCAATAAAAATACCCCATTTATAATAAGAATAAAAAATAATATAAAAAAGAATAATTTTAGAACCAATTAAGACTCTATCGCTAGTATATAAAAAATAAATTTAATAATAAATGTAAAATAATAATAATATTAAATAATAGTAATAAAAATATTAATATGATACAAATAATAATAAAAATAGTTAATATAAAAGTTAAAATACACAATAATTACAAAAGTTGTAATAATAATAAAAAATTATATAATAGATATAAAAAAATTTTTTTTTTTTAATTTTTAACTATAAAAAAAATCCTTTGTTAAGCTTAAAAATAATGATCCTCTCAAATATAAGAATTTATTTAAAAGTAGCACTTAAAACTACGTCAAGCACTTCACTTTTAATTGATTTTAGAATCGCTTAAAATCTATTAATATGTTAGTAAATATATATAGTATGGTGTATTTTAATTAAAAAAATAATAATTTTATTTAAATAATAATTTCCTACTATTTGTCTGGTTTGTAAGACACTGAAAATCAACGATCCTTAAGACTAACTGCTAGTATTATTTATTTATTAAGTCATCATTTAAATTATATATTTATAGCTACTAAAAGATTATAAAGATTATTAATATACAGTTTAAAGAATTTATTTTATTTTTATATATTATTTATATTGATTAGATTTCAATAATATTTAGATTCATCGCTTATTGATTTAATAAGAAATATAAACAAACTTAATTTTAAAATATTTTATTTTATATACAAAATATCATGTAAGGCTCAGCAGAAACCCATCGGTCGACATCTGTCACCAGTTAATATCTAATTAGACATATAAAAGAGAGTTACCCATGACTCAACTTAACTCCAACGAAACTCATAATTATATAAAAATCTAAAATTAAAAAAAAAAAAAAAAATTAATTTGATTTAATTAAAGTTTTTTGAATTTAAATATAAAATACAAACTGGATTAATTTTGATTTAGATTTTGAAATAATTTAATTTAATGTCTTTCTTTTTTAAACTATAACTGAGTTAAGCCTACGGTCTACCAAAAATAATATACCAAGAAATAATATACCAGAAAAACTAGAGAAATATAAAAAATAAACAATCAAAATAAAAACTTTATCACAGTCAATAAATTGTATAGATTTTGTTAGTTTATCACTACAATAAAACCCAGATTAAATGTATAGACATCAATTATTATATCTTCATTATAATCCACAACTTGAATAGACTTCATAATGTCATTACCTATTAAAAACCTAGACTAAAAATATATAAATTTAAACTACCATAAGAAAGGCTTAATTATTAGCCATAGATTGAAAAGATTTTATAATGTTATTACTTAATTAGAATTGAATATTCAGGGGACCGATCGGCGAAGAAAGCCAGATCGGCTTCTAATCAAAATACGCGCTAGCTATAAATAAGCTATAAATCAAGCTATAACAGTTCGATCCATAGAAAGTGGAGGCTCTTAACACTCTCCGTTTCTATTTTTACCCCATTTTAATATCTGATATTCCCTCTCCATGAAACCTTATCAATTCCCAAAATTATTTCCATTTCTGAGACGAAGACTCGCTGGGAATTTACATACATGACTCAAAAGTTTACACATGCATTTGGCACTTGGAGAGTTGAAGGTCCTATGTAAATGAAGTAATCCCAAGAATAATTCATATTCTAAGAATACTTAATTTAATGTTTATTTTGTCTAGATTCCAACTAGTTTCGCACTGTCTGTATACTTAGTGTTTATCGGCGGCAGTTTAAGAGCTCGCATATCATTTATATTCATAGATTCTCCATCCATTCTCCATCCATTCTCCATCGATTCTCCCTCCGAGTCTCCTCTCGAATCTCTATTGAGTGGTTGTTGGTGTAGCACCTCCGTTTGGGATGTTCAATTGCAATCAACGGAACTCATCAGTGGCGTCCATTCACAGTAGCCATTCATTTGGCTAATAAGTAGACAAAACATAGAAATGTTATCATAATTTGCGTGGAGACAATGGACCCACGGCTGGAGCCAACCAACGATTTGCAAATATTTGCTAATTAAACATTTCTATGTGCAATTGTGTGATTGTTTATTTAGTTTTCGAATTTATTTTTAAAATGGCCAATAATAATAATAATAAATTTGACATCATTGCGGGTAAGAGCATAAATTTATTGACTCTTATTTATTATAAATAAATGTAAGCGGCTGAGAGGCTGTCAATTAAAAAACATGGTCGATTCTCGACAACATTGACCCTTTTAGCGCCCCGATCAACGCCAGATACAGCGACCCAGTGATCAATTAATATTAAAATAATAATAATAAAATATTAACGCACATTCATTTCCATTACGGATGCCGAACATCTCCAAACATATTCATTATAACAGCAGATTGAAACATCCACTTGTCCGATTTCGTTTACCTTCAATTTACACATTTATTGACAGAGTAAATCAACGGCGACGGCAACGCCGACGTTGACGGCGGCAGCGACAGCGTGTGGACTGCGACAGAAGTAGCTACTGGCTGTGCCGCTTCCAGCCATTGCTTGGGATCCGAATCTGCTCTTGGACGTGGTAAATGAAGTTACCTGGCCTTGCCGTGCGCCAGTCTGCGTTTAACATTTGCCCGTCGCGCTTGACACTTGGAACCGCCGCCTCCAAGCGCTTGCGAAAATTTCTGCTGATCGCGACATCAAGTCTCGAGATACGAGATACGAGATACGGAATACGGGATACGAGATTCGATATTCGTGAATTGTGAATCGTGATTCGACTCTTGGCTATTTTAAAGTGCGACAAATCGGCTTAGACCATAGAATCCAATTTACGTAGAAACTATAATAACCGTGGAGCGATCTCACAGTCGAAATGCCGCACCACAAACCCCACAAAACGGTAATTGCGAAACGGTATTCAGTTTAAAATTAACGTTCAATTGTGCAAGGAACGATTATATGGGAAATCAAGATCTACAATATTTTGTGCTGTAGGTCGAGTATTCGAATTGTTAATGTTGTTCCGAATGTATTGTGATTTATAGAACCCGAAACAACAAATTGCGATAGACATGATTTGGTGTTCATTTTTTTTGTCAAATTTCAATATTGTTATATAACATTTATCTCAGTTTCGGAGCTCTGATTGCAATTTACGATCAATTTTATTTCAAGCAATAAAAGATTATTTAAATATTCTGCAATATAAATCGATAATTGATATTAATTGTTCTTCGATTTCAAAAACTTTGTATCCAGCTTACGATATTAAACTTAATTTGTTTTTAAGTAAAATAATATTCAGTCTGAAGTTACAATTTGATAAATAAAAGAAAAAAGTTGTTATAAATATATAAAAATTATTTAAAAAAATATAAAAATTAAATATATATTTAAATAAAGTAATTTTAAAATATATATAAAATAAAAAATAAATGAGGGTTGTCCATAGTAGAAACTTTATAGGATTCAAATCAAATTTAAAAATAATAAAATAAAATAAAATAATAAATAAATTTCTAATTATTTTCATATTTATTTTTATTTTTTTTTTATTTTCGCTATTTATTTATTTATGTTTAATATGCTTTTAGGTAATTGAATTGAAAATGTAAATAAATAATTATCTTTATTGTTTTTTTTTTTTAAGTATTTTATGGGCTTCAGATCTTAATAGTGTTATTTATTATTTACTGAATTAAAGTCAATTTTTAATTAAACACTCAGTTTTTATTACACATTTTAATATAAAATTGAAATATACTGCAAGTATACAAATATAAATAAAATAAATATATATAGATAAATATATCTTAATAAATAAATCTTTAATAAATAATTAATGTATATAATTATAAATAATTTGATGTACATTTTATAATGATAATTACATTATGAAGTTATGTCCACTTATTTAAAATTAATATTTACGATATTCGAGTGACTTACAAATGTTTTGTATAGTACGCTGCAAAATTCGAATACCGAGTTACGATATTGAATTGACTGTCTCTTTGCATTCCCGAAGCACAAGGAGAAGCTTGGATATGATCGAAAATTAATGTTTAAACAGATTCGCGGATTGTTAGATCAATTAGATATGCAGATGACAAGCAACTGTTTTTTCTTCTAACTGATTTACGATCTTATGTTTAAGTTTTTGCAAGATTTATTTGCGAATGGGGAATGATCTAGTTCATGATTCGACTTATGATAGACTTAGACAGAAGGGCGGTTTCGTATAGTTTATGTCTGTTTGAAGTCTGTTCCAAGTCTGCTCCCTGAATTCTAAGTTTATTTCTGGATTTAATGGGTACAATAAAGGACGTGTTGGTTTAGGACATTTTCTTCCCGCTTGGTTATTTTTAAAGTAAGATTAAATCTCAGCCCCGAAATAAATAAACTTGATAAAAAACTGGATTGGTTTACGGCGTCGATTGGGTGATTTCTGGATGTGGAATACTTGGAACGCAAAGATGATTCACATGCTTTGAACCCACCAGTAATTCCCCAATGACTTTGATTCTCAAAATAAATCGTACTCTTTGGACTTTTTCTTTTCCCATCGATCTGAATCCGATAAAAAAACAGTAATTTTAAAAAAATTATAATTTCAAAACGATTTTCTTTTCAGATTCGTCATCCGCCGACGCCTCTATTCCTGCTGTGCCTCGTCCTCTGTCTCAGCTTCGACACATTGCCGGCTGCACCTGTTCCAAGCTATGAAGACAACCTCCTTGAGTATCCAACGTTACCCACTCAGGTGCGACCCATTGAACCACTGCTCATTTATCCGGAGCAGCCTGCGGAGCTTTACCAGGCGCGCACCATTGGCGGCGACAGGGAAACGGACATAATATTTGTGAAGTTGCTCGAGGACAAGTTGAGCGGATATCGTCCCAGTAGACAGAGGACGCTGCAAAAACTGTCATCGCGTCAGCGGCATAAGGAACTGGACCTCAAGGATATTTTCTTTGTTAAGGCGCGTGCCAACGGGCAGTTCAGCCATGAGCGTCTAAAGGTCTACCGACTGCCGGAGTTCTTTGCCATCAGTGTGTTCCGTAAGAACGGAAAGGAGACATGAGATGGATACCTCGTCCTTAGATGCATCTTTGGGATGCCGTTAAATTGTTTAAGTTATGTTTAAGCCTTTACAAATAAAGACCTCAAAAGTTGTTGATATGCAGTGTTCAGAGAAAGAGTTTCTGGTGATGAAGTGGCTCTTATCACAGACGCCTCGGGTGCCAATTTACATGCCATTTCAATTATCCATAACAAAACAGACGTCGGGGCTGCTGAATGATGGGCGCCAACATCGCCAACGTCGACATCAACGCCATCGACAGTGTCGAGAGTGTGGAGAGTGGCCGACTCTTCAGTCCTCAGAGTCATGCGTCCACGTCAAGTGGCAATTAATAACTGTCACTCAATTGGTGGCTACAACCAAAGCCGACTCAAAGCTTCAGCTCCACAACAAAGAACTAATCCCTTTTGTCATTCCGGCGGCACCGACCGCGGGCCAAACATTACGTCAAACTCAAAGAAAGAATAACAGCATAAAACATGAATGGAAAGCTATCACCCAGGCCGTTCACTGGGCTCACTTGGAAACCTGTTCCCTTAGGAGACGCGGTGTTTATAACGTAAACCGAATGAAGGTCACAAAACTCAAAACATTTTGATACCACGAAAAACATATTGTTTGTAAATAGACTGAAAGCTGCTCAATGCCTCCAAAGCTGGATTATTACAGGGAGACTTAAGATCGAGTGTTCCATCTGATTTATTTCACGGGTTCAATACTAAAGTCAGTTCCAAAGGTGGAACTCTTTCAATTCTGAAGCTGTTCAAGTGGTTAAGAACAGGTGCTCTGAAATGGTTATTCCTTCCGCATGGTACATCTGAAACTGATGGGATTATAGGAACCTAAATTTTCCCTAGTGATAGGCATATTTGTAACCATTTCTATAGGTGATACAATAAACGTGTTACCCACAAAATAAATTTGCCAGGAGCATGGGAAGTCAAAGTCCATTCAAACACCGTTACTTCTATCTCTTTGGTGAGGCATCCATTACCAAACCAAATAGAATGAAAAAAGCGGTGGAGCAGTGGTGGAGCACCCATCGATGTTGCTTCCTATAAATTCTATTTAATTTTAAATGGAAACTTCTGAAAATTAAAGTTGAAATAAAATAAATAATTAAAGAAATAAAAGGAACGAAGAGAATAGATTTAATATAGCACTCAGGTACAGTGGTCATCCATGACATCGCATTCCTAGATTCGAAACCCATTAAACTCATAGATATAAGAAAAATGTGTTTATTTTTATATTGAATAATAAAATGTAAAAATAAAAAAAAAATACCCGTAGGTTAAATTAATAATCACAAAGACTCATTTAATTAAGTAACGACCATCTCATATCATCATATCTCTCAGTCAGCCATCAAAGAGTTGGGGTCCAAAAAATTCTAAGCCTAGAACAAGCGGAACCTTTAAAATTTAATAATAATTTTTATGTATTATAAAACTGTTTCTAAATTTTAAAAGTAACTTATTAAATTATTTTTGAGTTTAAATAAACAAACATCAAAAATAAAAACGATATTGGATAATAAATAAAAATATTCAGTAGTATTCCCAATACCGTAAAAAAATGTTCATCGGCAAGCTAAAAAAGACTTCCCAATACAATTTTCTTTTCAAATTTTAATATTTAAAACTTGTGTAAATTTAAAAAAAAAAAATAAACAAAAGTCTTAAAACGTTTGGAATTTATTTAGAAAATTTCCAATCGAACACTTCGATAGCTGAAGCTCAAATCTTTTCAATTTCAAACAATTTCTTTGTCTTCCCGCGTTTGCCATCAGTTACTGACAGTCATTCAAAAAACTCCACCCTAAGCTTTGAAAGCAATCCAAAAATGTTGAAAAGGTGCCTGGGCACGACTTTCGCCAAACTGTTATGCTTCCCGGACACGTGCTCATCTTTAAAATTCAGCGGAGAAGTTCGCTCCACTTCCAAAATTAATTTACATAGACTTCAAAACACTTTGTCACAATAATGAAAAATGATTTAATTAACTTAAATAAATGGGGCACAGGGGCCAAGTGTTGCCTTATAAATAATCGCTTAGTTAACCATCAGACGTGGTGCGATGTTCATGGACATGAGCTCCTGGAAGAGCAGCTTGGCCGCATAGGGCAGACGGACCTGCGAGATTTGCGTCTTGTTCTTGCAGCCCTTGCACTCGAAGGTGTTGTTACGCAGATTGGCAATGGCAATCAGGCCGCAGAAGTTGCAGATGTGGACGCGGTAGGGATCGGACACCTCAAACAGACGCTCGCGCAGAAATTGAGCTGCGCCGTGAGAGATTTGGCAATCACGTTCCATCTCACCGAAACGTAGGCCGCCATCACGTGCTCTGCCCTCCATAGGTTGTCGCACAAGAATCTGAACGGGTCCACGTGCACGGGAATGGATTTTGTCGTCCACCATGTGCTTCAGACGTTGGTAGTAAGTGGGACCCAGGAACACCTGCAACATAAATCAAATATACAATGAAATCAAATTCAAAGGACTAAACTGTCATTTGACGTACCTGAGCGTTAATTTTACGTCCTGTGTGTCCATTGTACATGACCTCGTTGCCACGCAGGTGATACCCGTATTCCTGTAAGAACGTGGAAATCTTTTGCACATTCACAGCATCGTTGAAGGGCGTGGCATCGCCAATTTCGCCCTTATTTGAGCCCAGCTTGCCTTGCAAGCACTCGATCAAGTGACCAATTGTCATACGAGATGGAATAGCGTGAGGATTAATGATAATATCGGGCGCCAGACCCTCGCATGTGAACGGCATGTCCTCCTGCCGATACTGAATACCACAAGTTCCCTTCTGTCCGTGACGCGAGGCGAACTTGTCGCCGATCTGCGGTATACGCACAGAGCGTACACGAATCTTACAGAACTTGTAGCCCTCGCTGTTGAGGGTCAACATGACCTGATCCACAATACCAGTTTCCGAGTTACGTAAAAATGTGGAAGCATCACGCTTGGCAAAGCGCTTGGTGTTGCTGTCCAGCTCATCGTCGTTTTCGGGCAGGGTAATTGTTTTGCCAATGACGACATCATCTCCAGAGACACGAATGCCTGGAGCAATGATGCCATCGTCGTCTAACTTGTCGTAATGTGCGTTTCGCATTCCTTGGCAGGTGCCACGATGTGGCTTCTCGAAGTTCTCCTCCTGATCGCCAACGCGTTTATTTTCCGCATCCTTGTACGACCGATAAAACACAGAGCGGAAGAATCCACGTTCCACAGCCGATGCATTCAGAATGACAGAATCCTCCTGGTTGTATCCAGTGTAACATAAAATGGCTACAATTGAGTTAATGCCTGCGGGAAGCTCACGGAACCGCAGGTACTCCATAGAACGTGTGGTAACCAACGGTTTCATTGGGTAATACAGTACGTGCGCCAGTGTGTCCATCCGCACATGGAAATTGGTAATGTAGACGCCCATAGCTTGTTTACCTGCGAGTCGGAAAATCGAATTAATAATTATAAAAGGAAGTGTCCAAGTTCTTATTTACCCATAGCGCTTTGATAGGTGTTACGGGGACTCTGGTTGTGATCAGGGAAAGGAATAATAGAGGCACAGACGCCCAATATCATAGCGGGATGAATCTCACAATGCGTATATGTGGTACAATAGGCATAGTCCTTGTCTTGCTTCAAATCATACGGGGACATGGCAATCATCACCGTCTCCTCCTCCAGTGTATCGATATATTCAACCACGCCGGAGGCCACTAGCACCTGCCAACTGTAGTTGTTGTAGTCACGCTCCTTCAACATCTCCACATGAGTCTTCTTCAAGAGCAGCGAACCATTTTCCACAATAAGCAGTGGTCTACATATCCGTCCTGCATCGGTGTAGATTCTGATCTCACGATCCCGAATGTCACGAATCATGGACACTTCAGATACAATGATATCCATCTGACGACGTAGTTTCCGCAGGGTGGCCATAAGCTGTTCTGGGTCGCGATGTATGCCTACCCAGCAGCCATTCACAAAGATTTTGGTTGCATCCGCGATTGCAGAGGGCGCAATTTCTTCCAAATTTTCCATAGACCACTCTTCCAAGAACTCCAAGATCGGCGATGGCTGTGAGCCCACAGAAATATAGGCCATAAGAGCCAAGTTCTTGACCAAGCCGACAGCAGCACCCTCCGGCGTTTCGGCAGGACACAACATGCCCCACAACGTATTGTGCAATTGACGTGGCTTAGCCAATTTGCCGTCACGTCCAATTGGCGAATTTACACGACGCAAATGGGACAAGGTTGAGGCGAATGTAAGTCTATTCAACACCTGAGATACTCCGGCACGGGCCTGATGCGCCTTCTTCTGGTCGCCCCAATTGCCGGTGGCCAACGAGTAGCGGAGACCGTCAGTGATAATGTTTGTCTTAATAGCCAGCTCTAAGTTGAAGTCTTTGCCGCGATCAATAAACTTCTGTGTGTACATGCGCACCTCTTTCAATAAGTTCTTGAAGAGACCGCGAAACAGGAAGGCCAGCAACGGACCAGCCAAGTCCAAACGCTTATTGCCATAGTGATCACGATCATCAAGTTCACGTCGACCCAAAGAGGCAAGTAGCAGACGATGGACCATGTAGCCCAAGAAGTAAGCTTTCTTTGTTTCACAGAAATCAGAAACGCCAACATGTGGCAACATTTCCTTTTGTAAGATTTCCTTGGCGTACTTAATACGTTTATCCTTGGTGACGCCGGGTTTTGCACCACGAGCACCAATAAAGTTGAGGGCGACATTCTGCTCTTGCACGACAAAAGCCTCGTCCAGGGAGGGTTTAACCATCTCCATCATCTCAGGATCGTCAAAGTCGTAGATGATGTGCTCAAGGATATCGCGATCAGCAACGAATCCAAGAGCACGAAATACAATCATAATCGGTATCTCCTGTTTAATATATGGAAGAATGGCAATGATGCGCTGGCCAATTGCAGACTTTTTAATGTTCTGTGAGCCACGTGCCATCATGTTCACCCACAGTGTCGAAGTGGGTCGCGAACTGTGCTCTAGACAGGATCGTATCTCTGTTTTGAATGCGTATTTGCCGTCTTTCATACTGAACACGTACACTGTGTTCGTGGCCATTTTTTCCTGAGCAATAAGTACTTTTTCTGATCCGTTAATAATAAAATAGCCACCAGGATCTAGTGGACACTCGTTCAATTCAGTTAAATCACGATCGGTAAGCTGTGACAGCAGACAATACGTCGATCTCAACATAATTGGAATCTTGCCAATAAAAGTTTTTTGATGCTGTGTCTCAACAGCATCCAGTCCTTCCACATTCTTTGTCTTTGTGATATCCACGTAAAGGGGAGCCGAATATGTAAGATTTCGCAGACGAGCTTCGTTTGGCATCATGGGACTAGGTGAGCCGTCCTTCTCCCAATGTGTTGGTTTAGACAAGTAAATCTGTTCAAACTTTAATGAAAATCGAGGCGGCGTCTCCACCTCTCCAGAAGTATGTTGAGCTTCTGCCTGTAACTCGATGGCAGGTGAATCTTCCACAATGCGCTGTACAGACATTTGAATAAACTCATCGAAACTGTCCAGCTGCTGACGTACTAGACCCTTTTCGTCAAAGTACGCGTTGATCACGATCCAACAAGCTTCCTGCCACAGTTCGTGCGAAATTTCTTCCGCATTCTCCTCCTCGTACAGCTCTGCAAAAAAGTTTTTTAATCATTAAATAAACTTTAGTACAAAGAACGCTAGCGCTCCCGACGCCATATTCGTTTTGGCGAGTGGCGTGCGTTTGCTTTCGCGTGGCATTCTGCAATTACCTTCTTCATTGTCGTACATCATGATGATTAATTTGCTTTAGTGCACTTGATGTGCGATAAAAACAAAAGAAATTTTATTTCTTTATCTTAAATCAATCAAATGTTGTGAAATTGTTAAAAGAAAACACTACAGTTACCACCGCAATTAGCGGCGTATATGCTGTGATTAGATATGTGAAGAAAAACAGCCGCATGCCATATATCGATATAACACAATCTATCGATCTATATGTGGTTGCGATGATTACCCAGTAAACATAACCGAAATGTATTTCACATTCATGATAAGTGGACAAATTATTTGTTGCAGGTAAATGTAACCAAAATTGGAAATTGGATATATTAATTTTTTAGAACAAAAATAATTGAGATTATGACGTACACAGTTTTGAATTTTGCTATTTTATTGAGAACTAAGTATATTTGTTCACGATAACGAGAGCGGCACGAATGTGCAAAAATCGATTTAACTTCTTATTGAACTATCGATAACATATGTTGTAACTTCACTATCACCGGCTATCAGCTGTTTATCCGTTGCATGCTTCTGCCGTCTATTTATTGTTATTTAAACCAGGATTTCTGATGAATGTTTTTAGAAGTGGTCGGTATTTGATTGCTGGTATTTTACCAGGCATAAACTTTGATTCTGCTGATGTCGTCGATAAGAGCAATAAAACATACAAAAAGTTTTTTGAAGGCCCTCAAGATGGTTCATCGGAAACCGGTGTGGATAGACTGAAGCAAATGTTCAGCGTAGAGTAAAGCACGGTTTAATTTAATTTAATTGGCAATTATAATATTTAAACATCCATTTAGTGAGTTTGGAAATTTATCCTCTGAACTAAACTCCGTATACCAAGCTGGTTTTCTTGGCTTTCTTGTTGGAGCTCTCTATGGAGGTGTTACACAATCACGGACTGCCTACATGAATTTCATGGAGAACAATCAAGCCACGGCATTTAAATCCCATTTTGATGCGAAGGTATGACATTGAATCTTTTTGTATTATTATATTATGTCATGTTTTTTATTGTAGAAAAAACTTCAAGATCAATTCACAGTAAACTTTGCAAAGGGTGGCATCAAGTGGGGCTGGCGTGTAGGTCTCTTCACCACCACTTACTAGTAAGTATATTTTTGGAATCCCTGAAGTGACTCCTAACCAATAAAGTCTTTAAATAGCGGCATCATCACAAGTATAGCGGTTTACCGCGGAAAGTCGTCAATATATGAGTACTTAGCAGCTGGTGCTCTGACGGGAGGATTTTACAAAATAAGCCTGGGCCTACGAGGCTTCGCTGCTGGGGGTATTATTGGTTGCTTCATGGGCGGTGTGGCTGGCGCTGCTTCCCTTTTAATCATGAAGCTATCGGGCACTTCGATGGAAGAGGTTCGTTACTGGCAATACAAATGGCGTCTTCAACGAAATGAAGGCGTTCAGGAAGCCATCAAGAGTCAGATCGCAAAGGAAGCTCCACAGATAATCGCGAACCATGACAATCGCGTAGGAGAAGGCATTTCATTGGACTCGGTGAAATAAACTACTTGTTAAGTTGTACGTTGATGTTAAAATTATAAAATAATTCATTTTTAATTCATAAATTGCAATAATGTCCTTTTGAATTATTAGAGACAAGAATACAATTAAGTTTAGGAAGCCCATGTTGGCCGTTGCTATGCGTAGTTTCAGTTAGATGCTTAGTACAACTAAGAATACAGATATGATACAGATACAGATAGAGAACATGAAGATGAAGCACACAAGTTCGTGTTGAGTGCAATAAAATAAATGCTTTGCTAGGAAACAAGGAAACAATAAAGTAAAAAATTTGACTCGTTGGGATTTCAGACTTCGTCTTCGTTAGAGGGACGCGTAAGACGCTTGGCCCCGCGATTCGGTGGGCCCTTTGGTTTGGCAAAAGCTGGTCTATGCAATATCTTTTTTGGATGCAGTTCGTCCTGCAGGTATTCCTCGGTGAGTTCGTTTCCACTATCGATTTCCAACTGGGAAATAATTACTCATTAATTGAATGTCCAATAAGTCTGGGACAACAACTCACCCTTTTGATTACATCTACTCCCATTGTTGTCAGTTGCTCGAGAAAGGGAGCTTTGCAGCTTGAGTACATCATGCGCTCTCGCACTGAGCAGGAGTAGCCAGGCATTGAGTATATAAAAACATAGGACTCTATGTAGTCGCCCTCGTGAGTGTGCTTAAATAGGTAAAGATGATAGCGCGCATGATCCTCCGGCACTTGTTTGGGCAATTCGTTGAGTTCTATTATTGCAGCGTTGGAAACGTGTATGCGTTCTTCCTCCAGACTTATGCGAAACTGCAGGTAATTGTAGTTACCGCGAAGCAAGTCATTTACAGCCGCAACTGCTGCATCAGTGAGTGGACAGGATAAACCACCCAACGTTTGAATACGAGTATCTGTAGAAATTTCAGTGCGCACCTCAGTTCTGCGAAGCTCCTGAATCTCTTCCTCACGCGTAGTGAGCGGCGTCGGTGCCGCAAACTCGCGTTTATGTTTTTTATATCCTTCTAATGTAGTCTCTTCCAGAACTGTGGCATGCAATTCCTCTGTGATGTATGCCGATCCAAATTCCGTCTTCAATGTTGCTTTTGTCGAAGCGTAAACCATTTTTTGCCTAATACTGGCCGTATCCGGTATCCAACTGATCAGCAGCCAACTGTAGCCTAGTGGTATTTTCGTGTCTAAGCGGTACAGCATATAACAAGGAACACTCTCCTGAAAAAGAGGTGACAACAACTTGTCATAGTCACGCTCCCAGTCCTTTTTGACATCAGCTGTTGCGCTGCAGCTAAGCTGTTCTGCAAAATATTAAGCAAAAGAATATCGTGCAAACGTATTTGGAGAAAGCTTTTCTATCGTGATAAATATATATCATGCATATATATATAATATATACATATATATTAGTGTGTATGCGTATTCCACTTACCATTTTCAATTGATACTTGAATCACACGTATTTTACCATTTTTGGCCTTGCCAAAAATTTTTCCTAATTGCTCGTTGGCTACCAATAAAAGGTTAAATGAGTTAAAAATGTTTTTACGATTTTACAAATCTTGCATACCTCTAATGCCCGTTTGATGAGACATAATTAACAAAAATTGTGCTTCTATGCTAAGTTCTAATCCAAGAAAAAAATGTATTACTCACAAATTAATGGTGCTGCCAGCTGTTACTATATTGTGTGATACGGCAACGGTGCAGCATTGTTTACGTTTTGCATGAAAACGTTTGAGCATATGGCAGCCCCGTTTTATGCGTAGTATGACCAGAGTAGAAGTATGTTTGGTGTCTTATAGCACTGAAACTTACTCTGCGTTCTTTTCACGTCTGTAAAATGTAAAACAAAAGTTGCATTTTATTGCATTTAACGTGTCGCAAATAATACAAAACCGTTTTTCAAGTGCAAGCGTGTAGTAAATAAAGTAAGTGTGTGGTGAAAGTTGCACGATTTGCATTGTGCAAAGCCTCAAACGATTCACGGTCTAATTACTAATCTGCATAGCGCTGCCAGCACCGCTGTCGCTGCTACTGTCGACGCAGGCGTCAACGTCAGCGTTCGTTGACGCCCTACTGTGAATGTTTACTTCCGCTTGTTGTCCCTAATGCGTATTGTGAATTAAAGAATGTGATTTTAAATTCATCTGAACTTTTTTCAGTATCCATACCCATGTTAACCGAAGCCCCCATGGCCAGTGACAACATAATGGACGACTTAGCATCTTTGATACGTACCGAAATTCCCGATGGCCGCCAGAGCCTACGCGACAGCTACACCAACCTGGAGCGGGTGGCCGACTACTGCGAGGACACCTACTATCGCGCCGACAATAAAAAGGCAGCTCTTGAGGCCACGAAAAACTACACCACACAATCGTTGGCCAGTGTCGCGTACCAGATAAACACTCTGGCTTACAGCTACATGCAACTGCTGGACCTACAAGCGCAGCAGCTAAGTGAGATGGAGTCGCAAATGAACCATATTGCTCAGACGGTGCACATACACAAAGAGAAGGTGGCCAGGAGGTAAGTAAAACAAGTCGACAATCCGTTTTGGTTTGCTGATCTCAGATCTGACTTCGCTTTAAATATTCAGAGAGATTGGCGTCCTGACGGCCAACAAAGTGAGCTCGCGGCAATTCAAGATAGTGGCGCCCATTAATCCGGAGAAGCCTATTAAGTATGTGCGCAAGCCCATTGACTATTCGATATTGGACGAAATTGGGCATGGTATTAATTCAGCGTCACAACACGGAGTGCGACAAAAGCATCGTGGCTCAAGTCATGGATCTGTGCAATCACTTGCCCCGTTGTCGGTGGGACCGCCACCCACAACAAAGCCGCCAACACCGCCGCAAATGTCACGTGCCGGAAATACAGGCACTTTGGGCAAATCGGTCAGTAACACCGGAACATTGGGAAAGAGTTCTCGGGAGTATCGCACACCTCCTGTGGTAAATCCACCGCAGGTGCCTTCGCATTACGCGCCCAATTATCCAATAGGACATCCCAAACGAATGTCCACAGCTTCGTCCACCACCACTGGCGGAGGTGCATCAGGCAATGAGCGTGCCGCAGGGTACAGTGCCCTGCCCATGCCGCCCAGCCAGCAAATTGCCACGCATGTCAATCTGCCATCGGCGGGCATGATGCAGTCGCTGCCGCCACCGCCGCCCACAACCTACGACGATAGGAGCAGCATGCCACGTAAGCGAAGATGCTTAATTAAATTAAACTAAATAACTTATAAGCTTTTGCCCATCTCAGCAGCGCCTCCCTCGCCGCTAACCGTCTCGCAGCACGAGATGACGGAGCAGAGTCACATTGGTATGCATACCCTGGGACGCAATATCAACAGGTAAGCAATCTTGCAGTGGGTTTCCACATTGAATACCTTTATATAACTTGTATCATTCCTCCCACGCCTGCACACAGGAATCCCAATAGGTACTTAATTCAATTTATATAAAATTTCTACATTTTTGAAAGAAAACCTAAACTAACTTTAATTTTTTTTATAAATAGGAATCATTTCAGCTTAAACTTTGCGCGTCCAGGTTCGCAGTCGCCGCCGTTGCCACCACCGCCACCGCCGGAGGACGAGCATCAAGACTTTGGACGTCCAAGAACATCAACTGGTCCGCAGCTGGCGCCAATTGTGCCAGAGGATCAGAACCTACCAGGCTGGGTGCCCAAGAACTACATCGAAAAGGGTAAATGGCATAAAAATCCAATCGCATCTCTGCTTTAATTGAATGTCCTTTTCAGTCGTGGCCATTTATGACTACTACGCTGACAAGGATGACGAGCTCAGTTTCCAGGAGAGCTCAATGCTGTATGTGCTAAAGAAGAACGACGATGGCTGGTGGGAGGGCGTCATGGACGGCGTTACGGGCCTCTTCCCGGGCAACTATGTGGAGCCCTGCGTCTAAGCACTGCCAACGGAATTTATATAAACAATAATTTTGATAAAGATGATCGCTATACGAACTATGCAGGCACATGCTCGATCAAGTATTCCACTAGCATAAACTTATAAAGCAATTGTCACCAAATACACACTCTCCCACACACATATACACACATACACATATACACACATACTATACATATACCTATAAACCTACATAAAGTACTTTTAGCAGACACTCCATAAAAAATTGCATTTAAATGAGCGCTCGCTATTTTCAACGTAACGTAACATAAAGTAAACTATTGTATTAACTAACTAAATAACTTAATAGCCGAAAATAGCCCAAAGTAATGAAAGATTCAACAGTTTTTAGTCTATATAAATATGACCTAATTTGTTAACTGTCATTGTCATAGAGGAGATAGAAGCTAGAGGTTAAATATTTGTCAACATTTATAACAATTTTGTAAGGCGCATTTTGTTTACACTGCGTTTCGTTTTATAGCTTCTCCCTTACCCCATTCCCCTCTTTACCCACATACCACCCGGCATCCAAAAGGTCGTAGGTTATTCAAATTTCAGTTAGCCTTTAGCTTTTAAGTATTGGCCAGTTGGTATTGCGTTTTTTTTAATTATATATCGATATATACATATATATATATATATATGTATGTATGTATGCATATGTGTGTATACCCTATATGTATACCCTACAATTATTATTTTCAAATGCCACAATATGCATATACACACACACACACACACACACACTTATATATGATTTGCAACAATGCATACTAAGCATTTAGTTAAAATGAAATTACAAGAACGAAATCAAATCAAATCAACAATATATATATATATATGTATATATATACATGATATATATATGTATGTGTATATACATATGTATATGTATACGTATACAGCCGCAAGCATTATATGGTAGCTAATAAAAATTTCAAATTTCCAAAGTCCTTGTCGAGTTTTTGTGTTTTACATGTAATTTGGCATTGCACGAAGGCGTCGGCTGACCTTTCGTGCCGGATGCTTGTACGTGAAAGGAATCTTTTATTTAAATCCTGACACGTATCAAGTGATCCAGTGAAATGCAAAATTGGGTCCTTGGCGTGCACCCTGCCATTACCGGTGGGTGTCGTTTGTTGTTTCACCGTTGTTGTTCTTAAAGGTGTTCACGATAAGGAAGTGAATGGATTGATTGTGGGGGAGGGGGAGTGAGGGGTTGTGTTGGAGGTGTTTGTGCACTTGAGTGTCCGATTACCCAGTTGCTTGGCTACACCAATAAAATATTTACATATGCCGAAACACTCATCGAACTGGCGCCCAAATCAGTCAATCAATCAGCCATCCGGTCATGTAATCAATTTTATTCCACTTCAATGTCGCCTTTCCCTTCGTGGGAAAGTGAATTTTCCGATCCACCATCCAATCGCAGACACGAAAATTAACGCTTTCGTGTTTATATGGGGCAGTAAATACAATACTTGCAACATTCCCTTCCCATCCTTCACCTGACTCCAGAGAACAGAAGACTCGTCGCCGACGTGACGGAAGAGCTGAAACCCTTCCCTGCCACAAGCGGCGCCTGGATACAAAGGAGGCGCCCACCTCCCGCGTCACTTTATTATTACGCGCAAAAAGTAACTCGTAATTTGCATAATAAAAGGTATTCCTTTGCAAGGATTTAACTCCTTTTATATTCTTACGACTTTCCTTTTTTTTTTTGCTTGCAGCAGGGAAACAATTAAATGAGGTTCCTCTCAAGAAACTTGAAAGGTTTTGCAGTCAGGAACTGTTTCCGAGATAAAATCTAATTTTAAATTAAAATCCATATTTCTTCTTCGTTTTCCCAAGCAGGTGACTTCCTGCAGGAAACTTCAAGCATTATTTACGAGCTCATTCCTTTGGTCGAAAGTCCTGCAACCTCAAAATCTAAATCAAAATCTGGAACTCCTCGAAAACTATAAAAAATTATAAATTATGGATTTATGTTTCAAACATTAAAATTGTATATTTTTTAATATTTTTAAAATCGGACTTAACATCTAGAAATTTAAATTTATGATTAGCTTTTAAAATATAAATTTTAAAGTAGATGAAAGGCTTGAAGCAATTTTTCAAATAAAAATATTTACTGAAAACACTAAGTGATTAATTATATTAAAAGAATTACAAATTGTAATAATAATATATAATATATATACTATATAAAATAAATTTTAATTTATTTGTTACAACTTTCATAAAACTTTACAACTTTCAACTTTCATAAACTTTAAATTAAAAAATAATTTTTTCTAACTTAAAACGTTCTCAAGATATTTTTTAGAAAAAGGTTTAAATTCAAAAATGTGTTGCATGTAATTTTATTTTTTAGGATTTAATTGAATTGTATATATGTATTATCTGTATAATTAAAATTAAAAAAATTAATTAAAAATTCGTAAAATTAAATTATTTACATTTTTATTCGTCAATTTATTATTTCTTTATGTTTCCTAAATACTTACAATCAGGCAAACCAAAATTTAAAATAAATAAAAAAATAAATAAATTCAGATTTAAAAAGTTAAAAATTTAAACTTCAAAATTATAGAAAAATGTAATATATCATTTAAATTATAAATCGGTTTGAAACATAGACTATTATAATAAAAAATAAATATTAAAAAAAGTATTAAAATGAAGTGATTAAAATAACTAATGCTAAATGAACATTCTTAAAATAATTTAAATTTTCTTAAAGCTCTAAAAAATGTTAAAAAAGTTAATTAAATATAATAAAAAAAATAATAAATTATTTAAAAACCTATTATAAATAAATTTATTTTATATTAAAATTGTATAATCAATGTAAGATTCTGTAGGTATGAACTAAGTGTTAAAGTCTAATTATGGACTAAATTAAAAATGGTTTAGAAATTCCGAAAATAACTAAAAAAAAACATTTATAAGTAATATTATATTTTAATATTTTTTCTAACAATAAAATATTCCCCTATTTTAAGTATGTCATATAATAAAAAACTGAATTTATTTCTTCTTAGTTATAGATAACTAAGTCAAGAAATATCAATATAAAGAAAATATAAAAAAAAATTCTAACAAAATTTTATTTATTTTTTATTAGTTTTATTTTATTTAAAAATATTTATTTTTTTACCAATTTATGCCTAATCTTTCTTTATATTATAAAAATTTTAACAATTATATTTCAATACATAATTTTTTTTTAATTTATTTTTGATTTAGCTTGTAATTATTTTTTTTATATTTTTAAATTTTAAATGAAAAAGTCAATTAAAAATAATGTTCATAACAAAAATACTTAAAAACTAATTTGTTCTTGTTTGTTGAGAAGTCCGCTGGGAATTCCACCCCAACTTCGAATGTATTTGTTGACTTTGCGGCGTTATCGTCACATGGGGTAGCGCCGGAGCCATGAAAAGCCACAACAAGAGCCACGGACATTCCCGGAGTTGAACTGGCCAACGGCAAAGAAATGTATGCAAAATGGCGCATTAGCATTTCGACAATTTGGAAAGGAGGCAAAAAAAAAAAGGAACTTGGAAATTGATTGAGCCAAACGACTAGCACTTGGATACAGGGCCACTGGCCACCCACCGGACCAACCACCCACTCACCCACTCACCCATGCGGACTGACTATATAGTATCGTTCCTCTGACCAGAGTGGAATAGACCAGAGGCCGGTCCGCGTTCAGTTCTGTTTAGTCAGTCCGCGTGAACGGTTCGCCGGTAACGTGAGCTCCATTCGTCGGAATCCACCACCAGCTCCTCCACTTCCCATCCGTGTGGTGTTGGTGTCCCGTTGTGAAAGTTTCGAATAGTTTCGCGCGATACAGAGAAACATTTGTAAGTGCGGAATTTTGCAGAGGTGCTTCAAGTTGCCAAAAGTTTTGCCAGTTTCTAGTTTTATGGAATCGATGATAAGTTTTGGAAATTCCCTAAGACCCTATGATGGGATGATGGGATGGGGAAGGAGGAGGAGGTTTAGGAGGTTTCAGTTGAAGGGTTCAACGAGTGCCAGAAGGCACTGCTGGCGCATATAATTGACCTACTTGAGGGCAGTTGCCTGCCGCCGCGCCGCTTATCGCCAACATCTCACCGCCCGAATTGGATTTACCTTCAGCTCCAATGTAAAATATTACATTACTTCATGCGCGGATTGGGGCCAGCGACGCGCATTTTGTTCTTCAAAAAATGCGAAAAACTTTTGTACACATTGTAAACAATGCGGAGAAGTTGGCCTCCTTTCCTGAGGCGGGCCAAGTTCTTAACACTGCCGCACGCATACCTAATTTGTGTACACTCGTCCTTCCCCCTGTCCACTCCTGTCCCTCCTCCTATCTGCACACCTGCAGTTTTAATTACGAGCATTGCCAATAACTCAAATTGAAGGTTGAAAGTTTACACTTCGACCGCGAGGAGCACAAAATGACGTCAGTTCGAGTTAAGATTCCTTATCGAGAGTTTCTCCCCCGCGTCCTCCAATAGTTTGATGAAAGTCTATTAATGAGTGTTACGGCGATTATCCTGGGCTATAAATAACCGTTAGACGCACTACCTTCTCCCTGCTTGTGTAATTAACTCTTCCCCGCAACTGTTCTCCATCAATCACAATCACAGTCACAATCAGAGCGCCAATCGCCAGACTCGTACTCCTGCGACAGGATATAATTATTGCATATGACTTGGGCTTTTCTTCATTTGATCGCTCAATTCACATTCAACTCTTAGACTTGAATTCCTGCGACTCATGTATGTTAATAATATAATATAATCAAAATCTAAATAATTGCATATGCGTCGTACTTGGAAAAATCCTTGGGATTGAGGAAAATAATTTCCATCAAGCCGATCAGAAAATAAATAAAAGAAAAAAAAGAAAAGGAATAAAAGCTCAATTTTTTACCGTTCTAATGGAAGTAAAAATTAAGTTTATTCTAAAGAAAGTACTTCCATTAGAACGGTAAAAAATTGAGCTTTTATTCCTAATAGATCTATCAAGTATCCTTACGGTGTCCTAAAAATTACATTGCTTTCTATGAAGTTCGAGAAAAAAAAGATAAAATAGAAGTTAATTTTCAATCACTTATTCTGTGTGTATCCTGTACAGATTAACGTATAGACGATCTTTAATTTGAATATGCAGGATATTAAATTAGATCCACACTTGGCGCGTTTCGAGCAGCACATCGCCTTCCACAAATAAAAATCAAAAGTATTTCTATAATTTTTTTAATAAAATAAATAATTATTGAAAAAAATAATATAATATATAAATATATATAAATAATTAATTAATTAAATATACATATAATAATTAATTGTAGGGGAAAATCTAGAGGTTTTTTTTAAATGTTGAAAACGCATGAAACTTTTTTTTTATTATTTATTATTTTTTAATTATTTATGTGTTATGTATTTTTGTACATATTTTTTGTTTATAATTTATTTTTTTATTATAATTTATAATATTCATTTAATATTTATTTTTTATTTATTAAATATTTGTTTTTTATTTATTTATTATTTATTACTTTTTTATTATTTATTACTTATTTTGTTATTTATTTATTATTTATTTATTATTCATTTTTTATTCTTCTATTATTTATTTATTATTTATTTATTATTAATTTGTTATTTATTTATTTTTTATTATTTATTCATTTATTATTTATTTAATTTTAATTTATTAATCAATACTTTTGTATTTATTATCCTGTGAACGATGAGACCGGTCTTCAGGCATTAAGAGTATATAAAAAGATAGTTTTCCAAATAAAATAGCAGGTGGTCGGGACTGAGTTAAGGAAGCTTCTCGGTGTGGACATCTCCTTAGTCGTCGGGAGGAAGCAGATGCAGGGAGTTGTTTTTGTTATGCGATTTTTTCATTCGTCTAGACCAAAATGTAGCTATCCCCCAGAGAGGTGGAGCCTAAGGCATTAGTGCAAAATAAATAATATAAATAATAATAATATAAATTTAAAGTTTTATTTTAAAATTAGATTTTTGCTTTTTTGATTAGGAAATATCAAGGGAAACGCATGGATAAACATATTTTAAAATTTAAAATTATTATAAATATTTATATTTCACTTTAAATAATATTATTAATAATATTAATTATTAAAATATTAATAATATTATTAAATATACTTAATAGAATTTACAGTTGAGTTGGAAGTAGTTCAATTTTAGTAGTTTTCTTTATGATCTTGAACCATAAAGAGTTATAGGTGAATATCTAAAGAGTTATAGGTGAATATCTGCCATAGCTTAAAAAAAAATTAAATAATAAAATAATAGGACTTTTAAATAAAACAAAATATTACCAAAACATTAGGAATCCCTAATAAAAGTTAGAAAAAATATATATTCAATATCATAGATACAATTTTGTTCTTTTGAACCAGATCACAAAATGTCTCCCTCAGTTTTCATAGCTTAACATTTAAATAAAATTTCCATTTAAATCCGATAAGAGCCACTAATAACATTCATAAATCAAAGTGAATAACTATTTATACATTTTTTTTTTTTTAAAAAGGAACTTCCAGTTGCTCCAATGGAGTCCAGAGAAATTGTAATAAATTTCACTAATTGCTTCAGTATTTCATGGGGGAAACGTGTCGCCCATTACCCAAGTGGCTAATGCCGCGTGTGTGTCCCGAATCCAGGATTAATTAAACATCGAATTATCAACGTCTCCCAGGACTATTGTGTCCATTCAGTGATTTGTCCAAATGAACACTCAGACATTCATCAATATGTGGTGGGCGGTTGTGGGTGTGGGAGGAGGAGCAGTCGAGCTTCTCCATGATGGTAAAAATTACTGCTTTATAACAGAAAATGTCATTTGGAACGCACGCCCAGTATGAATATTTCTACCCGAAAGCCTAATGAGCTCCACCATGGATGCAAAGCTAATGGTGACATGTCCCGACCACATAATGTACGTTTACCCCCTCACCCATTCCCCTGTCAAGTGGGTGGCCTGTGGCTATCGGGAACTCCAATCTAGGCTATGTTTGTCGGCCGGAGGGTAACTTTGGGCTTCTCCTGACCAAAACCAAAATCAGAATGCGGCATTCCAACAGTTATTGGGGGAAGAGCTATGAGCTACGAGCTACGAGCTGCCAGCTAAAAACTAGAAACTAGAAACTAACTAACTGAACCAAAGACAGAGAAGCAATAGTCCTGGACAGTCAACGGGACTATGGTGAGCTCCTGGTCGTAGGCTCGTCGGTTGTCGTGTCTAAAGGCAATTTACACAAATTCAATAAGCGACAATTGTGAAAAAGCTAGTTTAAATGTGTCAAAGAGGATTAAACGACTCAAGGATACCCTGTAAAAGGAGGTCAAGCATTCTCAAAGGCAGATACATTTCTTAGCTATAAAGATACATTACGGGCTACGGCTTGTCTGTTGATGTAGATCCGGAATATATATATATATATATTTATATTTATAGTTGGGCGTATCCTGCCACAAATTCCTTACATCCTTTCCACAACCTCGGACACAGTATGCAAATAAATAGAAGCTACAACATAAAGGGAAAAAACATTTGAATGCAAAACAAGGATTAAAGGCGTCGGAGATTCCGAGGTGTTAGACCAGGATTTGTGGAGGATTGGATCCTCGAAATGAATCGATTTTTATATCACGATTGGCGTTTCATTTGCCGCAGTATGAGGCACCTTTAATCGATTTGCTTAACGCTTCTTGTTGACACCCAAAGTTGGTAACTTGTGGTTAGCAGTAAGGATAATAGAAGGACGAACTTTTCCTTACTTTTTGTCATTAATCTTTAATTTATGTCCTCAAGGCGGAAACCAAATTAATAATTCACATGTTTTTGGGTAAACTTTGGTGTTCGCTTTATAATCAAGACGCTCTTAAGGAAATTAATAGATTATAAATTCACCTGGACAGCTACTCATTGGGCAGGTGCTAAATAAGTAAATTGGAAGCGCAGGTGTGATGTGGCTTTCAGTGGAAGGTCACTCGTTGTGGCTGCCACGTGTGGCAGCCTATAGAGTCTGATCGCTGATTGCTGCAGCAATTGATTTCAATGATAATTTTTATTAATTGAGCGCCATTAAATTGAATTACACGGATTATGGGATTAGATAAAATTTATTAATTTGAAAATTATTACAAACTCATTTTTGCACCTTTCTTAATTGACAGCACCTCCAATCGTGCGAGGGAAATTATTTTTACTACCAAAACTAAAATATTTGCATAATTTTAGAATTCAATGAATCGTTTATTTTATTTATTTAAAACTGTTTAGTAGTTATCATTAAAAAAAAAAAAAAAATTGTATTTAAATTATTTTAATCTTAATAATTTGTATTTATAAATAAAATCATAATTTTGGAGTCTCCAAAAATATTAAGTTTTTATTTATTACAATATATACTGAATTCTTTAATTAATTTGTTGTTATTTAGATATTTAAATAATCTATATAATTTTTATAATATTTTTAATTTATTAATTAGACAAACAAATTTGCTGAGGAAGGAATTATATAATTAGTTTATGAAGGTTAAATGCACTTAATATTCTTTTTATAATTTTGTATTTATTTATTTTATAAATTTTTTTAATTATTTGTATTTTATTGAATGACTATTCTACTTTTTCAAATGTTTTATATGGGTAATATATATAAAAATATTAATACCCATAAATAGGAACTTTTATTTAGAGCCTAAGGACCTATTTAAGCATTAAATTTATAAAATTTATTATATTATATATATTATTGTTTTATAAGGATATATAAATATATATATATATATATATATAAGGAAATAAGTAAACAACATCAGAATTTATATAAAATACTCTTAAGGATAACTAGAAGTTACTTTTAATTGTTACGCATCGTCATTGGGACATAATTTGTTTATATTATAAATTTTATTTATATCATTTTTCAGAAGTCCTTTAAGTCTCGTCTTTGTTATAAAAACTGCTTTACTTCTGGATTAACATGAGTTTTGTTGATAAAGGAATGGCCAACTTGTTATCCTTTGCCTATAAGGGAGCAGTTGAAGACTAAGCTTATAAAATAATTTGTTATCTTGTTTAAAATTTTATTTATCAAATATAATCAATCAACATTTTATAACTTATCGATATACAGCTATCGTTTCTTATAGATCTTTGCGATCAGTTGTATATCGATAAGTCTTCAAGTTCCTTACATTTTTTAACTATGAAATCTTGGGTTGAAGGGTTGGGAAGTATTCAATTAGAATCTTAAAATTAAAATCTCTTTTTATTATTCATTTAAAATAAATCTTAAATTGTTGATGAACTTAAATTTTATTCCCATTAAATTCTGAGACGATATTCGAATTCTTATGGATAAAAATAAATTAAGTTAAAGATTTGCAAAGATGTATGGATTATTTATATCTTCGTGGTCAGTACTAGATTATAAGGTAGATCTCATATCCATCCTATATAAGAAGTTTATTTGGTTTTCCACAAGCTTTAATTTATTAAATTCCAGCTTTAAACTAATATTTAAATAATTAATATTAAGCTATTTTTATTTAAGACTTCAATTCTTTAACTTGGATTTAATTTCTTATAAATTTCAGGATTTTAATTATTTATGGCTTTTTTGACAATCTGAAAGTTTACTGCATATTTCTTATATAATTATCCTGTTTTCCCTTCTTTTGCCTCTTTTTGTTTTTAATATAATATATATAAATATATAATAAATAAATAAAGTGTAATTATTTTTACAGTCAGTCTAGTTGATCCTTCTGAACATCTTTGAAGGTTTTGTGTGTTAGCATTCCTTTTTCTCGATCCTTCATAATTTGAAGGACAACTTTGGATATGTGAATAAATAATCTTTACTTTTTATCCTCTTCTAATTTTTGGTTATTTATAAAACATAAATTTTCTTTTATTTTTTTTATCCTTTTTGGCTTTTTTTCTGGCATTTCATTCAATCCTCTTCGCACTTTCCATTTCCCACTAGTCTCTCTTTCTTTCTCAACTTTTCCCACTTTTCACTTCAGTCTGTCGATTCCATCATTTGCTTAAATGAGAATAATAAACGTCCCTCCCATTCAGTTAAATTCGAGGACTTGAATTCTAACTTTTATGACTCTATCAAGTCCTTTCCTCTCTGATATTCGATTTTCCTTTTTCTTTTTTGGCCTGTCATTAGGACTCTCTTTTCTTTTCTGAACTCACCCTCACCCGCCTCCTCTGCCGCAATGCTGCCTAAACTCAAGTTGCCTTCTGGATAAACTTGGTCTTTAAGTTGAGTTCTGGGCGTTTCGAGGTGCCATCGAACTACATGAAACTTGGCCTTCAAGATTTGCATGTAGGGACACGCAGGACACAGTGGAGTTGGCAAGTGAAGTGTTCAAGTTCAGGGCATGATTTATGGCACACGCCAACTTGTAAACAAAGCTCACAGGACTTTCACCCGCCAGGCATTAACAACAACATCGATTAGCCAAGTCCTGTGCGGGGCAGGAAAGACCTTGACGCGAAAGTTTACAATCCATTAAGTGGTTTCCATTGAACCAAAGGGCTGCGTAGGTGTCGCCCAGTTAATGACATTTTTACGATTGTTGACAATAAATTGACACCATTTGTAACCATTTGTTGGCATCCTTTAGCAACAGATCGAGGCACGAGTCAGACCTGCAAAGGACATTCACTTGAGAGAAGATGGCGACTAGCGCAAGTGCCAGCAGCTGGTCAGGCAGCAGTGGTGGCAGCACATCCTCTCAAGGACGACAATTGGCCACAGCTCAAGCTGCACAGGAGGAACGCTTGGTGGTGAGTAGCGACATTGATGTCCTAGAATATGCTCGTATAACAAGGATTCGACTATCTTAGGTGGCGGTGCGTGTGCGTCCAAGTCTAGAGGCTACTGAACGCTGCATCGATGTCATTTCCGGCGGCTCCCTGCTCTATGATGATGGCAGTAAGAATCGTCCACGCAAATACTCCTACGACTTTGTGTTTAAGGAGAATGATACCCAGGAGCAGGTGTATAGAACAACAACTGCACCGCTTGTCCGGGATGTCTTGAACGGCTACAATGCAGCAGTGTTTGCATATGGAGCGACAGGCTCCGGTAAAACACACACAATGCTGGGACCTGTGCCGCGCAAAAAACCCCCAACAGCTGACCGCGGGTCATCGACTGCCGGCGGCTACGAAGCAGATGTAAGCAGCCAGGACATTGGCCTGATGGTGCGTGCGATTGAGGACATATTTGGACACGTCGAAGCTGCTGGACCAGAAGGTGCCTGCAAGGTGTCCATATCGTACTTGGAAATATATAATGAGCTCATTCGGGACCTGCTCAATCCCGGCGGCCCACTTGAGCTGCGGGAAGATCATCGAGGTCAACGCATCACCGTCGCAGGTCTTTCAGAAATAACTACATCCAGTCGCAAGGAGGTCGTTAGTCTCCTGGTTAAGGGCAACAAGTCACGCACCATGGAGCCAACGGCAGCCAATCAGACTTCCTCGCGCAGTCATGCCCTTCTCAGTATAACCGTTCAAACCCGAACACCCCTTGGCACCAAGCAGGGACGGCTTTTCCTCACCGATCTGGCTGGGTCAGAGCGGGCCAAGAAAACAAAGAATCGCGGGAAGCGGCTGCAGGAAGGCGCCCACATCAACCGCAGTTTGTTGGCCTTGGGCAACTGTATTAATGCTCTGTCGGGAGGCGCTCGCTATGTAAACTACCGCGACTCCAAATTAACCCGTCTGCTAAAGGAGGCACTCAGTGGACGCTGCAAGACAGTGATGATTGCCCACGTTGCGCCGGAGAGCAAGCATCGGGATGAGACAAAGAACACACTCGTTTATGCGGATCGGGCCAATAGCATAACCACAAAGCTCCAGAGTTCGGTGTACATCGATGAGTTCAAGAACTTTCCCACGAAGCACTATCAAAGTCTGGTCTCCGAGCTGCGGGATGAGGTCACACGTCTGCGCACCAAGATGCTCACTGAACGTCCACGAAGTGGAGCAGCCGCAGCTGCAGCTGCAGCAACGACGGCGCAACAGCCTCCGACCGAGGAGCTGGATGCGCAGCGTAAGACGGAACTTCGGTATCTCCGTGAACAGATTGTCCTGACCTTCAAGCAGCAGATGAAGCTGCGCCGGAAGCTACTCGAGGCGGAGAGCCATCTGCTCGGCTTGGAGCTGGATGCTGAGCGACAACATATGATCATATCCCATTGGCAGGGACGCATCGGTAAACTTTACGATACTCCCGGAGAGGATGGTGAGCAGCTGATGGAGCATTGAACTTCTACAAATCTGACTCCAAATCCCTCTTACAGAAATTGAAACCGAGGGATCAATTGCCCTGAAGAACGCTTGGGGTGAGCTAGCGGCTATTGAGAAGGAAACGCGACGCTACAAGGAGGTGCGAGAGAACACAGAACAGGAGTTGGAGCAGTGTCGTCAGAAGGGCGTCAAGTTGGAGGATGTGCGTGAGAAGTCCCCTAGATTCTATAAGCCGTTAAGTAATTAAGTCTTCCGTTTGCAGGAACTTCCGGAGCGTATATCCAGTGACGAGGAGCGCGAGCTGCTGGCTTTACTCTGCCGAGTGCACGAGCTGGAAGCAGACAAGGTCTCATTGCAGGCTGAACGTCTGGCGCGGCAGGCGGAGCTGCGGCGACGTGATCTACAGCTTCTGCGTGCCGAGCGACAGCGTCGATTGTGCGAGGACATCATCAGCTCCCAGCGACGACTCATCGAGGAGGGCAACGTTGATCTGCCGGACGAGCTACGGGAGCTCTACGGGCTCTACCAGCAGGAGATACACGCGGGTGTAGTCACACCCAGCACCAGCTATGAGAAGAAGCTTCCGCCCATTTACACTGCTGGGTAGGTTAGGTGACTATTCGAAAGAAAAGGCAATCACTGTGAACCCCCAATGTTTTGCTTCATTTGTAGCTCCGATTCGCCCGGTTCCAGTTCCAGCTCCGAGTGGTCCCCCGCCTCCCCATTACCACCCATTGAGGTTTTGGCTGAGCACAATGCTGTTTCGGAAGGTCCTGATCGCTTAATGGGCCCCCCAGTCAATCCCCGTCTGCCTCGCTTGTCCACTGCGGTGCCCACGCCCCGCACGCGTCGTCCTTCGCTGCGCCTGGGCAAGCAGACGCATCCGTAAGGACCCAGCGACAACTCGCCTCGAGTTGCTCAGGTATAGTTTAGGTCTATGGTTAGTGCTGTGCGGACGGGATCACTTGTGAATTTGCTTATTTGTTTTTTACTTATTGAATTTTAACTTTAAAATCAAATCTTAAATAAAAATATATCATAAAGGAAGCAAGGGCAATTGTTTTTTTCCTGGGCGCCATCTTTGCAATTGAAAGCACAACTGTAATTCCTATAACTCTGATCTGGCGATTAATTGATTGGGTTGGTTGAAGTATTGAAAATAATTATAAATTAAAATAATAATAATTTAAATATAAATAAATAATTCCCTGTGGGTAGCTTTTAAAACGATTTAAACATTTTAAAATAAGCGCCATCCTATTTAAGGCTAAAACGGACATGCTTATTTATTCAAATCTCAGAAGTTTACCCAATACTTCGAAAAGCTAAGAAATTAATTTATTTATTTTTTTTTTAATAATAAACAACAATTCTAAAATGATATAATTTGAATATAAAAACAGTTTAAAATTAATAATAATAATTAAATAAATAAAAATTTAGAGTAATTGCTTTAATTTTTTTAAAACATTCCAATTAAAATTTATTCACATTGAAATAATTAATAATTAATAACAATTGAATAATACTTATAGTTCGTTTCTATATATACATAAACAAATTAATGACTAGTTTTAATGTTGAGATAATTTTCCAATCATGGATTAGTGAAAATAATTACTGAAATTAATTCAATTAATCAATTTGTATTAAATTCAAATTTATTTTAATTTTTTTAAAGTCATAAGGTTAATTGAACAATTATTTATTAATTAAAGGGCTATTATTTTTTTCTTAATAATTTATTGAACGGCATAGCTCTTTCATTAATTTCAATTAATTTTTTTGAGTTAAGCAAAATGCATTAATTTTTAATCAACTGAATATTTCTTATAATTTATAATTATAATTTTTTTTTAATAATTAAATATTTGTTGTTTTTTTTTAACATGAATAAAATATATTTTAAATAAATAAATTTTCAATATTATTTGAAATATTCTTTGTTACTTTATATTTATATAATATTGTTTCTTTATTAAGTTTATTTATTTATTTAATGCAACTATATGTACATACATACATATATATATATTTATATCTGCAGACATTGTTTTTTACTTAATCCAATAATTCCAGTTCCAATTAAAGCATTCCGTTTTGTAATGTTTTATTTATATCAATAAGTTCTCCGAAATAATATTTACATATGGAAGTAGAATTAAAATAAATCAAATAAATAGTCACTTAATAAACTGATCTCTTATTTCAAGTACATAAAATAAGTATTTTCCGTGTCTTATTACGCGTTAACGCACTTAAGGGTTTCAAAAGGTTTGCCGTGCACATTTCCTACGCAACGCCATTAAGGTCAACCATGGGCTGAGAATTAGAGTCTCTTGTTCGGCGAAGTGGGTCAGCGGCAGCAAACAAAACAACAATGCGTAATATCGGCTAAGTCGACCTACAAATACCCTGTAATAGCGAGTCAATGTGTATCGCTGTTAGCTATAAATTAATTAAAAATAATTAATTTCGCTTAATTTATTACATTTTTTGCTGTTGTAAGTAATATCAAAATATCCTTCCCTTAATTTTGTTTGAAGAAAAATCTTCATAGATTTTCTATAATTTTCTTTTAGGGTATCATTTAACTCGATACAGTGACTGACAATGTAAAGCGCGGGAGAGCGAAAAGAGCGAGCAGCGTTCGCCGAGAGAGAGCGAGTTCTGAGCGTCGGAGCGTCAGAGCATGCGTCGCTACGGAAAATTATCTATGAGGCCGTTGAAAAGTATCTGGCAGTTTGATTTTCATCATTAGATACACAGCTGTACGCCCTGTAAGCTGTTTGTTTCCGTTCCTCTGCCAACGGCATTCGGAATTTACAGTTGACACAGCGAGCAGGTTGTCGAATAAGAAAACAGTTTGAAGTGGATATAAAATAGAAATAAACACAAAACAAAATAAAAATATTAAAGAAAACTATAATCAATTAACAGAGAAATAAATAAATATGAATCACTTAAAGTTTCTAAGAGTATAAAATGACTTAGACTTCGAGTTCAGCAGGAGTTGTAAATGAAAAATTGATTTCCCAATTGATTTTATGAAGAAATATTTGGCAAATCTTTTAGGACGTAATAAGAAGTGGATGCATAAAATTGGTTCCAAGATTCGTTCGAAGCCTGTGAAGGCACAGGTAAGTGAAAATTACGTGGGTGCATCGCCTACAAAAGGCCAGCATCTACGTCAATCGAAATTGTGTGGGTGCTGCTAGGGTCAAAATGCATTCAGGTGTTCTTCTGTATACATGATTGTCCGCTCTTGCGTATGTGTGTGAGTGTGCATGTGTATACGTGTGCTTGTGGTAAACAAACCAGAAACTTCGCCGATGCTACTGCAGCCCAGATAAGGGCTGCTGCCCGGGAACAAAACTCACCTGTTTTGAGCCATTTTACTGGTCCCTACGCTTTAACCCTTTGGTGTGCCGAAGTGCTTGAAAATGACTTAAGATTTCTTTGGATGCCGATGATAGGTATTATTATTAGGTATAATAAATAAATTGTAGTTATGAGATAATAAAATCAATTATAAACATATTTACTTCCTTCTTCTAACTTTATTAAGCTAAAAAAAAAACACCTTTCATGTACTCAATATTTAGAGCAAAAATAATAAATAAATATAAACATTGCAATGAAAATAACAAACATTAGATAAATACAAAAAGAGCGGGGCAATAATGAATAGACACTTACAATAATACCATATTTAAGACCCGGCGTATTCTTGAATAAATAACAAAAAAAAGCTAAAAAAAAAATTGGGTAGGGCAAAGCTTTCAATCTGTCAATCAGTCAATTATTAGAGCATTGAAAATTAAAAATAACAAATTTATTTGTTCGGCCGCTAGGTAAAGTTAAATATAAATCATATGTTATTTGCTTGCTTTGATAATACACACACATAAAGCTATCTTGCTATCTCTTTCTCGCTCCCTTCCTCCCTTCCTTCCATCGCTTACAATCTTCTTTCTCACACACACACACGCTTATGCATACGGCAGTCGTACTTCAAATTCTGCTTAAGTTCAACTTGTGATAAGATGACGTCTGTCGGCGAATTCAAATAAAGAGCGAATTAAATGCATTCTCAATTCGCCCTAACGCATGAACCCATTTGAAAAAGTCACAGGCGAAACTAAAAACAATTTCCGTTATTTGTACCTTAGGTTATGCATTTATAATGAGGATGAATTAAAAATAAAAACATTTCCATGGCAACGAAAAACACAATTTGTTGTGCATTTGACTTTTTTTCAAACACATTTCAAATTTATTTGTGAAAACATAAAGCTGAAGCTTCTCTTGTTTTTATTATTTTAAAATAAATAATATCAGCTAAAAACAAAAAAATTTAAATTAAAAAAAATAATTCATAAATGAAATCAAATGAGCAAGAAAATTATCTAAGTGCTGTTACAAAATAAACAATCATAAAAAGTGAATTTAATTTTTATACCCGAAGTTACTGTTAAATGTTAAAAATTTTCTATAAAAATTTAATTAAAAGTTACAGTAAAAATTCGGGCATTTAAACTTTATAGATAAAAATATAAAACTCATTTAGCGAAAATCTAAACGAGGACACTCTTTTATGAGTCCTTATTCAAGCTTAAAGTAACGTGTATGTGATTTAAAAAATTAAAAAAATAGCAAGCATAATTTTTTATTTCAATTCATAATTTTATTTTTTATTTGTTTAATTTAATTATTTTTTTTACTATTTTACTCTATTATTTTTTTTTTCTGTCATGCTTTATTTTCGTTCTCTTTCTTTTAATTCTGCTTAAATAATTTCTAATTACTTTTATATTTGAAAATTTTGAATTTCCACTCTATTAGTGAGTTTTTAAATACTTGCAGGAACTAAAGGACGAATCTGAAATGGATTCTGAGTTCGGTCAACTGGTGCCATACGTTGAGGATGAGGTCTCCGGGATATCAACAGATGATGGGATGACTATCGAACATCTACCCAATGATCTTTGGCTGGAGTTCATGTCATACCTGTCGTACTTGGATCTGCAACAGTTCCGTCTGGTGTCTTGGCGCTGTCGGGACTTGGTAAATAGACGCTACTTTGCCTCCAAGGGCAAGGTGATCGTTACCGACGACAACATAAAGCACGTGAAGGCCCATGTGGAGAGCGGAACTTCGTATCTCAGCTTCGAGTTCCTGGAGTTGCGTAACTTGAGTCGCAGCTCGGATTTGGACAAGTTCATGAAGCTAGTGGGATCCCAGGTAAGGGATGTACTGGTGTGCCAGGCGCCAGTCTTTCGGAGCATGGACGGACGGATGCCCAACTTGAAAATGCTTCGTATTTCCATGACGTGCTTCGTCAATAAATACACCATGAAGGTGGATGGTATCAACATGAAGCAATTCAAGCACCTGGACGGCTTTGGGTGCGATGGCATCAGCTTGGACTCTTCCCTGAAGCTACTGATGCTGAAGCAACTGCGACGTGTGGAGAACAAAGTGAATCTACGGCATCTACAGTTCGAGTATCGCCGCATCAATGAAGCGGCATTGCTTCAGGTCCTGTACGATCATTCCACTTCCTTGGAGCACGTCGACATTTTCTTCAGCTGCTCACCCGGCACTGAAACCCGTCGTTGGTGTGCAGCCTTCAGACGGATGGGCAGGCTCCGCACTCTAAAGCTTTCCGGCAACTGTCATCTCGTTCTGATGGACGACATCTTGGAATCGATTCCTGATTGCACGCAACTCCAACAGCTCGACCTAACAGGAATACTTTCGATGACCAATGAAGTGCTCATCCGTGTGGCTCACAAGTGGCACAAGTCCCTGCGAGCTATTGATCTCATGTTCTGCGTGCAGCTTGATGTACGCTGTGTCCAGGCACTGCGCCAGCTCAGCAGTTCTCTCAAATCCTTGACCATGGCGTTCTGCCGAGCGTTGACCGGCAGGGGCTTGGTCGAGGGACTCACATCAGAGACGAACTACACACTGCAGGAACTCTTCTTGGAGGATGTGTGCTGCATTGACGAGGAGTCCATGTGCACATTGATGGAGCGCTTGCCCAATCTACGTCAGCTCAGCCTGGACAACTGCCGCCAGGCGACCACCGACAGAACACTTGCTACCATCTTTCAGCATCAGACACGCCTCCGTGTCCTGAAAGTTGACTTTTGCATCAAAATAACGGATAACGGATTCATCGGCACCGAGAAGCATCCCTATCCCGTATCCCGTCTCCGCGGTCTGCGTAAGCTGAGTATCCAAGGATGCCACAATCTTACGGATCGTATGTTCCAAGAAGCACTGCATATGCCGGAGCTGCTATTCCTCACATTGGACTTTTGCAATCGCATTGGACCGAACGGCTTCGTGGCTCTTAGCAACAATTGTCCTGCGCTGGAGAACCTCTCCATGAACAGCTGCGTATTGGTGGACGACAGGTCGGTGCGTGCATTGGTCACCAATCTAAAGCGTCTAAATGCCCTCAACATATGCAACTGCTCAAAGATCACCCTAAAGAGTTTCCATAGCATCGCTTGGAATGCAAAAAATCTCAGAAATCTGGTCGCCTGCAGCATCGATGGACTTGATCACGATGCTGCTCTGAAGATCCTCAAGCGGCATCGTCCAGAACTGAAGCAGATTGTTTTATAGCAGGAGAGGTTGGTTCACTGACTAGACGAGAACAACCCGCACGCGGGTTGGGGCTCAGACGACGATGACGATGAACCGGAAATCATCGAAATTGTGGTCTAGGTTTGATGTGATTTACTCGATGAACTCATACACTCATATTCATAAAACATTTTGTCTGCAAGGTTGTACTTAAACGATCCTAGACATCTTGAGACCTGTCCCAAAGGATTCGTTAGACCCTGTGAGTTATATCGATTAATCGAATAACTAGTCATTAAGTAATACACATGTTCAGGACACACTCATCGAAAATACCTCTAAATACACAAAACGTTAAAGTTCACAAAACACAAAACGATCGCATAAACTATACGAAATTTGATAAACACTCACAAATATCGATTAAATGTATTCGATACAACTTTGGAAAAAAAACACTGTTTGTTCAGAACTTAAAATTGAAGAGAGCTTGAAGTATTCGAAGACTAAGTAGAAATTCAAGTGTTTTCCTTGCTTTGTACGGATGTATTTGTAAATCGTAAATCGTAAATCGTAAATCGTAAATCGTGAATCGTAAATAGAAAGACGCGTTAACTATACGAAATTCCATAGACACTCACAAATATCGATTAAATGTAATCGATACAACTTTGAAAAAAAAACACTTTGTTTGTTCAGAACTTAAAGTTGAAGAGAGCTTGAGGTATTCAAAGACTAAGTAGAAATACAAGTGTTTTCCTTGCTTTATACGGATGTATTTGTAAATCGTAAATCGTAAATCGTAAATCGTAAATCGTAGATCGGAAATCGGAAATCGTTAATAAAAAGACACGTAAACTACACGAAATTTGATAAACACTCACAAATATCGATTAAATGTATTCGACACAACTTTGAAAAAAAAAAAAACACTTTGTTTGTTCAGAACTTAAAATCGAAGAGAGCTTGAAGAATTCGAAGACTAAGTAGAAATTCAAGTGTTTTCCTTGCTTTATACGTATGTATTTGTAAATCGTAAATTGTAAATCGTAAATCGTAAATCGTAAATCGTAAATCGTAAATCGTAAATCGTAAATCGTAAATAGAAAGACGCGTAAACTATACGAAATTCTATAGACACTCCCAAACATCGGATAAATGTATTTGATACATTTTTAAAAATAAACATTTTGTTTATTTAAAACTTAAAATCAAAGCGATCTTGAAGTATACGAAGACTATGTAAAACTTCAAGTATTTTCCTTGCTTTATACGTATGTATTTGTAAATCGTAAATCGTAAATCGTAGATCGGAAATCGGAAATCGTTAATAAAAAGACACGTAAACTACACGAAATTTGATAAACACTCACAAATATCGATTAAATGTATTCGACACAACTTTGAAAAAAAAAAAAACACTTTGTTTGTTCAGAACTTAAAATCGAAGAGAGCTTGAAGAATTCGAAGACTAAGTAGAAATTCAAGTGTTTTCCTTGCTTTATACGTATGTATTTGTAAATCGTAAATTGTAAATCGTAAATCGTAAATCGTAAATCGTAAATCGTAAATCGTAAATCGTAAATCATAAATCGTAAATAGAAAGACGCGTAAACTATACGAAATTCTATAGACACTCCCAAACATCGGATAAATGTATTTGATACATTTTTAAAAATAAACATTTTGTTTATTTAAAACTTAAAATCAAAGCGATCTTGAAGTATACGAAGACTATGTAAAACTTCAAGTGTTTTCCTTGCTTTATACGTATGTATTTGTAAATCGTAAATCGTAAATCGTAGATCGGAAATCGGAAATCGTTAATAAAAAGACACGTAAACTACACGAAATTTGATAAACACTCACAAATATCGATTAAATGTATTCGACACAACTTTGAAAAAAAAAAAAACACTTTGTTTGTTCAGAACTTAAAATCGAAGAGAGCTTGAAGAATTCGAAGACTAAGTAGAAATTCAAGTGTTTTCCTTGCTTTATACGTATGTATTTGTAAATCGTAAATTGTAAATCGTAAATCGTAAATCGTAAATCGTAAATCGTAAATCGTAAATCGTAGATCGGAAATCGTAAATAGAAAGACGCGTAAACTATACGAAATTCGATAGACACTCCCAAATATCGGATAAAAAAACAGTTTGTTTATTTAAAACTTAAAATCAAAGCGAGCTTGAAGTATACGAAGACTATGTAAGACTTCAAGTGTTTTCCTTGCTTTATACGTATGTATTTGTAAATCGTAAATCGTAAATCGTAGATCGGAAATCGTAAATCGTAGATCGGAAATCGTAAATAGAAAGACGCGTAAACTATACGAAATTCGATAGACACTCCCAAATATCGGATAAAAAAACAGTTTGTTTATTTAAAACTTAAAATCAAAGCGAGCTTGAAGTATACGAAGACTATGTAAGACTTCAAGTGTTTTCCTTGCTTTATACGTATGTATTTGTAAATCGTAAATCGTAAATCGTAGATCGGAAATCGTAAATCGTAGATCGGAAATCGTAAATAGAAAGACGCGTAAACTATACGAAATTCGATAGACACTCCCAAATATCGGATAAGAAAACAGTTTGTTTATTTAAAACTTAAAATCAAAGCGAGCTTGAAGTATACGAAGACTATGTAAGACTTCAAGTGTTTTCCTTGCTTTATACGTATGTATTTGTAAATCGTAAATCGTAAATCGTAAATCGTAGATCGGAAATCGTAAATCGTAGATCGGAAATCGTAAATAGAAAGACGCGTAAACTATACGAAATTCGATAGACACTCCCAAATATCGGATAAAAAAACAGTTTGTTTATTTAAAACTTAAAATCAAAGCGAGCTTGAAGTATACGAAGACTATGTAAGACTTCAAGTGTTTTCCTTGCTTTATACGTATGTATTTGTAAATCGTAAATCGTAGATCGGAAATCGTAAATGGAAAGACGCGTAAACTATACGAAATTCGATAGACACTCCCAAATAAATAATAAACACTCACAAATATCGATTAAATGTATTCGATACAACTTTGAAAAAAAAAACACATTGCTTATTCAGAATTTACAATTAAAGCGAGCTTGAAAATGTGACTTCAAGTCTTTTTCGTGCTTTATATGTATGTATTTGTAAGTCGTGTATCGTAAGTAGAAAGACACCCTGTATAGACGTATGTCTTTTAGATGTCACAGATTCTCGAAATAACTTACTTTGTCAATGAACTTTAAAACCAAGCGAGCTTGAAGAACACGAGATCTACGATAGAACTCAAACATTTGCTAAACTATATATGTGTGTATTTGTATACTCGTAGTTAAAAAGGACACCCTGTATGGGGTCTAAATGTATGTCTTTTTGAATGTCTTAGAGTTATAAGAAATAATCAGAATTTTCATTACATGTTTATATCCAGGAAATGTTTTTATTTTTGTGATTGATGATTATTGATTGATGATCCATGATTGATGTACTTTTTAGATGACTTATATCGTAATCTGTTAAGTGTAAACTAAGTGTTCAATGTCTTGCGATACCAATCGAACAATATGTAATCAATAAATGTTATGTGTAATTGAAAAGTTTCTGATTAACAGAGCTCAAATTTCTTAAATGTAAGGACATTACATTGAATGTATGTGAAATTTAGAAATCGATGTTGAAATTATTGAAAAGAATGTGACATAATTTTCAAAGGAGTCTGCTACGAATGTAAGGAATGTATTTTACGAATCGAATTGAAAAATATTTTAGGTACAGAAATGGCAAAGTTTTAAAAAGAGTCTGCTAGGTTAAGGTTTACAAATGTCCTTGCTAAAAATATATAAAAAAAAAACAAAAAAATTAAATGAAATTTAATTAATAAATTATTTTTAAGAATTTGCTAATTATATATATATTTTGGACTTTTGTACGCGATGAATTAAACATAATATTATTTAATATTTTTTTTTATATTCAAAATCAGTGAAGAGTGAATTAATTATTTATGATTAAAAGTTCGGCAAACCGAAGAAAAATACACTTTCATTACTTCTTACAAGTAAAAATTAGATTGTATGTATTGTTGTTGATGTAATGTAATTGATCGCATAATTAATCAATATTTAATGCTTAATGTTTATTATGAACTCAATGTACAATCCTAAGAATTATAACGTCATACCCTTTCCAGATTCGTTATAATCGATTTTGCCAAAGTGTCTAAGGAGTTATCTATAAGATTACTGGTTCCAGGCATCGATACCTGGTGAATGATGGCTGGTTGATTAAGTGTCCAGATTTTAGTGATATATATTTGTTAAATTGTTTTTTACCAAAATTATACATCTACTATCCAGAACATATACATATATTTTATAACCTATGTTTTCTGGCTGCCAAATGAATGATAATTAAACTGTTCTCAGTTGTCCCAAATCTTACGAATTCTTTCAGCAATTATAACTAAATAAATGACGCATATTCTAATCAAAATTTTCTACGCATCACGTGCTTTACTTTAACTCAATTAATTTTATTCAAAATATTCAGACTGTCTTAATAAATATTGAGAGGTTGTTTTTCAAAAAGTATTCAGTGCATTTAGTGCGTATTTAAATTACATATTTGATTAATAATTAATTCGGAAATACCTTTTGCTTTCTCCCTATTTTTCTACCTAGTAATTTGCTTTCTATATATTTATTTATTAATTTATATCGATCGTGTCTGTCTGGCGACGATCAATTGTTATAAGAGAAGCTGTAATAAAGCTTTCTCAGTTATTTGTGTTTATACGACGCACACTCAAAAATTCTCAACTATAAATTATATTTCAAATAAACTAGATTAATATTTCCATAACCAATTTTACATTTCAAGTTAAATGTGTTACATTTTTTTTTAGTTTTCCCTTGAACTTAATTGTGTTATTTAATTTTGCTCAGCAATCATTTTATTTGAATAATTTCATGACATAAACGCAGCGAGCGTTAACTTTCAGAAGCTCCCTCAACACTTCAATTACCAGTTGCTAAGTGCTTGACAATAGAGTCTGTGAAAAGTGTGCGCTTGCACTTGGCGGGAGCTTTTAAAGCACGCGCCCGAACACTTGTCAAAAGTTGATGCACGTGAAAGCTTTGCTCAAGGGATACGCGTAGAGGCGGGCCTATTGTGCCAGCCACGAAGACCTATACAAATGCATGTGTGTGTGTGTGTGTGTGTGTGCATGATTGTGCATATTTGTTTGTGTGAGTGTGTTCATCGGTGTGATACAATTTCGGAAGCAGCGCACGCATCTCAAGGAGATGGGGAAATTAGCTGTAACGAACGGGGGAAGTGTGACGGTCGTGTTAGTTAGTGCGGTAATAAACGAAATAAAATAAAATAAAATAAATGAATGAATCTATGACGGGGCTAAGAAAATGTCACCCATCAGCCAAGCGAGGCGAGGGAGCCCTGCCAGCAACAGAAAAACACACAGAAGCAGAAACAGACACAGACACATACACAGCCATAGAAACAGAAACTGAACAGTAACTGTAACTGACAAAACGCATTTATAGAAAAACTTTTCTGTCAGCCATCGTCTTGGGGTTTTGTGATTCTTCTTGTTGTGGTTTTTGCTATTGTTTTTGTTGGCCACGGACTGCGCTTTAGCAAAGCACACACACACACGCATACACACATGTATATATTTATATAAACATGTTATATCGTATCGTATATATGAAATACTGTGGCCAAACACACAAACAAAACGCCAAGCACTGAGCGAATTACTTACGAGTATGCACATATCTGCCAGCTGAGGCAGCGACGTCGCGACGTTAGCTCATTGTAGATACAAATCTGAATGAAAATGTCGCCGCCGCTTATCAGATAAGTTCTGAGCGCGCTGGCGTGCGGTTCGGGCTCGGGTTAGCATTAGATTCCATTAACCTAACGACAACGAATTGATGCGTCTGGCTTACGTTCAGGCCATTTACATTTGTACGTACACACACACACACACATATATATACACACACATCTACATATATAATCAAGTGAATGCTGAGCCTAGTTAGCAACTAGTGACCAGAAAACAGTAGTCGAAACCCAGAGCCCAGTGGTCGTTGGGCATCTGGGAAAGTTGTCGGTCGCGCGCCCCTTAACAGTTTTGACTTTATGTTGCGTGCCAACTTAAAGAGACGCGGAGTCAAGTCGCCGGTGCTCGCCGCTGCCACTGCTGCCGCTGCTGCTGTTGCTGCTTTGGTCGTGACATCGAATTATTATAATTAGCATAAAGGGGGATATAGCCAGTTAAACGGCAGTCGGAATTCCACCAAGTGGAAATTTTGAAAAATATAAACAAAGCGCTAAGTTGAGCGGCTAATTTTCAGCGACGATGACGCCGGTTCCGGCACTGCCGTCCACAAATTTAAGCAACGCTGCAATAATTCAATTGCTCGGCACCCAACGGGATCCCCTGGCCATTGTGATACCCGTCACCGTCATCTACTCCCTGATCTTTCTAACCGGCGTCGTGGGCAACATCAGCACCTGCATCGTCATCAAGAAGAATCGCTCCATGCACACGGCCACCAACTACTACCTCTTCTCGCTGGCCATCTCCGACTTTATGCTCCTGCTGTCGGGTGTGCCGCAGGAGATGTACTTCATCTGGTCCAAGTATCCATACGTCTTTGGCGAATACTTCTGCATCGCTCGTGGACTGCTGGCCGAGACGTCCGCCAATGCCACCGTTTTGACCATTACGGCATTCACCGTGGAACGGTACATCGCCATTTGCCATCCATTCCTGGGGCAGGCCATGAGCAAACTGAGTCGTGCCCTCCGCATTATAATCCTCATCTGGCTGGTGGCCATAGTCACAGCGATACCGCAGGCAGCACAGTTTGGCATCGATAGCTACGCCGGCGTGGACAGGTGCATCGTGGTACGCGTTATACTCCAGCACTCGTTCCAGCTGTCCACCTTCATCTTCTTCTTTGCACCCATGTCCATCATTTTGGTGCTGTACCTGTGCATTGGACTGCAGCTTCATCGCTCGAACATTATTGGCGGTGGAGCAGCCGCCGCCGCCGCCGCCGAGGGCAAACATCCTCGCCAGAAGCCAATGAAGGCCGTGCAAAGTGACACGATTCTCTATCGCTATGCCGGCTCGGGGATAATCTCTGGTGGCGGTGCGGCGGGTCCACAGCTGAGCTCAGTGCGGGGACGTCTCAATCACTATGGCACGCGTCGTGTGCTGAGGATGTTGGGTGAGTAGAGGAGTGGATAAGGGGAGGGAGGGGGAGGGGAGAGGGGAAGCGCAGATGATCTCAATTATGCAAAATGTTGCGACAAATGGCCACAGACTGAGAGCCCATAATTCCTATCCATATGTCTATGTCACAAGGAACACAGATGTGAAAGCGTGGGTGTAGGTGTGAGTGTGGGTGTGAATTAGAGATGGGGCAGGGCCAGGGGCTGTGGCACGAGCGTTTAATCAGCCATTCACTGGCCGGCCAATTTATCGCGTCTGTCATTTTGGCATAGTTGACATTTATGAAGCGCGTTTTATGAGTTACCCAAAAAGTTGATACAAGCCCCGCCCCGCCAGTGGATGGATATAAAAATAATTTGGTTCCCCATTCGCTTGTCGTTTTGTCGTTTTGTTCGCATCGCAGTTGCCGTTGTCATCTGTTTCTTCCTGTGCTGGGCACCATTCCATGCACAGCGTCTGATTGCCATTTATGCGAGCGCCGGGGGTGCCCAGTTGCATGATCAGCATGAGTTCCTCTACACGGTGATGACATATGTCTCTGGTGTCCTCTACTATCTCTCCACCTGCATCAATCCGCTGCTCTACAATCTCATGAGCAACAAATTCCGCGAGGCATTCAAAGTGAGTTCATTTTTCTCGTAGAGTCCTTGCAACTCTCTTCTACATAATTAAATACATTCCTTGCAGGCTGTGCTCCTGGGCAAGAAGCACTCGATGAAGGGTTCGCTCAACTCTCGGCATCAGCTGGAATCGCGTCGCCTACGCCGCACCACAACCCTCAACTCCTCCAGCCAGACGCAGCGCGACTCCATCATCTCCAAGCAGACACTCATGCAGGTGGGTAGCGAGGCATCTCCCATCCTTTGAAGAGTTCCAAATCGGATGCCCAGCTTAATTTTCAATTTTAACATTTTCCTAATTTGATTTTCCTTTTTTTCTTTTTTTTAATTTTATATATTTATTTATGTTTTTTCTCTTTCCCTCTCTCGCTCTCTCTTTTTGATCTCTGTCTCGCTCTGGCACTAGACTGCTCTGAACGAACGACTGCTGCAGTCAAAGCCTCAACTCGTTTTGTAGCTGGCGGTGCACAATGCAAGCTAATTATAAGTCATTAATTGATTTCCCTGTATCGATGTTTATCACATGTCGCTCCCTAGTGTTAATTTATTTATATATTTACTTTCATTCTTTAAACTGTAATGTGTACCTTTACAACTATCGATCAATCGTTACTTAATTTGTTATTGTTTTTTCCCATTACATTTAATTATTTTATTTTATTTTATTTTTTTATATATATATATTTTTATTTTTTTAAATTTGTTATTGTTTTTCTCCTTTACATTTATTTTTTTTATTTTATTTTTTTTTTATATTTTTATTTTCATTTTTTATTTTCAATTTTTTTAATTTGTTATTGTTTTTTCCCATTACATTTCATTTTTTTATTTTATTTTATTTTTTTTATATTTTTTATTTTCATTTTTTTAAATTTGTTATTGTTTTTCTTCTTTACATTTAATTTAATTTTTTTTTTATATTTTTATTTTCATTTTTTATTTTCAATTTTTTTAATTTGTTATTGTTTTTCTCCTTTACATTTAATTTTTTTATTTTATTTCATTTTTTTTATATTTTTTATTTTTATTATTTTTAATTTGTTGTTGTTTTTCCCCATTACATTTAACTTTTTTATTTTATTTTATTTATTTTTTTAATATTTTTTATTTTGTTTATTGTTATTTTTGTTAATTTGTTATTGTTTTTCCCCATTACATTTAATTTTTTTATTTTATTTTATTTTTTTTTATATTTTTTATTTTCATTTTTTTTAATTTGTTATTGTTTTTCCCCATTACATTTAATTTTTTTATTTTATTTCATTTTTTTTATATTTTTTGTTTTCATTTAATTGTTTTTTTTATTTCATTTTTTTTATATTTTTTGTTTTCAATTTTTTTTTTAAATTTGTTATGATTTTTCCGCATTACATTTTATTTTTATATTTTTTTTTTTATATTTTTTTTTTTATATTTTTTTTTTTTTTTTTCAAATGCAACCAAAGCGTTTAGTACAAGTTTTTGATTTAGTCCTTAAGTGCAATAAATGAGTTCCAAATTTGTATTATTTTTTATTGATATATACTTTTAAGTCTCTGTATAACTAGTCCTTTGTATCTCAAGTCAACATTTCATATATATATTTATATAATTATTTATATCTAAAAGTGAATGCTTTGAGCCGATATTTAAAATTAAATATTTTAATCCCTAAGAGCCTTTTCCCTACCGAGCATTTATTTGTAATGTTTCTTTGCGAATTGTAAGGGTTTAAAAACCTTATTTATAAACCAAATACTATTACGATAAACAAGAGTATTAAATAATAAAAATAAAAAAATACAAAACAAATAAAAAGAATGTAAACAGTGGAAAAAATAAATAAAATTAAAACAAATTCTGTTTTTTCCTCTTGCTGACTTTGAAATTTCTGAACTTTGTTTGTTTGTTGTTTGTAAACAATTAGGAGAAATTACACGAGCTGCTCATGTGGAGTTTGATTGAGCATTTGATGCAGGAAAAGTTATTCCATTTAAAAAATAAAAAATAAAAACATTAAAAGTGCAATCGACCGGAATTTTCCGCTTCGCTCCGCTGACCTTCGAGCGACTCATTTAAAGATGCTCCAATGACGAATGATGAGAGCAGAACCTGAAGTTATATAGGAAAATAAATCATATATGTAGATGCAAGTAAATGTATGTGTGTGTGTATGTTTATATGTATTGTATATTTTATGAAGATTCAACCGAATTTCGGAATATCTTAAATATTGTTTTAATTTATATATTATGTATATATTATATACTATGTTTATATAATATATTATTTATATTTTTAATTATTATTATTTTTAAGTACTTTAGTTATTTCTTATTTATTATTTATTATATTTAATTTGAATTTATTTTTTAATTTTATTAAAATTTATTAAATGATTTATATTTTAAGATATTTTTATTTATTGTTTATTTTGCATTTAATTCTTTATGTAAGTCATATTTACATATATACTTTTTAAATTTATGTATTTACATATTCTTCTATTTATATATTTTTATTTATGTTATTTATATTTAATTTATTTATTTAGAAACTTTATATTTTTTATCAATGTGTATTAAATATATTTTATATATACATTATTTTATATATTAATAATATTCTTATATATTTTTATTTATGTTATTTAAATTTATTTTATTTATCTATAAACTTTATATTTTTTATAAATTTATATTAAATATATTTATAAATATATTTTTTTAACTATTAAAATAAATATAATATATGCACATATAAATACAGTGAATAATGCTCTTTATTGGGTTTGAACCTTTTGGGGTTTCGCATTGTGCCTATTTTCGTAGTTATTTTTAGGATGTCAACTTCATTTAAGGATTCTAATTTGGATTCATCAAAATGCGTAAAAGGAGAAAAAATGTATTTATCGATTTGACGTGCGTGTGGAAATGCCAGTTGAACTGGGAATGCGGTCTGCATGGAAGAAATAAAAATGATATGTTAATCATTCTTCATGCACTGTGCGCCCGCCTTGTCATGATAATCGTCCAAGGTCATGGACTGCAAATGCATGTTAATGTCATTGTCAACACTCACACACACACACACACACACACACACACGTACACACAAGAAGGGGCACACGTTCGGGCACACGCACACACAGAAATAAATACAAGAATACAACGTGGCGTATAAGTAATTTCCACTCAGCAGTTCAAAGTGCATTTGTTATGAAAATGTAATCAGGCAAATGGAAATGTTAGTCAAAACAAATCCTAAGGACACACTCAGCACTTTATGATTGGGGATTGCAGTCAGGCCGTCAGCTACTGCATCCGGAAAAGAATTTGCTTACGCATGGGATTCCCAATACTCATAAATTCCCCTTAAATGCGTCAGGTTCTGTTTCTGATATGAGGAAATCCAGAGCGCAGCGCGAAGTAAAGACCGTAAACACCTAAAAAATAAAAAAAAAAAATAATAAAAAAAAATCAACAAAAATCAGAAAAATCAGAAAAGTTTTTTGTTAGGCAGCAATGGAAAAGTTAGCCAAGTTAATGACTACCATTTGATTTCTGCGGAATATTTAATACTCTCCACTTTAATACTCTCAATAAATAATTAAATATTTAATATATTACATTATTTTAAATTTAAGAATATTTAAATATTCAATTTATAAATAATTAATAAATAATTATTTTTAAATATCCAAAAGTCTCGGTGGTTAATTGAATTCAGTTACATTTTGGGCTATTAAAATAAATAACGAATTATTATTTAATGCAGTCTGGGATGCCTTTCATCTGTTACATGTTTCATCATTTATTTATGGACTTGACAATCCTGTGAAAGTTATAAAGCGGGCTGTCCACGTACGTCACGTAAAGCGAACAAAAAGCAACAAATCAAAAGCAAAACACAAAGGGAAAGTAAATACAAAACCAACAAATAAGTTAAAGGATATGATTCACACACACACACACAGCCGCACACCCGCACACCGTCACACCCACTGACACGAGGCTGCCCACAAAGTGACGTAGAAAGTGTGAAATCTTTTGATTTACGACCGCGTCGAGAAACAAAAACAAAATGCCAGCAGCTAAGACCGCCAGCATTAACTGTGGTAAGTAGAAAAGGATGGAGGGAGATAGAAACGTTGTAAACGAGTAGAATCAGAGAGAAAGAGCAAGACAGAGAGGGAGAGAGAGAGAGTTGGAGCGACAACAACCACACACTCGCCTACTTGCCGTCAGTTAACAAAAATGATGGGGACGTAGAAGCTGATAACCACAGGGCGCTTAGTGCACAGCAGTGCCAACAGGTGGCGCCTAAACTTTGCAGCGTGGGAATTTCATTATAAATATTTTACGCACAAACGCAGCGTAAATTGTACTAAGCTAGTTTTTCCTCCATAAAAATATATTAAATTAAAAAAAATAAAAGCTGTAGCTGGAAGTTAAAGTTCTAAGAAAATCTTAAAGTTATTAAAATTGCATTGTTTGCAGTCGAAAATAAACAAAAACCAGTCAGTTCATTTATATAAGAATCGATGCGAGTTCAAAACATTGAACCCGACAAAATAAGTTTGCAGGCTTTTGTATTGTAGATGCGATAACGAAAATTATAGCCGAACACTAATTTACTGTTAATTTTTTAAGCACACTCATTAATTGTTGCCTGTACATCATATAAACCCGATGCTTGATGAAGTGCAATCAAGTTTTATTAGTTAAATCACATGCACAATTAAGCCGAATTGCAACTGATCACCAATACACACTCAATTCATGAATCATAAACATTAGCCTCAAGTGTTCCCTGTATGCAGGCAAATATATATCTTACTTTGCCTCCTCTTATGTAGGTCATATATGTATATAGCTTGTAATTAATTCCTATAACTAATAACATGGGTTGATAGGCCAATATCCACATGTCTCACAACTATCTAATACTTAGGAGGGCATTGATTTCATAAATTACAACAAGCTGGCGGTTCGAGAAGCTAATTACACACCTGGATACTGGAATACCAATTCGGATTTAAATACTCAGCCACATGTAATTAGATCTATGCACGTGCTGCCGCAGGTCCTCTTTTAGTCATTGTACTAAAACTTAATTAAATTCCTTCAAACAATTAAAAGTATATGAAACACCTTTCAATATTCGCTGATTAATTTCTGCTTTGATTAACTGAGCTGTTGGGCTCCTATGTTTTATATATATTTATTTAAATTGAGAACTAAACGCATTGCCTGCACTTAAGAAAACAATTAATTGCCTGCTTAGAGTCTTTAAATAAATAATTGAATTTCTTGTCGCTTTTTATAGCCATTAAACAATTAGCTACCTGCCCGTAGACACACTTTGCAACGTGTGTGCGATGACTCGGCACTTTTTGGTCTCGTGTAGAGCACTGATATATTCAAAAGAACCCGTTAATAAACTAAGACTATTGTTTAATTCCTTAATCATAGTTATACATATGTGATTCACTTATGAATTAATTTAGATGATAATTTCGGGCTAGGAAAAGTAAATTTATTATCAGAATTTTAAATAAATTCCATAAAGTAAAAAAAAATACGGAATAATTAAAGCAGCATCAGAAGTAAGGATATACCCTAAAGTAGAAAATCTTTTAATCTTAATATAATAAATATATAAATTATGTTCTTGCAATCTTAGTACGGTTTTTTAATCTTTAGATTAGGATCAGAAGTAAAGATGAACCCTTGAGTAGAAAACTTTTTAATCTTAAAATAAATATATGAATAATTATGTTTTTGCAATTTTAGTATAAAATTTTAATCTAAAGCAGCATTAAAAGTAAGGATATACCTTAAAGTAGAAAACTTTTTAATCTTAAAATAATAAATATATTAATAATTGTGTTTTTGCAACTAGAGTATAATTTTTTTTAAATAAATTATTTATTCAATTATAAATAATTATTTTAATAAGAAATGATTTCAGTAGTTCCAAATGTAATTAAATCAATTTAAAATTGAAAATTGCTTTTTTTATTTCATTGAAAAATATTTAAATTCTACAGTTAAGACAAAAAATTAAATCACTGAGAGCAAGAAAGTCGTTTTTTCATTTTTTATTTTTTTAAGAAGTTTTGTTACTTTTATTGGATTTTAATTAAGCAATGGATTTCAATATTTAATCATTTTTAATTAATTATTAGCTTTTGGAAGTAAATGCTTTGCTTTAGAAAAATAAATTTTTAGTGTATTCAAAAAATATTCATTTCATATGTTAAATATTTTTTTATAAATCATTACGTATTTAAATAAATATTCATTAAATAAAATTTAATTTATCCACTTCTTTCATTACAATTCAAAAATAATTTAAAGCCTTTCTCTTTACATATAGTTTGATTTATTTAATTTAGTTAACTGCCCGTCTGAAGACACAAGTAATAAATATTATAATTTTATTAAATTATTTAATTATATTTTTATTATATTTATTTATATATTACCTATAGGTCTTTATTAGATAATGGTTAACTTAAAAGTAAGGATTCTAAGTAACAATATTTATACCTTTTACTTAATGTCATTTGCTTGTATGTATTATGTGTATGTGTGTCAAAGCAACCCTGCTGTCAGGTAATATGGAGATGCAGCTCTGTCAAACGAGGAAGAAGAGCAGAGTTTCATCCTGTAAAAATGAGAATGCAATTTTTTTAAATATGCCACTATATATAAGAAAAATCAATATTTATAATGCCAAAAGCTTAAAAACGGCGTTAAAGGAGGAATGTGCAAAAATATCGCCATTATATTATATAATAATAATAATAATATATAATATATATAATATATAATATATACCCAAAAATAAGTTAAATCGTAGAAAAAGATGTAAGAAAACTAAAACCCTGAACCCTACCAAATATTAAAAAATTTATTTTATTAAAAATGTTATGTAATTTTCCCAACTTTAGTTGCCTTACACGAAATAAGCTGTGACATTAGAAATTAAAAGCTTACTTAGTTTTTATATTAATAAATTGGCTTAACTTTATGTTCTTCTAAATATTTCTGATGTTTCATGTTGAAGATAAATTTATCGACGAAACTGCATCATTAGTTGTTAAAGTTTAGAACAAGTTATATTAATTTTAGGCTTCGTTTTTTAGAAATTGTACTCACACGAAATAAGCTGTGAGCCCCTGTACATGTATGTGTATATTATTATAATATATATATAATATATAATAACCACTAACATATCAAATCACCCTCGTAGGTACAATAAATGTATATGTATATAATTATAATACATAATAACCATATAACAACCATTAACCTATTAAATCACTCTCGCATGTAACACTTTACCTTTGTGAAATATCATTAAACAATTAATTCTTAATTATTAAATAAATTAATGGATTTTATTTAAATGATTGAATTTTATAATTTATTTCTGCTCTTTTTATAAAATTAATAATAAAATGTCTTTAAATTGCAAAACATATTACAGTGTATATCGGTTATATGCAAACTGCTTAAATGCAATATAATATTATTTTTAAATGTTATCATTATAACTATCAATTTTAATTGCTTAAAGGGAAATATCGCGTATATGCAAAATTTTGTCTGCATTTTAGGATTTGCATATAAGCGGTATCTACTGTATCTTTTGTTCATAGTTTTACGTACAGTCGCCTAGTCAGCATATAGAATTAAGTTAGGTTGCACCTCTTTAAATATACATACTAAAGGATATATAATTAGGTAATTACGTTATTCAGGGACATTGAGAAAAATATCCTTCTTACTTTTGCTACTTTTAGCTCTGCTCGACAGCTGATACTTTGAGCCTCGAGGACTTTATTTAAATCCTTTGATTATGATTGATGACAAGCACGTGGGTCATTTTAAAGTTGAATTATGAATTCTACGAATCTTTTATTTAATTAATCTAAAAAGTAGGTCGCTTACAGTTGAACTAAAATAAAAGCTACACTTGCCTACAAGTAAATAGTTATTTCCCTAGTAGAAGAAATCATTATCCTTGTTAAATTAATTCACTTACTGCTTTTAATTCATTTTCCATATTGATGATAAAATAATTTCCTATTCCTCATACTGAGCCGATAATGCTCTTCGGGCTGTCCTCTCCGACGTATGACCTTTAAAGCCGGAGTCCTTTGATATGGAAAAATATTGACATGCCTTTCAATTTAATTAGGACGAAAGCGTCCATTTTTTATAATCGCACGTGGATCCTAAAATTATAAAAGTTTTTTATTCGTCTGCTTTTTTTTTTTTTGGAAAAAAAGGTTAGCTTTAATTCCTGAATAATTCCCCATTTTAGGTACGTAGGTTAAGGCATTGCCATTGAATGCATGTCCTTCATGACCGGGGCTTATCCTTTCCTTGATATGTGCCTTAATTTAACCTGCATAGGGACATCAACTTGGACACTGTCTATGAGCAACTCAATAAGCCAATAGAAGCCCAGGATATGAAAGGTTTTAGAGAAATTTGCCACAGGCCAAGTCCTAAAAGAAAAAAATAAGTTTATTATTTACAGGATAATTAGAGTTTTTATATACAATGCCTTAGCTTATAGATAATAGATGTATTAAAATATATTATAAACTCTGCTGAGTCGGTATTTATATAATTTATGCATGATAAGTATTTTAATATATTATTTTTTTTTTTTAATAAATATATTTTTTTTATACTTTTAATTCATTTATTTAGCTGTCAAATTTGACATCTGTCAGAGACATCTGATTGTTAATAAATAATACATAAAAATTATAAAAATATTTAACAAATATAACTTTTATTATATTATATTATATTATGTCTAATAATATTTTTATAATTTATTTAAGTTAAACATTTTTAATTATTATTGTTTATTTATTGTTTCTTTGCTTTATTTACATTTATTTTCTTAGCTGTCAAATTTGACATCTACCAAAGACAACCGATTGTGCATTTTATAATTGGTTGTTTCTTCTTCTTCTAAATTAATAGAACTCAAAGTCGCGTTAAGATAAACAAGATGGCGGCACCCCCAATGTTAACAGCTGAAATTAAGTAAAGTAAGTAAATATTGTCATAATTATTTTTTTCCTTCTGCTCACGTATTACAAACATGCCCTTTCGCAGTCGACGGAGGCAGCAAAGCAGCAAAAACTTTAAAATTTCAACTTGTCAGATAATTGAAAAATATAATATTAATAATTTAATATTTTTATAATAATTTAATTTTATTTATATTTCATTTTATTTAATTTAAATAGATTTATAGTTCGTTGTTGGAGAAATCAAATTGGCTGTGTATTTTATGCCTTTTTTCACTTGTTCACATTGTCAAAGTTTCGGTTGTAAACCTTTTTTTTTTTAAATTAGCCAAACTTTTTTAAAGTCCAAATATGCTTATATTACTTTAAACTGAGTCGAAGAGTAAGGTGTCTACTCTTCATTCAAAATATCTACTTCCATTTAGGGAAGGACGATAAAATTTGCCTTCCACTCGTAAGCAGCTAAAAAAATGAACTATGATTACTTTTTTTTACAGAAATTAAGATTTATAAAAAATAATAAAAAATATTATCTATGCACATAAAAAATAATCTTTAAAATTTTCGAAAAATTTCCTAAAAGAATTAAATACTAATTTTAATTTTTTTAATTATTTAATTTTAATAATATAATTTAATTCATAGGATTAAAATTATGTTCTACACTTTATTTTTATTTCAAGTATACAATTTCAAAATTAGAAATTTTTTAAAATCAAAAAAATAAAATTTTTGTTTTATAAATTTACCGGACTGTCGTCCTTCTATGTTAAGTCCATTGGTAGTAGGCAAAACTGCAGCCATAAATTTGTAAGCCCAGCGACCACCGAACCGCCACCGCCCCAAGGCAAAGACTTGTAATTTTAATGCTATGCTATGCTTTGTGTGTGTGTGTGTGTTTATTATTTATGCTTTACAGTTAAAAGCGCAAATGAACAATTGTTTTTTGTAGTCCGTAAAAAAACGAATTTTAGCAGTAAATTCGTCTTTTATCCTCAAAATATTCGCAAATATTTTGGTACCAAATGGAATTTGGTATATCATTTAGTTTCGAACGCAAAGTATAAATCCTTGTCGGTTGTTTCTTCTTCTATGTAGATACAGAACGATGCTGGACCCATTTTAAACTCTTAGATGAACATGGCTTTTCTAGGGATGATGTATGTATGTGTTAAGGAGCAACTGTATGTGTGCGTGTATGTGTGTCTCTTTGTGTGTGCGTGTGTGTGTGTGAGTGAGTGTGTATAATTGCTGCGTTTCCGTAAGTTAGAGCGACTCGAATGTTGTGGAGGTTACTCCAGTTTTGCCAGGATATCAGTCTCGCGGAAGAGCACATACTCCCGCTTGTCATCCATATCCACCTTTGTACCGCCGTACTTTGGCAAGAGTACGCGGTCTCCCTCCTTTACGCCCACAGGCAAGTGACCAGATCCGACAGGATTACGAGCACCGGGACCAATGGCAACAACCACGCCTTGCATCTCCTTGGGCATAGAGTCCTCCGGCAGCAGTATCCCTCCTGCAGTTGCGGCCTTCACTTCGCAGCGCTGGATCAAGATCCTATCCAGCATAGGAATCACCTTCTTTATAACGCTCGACATAATGCCTCTTCTTAGAAACGAATCTAAAATTGAAGGAATACCAAATTAAAAACTTTCCTTTTTATTTTATATAAAAAAAAAATAAAAAATTTGTTTAAAAAAAATAAAAATTTGTTTAAAAAAAAATTTGGTTAAAGAAAAAAAAAATTTGGTTGAAGAAAAAAAAAAATTTGGTTGAAGAAAAAAAAATTTCGGTTAAAGAAAAAAATATTTCGGTTAAAGAAAAAAAAAAAAATTTGGTTAAAAAAAAATTTAGTAAAAAAAATAAATTTAGTAAAAAAAAAAATTTAGTTAAAAAAATTGGAAAAAATTTGTACCGTTTCGATCGACTTCCGAAACCTGAATGACTTCCGGAGAATGGGAAGGTCCCTAGTACACATTTCAGTGCCTACTAGGATCCAAAATTCGTCTTAAATGTTATCTTTTGCTGTCTCTGTTAAGGCACTGTTAGGAATTACATATAAAATAAAGCTTAAATTTTATATATTTTATGTGTTATATGTTGCGTATTTTATAAATAAAGTCGTTAAAAAATAAAAAAAAATATTATTTCATATTTTTAATATGTTAATATGTAACTTAATTATTAGTTAACTTAATCAACTTAATAAATACTTTTTAATTGATTCATAAAATTGAACCATAAAAGTGAAACTTTGTTTTATGTTAATCACAGAATGTTATGTAAAATGTTAAGTGTTAACATTTCTGTTCTCTGATTAGCTCAGAGCAGAGACAACTTATGATAAGTTGTCTTTGTTAGCTTTAGATTACTTAACACTACAATTAGTAAATAATATGTTGATTAAGGTTTTTTTATTAATTCACAACATTTTTATATTTATTTTTGTTTTTTATATTATTTAAAATTAATTTGTTTTTTTATTAATTTTTTATATTTAGGGAATCAATGAAATTATTCGCTGTAGCGACTTGTGTGTAAAGTAGATTATCTTTAAATAATCCAGCCCATGTCTGAGGGTCACCCCATCGTCTCAGTCATGTCAGGGTCACTTATTGATACTCCACTGTACCTTCAGGCTGTACAATCTGTTTGCATCTCTTTTACTCCGCTTACTGACTGACTAACTGCCCTTTGACAATGCGATGACAGTTGCTCCTCTAATTAAATAGTTAGTAGCTGGCCAGTAGCTTGTTTTCCGATGCCAGCGACAGACCTGTTCCAGTGACTGCAACCTGTAAATTACGAAAGTGTTTCCCGAGCGGCGGACTTCGCTCCTTTGGGCAGTAACACATTGTCTGGCCTGAAGTTGGCACAGGTTCTGGCATATGACCGGACGGGGAAGGTGACTGATTGGACTCTATATAAAAATATATTCTTGGAGCTAGAATCGGGATATTAATAGAGACATATCTCAAATTAATATTAAATTGAATTATTAGCTGCCTTTTAATTCTGCGCCAATAATAAAAAATCACACCAACTTTTGTTTAATTTTAATTTGAAATATTAAAAATAACTAAAGATTGATGAACGTCCAGTCACGACTCTCCACACTTTTTTCTCTGAGTGCAGGCAAAAGTTTTCTTCAGTCGTGCAAATGAAATGCTAAGCTGCAAGTTGAGCCCAGAATAAACTTGCAACAAGCGCGCCTTGCAACAAGTTACCTTCCATCTTCCGCCAGTGGCACGTTGCCTGTAACTAAGTTGAAGCTTCTCGAATGCCCCTCCTTCCTTGCTTCCATTGCTTCCATTGTCATACCCGCACTCCCAGGCTTCCTCTCCCTCCACTCGTGATGTGGACTTCCATTCCACATCCAATCCCCTGGCGGTGCTCACGCAGAAATGCGTCAGCCTGTTGCTGACCCAGTCGCCACGCTCATTGGCGGCGCTCGCTTCGTGCGTTGGCGTCGTCGGTTGTCCGGCGGCCTCGTGCTTTGCGCTCGCATTGGCTGTCGTTATCTTTGCCGTTCTAACGGTAAATGCTTCAGGCCGTTCTACCTATAAAAGCCGCTAGTCTAACGCAATTTAGTGGCAATTCGAAAAGTGAGTCTGAACACCAACGCAGATCGAGTTACTCGTCCCACAGCACACCAACTGTTGCAGCAACTATTTGTGGCAAGTGCATTAAAAGTTCCAAAGCGTGCGTGAAAAGTTATCCAAAAGAAGTTATATTTAATTTTAAATAATTCCAATTGACAGTTAAAACTGTGCTCACTCCTTTCTGAAAATCCATTTCGAAATGTGGTACAATAAATTTAGTTGGACTATTTTGGTGTTTTTGGTGCTCTTCACGATTGTGACAGGTAATAAAAATAGTCAAATATTCTATAAAATAAAAAATAAATAAATAAATCAAATATACAATTTTTTTATAATTATTTAAGAAATTAATATGATTTTACATACAATTTTAAATATAAATATAATAAATATTAAAATCATTTTTTGTTTTATTAAAATAATTTTTGTATCTAAAAATTATAATATAAATATTTTAAAAATAATTAGAGCTAATAGAAATCATAATAAAATTAATATTATCTTACATAAATATTTAAAATAGTTATTGCTGTTAAAAATGTACATTTTCTGCTATGATTTTGCTTAAAAATCATATCAAACATTTACTTGATAATTTATTATAATATTTTCATTTAAATAAACACAAAAATAAAATCATTAAAATAATTTTTAAAGATATACAAACCAGATTGATTGATCTCAAATATTTCATACTATATTTCATCAAATATGAAGAAAGTTTTTAAAATTTTAATATTATCTTTTTTTTTTGTTAATTTTAATTTTTTATTTATTTCACTAAGTTTTTATATGGCTATATATATGATTTTATTGATACTCTTAATATGCATCCAAGCAAATAGATTTAAATTTTTGGCTTAGTTTGAAATTTATGATATACAATTTATATAATTTAATTTATGATATTAATTAATTCAAGATTTATTTGTTTTAGCTAAACAATTATTATTTATTTGTCATATTTCAAAATACATCGCATATTTACAACGCACATTTTTTACTTTCGCCTGAAAGTATGCCTTACCTCACGAAGGGTAGTTCAATAATTTCTTGTTGCTGCCCAAAAGTAGGCAACACATGTGAGCAGATTAGAAAATTCAATGGAAAACTTTGTATTATTTCTGCATATATGACGTTGAATTTTTCGCTTGTCATTATGCGTCAGTTCGAATTGATTTCAGAGAATTGCCCCCGATATTGTGATACGTGATATTGGGGCCCGTATCCGATATATCCGTATCAACAAGCCCATAAAAATGTACCAACCTACCTTATTAGTCGCACATTGAGATTAGTGTATTATGCGCATTATCGGTTTTATGCACATTTTCCTGTTGATCTTTGCTCTTGCTACGCCCCATTATTTGGACAACGCCTCCGTTGATTGTTACCTGGCGACGTCACCTGCGTCGGTTGTCAGCCGACGATTTTAATTGCAGTCGTAAATTAATCCAAACTGCGTGCCAAATAACAACACCCAAGCAAAAGGCAAAAGGCACAAGGCACAAGGCACCAATAGACAAAAAAGTGCGAGTTTCACGCGTGTGAACCACTCAAGCTGCGACGCCTGCAGATGGACAACACTCGCCACTGCACCGCTGAGTGGTTGCCGCCCGGTTTCCCTGTTGTCGGCCAACATCCATAGATAGAGAAACCCACAGACATAGTCAACAAATAGTAAAATAGTATTTCAGTTTTTTGCCACTTTTTATCCCTTCGTCGGCCTGTGGCCTTTGAAGCTTATCTCAGCACACGAGTCGTTGCATTGTGCGAGGCTCTGTATCAAGCAGATCGGAGAGCTGTTGGAAAATTTATGATTATATGAAAAAATAAAATCAAAATAATATATCTGCATTCCTGTAACTAATACAAGGCAGTCAACATGGCGTATGAGCAACGGCTTAGGCTATACAGTTAGACTTTGAAATCTCAAACTCAGTAAACCTTAAGTAACTTTGAGCGCAATTTGTAACATGGAAATAATTATAAAATTTAAAAAATATTTTAATAAAATTTAATTTTAATTTATTTTTTAAATTATGTTATTATAGGTTACTATAAAAATAATTCAAAAGCTTTAAATTTAAAAATTTTATTTTTATTAATAATTAGTTAGATTATCAGTCATGGGCTAAACTTATCTGATCTGAAGTCTTATACTTTGTGTTGGGCCATTTTGTAAAAAATATATACAATATATAAAACTTTATAAAAGTCAATATAAAGTAAGAAAAACATTAAAATGATAAAATTAAATTTTTGGCAGGTTTGTATTAGTTTAATTTTTTAAGAATAGGGATTTAATTTATCGTTTTTTTATATTATTATTTATTAAGGTATACAGAAATTATTACAATTATTCTTTTATCACTTTGTTGTCTAAATTCTGCTTCAGTCTGCGCTACAGCTTAAATATTAATTAAGCTTAATCAAAATAATAATAATATCAATTCAAGAAACTTAAATCATACTTATTCTCGGTATAAGGATGATTTAGTATATTTTTAAATTTTTGGTATTTTTAAAAAAATATATTTATTTGTTTATCATTTTTTTTTTATATACAACTTAATGTTGTGTCGTTTGAAACGTGTTTTAATTAAAATTAATTTTTTACTTTACTTTTGTAGCAATTTTTTTTGTATCATATTAAATTCTAATTGATAAATATATATGCCTATAAAAATTTTAACAAGTTTAGAACAAGAACATTACATTCAGTTTTGTAAATTTCTGGTTAGGGAAAATAATAAATTATAATATTTTAAAAAGTTTGTATTTTAATAATTTTCGATTATTTTTTTAATTTTACTTATGGCTTAAAGCTTTTACTTCTTTCTCTCCAGAATATATTTTTGAACAAATTTAAAGAGTTTTATTATTTATTTATATTTTAAAATTGAATAATTTTTTTTTCAATATGATATTTTTTTTTTAAAATTATTAATTACAGAAATTAATACAATTACTCTTTTATCACCTTATTGACTAAATTCTGCTTCAATGAGCACTGCGACTTAATTATTAATAATAATCAAAATAATATATAACAATAAGAAAATTAATATCAATTCAAGAAACTAAAATCATCCTTATTCTCGGAATACAGCTTATAAGGATGATTAATATCTCCCTATACACAAGTAACTACAGCTTTGAAAATTTGAATTTTGTAATTAGTTAAAAAAAAATAAATTAAATTTGCCTTAATTTTGATTAATTTAAAAGTTATACAATCATTAAGGCAAAGATTTATTATATTAAATAAATTCACTTAAGGTTAAACTATTAAATATCACAGTACATATTATTTTAATTTTTTATTAACAAAGGTAACAAAGAGGTTTTTAGGTACCCCGTATGCTTTAAAATAAAATTAAAACAAAAAAAAAAATTTTATTCACAACTTTATAAAAACATTAGGTCTCATTTTACGATTCCTAAACTATAGTTTTAATATAAAAATTGTTAATTTTTTTTTTTTTAATATATATTTAATTATTAATTTAATTTTAATTTAATAATATTAATCACTATAATTCCTAACGATTATATTTCAAATTGCTATAAATTTTTTTTTTTTTTTTTTCCTCTTTAATTAAGTGACATTTTACACAAATATCTTTTATCTTAAACTATCCCATAAGTGATAATAAATATAATGATAATTAAGAATATGAAAATAAGGAAGAAAATAATGACTTAAACTAGTCACTCAAATAGTTAGTCTGAGCAGCTGACTAACTTCTTAATAATAAATTAGTAAGAATAATTCTTGAGATCTCAGAAGTTGCAAGTCATGACTTGCGGAATGATCTTTGAGGAGATCTTCCTTATATGTGATATGTCCGTAGTTATGGCCCCAACAATTGCTTAACATCTTAATAAATATTTAAAACTTATCTGGGAATCTCGGACTTTTAATTGTTGTGCCATAAAAAGAGAAAGAGCCCGGGGACTTCCACGCTCTGAAGTACCTCGGGCAGAATTTATTTGTAGATTTTAAATAATTTTTATTGCCAATTGCGCAATTTTTCTAATTGAGACGTGCGACTTTTCGAGCCATAAAAATAAAAAATAAAAAATAAAAAATAAAAAATAAACATTAAGTGCAGCTCGAGGGGACGCAAGGGTCAACCCATTGCCAACGCCAACGCCAACGCCAACTCAATGCCTGAAGAGGTAAGGGTTGAGAAGTACAGGGAGAGGGGTGAATGAAGAGAAGAGTGTGGAGTGATGAGTGAACGAGAGGGGGGCGGGGAAGGGGAGCGGCTCACGTCATGAGCTGGAGCCATTAAAGTGGTTGGGCCTTTAATTAGACACTTTGGAGATGGAGTCCATGCGTTTAATGACTGCGCGTCGATGAGGCCAAGCGTCGAGCGGACCCTTGACCGTGGTCCTATCAGTGATGTCCTGTCAGGCGAGTGCGCTTGCTGATGGCAATTAATCCACGGTTTAAGTAATTGACAAATGATTACACATTGTGACATGTGGCGTCTATGTGGCATCTGATCCAAGTGCCAAAGCCAAGTGGGTGGTGGCCAGAGGTGGTGCTTCGGGTTTGGGCGTCAGGCTGGTCAGCTCAAAGGACACACCAACGTATATTTCTTTCCTTTCTTTTCTTTATTATTTTGTATTTTTTTGTTTTTTTTTTTGTTTTTTTTTTTTATCAGCCAAGAGGCTCTGGCGAGCAATGGCTTATGCAAAGGACTTACGTGCAGACAGGCAAATACAGGACATCTGCGTCATTGCTGTTGCTCAGAGATGCTGCTGCTGGTGCTGCTGCTCCGGCGCAGTTATATAAACGTGTCCTGGTTTCACAGCTGCTCCCGCCCTCCATTTTGTCTCTGTGACACATCGCCACTGACATCTGAGCTGTGAGGACAAAGTCTTTTGTGTTGACTCCTGACTTGGCCGTGCATTTGTCCGATTACTTTTCGGCCACACAATGAACTGCAGCATCAAGGCCATTGCATAATAGTGCCCCCTCCCCCTCCCCTACCCCTCCCTCATGCCAACAACCAACAATCCTTTCTGGTAACTAGCATTAGCTTCTTTATGGCGCTCTTCGAGCCACCTGAGTGCCGCTCTCAATGCATTACACAGGTGCTTATTACCCGCCTCGTTCGTGGCAGATGACATCCTAATGGACTTCATATATCATGGGTCACGACACGAGATGCCATCAACGCAACAATAATCCAAAGTACGAATGTTCAAGTGGTGACTAGCAGATATCCTTTTCCATAGGGAGGTACAGTCTTCAAATGAGACAGTTTTTAAAGAGAGCCTGGGATTTATCTGAATGCCTGTGGAAGGTTGGAAGGTCAAAGGAAATCAAGTGCAGAGTTGATCCTGCCGCTTATATTTCTTATAGATTTTTAAAATTTGTGGGATTTTAATTCTATAATTAAAAATTATATTAATTTTTTTTTTAATTTAAAGGCAATATTTCCTTGTTTAATTGCTGCCTTCTTATTTTTTTTTTTTATATATTTTTATTTATTAAGGTATGCAGAAATTATTACAATAATTATTTTATCTTGTAAATAATAATAATAATAATAATATTATAGACTTTTAAAATTTGTAGGCTTTTTAATTTTAGAAAATCTATTCTAAATTTAAAAATTATATTCCTTTGTCATTTTTAATTTTTGAATTTAAACACAAAATTTCCCTTGATCATTCACTGCCTCCTTTAAACAATGAATCCTTAATTTTATTTTTATTTTTATAATTTTAAATAATAATTTTTGATATAAATTAAAATTAGTTTTTATTAGTTAATTCAATTTTATTATGACGAGATTATATATATTGTGATAAATAAAAAAAGTAATAAATATATTAATACATAAAAAGGGAAAACTTACAGCTGATTTTAATATATATATTAAAATGTTAAACCATAATTAAATATTTTAATATAATTAAATAATTAAATATTTATTGATGCTTTCCTTTTCTATGTATTAATATAATTATTACTTTTATTTTTTTTTATTTATTACCATATATAAAATCAAAGCTATGTCCTTCATAAAAAAATATTCTAGTCATTTGTCATATGGGAAAGGATATTAAGCATATATTTTATCCACCCATAAGGATCAGAGTATCAAATTAAATTTGTTATAAATAAATAATTCATAATTTAAGTAATACTTTTATTTTGTCCTTAGTCCTTAGATTTCAATACAGGACAATTTACACAAATGAAAATAAATACTTTAATTATAATTTATTTATTATATAATAATAAATAATATACATAAAAAAAAAAATAATAATTTAAAAAAAAAAAACTAAAATTTTAATTTAAAAAAAGGATACAAAAATACTAACAGACTTGCAAAGGCGAATTCCTCCGCAAGTCCAAGCTATCCTTTCGATTAAATTAACCTCGTGAACACAGAGTATTCCAGCAGGACATTAACTGCTCGGAAACGTAACGGAACTTCTTAAGAAATCGGCCCATTTGAGGTCCTCGTAATACCCCGTAATCAGTGCAGCTCAGCGGGGGTCGCACCGTTGGCGGGGGGACGTGCGGGGGCTGCCTTTTGTTAGGGTCATAAATTTGCGTGGGGAGCTCAACTCTTCCTTTTTTCTAATAATGATGAATAGACGATGATTTGTGATGATAGAAATGATGATTATGATGATTATGATGATTATGATGATTATGATGATTATGATGATTATGATGATTATGATGATGATTTATGACAAATTAGTTAAAATGTTTTCAATTTGCATTTCAGGCTCCTGCCTGGAATACGGACACTCGTGCTGGGGCGGTAAGTCGTTGGCAGCCGTAAAGGATATTTCAAGGCTTTCGGTTGGACTTAAAAATTCTTCTTCTTTTCCAGCTCATGGCAAGCGTTCGGGCAACAGGGCAGCGATTCCCGCCAAGCAGGTGAGTTATCGATAAATCGTAATTGCAAAAAGGACACGTTTCTGAACACTGACCTTATCCTGTATAAATATACAGTTATTTTTGTAGCTAGTCATCGATCAAAATAGTTTTGATGTAGTCGTTGGCTTTTCAGGGGAGAGGGGCGGGAAATTCGGGAAGTGAATCAGCATTTCTTGAAGGTCCTTGCGGCCAGACATTTGTGATTCCTGGAAACTATTTAGTAAACAAATTAACAGCTTATTTTGGGTTCATTGGGAAATCAATTAGGTTGATGGATATTTTTGATTGAACTTTCCTGGAATCAAATAACATTTGTTTATATTTAGAATCCTTTAAGGGACTTGGTTTATTTATACTATTTCTCACCCGTTGATATCCTTTGATAGAAATGTACTTGGAGTATTGAATAAGATATAGGATTTTGGCAGACTTAGAGTTCGATCCTGCAGGATTTTCCAATGCCTTTGCACTTTTGTATCTTAAACTCATCCTGAGATACTTTTATAGGTGAAAGCTTGAGATTCTTTACACGATTTGGAATTCATGTGATGCTGTAACCACCCACCAGCCTCCCCACCCCTCCCCACACCGTTAACGAGTCACTTGCTTCCAGACAATTTTGTATCAATTATTCATAGTCCCCTCTTGTGTGTGTCCTTCACAGCCTGCGGCCTACGCCGACAACCTAAACGAGCGACTCTTTGGCAACAAAAACAATGCGAACTCCGTGGATGATGTGAACGGCAACAACAACAACAACAACAACATGAACATGAACGGCCTGAACAACAGGAACTTCGACTTGCCGCTTGGAGGGTCGTCACCCGTAGCCGGCAGCGGAGAGAGGGAGAAGGGCAGAGAGGAGCAGGCGGCACAGGACTATATGCCATACATGAAGGATGCCAAGTGGACGCAGCTGCTCCGGCAGCATCGTCCGTATCCGCAGCGGCAACTGTTTGTGGCCAGCGATGCGGCTGAAAGCTGGCGCAAACTGCAGCAGGCAATGGCCGAGGCACAAGCACAGGCAGAGGCAGTGGCAGTGGCAGAAGCAGAGGCAGAGGCAGAGGCTGAGGCAGAGGCAGCGGCAGAGCAGCGACAAGGAGTGCAGCAACGGGCATCGATTGGGGAAATGTTTGAGCTTAAGAAGTGAATTTCAAATAGCAACAAAATGATGAAACACACACCAATACACACACCAACACACACACACACACTCACATACACACACACACACACACACACACACATTAATCACTGTTAAAAAGAAGAAGAAACGATATTTATTGCAACCTCCAAAATGAGACCCCAACTCGCCCCTCCATTGCATGTTGTGCCCCAATTAGAGGCGTCACCGCGCGTACGCCGATCGGTTTATATAGAAGATATATCAAAGATCGAAAGATTGTATAAATAAGCAAAATTAAATATAATTAAAATATGATTCGCTTTTGTTTTAGTTTAGCTTTCGCCGTATGTAAAAATATCCTTTTATTTTTTCTTGTTAATTTTGTCATTTGTTTATTGTTTGATGTTTATTGAGAGCCCAATATTGCGTCACTGGCTGGATGCCGCAATATTGCCCAGATCAATATTAACTACAAGCTAACTAACTAACTAACTAATCGCTACTAAGTATAACCTATGCATAAAGTACATTTTAACGAATAAAACTTATTGACTAAAGTCGCAACATTCGCGTTTTGGGTTGTTCTTGGGTCTAGGCCTTGATCTTGGCCGGGATCTGGAAGCAGGCAGCATCTCCGTTCTTATCGCCCAATCCCCAGTGGATCTCCAGACTAACCGTCGGATAAACGGGCAGAATCTTGAAGCTGTTCTTATAGATGTATGTCTCGCCCTTCTTCAGGGGACATCCGACCTTCTTCTCGCCGGTGGCATCATAGATGTAGGGACAGGCACTGGTGCCATAGTAGCCCGGGAAGGGCAGCGGCACATCCAGGATAATGCCCTGAATATCCGAGTTGAGCTCCGCAAAGTCACGCTCCGGCTTAATCGTCATCGTGATGCTCGCCTCTGTGTTGCGCTTCAGGCTGCACTTGTTCCGCGGGCAGTTGGAGATGGTCACCTCATCGGGTCCCAGGGCACGTGCCTTGGCTGCGTGTAAGTCAATTACAGATTAGCACGTAACTAACGTCTTAGTGCATTGTACTTACATTTGGGACAAGGCCTGACATCAGTCGCAGCGGCGAGGCCGACCAAAGCGGCGCAGATCAGCAGCAGAGTAGAGTTGATCTTCATGTTGAAATAGATAAAGCTATAAGTACACTGAGAGAAATAAATTATAAAAATTATTTAGTATTTAATTATAAATTAATTAATTATTTTTTTTTTTATTTTAATTATTATTTTCAGGTCTTTTAATACACACAAAACTCTAACAAGATTTCAGTTGACACATTTGATTTTTGGGCATATCAGAAAAAGGATATACATACAGTTGATCCCTACACTTGCCAAAAATGTTGTTAATTAAATATTTTTATTAATTTTTAAGCTACTGAAATTTAAATTTTATTAAAATAAATTTTAGTTGCCAAAGCACTAGGACTTTTCTCTCAGTGTAGACAATTGCAGCGCATGCAAATGTCGTGACCGCTAATTGTTTCCCCCAACTATTTGGGGCCTGGCCAAAGGCCTGGCTCGCATCGCATCTCAGCCGAGTAATATAATAATAAAGTAATAATAAACAAAAGGCCAAGATAAACTGGTTTATTGCCTGAGCTTGGGAACGAAAGATAAACCTTGACTTGGAGACCGTCCAAAACGAGCGAAATAAAAACCTGAATATCGATCAAATGGAGTATCCGAAAGATAATCATCCGAAAAGTGACATTTCCTAAGAGTGAACTGTCTTTGTGTACAGATACTTTTACAGTTTAACGGTTTCAAGAGCAAAACTCACTCTGAGAGATTGAGACTTTCTCTTAAAGCTCAACTAACAATATGTAGATACATTCACAGATGCAGTTACAGATGCAAGTACAGATACAGATACAGATGCAGATACAGATACAAGTACAGATACAGATACAAGTACAGATACAGATACAGTTACATGTACGGAGTCAGTAATAGAATCTAATGCAAATATAGATGCATGCTAGCTAATGATCAGTTGAGATAATTTATCTATTGCGTTTAGTTTCAATCTAAGTTGTTGGAGATGTAGATACATTATCTTTTTCTGTACATATAATCATTCACTTAGGTTTTGCGCATTTTCACAGCTAGAGATACTTTAGTAACTATTAAATTCTATTAACTTTAAGGAGACAATCAAAGTACCTATAGATACTTTATCTATTTTAGTGTATATCTAAAATCTTTTAAATGTATCTGTATCTTAAGCTTTAACTTAGAAATAAATAAATAAATTGCCCCAAATTTATGTCTTAGGATCGTTAAGAGGTTAAATTTTTTGTTACAGATACTTTCTATGATCTTAAGTTGAGTGTATCTTAAGCTGGAACACCTTCAAGTCAATTATATATGCAGTTTGAGATACTTTATCTCATATTATAAAATTTTTAATAAAGATAAAAAAATTCATTTTATTATTTTAATCATTTAACTACATTCACTTTATTTACTTTTATCCAAAAAGGTTTTAGGCCAGCATCGATTGAGATACAGATACTTTTTATTACCTATGTCAAAACTTTAGCTGCTGTAACTTTAACACGAATTTTTTTGTACTTGTAGATACTTTAATTAATTCAGTCCAAATTCAAGCTTATCAGCTAATTATAATCAATGTACCTGCAGATACTTTATCTGTTACTTAAATAGCTTTCGTCGTATTTACTCTCGTTCGAGCTTTAATTAAGTTATAGATACTTTATCTACGGTTTTATAGCAGCAATTAAGGTAATGTTTGTTCTTAATTATTGCATTATAGATACATTCATCTTTTTTGTTGTGTCATCAAATTATATAACATTCAGAAGCTAAAAATATATTCACGAATAATTTTATTTCAGTCTGAGATACTTTATCTCATTTTTAATGTTTTTAATGCACGTTCATATTGTAGTCAAAGTATTGCTATCCATTTTTTAGGGGGGTTCAGTCTCAGGAAACGCATGTAGATACTTTATCTACTACTATCTATTTTTATATTTTAAATCTTAAATCTTGTTTATTGATATACAATGGTGGTCAAAAGTATTTTGACATTAAAAAAATTGCACATTTTGTGTGATTAAATGAGTTTTATCTATCTTACGTCGATGAAAAAAATATATATTTTTAAAAAAGTGGAGTAGTTCATAAAAATGAAAAAAAAAATTTATTTTATATTAAGGTGTAGAATATAAAAATAAAACTTCAAAATTGGTAATGGACAAAAGTATTTTGACAATATGTGTTTCATAGAAAATAGAATAAATTAAAAAGAAATACCAGAATTTATAAAAAGGTTAATAAAAAATATAGCCCCCTTTGGCGATTATTACCTTTTGTAAATGTTCGGGAAGCGATTTTACTAAATTACGACGCGTTTCTAGAAAAATATCCTTCCAAAGTTATTCTACCTCTACAATTATCCCTTCGCGCGTTCTCGTGAGACTTGAACATCTTTTACGTTTTATGCAAGCCCACACATTTTCTATAATGTTCAAATCGGGACTTCTGGGTGATCAATCTATTAAATTTATGCGCAAATTCCTTAAGAGATACATTACAATTCCGGCTTTGTGATAAAGAGCGTTATCCTGTTGCAAAATAAAATCTTGTCCGATAAGTCTGTTACCGGAAAATAATGCATGGTCATTTAGGATATGTAAATACCGTTCTCTATTTAGTGTGCCATCAATGGGTTTCAAAATACCGATCCCGTTAAAGCATACACATCCCCAAAACATAACACACCCTCGACCATGTGAAGTCCGATCGCATACTGGTCTTAATTTCTTACGAGGGCTTTAAGGTAGTCGACAAAATATTTTATTTTTCGAGCCATGATACTCAACTGAACTTTCCTCAGTCCACAAAATTTGTTCCCAAAAAGATTGAGGCTTGTTAACAATACTTTTAGCAAATGTTAAACGCTTTATCCTTTTTTTTTGGTATTGGACGGGCTACAAAGGTAGCAAAGTTAGCCTCTTTGAGCCTTTTTTCAACGGTTTTTCTGCTTATTGCCATACCGTTATCATTATTAACTTCTATTGAAACTGCCTTTGAAGTAATTGTTACATCCTCCTCAAATTTTCTAAGGATAATGCGATCCTGTCCTAGTGTAGCTTTCCGTGGTCAGCCTGCTCTGGCCAAATTATCCGTTGAATTAGTTTTTTTTTGCTTGTTGATTTGGTAATAAATACTTTGCCGCGATATTTTATAAAGTTTTCTGAGGTTTTGAATCGAAATACTGCCTTTGTATTTTATTATCAATTCTTTACGCAGACTTTGGCTTAGTTCACGAGTCTTAGGCATTTTTTATAAAATAAACGATGAATTATGAATGGAATCGCAAAAATATTAATTAATACTCGCTTAGGGTTTATTAAACTAGCCTTACAACTTGCAAAAACAAATGTTTAGTGCACGAGACACAAATAAGAATTGAGAGAATGCAATGTCAAAATACTTTTGTCCACTTAAAATTGCATTATCTCTCACTAAAAATGTCATAGCAAAGAAACGAATTAACTTATCAGTACGATCTATTACTTTTTCTTAAATCTATAAATAGAAGCTCTCTCTTAAGAGTTAAATAAATAACGTTACTTGTACGAGTAAAGAGAAACACGCGATAGTACATTGGTTAGTGCTTTGTCAAAATACTTATGTCCACCACTGTAGATACATAATTGGAGATACTTCATCTACCACTATCTGTTCATTAAATAGAAGACTACTTTTATTTATAGATACTTTATTGTAGATACTTTATCTATAACTATCTTCACTATTATTTCAAGCCAAAAATCAGATATATTTTTATATATAAATAGTCACAGATACTTTACTTTTCCTTCAAATTATTCTAGATACATTATCTATGGCTTTAAGCTATCAATTAAAGTAATGCTTCCAATTGAACTTTTGCAGTTATAGATACTTTATCTTTTTTTGTGTATCTTTCATTTACAATCTTCAACTCTGAATCGCGCGTTTTTTGTTACCGACTGGGAAACTCGCTTACATCAAAATTGAAGCCAATTTAGAAACTTTGTCAGTTTGGTCACAGCTGAATTACTGGATGTCACTTCACAGATACTTTTTATATAGAGTCGAATATCTTTTTGGATCGGCGCACTAGCTGCGAGCTCAACTCACGAACGTTGACTGAGGGACTGGCGGCTCGTGGACGGCGTTTATAAAGATCGACCGATCGTTTGCCGCCCGCTGACTAAGCGCTCGATCTTAAGTGGCCGCTTGACCAGTGGACGGCTTCTTGGGCAGTTGCGACTGCTTGGTATGCGTCCGGCACTACCCCAAACGCGACTCGGCAGGCGCTTCGGATGTTGCTTGAGCGATTAGAGCGATTCGAGCTATCAAATCGCAGCTGCGTGTCTGGCCAGAGGCAGCACAAGGGGAGCAACTGTGACGCATTGAGGGGGACTCTCGTGTACCTCCTGTAGCTGTGTATCTGTGTATCTGTGTATCTGTGTATCTGTGTATCTGTGTATCTGTGTATCGGCGTATCTGTGTATCTGTGAATCTGTGTATCTGTGAATCTGTGTATCTGTGTATCTGCGTATCTGTGTATCTATGGCTAGTATATATCAGTTAACACTCAGTTATCAAAGCAGAGACGACTCTAGTGTGTGTCAACATAACAGTTCCAAGTCAAGTACTTCCCTAAAGCCATTTAAGGCCCGGGCACTGGGAAGTGCTAATGACTGCCGCCCAGGGCCAGACTGGCCCAGGCCCATGTTGACTCTGTGCGCTCTCCGGCAATTGAAACCGAGAGTCAATATGATGATTTGTGAAATACAGAATATGGACATATATATCTTATATATATAAATATATATATACTTTTCAGTCAAGACTTTGGCATTTCTATAGCTCCTCTATTTTAGCTACCAAAGCCTTGACGCTGTAAGCAATCGCACTCGAAGTAAAATACGTGCAAAAACTTTATACGATCCCCCAATTAAAACTGTAAGCATCAAAGTGCATGGCATACATCATATATCATCATATATCATGACGATCATGACGATCATGACATTTTGACGGGTCTATGGGATCAATTAGAAATGATCTCGGATGAAAGCAGACAACAAAATTGGCCATTCCAAAGGGGGAATCCTAGAGAGTAGGAGCCTTTTCTAGAACCCATTTAAATGTTTATTTTTATATTTTTAAAATAATTAATAATTTAAATATATTTTTTTAGTTACCATAAATTTATAGTTATATCCATTTAAGAGTTTTTATACGTGCCATAAAATGCATTTAAGTATTAATAAAATCTCAACTTTAACCTAAACTTAATTTCAGTCGACGGTCGAGACAAAAAGTTTGACTAATAAAGCGGAAAACTTGGATAATTAAATAAACAAAACAAAATCGGGTAAATAAAAAAAATTACAGAAAATAGAAAAACGGGCGAAAAGTCCAAACTGAAAATCCACAGGTCGATTGAGACGAAGAACTGGTTCTTGGAAACAGAAGACTTGCAGTCTAGTGTTTTCTAAGTAGGTCATAAATTTCACACTTAATTCTCAACTCAATTATTATTCAAAATTAAAAAAAAAAAATGTATTTAACAAATATTTTGTATATACACATAAATTATAATATAAAAAAAACAGACTTAGAAATTTAAGAACTTTGCGATTTATAAAAATAAAAATCAAATTCAATTTTAAAAATAAAGTAAGTGCATAATATAAATAATAAAAATTATAAGTTATAAAAAACTAATAATAATAAGTATCAAAAAATAAATAAACTATTTAAATTAAATAAAAAAATATAAAAGAAAAAACAGCTGATTTTTAAACTGAGTTTTTGAAGCTATAAATTTAGACTCACAATAAGATAAATTAACTGTTTACTCAATTAATAAAAATAAAAATAAAATTAATTATAAACAAATTGTATACTTAATCTCCATAGTTGTATCTGCACATTTTTATAATATTTTCGTTTTTTTTTTTTATTTATTTTATTTTTTATTTTATTTTATATAAAATTCTCTTCAAAATAAAAAATTGTTATGCAGGGCGCGACTCGAAGAGTGAACTTTAAAAAACTTTTAAAGTTTATATTTAATGAGAGAAAATGACGCGGCTTATATTTGTTTTTGGTTTTTTTTATTTATATTTTGTTTTTGGTTTTTGCGTACTCAGGAAGTAAAATTTACATTAAGCGTGACACACCTTTCAAATGAGAAGCTACAGCTGATCGCTTGATCAGCATTTAGAAAGTAGACTCTGATCTAAAGTGGATCTGCCTGCCTGAGAATTTCTAAAAAATTACAAAAGGTAAAAATAACTCACGTGGATGTAAACGCAGTGAACGACTGCTATGAACTCGGCTCCGAATGCAACTGAAAACTGAATCGGAAAATGAAAACTGCATCAGCTTTAAATGAGAGTTTGACGAAATGACAAAATGACGAAATGATGACTTCCAACTGACCGGTCCACTTCTTCCGTAGCTTTAAAATGTTTTTGTTTATGAAATGCGATTGAGCCGGTTTGCTGCTGAGCTTTTACACAAAATTGTGGCTGTTGTTGTTGTTGTTTTTGTTTACATATTTTAATTATATGAGAAAAACATGGAAGTAATTCTGTAAAAGGAAAGCGAGTGTCTTTTTTTGTTGTACAAGTTTTAAAAAAAAAGCACGCATTATTTTAAGTGGTTTTCTAGCTAGATTGATTCTGTCTCTTTTAAATAAAATTAAAAAAAAAGAAGATGATCTTTTTTAATATTAGAAAAAAAAAAATAAAAAAAGCTTAAAAATTGTATTTTAAATTAATAGCACGCACTGCAAAGCTCCCAATAAAAGTGATCATATTTGTTTTACCGATGAAGGGCCAATCGATAACATGGCAGATTACCGATAACAGCAATTCTGTTAACTCAACGCCAGCTTAATTTTGTCTTTTACAGGGTATCGCGCAGTCAATAAAAATCGACTCATCTTTGCTTTCAGTGTTTTTTTCTGTCAGATTACTACGCATTCGACAGAATTGAAAATTTCCGGTCTTTTGTCATGATCAGTGCATCACATTCACACCCACAAATGCATTTGCTGAGCTATAGAAAAGTAAGTGTGCGGTCAACGTACAGCAACCGAGCAAAGTGAAAAACAGTTTGAGCATGAATATTTGAGTAAAATTGACTTAGAAAATGTTTAAGCCTTACCAAATGGCAATTTAGTGAGTATTGAACTTTTACCAGGGAAGTATTTACTAAAGAAGTGCCCAAAAAAGGAAAAGGTTTACATTATGAAAAAAAAAACATAAAATGAAATAAGTCTTTATAGTGCTTGAATATTTTTTTTATGGGAAACTTATTCTTTATTCCTTAAGTGCCTATATTTGCAAAAACAATTTATTCCTTAGATTTAAAGTTCAACTTTAAAAGCAGTAAACTAAAAAAATTCAAAATCATCAATTTAAAATTGTATGAATATCGAGCTAAAGCGTACTGGAAACCAAGCAGTTTATAAGGCAGCAAGCAGTTCGAATTTTTGTTACGTTGCTCATTTTGCGTTACGTTACGATTTAGCAATAACACAGAGCACGAACTACAAGAGTCGATGATAGCTGAACAGCGAAATGTTAATGTTAAAAATAAAATCTTGAGATTGACTCGGTAGAGTAAAGACAATTACTGCAAACACAAAACACCAACAAATTTGTTTTTGTTTGTCAGTTTTGTTTATTTGGCTTTACATTGTTTGCACCACCGATGAACGCAGAGATCAGAGTTAATGCTCTGTGGTTCATGTAAGCAATTCGAAATATTAAAATTTATTAGAATTTATGACATTATTTTAAAACGAAAGTAGCCTAACATCAATTTGGTTAAAAGTGTCTAAAAATATTTGTATTTATTTTTTATATTTTTAGCTTGATTTTTAAAAAAATTATTCAAATGGCTTCGAAAAATAATTTAAACCGGTTAACATTCTCAATGCCAGATCTCTGTTGTGGTACATTACCATTTTGAGCATAACATTTATCTACATTAAAGCTAACATTGTGCAACACTGTAAATTAGTTGCAGTAAGAAGCAGACACTGTAGGGAATAATATTGGAACGCGCATATCGTAAAGTGAAAAATACAACAAATTAGAACGGAAACAAAATTAATACACAATGCATAGACTTGCATGAGTGCGTATTCTGTATTTTTTTGAGTTAATTTTTTTCGGCTAAAACGCAATATAAAATACAAATTAATAAATAAACAAATTCGTATGAAGGACAGAGAAGGTACGGAACAAGGTCTGCATTGGTGCTGCTGTAATTGATGTTTTTTGTTGCTGCTGCTGAAGGGCGGGCAGTAAGCAACAATGAAAGGTGCAAGTGAATCAAATTGTGCGCAATTATTATTATTATTATTATTGTTATGCCCATCGCCTGTTGTCGAATATAGTGCGCCTATTACGACGGTGCAAAAGACAACACAACCAAAAACAAACGAACAAAACCATCGCAGACAATAATTTTAACGCGCAAATACAAGCAACTACAAAAGAAGAAATCGTAACAGAATAAATACATAGTGAATATTCGAGTAGTGAGCGTTTGAAGTTTACGTGTTTACATTTGTTTGTGTAGTGCCTTTTTTGCTGCTGTGTTGTGTTGTTTGGTTCTTTTGTGTATGTTAAAACAACCAAAATAACGTTCCCATGTTCCCATTAGTTGGATGACCAAACATACCCCACAATACACTGCCACCGTCATTTCCTTCGCACGCGCGCCATCGCATCCATTGCTCTACATACGTAGATACAAAAACAAACAAACTTCCCAAATAACTGTGGTGACCAGCGCATAGCTGAGAAGTAGCGACGCAGCAGGAACACCATCACCAACAGTAACAGGAACAGCAATCAACCACCGAAATGTCGTCGCTCAAGGTTGCCGTCAGGGTTCGCCCCTTTAACTCGCGGTAAGTTGTGACGTCTGCATGGCAATAGAAATTCAAATTGGGATTTTAATAAACTGCAAAATGTGAACGCCCCTTATTTCTGTCCCATGTGCAGCGGTTTATCTGTTGCGCATACTTATGGTTCTACTGTTGTTGTTGTTGTTGTTAATTTTTTGTCAAGTGATAAGTGGGACTTTTGGAAGAGTAGCCAAAAAATAAAAAAAAAAAACAAAGCAAGCGTTGCTGACGTTGCCAAGAATTAAAATTATTTTTTATTCTGTTGAGCATAGAGTACGTTGGCCCAAGCTTGTCCGACGACTACTTAAAGCAACATTAAACATAACTTTTTTATACATAAATACGAGTAGTTTGTTGTTGTTTTTTCTTAACGCTCTTTTGTATTGTTTATCTTGTCTATCTTGGCCCGGTCGTTGCTTTTGGCACAGTTACTTGTCCAACACGCACACACAAGTCGGAAAGATTTGAGCAACTGGCAGCCAACAAAGAAGATGAAACCGTTATGATGTCATTCATCTCGCACACACACTTTGTTTATTTCCTATACGTGTACATGTACTTGCAAATTTGCATAAGTATAAGTGTGTTTGTTCTTTTAATGACCTTTCCCTGTGTTAATTTTGCATGCGAATATTGTAATTATAGGTAGCAATAGGGACTGTATGGGGGAATATGAATATTGTGACGTCATCGTCCATCTGTTAAGTGTTCGACTATAACAGATTCCGACTTTAAAAGTTGATGCTGACAAACACACACATACACACACACTTACACATGCTGAGAGTCATGCATATTTGCTGTTTTGTTTAGCGTGAAAATACGATTCAGTTCATATCTATACAAGATTGCACTGAGCGAAATATTCGGTGTGTGCGGAAGGTAACAGGAATTAAAAAAATAGAAAAAAAAAATTTAATTTTAATTTGGCACAAAATACACAGATGCAAATAACTGTAAATAAGACTTTTGCGCATTTAAAAATGTTCCTTTTTTTTATTTAATTTTTCTTAGTTTATTTAAAAAAAAAAATTAATAACTTCAATGTAAACTTAAGACACAAACTAGAAATCGGGTTTATCAGACGAAGACGCTCATATATTTTATAAGTCATACGTAATTTGTCTTATCAGACAAGGTGATAACTTATTGTAATTACGGGAATAATAGATTTCCGTTAACTACTCGTATCTTATCTTTACTTTGGGTGAAAGCGAATTTAAAATTTGTGGTTTTTATTTGTATGCAAAAGTATAATATTTAATTAGTAATTATAGTTTTAAAATTTTAATATCTTTTTGAAATAAAAGCCATAATTACGTATAGATTAATAATTAATTAATTAAATAATACAAATTAATAAAAATTTTTTGAATATTAACTAGAAATATAGCTAAATATTACATTTATTTTTTATTATTTAATTTTTTTCTATTATTTATTTTATTTTATTATTTATTTATGTATATATTTAATTTCTTTTTACATAAATTTATATCTTATTTATTTTGGCTTAGAATATTTTCAACGAGTAGATTAATTTGAATTTCAGAATTAAAAATCAGATTTCAACCATATCCTTTTTCTCAGTGTAGTCATGGATGAACGCGCGTCTCAGGCAACACAACTAAATGTGTATAATTAGGCTTAAAATAGGCTTAAAAAAAGCACGAATAACTATAGTAATAACAATGTATCTGTAAGTCGTTAGGACTTGATTTTCAACACACAACACACAACACACACACTCACACTCACACACTACACACATATACACTTTTTAGTATATAAGATTATGAATTTATTTTGCACGCTGATGTTTATTAAACAACTTCCATATTCATTAAGGTTTGTTTTTTGGCTTTTTGCTTTTGGATGAATCAGAAATTTGATTGTTTTGTTTGTTGTTGTGTCTGCGAGTGTGTGAGTGTGTGTGTGGAAGTGTGTGAATCAAAGAATAAATCAACGCTGCACAATTTGAGATAAAGCCAGGGGGGAATGCGCAATAAACTGACTCAAAGCGCTCAACAAACCAAAAGATTAAAGAATTAAAACCACTCACATGCAATGCACACAGAGAGCCACTCACAACCACTCGCTGCCACTCGCAGCAAGTGGCAAGTAGCAAGTAGCAAGTAGCGCTGAATGTGGAGCGTCGTAGCATGCCACAACAACGTGCAACGCGCGCTTAGCCTATGAGCAAAGAGGAACGACCTAAAATATTGGCCTTAAATGGGGGCAAGACGCTGCAAATAAATAATAAAAATATAAAATAAAAATAAATAAAAAAACAAAATAGGCAGAAGAAGAAAAAAGAACATTGTCACTGTAGGTCGAAGATCAAATACCCTCAAACACACACACACACACTCGCACACACTCATACACACACATCGCATGAGAAGTAGAAATTTGAATAAAGTTGGCAAATTTATAATCAATCAATTAAGTCGATTGATTGCAAGGTCTATAAAATGTACATACAATAAATATAAATATTATATATGTATATAAATATTTAAATATTTTATTTAACATTTATATATTAAAATTATATATACTAATGACTAAGAGAGAAAACGTGGGTTTAACTACCTTCCAATTAGGTTATTGCATTTATTTAAAATATAATTTAAATCTGATACTGCCCACTTATAACGATTAATAAAATTAATTTTTTTATATTTATATTATTTATACATATTTATATAAAATTATAATTTATCTAGTTTTGTTACTAAAAAATATATTTAAAAACGTTTAAACTTCTTACATCACTTCAAGAAGAATTTATTAATTATGCGGGAAATATTCATTTTTTACCTGTTATTTTTGACATATAAATTGTAGCTGTTAAACTCAATAAAATATTTATTTTTTAAATTGATTTCTTTTTTAAATTAAGTAATTTTTAAAAATTCTTTCAACCAACCGCATTTATTTATTTTTTATTTATTTTATTTTTAATTGGCATATGGCAAAAATATGTATATTAATTATTCAGGTATTCAATTAATTATAAGTAAGCAAATACCGTTCGTTTCTCTCCGTACAAAAAATAAATTAGAAACTCGTCAGAAATATATATAATATAATATATATATACATAATTAATGATACCTTTGACATAAATCGATTGAGAACGAATTGCAAATGCATTAATTTAAGTGGAATTTAATAGCCATAGGAACTAGGCCGATTTTGATGTATGAAAATGCTTAATATATAATATTATGAAAATATATAATATATATCATAATAATAATAATATATAATATAATATATGTATATATAATATCTATATATATATAGTATTTAATACATTAAAGAAAACGATATAGATATATACATATAAACATGTACATATAAACTTGGCATATTTATTACTGGGGTAAAAATCTTTCAAGCAATTCGATGTCTTTGACATATATCGATAACGATTACTCAAAAATGTAAATTAAAATAAAATTTATAATTGATTCAAAACAACCTCAAGCTCTTTTAAATTTAAAAGTTACAGTATTTAACATTATTTAAATAAACAAGAAATCAAATACTTTCGTAATCGATATATATCATATATCATGGGTTATCAAATACTTCCGACTTCATTATACGTCATTTATCATGTGTTATGGAATACTTCTGACATATTTTATACCGTTACGAATTGGACTTTAATAGCATGAGGATACTTGAAACCTATGAATGCTTTCATATAAATTCCACCTATGCTAATGGTGACCCCGAGACTGTGAACATAAATCGATATATTTTACACATATCGATTTACAGTTCTCAAATATTTTAAGCCTTAACCCAAAAAAACTTTTAAAAAGAAATGAATATTGAAAGTGCCTATATTATATATTATATATATATTATAATTATTTATTATTATTATTCCTCCCCTTAAAGTGAAGCTTGGACATTCCAGTGACTGACAAAACCAAAGTATCCTGCCGTGGGAAGGGTGTTCGTAGTGAAACTACAAGATACAACATGACATCGCCTGTGGTGCTGCGGGGCCATTGACTGACTCATTGTGGCAAGTCTTTGGTTGGGGCTGTGGCATTCGTTTGTTGTTGCCGTGTTCACAATTGGGGGAATGCGGGATTGAGGGAATGGGAGAAGCGTAGAAGGTGGAAGTGGAGTGGGGCAGGGGACAGAGAGCGGGGGGTGCTGTGCTTGTGCGGTGGGTGGCTGCTGAATGAACTCGTTGTGGAAGTCAACCGGTTCCACACCCAAATGTTCTGCAGCTTTGACCACTGGAAAAGCCGACTATATATACATATGTGTGTGTGTTTGTGTCTGTGTGTGTGTGTTGTGTGTGTTCTGTGTGCTCTTTGTGTGTTCTTGTTCTTTAGACTCTTTTATTAAAATATTTTTTTGGTGCTGCAATCAAGTTTTCATTTCATGAAACCAAAAAACCGGAATATCTATTGTCACTTGGGGGGAACATGTGACTGCTGGGAGCTGGCTGCATTCAAGGCCCACAATTAGACGACTGACAGGCGCGTCATTCACCATTTTCAGATGATCATGCAAAGCGTTTATAAATAGCCGTATTTATGGCCAGGTTAATGGGAATTGTTAGTGGTGCCAGCAGCGCGCGGCGCATGCGAATGCCTAATGGGGCACCGGGGAAAACTAACAACAACAACAAAAACAACAACAACAGCAACAATAAAAATGACAGCGACAACCCAAATGGAGTTCACCTGCTTTTGTATCTAATCCAAGGTCGTTTATAGGGTAGAGCTATCCCTCCTCCCACTTAATCCCTCTTAGCCACATTTTTATTTTCTTAGCCAAGTTTTTTCTTTACTGATTTTCCTTGTCTCTGTCTTTGCAGCGAAAATGACATGGACGCACAGCTCATCGTGGAGATGGAGGGCAAGAAGACGCGTCTGGTGAAGCCGCGACTGCAGTCCATACGCGATGCCGGACGAGAATCACATCATGACTTCACCTTCGACTACTCGTACTGGTCATTCGATGACGAGGACTCGCACTTTGCCACCCAGGAGCAGGTCTACAGCGATCTGGGCAACGATGTCGTCGACTGTGCCTACGAAGGTGAGTGAGTGTATACCCTGGTCGCAGCCCGAGCTGCGATGACATCAGACGCAATCAAATGACACATTGGCCCATAACCAAAAATTCTCATAGTTCGTCCGTCAATCCTCGGCCATGACTTTTGGTGTGCTCCGAACAGTTTGTTGGCCTTCTGCCAGCTGTGAATGGAAGATGGAGGAGGATAGAGGAGCGCTTGTGTGTTTGTGTGTGTCTGTTTTGTTTACTTGTTTAATGGCCTTTGAAGTTGTGCTGTGGGTTTTCATATTCCGAGTTTTCATCGTGTAAACCAAATGCGTGTCTAAAAATAAGTAAACCCCAAAGGAAAGACTTTGCTCTATTAAAATTTGGCTCCGCTCGAACGCCTCATGCAAATTTCCGGCTAATATATTTGGCTTCTGTTATAGCACACACACCCATACACCTATACACATATACACATATATACATATACCCATGGACTACCCTATAAAACAAAAACCTGGAGCTGTTTGCGAATTGACTTCCTGATAACCCGCCGAGTCTTCCAATTGGCGGAGGCTCTGATTGATTGCGGACACGACTGTCACGTGCCTGGAGACGATTACCATCAATGCGTAATATTTTATACGATTTCTCCTCTCAAGGAGGAAAACTCGAGTACGTGAAAAGTCGAATTTTCTTTCGTTGCTGGCGAAAAACTAAACCAAAACAAAACTTTCGCCCACAACACAAAATGCCAACTCAAATGGAACAGCTGTTAGTTTAACTCGACTCTCTTGTTGTTGTTGTTGTTGTTGTTGTTCTTGTTGTTGTTTCTGTTTGTCTTTTTGTTACTGTTTATTCAGAGTTTTGTTTTTGTTGTTGTTGTTGCTTCTTGGCACGCTTTCAATATCAAATTACCCGCCAAGACTCGCCAAGCCGCCAAGAGTGACACAAGATGCATGAGTTCAAGCAAACGATGTGCAACAAAAGTTGCAAGTAGGGTTGCTCAGGCATGAAATACTCGACTAGCGCACACCCTACTTACACATGTCATCAACACTTGTCAACAAAACTAAAAACCAATGCAAAGACACGCGTTAAATGCGACGCGTTTTGCATGCGAAACGCTGTGACTTCTTCTTCTTCCTTTTTTGGGTATCGATACGTATCGATCGTTGTGATCATTTTTTGGATACTTTTTATTACATATTTGATTTGACATTTGGCCAAAAGCGAAAGTCGCTTCGTTTTTAATTCGCTTTTATTTAAATGCGAATTGCGTCCGGAATAATTTAATTATTTCTCTGACTGAATTATGAGGATTATTTGGTTTATATGACTATATATATTATATGGATCATCTATATAAATTTGATTATATATTCTGGAATTTTGATATTACAAATTTACTGGATTTTCAATATATTTTATTATCCCAGAAAATATAATGGATTGTAGTTCATAATGCTTGAGGCTTTAGTCAGTCTTTAAAGTAAATTCGACAAATGGGAATCAATTAATGAATCTTTAAAGATTGAATTTTAATATCTGTACTTTTTTTTAATTCGTATGGCCCTGTATAATTACAGGGTATATTAATAGCTTTTCGGGTCTATTGGTTCTTTCTACAGATTTAAATTTTTACATAGACAGAGAACTAAAAAATTAATACTTGCTTTTTGGGTTTTGATTTCAGTACAAGAATTTATTTTATATTCAAAAGATCCATTTTATTTATTTATTTATTTTATTTATTTTTTAACTATTTTTAAATTAATTTTTTTTGTTTTATTTATAATATTGAAAACCAAACTAAAATGAAAAATAGTTATTGGCACAAACCTCTAATTTTTATATTAAAGTCAGTAAAGCTTCCAGTATTTTTCAGTTGAATATAAATTTAAGTTATATCTAGATTTTGATATATTAATTTAAAATTTACTTTATCTATAAAGAAACAATTTCAATCATTATAAATTTAATTATATAAATTATATAAAATATATTCTTATTTAATATTAAAGTCAGTACAAAATATACAAGAAAAAATAAATGTTAATTAAACGTTTTTGATAGTTTTATATTTGCTGAAATGCAAATTTAATTTTTTGAATTAGATAAATAAATTTTTGAAAAATTATAGATTATATTTAAGATTAGAAAACTGATTTTGAATAAATATAAAATAAATGATAGAGCGATAGATAAGATTAGATAAATAATAACATCAAGAGATTGATGGCAGTTTTGATATAGACTGAAATATAGTATATAATTTTTAAGTATTTAAATATTTAATTTAGGAAAAAACAAGTTTAATATTTGTTCACAAGAAATTGGAAATTCATTCCACGCTCCATATACCCAATCCTGGGTACAGGCTAATTACAGGGTATGGCAATTGCAAGTAATGGCCCCCAAATCACCGCGGGATGCGGGTCTCTGCTGACTCAGGCTCTGAGATGTTGCATGTGCCGTCGACTGGGTAAATGCGGCGATGATTTGGCTTTTTGACTGTCTGTTGTTTCTATTGTTGCTGTTGCTGTTGTTGTGGTTCTTGTTGTTGTTGCTGTTCTTGTTGTTGTTGTTGTTGACTCGACTATTGTTGTTTGTTGTTATTGTTGTAATTGTAGGTTCGTTGCTGTCGTTGTTACGCCATTTGTGCGGTCTCAGATGACGCTGTTGAAGGGGCAAGCGATCTTTCGCCCCTCTCTCTCTCTCTTCCTTTCCCTCTCCCTGTCTCTCTCCCCCTCTCTCACACTTGGCCAGACGGTGACCCAACAAAAGCTGCTGAGTTGTCCGAATGGACAGACTGCAGCCTGGTGTCTATCGGGGGGTTGGTTTCATCTGTCGTCTCTAACGACTGACACTTGAGCTGTAATTGCAGAAAAAGTGTTTCTGCCACTAGTTTCCCCCTCGCGCCCCTCCCCCACATTCGTCTGACAGCTCAGACTGGCTTTCAGTTGGGGCTAAAATAAGTACTTAAGCTGCAATTCAGACTTGAAATTTGGGTCACCGACTGGAAGCAATAGTTCCATAAATGGGTCGGCTCTAATTGTAATAAGTGTATGGCGGCTGCCACCTGTAGTTTAAAAGCCACTATCTGAATCCTTAATCTGATAAATCCTTTATTGTCTTCACAAGTTAGGGCTTACAAAAAATATCCTTGGGCTCAGCTGTTCTTGTCGTAGCCTAAGGAATTTTCACAGTTTGCATTTTCCCAAAATCTTAAGAGGATTTGTCGAGATTATTTTTATGCTCTAAATCCTTAAAAAATAGTCCTGTAATTTTCTCAAATTTTTGTGGTGTGTCTGCGTCCTAAATTTCACTTTATTTTTTATAAACGCCCCCACACAGTTTTATTTGTTTTTATTCTAATAAACAATCTTTGAATTTTCGAATTGATTTAATTTTTTAAAATTTATTTTCTGAATTTGTAAGATTTACTATAAAATTGGTTAGCTTCGGTTTAAAAATAGGTCTTACTGCGGTTTTCCAACTGCTGCGGTTTTCCATCTTATCTGAGGATTTTCCTATTTGTTTATAGAATCATTTCAATTATTTAATCAAAGTTATTAACTCAGTTGGAAGGCAAGGCTAGATCTAATTAAGAAACCAAAGCAATTAATTGTAGTATTTAAAATTAAGAATAATAATAATTACAGTTATAAATATTGTAATAACTGTTCTTTCAATGTGGTTTTTTGTGTAAATCCCAAGACAAAGTTCTACCCCCTCAAAGAGGGTGGTTCACCCTTTGTAAAGTTGGACTTGAAACTAATCTCATCCTCTGAATCAGAATCCAATATTTTGGATGTGGTTCTTAACGAATGATTCACATGGTGATCGTGTCCTTGAGTGTCAATTCCCTTTAGATATATCAAACGTCCAATGATTGTGTCTTTATAACTGAAAGAAAATGAGTGCTGGTAAAATAATTAATAATAAAGTATTATCCAAATAATAATTACAATTATTTAAAACAAATAAATGTAGAAAAATATAAATAAAATAATAATAATAACAATAATAATCATAATAAAAATAATAATAATTATAATAATAATAATAATAATAATAATAATTAAAATAATAATAATAATTAAAATAACAATAATAATTAAAATAATAATAATATTAATAATAATAAATATAATAATAATAATAATAATTAAAATAATAATAATATTAATAATAATAAATATAAAAATAATATTAATAATAATAATAATAAATAATATAATAACTATTTATCTTAATAATAACAGTAATAATAATAAAAATGAAAAAGTAATAATGATTTTAATAACATAAAAATAATAACAGTAACTTTTAGTAATAGCAATAAAAATAATAAATTGATAATAACGTTAAAAATAAAAATAATAAATAATTAATTTTTTTTTTATTAAAAATATAAAAAAATATAGTAAAATTTACATAAATGAGAATTTTTTATAAATCTGCTTTAATACACATCCTTTTTTATTTTTTATATATTGGATAGTCCTCTTTATTATGTTCCCACATTCTAAGTTCGGTAAACCCCAAGATCACTCTTAGCCCTTAGGAAATATCGTAGGGAGTTACCTCACCGGAACTCAAAGCTTATGCGGTTCTCTATGCCCTTCTCTGTGTCAACTCAAGTCAAGAAATTTTCATAATTTTCACTTGTTTCCGGTGCACAACAAGAGAGCACCCTTCATCGGGTGATCCTTAGGGTCATAGCAGGGAACTTTGGGCAGCCTTTGATTCTTAAAACTAAAAGAGGAAGTTTCCTAATTGGCCATATCCGAGGAAGTACCAATTAGTCTCCAAGTTCATTACCTACAATATCATTGCTCTGCCTTCCCTAGAAATTAAACTCTTCCACTTCTTCACTGCTCCCCCGCGTTATTTTAAACGATTGACTATTTTTTAATTGCATTGACTAATTTTAATAAGCACGAAGATGTCCGCACTTCATATTGAAATCACGTTTTCGGTTTCGCTGCACTTCCTGCAGCGCGACTTTGAGCTCTGCTTGGAGTTCCCCCTGTTGCCCGTCATGCCGCCAGCCAAGAGGCACGAGCGGCGTCGTTAGATAATGCTCGTTGGGTGTGCAACAGTTGCATGCAACTTAACAATGTTGTCGGCAATTTGCAGTGTAACGCTCGAGCAGTTTATTTACATGTTCTTCTTGCTGTCTTCATAGGTTACAATGCCTGCGTCTTTGCCTACGGACAGACGGGCTCGGGCAAGACGTTCACCATGATGGGGACACCCAATAACCCCGGCCTCATACCGCGCATCTGTGAGGAGCTGTTTGCACGCATGCGCGTGGGTCAGGAGTCGGGCACTGGCTACCGGACACATGCCAGCTACCTGGAGATCTACAACGAACGAGTGAAGGATCTGCTGGCGGCGCAGAGCACGGGACACGCGTTGCGTGTGCGTGAACATCGCAGCTTGGGTCCCTATGTGGAGAACCTGTCACAGCATGCCGTGTCTGACTTCGAGGAGATACAGGTAAGCTCTCACGCATAAGATGGGAATCAACTTGATTAACTCATGTCTTGCAGGAGTGCATTGCGCGCGGCAATGCCCATCGCACCACCGCGAGCACCAACATGAATGACACGAGCAGCCGCAGCCACGCAATCTTCACAATCACATTTGTCCAGGCCGGGTTTATGGATGACATGCCAAGCGAGACGGTCTCTAAGATACACCTGGTCGACTTGGCGGGCAGGTGAGTATCCGCTGCATCTTCCATAATTTGAGAGATTACTAACAGTCCATGCGATGCCATTCACAGTGAGCGGGCGAATGCGACGGGTGCAACGGGGCAGCGGTTGAAGGAAGGCGCACACATAAACAAATCACTGGTGACGCTGGGCAGTGTCATCTCGGCGCTGGCGGAGCAATCGAGCTTTAACAGTTCATCCACACTGGCGACCACACCGAACAGTGGCACCAAACGTGTGCTTTACATTCCCTACCGCGACTCCATCCTCACGTGGCTGCTCAAGGACAGTCTCGGGGGCAACAGCAAGACAATCATGATAGCGGCCCTGTCGCCGGCGGACTGCAACTACAGCGAGACGCTGAGCACCTTGCGGTACGCGAACCGCGCCAAGAACATCATTAACAAGCCAACAGTCAACGAGGACGCCAACGTGAAGCTGATACGTGAGCTCAGGGAGGAGATCAACAAGCTGAAGTCCATGCTGACGACGTGCGACATTGTAAGTGCTTCGATTGGATCCCTATTTATTTTATATTAAACTCCTTTCTCCATATTGGAACAGCATTCGCTGCAGCCTTCGCTCAAGGTGTTGGCTGACCTGCAGAAGAAGGAGGCGCAGGAGAAGGTTCTCACCGAAGAGTGGACGGAGAAGTGGAAGGTTGCTCAGTCGATATTGCAGGAGCAGAAGAGTCTTGGGCTTCGCAAATCTGGCGTGGGCGTTGTACTTGACTCGGAAATACCGCATTTGATTGGTATCCATAATGACGTGACGACAGGCGTGACTCTGTACAGTCTGAAGGAGGGTGAGACGCGCATTGGAACCGAGGATGCAGAGGTGCCGCAACACATTGAGCTGATGGGCGATGGCATTCGGCAGCAGCATTGCAGCATTATCCTGAAAGGAGGCGTGGCCACTTTGCATCCATGTCCGCAGGCTCAGTGCTGGGTGAATGCTCATCTTATTGACGAGCCCAAGCAGATCTCACAGGGCGACATCATATTGTTGGGACGCACCAACATCTTCCGCTTTAATAATCCAATCGAAGCGGAGAAGCTGCGCAAGGATTTGAATCGCTCGCAGTTGGACATGTCACGTCTGTCGCTGATAACATCGTCCAGGGAGAACTTGCTATCGAGCAGCATGTACTCGGATGAGGACTCGATGACCGGCAGCACGTTGTCGCCCTTTCGGCGCGCGGATCGCCAGTACTATCCACAGCGTCCCACCTCACGTGATGATCCCGAGCTGCAGGATGAGAACCGCAAGATTCTTGACACCATTGAGAACGCGCTGAAGCAGTTGAATGTGGTAAGTCATCGCATTGAAACCAACCCCTTGTCCTTCGACTTCTGCTAATTACAGTTTAACCTTTACAGGAACGCGTTCAAATGCACGACCAATACAAGACCAAAGTGAAGAAACTATCGGAGGATCTGAGAAGATTTGAGACGGAGAAAAGGGATGGCATGCAGCTGCTAGACTGTCGAGAGCGCGAACTTCTTGCCCGAAAGGACATGCTCCTTTGGGAAAAGAACAATGAGAAAGTTCAGGTGTGTGCCTCTGATCCCAACTAATTGCATGAGCTTCTCCTTAACTCGTTATTGGCATGATCCTTGATATTGATGTTTGTGCGTTTGTGTTTTTGTTTGTGTTTTGTTTTGTGTTTGTTTTGTTGCTTTGCTTTCCCTGCCTTTTAATTTCCCTCTTGTTTTTGCCGCGTTCCTTTATTATTTTCTGTTCGTTTCATTTTCGTTTTAGATCGACATTGTGTGTAGACAAATTTCAACATTTCAAACGCAGCTCGACTCAAAGAAACGCGATTTCTCTGAGTACGTAGCCAAAGAATTGCAGGAGCTGCATAACTATGGCAAGCTGGACGAGGTTTGTCACCCTTGACTTTAAACATTTGCTTTGACTGTAGAAATTAGAGCTTAGAACTTAGAAATTAGATTGTTTACTTTGAGTTTTTTTGTGCCGTGAACTGATCCTGGACCAGCTCTAAATGCAACTTTTTCCCACATCTTCCAGATTGGCATCAAAATAGAGGAGGGCACACCGCTCAACGATGAACTCCTGCTGCAAGTGTCCGACTCATTGGACCTGTTTGCGACGCAGTTCATCAAGGACACAGTTCGCCGGAACGTAAGTTGAAAGACAAGTACGGAAAGTCTTCCTTTTAATCACATATTATCGCAACTAGAACGAGGAGATACGTCGGCTGGACGAGCTGATAGCCGAGAAGGAACGTATACTCAATGCAAGTACAAATAAAATAACCAAAGTGGACGAGACGTTGCTGGAAATCCAATCGCAGTTGGAGCAACTGCGGCAGGAGCGCGCCGAAAGCGAAAGGGAGACGCAGGCGATGAGGGCCAAGAAGCAAAGCATGCAACTGCAGATGCAGAGCTCCAACGATATGGATGATGTGTCCAAGTCGGACACATACGAAACCTGTGATACCTTCCACACGGCTAACTCCAACTTTTCGCTCATGTCATCACCCACCATCACAGAGGGCCAGCAGTCGCCGCTGAGCAATTGCTCGTGCGAGGCGGAAGACGAGTCCGAAGACACGCGCAAGGACGACCTCTCAGCGAGCAGTGAAGAGACTTCGCGCACCTGCACTGCGGGTCCCAGCAGTGGAAGTGGTGTCTCCTCAGCTGCTCCCATCATGAGCGACAGCGGCGTGTGCATGGACAGTCGCAACCAGGCACTTCTTCAAAATGGTTCCGCACACAACTACAGACACCACATGCGCACCAGCGATGAGGAGACAGGTTCCTGTTCCTCCTGTGAAATTGGCCGCAACTCGGGTCTGTCGCGTCCGTATTGTCCGCTGCATGTGCAGCGTCGCAAGATCGCGGCTCAGAAGGCGTTGATTATGAAAAACCTGGAATCGGATGTTATTAAGTCGCAGCTGGACGAGCAGATCGCCGAGCTTCAGGAACTGCAGCGAAACTATATCAAACTGGAACAGGAGCTGCTGCAATCCGTGCAGGATCTTGAGGCTCATGCGCTGTGCTGCTCAGACGAGCGAGCGGGCATGGAGCGCCAGTACGAGTTGGCCAGCTCAATAATGCGATCTAGTGTAATGAGTCCCACAAGCATGGAGGACTCCAGTTCACAAATTTTTACACCCATCATGACCAGGTCCTGCCCGTCCATGAGGGATTTCCGTAAGTATTCCTTAGCCATTCCCAAAATAGACACCAAATTTAATTTGATTTGCTTCACGCTTTCAGCCGATGGCGAGCACTTCATTTCCATACCCAGCTTCGTGATCCGTGGGGCTGGCAAGCAGACACACTACGAGTACGAGGTGCGCATTGATCTGCCGGATGGAAAGCTGAACATTCTACGTCGCTACAGCCGCTTTAGGGAACTGCACCTGTGCATGAAGCACTGCTACGGCGCCAAGGTAAGTCAGCCATCAGCTACAAGCTCCGAATAGGAGTTAATCAATTTTTCACTTCAGATTTCCGCCTTGCCTTTTCCACGACGTGAGCTCTTCGCCTCCAACAGTGAACCAGTGGCCAAGCATCGCCGTCGCCTGCTGGAACTCTACTTGCGACGTCTCTTCGTCGTCTGCTCAAAGATACCGCAGTGTCCAATCTATGAGGGACCGGGCGGACCGGGCCTCACCCGTGCCTCTCTCGTACAGCTGTCGTCTTTTTTCAAGAAAGGCCTCTTCGAAAATGGGAAGCATGGGACGGGATAATAGTTAACCTACTGCTGAATTATCTCCTGCCTACAGTGTGTTTATTTATATATATATATTATCTGCTTAGCTACGTAAGCGACAACATTGACCTGTTTTAATAAGCTAGGTTAACAGTATCTATAAGACAATGTACCGAGTACCACGTACCATACGTGTGTCCTGTTCCTTGTTCTGACATAGTATGTAATATGTTCGTATATAAGACCACCAGTGTCCTTCCAGCATATTATTTTTTATACATTTATGTGAATTATAACCATACAAGGCTCTATGCTCGAACCACTGAACGAAGCTCTACCTTAAACTAATTGTAATCTTAACTGCCAATGGCATTATTCTAACAAATTATTGTACAAAAGGAACTGCATACACACAAAACACAAACACACACATACACACATACACACAAAACACAAACACACACATACACACATACACACACACACTTAGTTGAGATTTATTTGTATGCTCTGTTGGTTGAACCGTTGTCCGTCGAAATTGTTAAGCGACGCATTTTAAATAGCTAATTTTATAACTAGTTAAATTTATATGTACGCCAATATTTGAAACTTCCATAAGTTATTCCAGTTATTCCAGTCTGTGATTATCAATTGAAAGTTATTTGACGATGATAAATCTCGATCCAAACAAAACAAAAGTACGTAACTGAACATTTCGAAAATCAATGATATGTGTAGAAATCTAACCAGATCGTAGACTTGTACAATATTTAGTCTCTAAGTCAGACCTAAGCAATGGAACACTGAAGGGTCACAGGTAGGCAGATGTTTAGCAGTAGGTATAAAGCAATACATAGCACGTAGGAAATAGCCGTAAGTGAGCTCGTCGCAATAACCACGAGTACAATTAATCGCAACAACATTAAATGTATTAAAAGTTAAATGTTAAAATAACATACTTAGTTTAAGCGCTTAGCATAATGGAAACTGATTGTTGTAGTTGCTGAATTGCAATAGCCGAAACAATAATAGTTTAAATGTTTAAATAAAATTATTTCATATGAATTTCATTTAAGCCTGCGACATTTTTATTTGCGGCCAACTTAATAAACTTTCATGGCGCTTTCGTTGAGCTTTCGGCGTTGCGGCTTGAGCTCGTGAGTTTCGTAGCAGCCTGCCTTGCCTCGAGCAACGCCTGCAGCTTGAATTGTATTAAGATAATCATGTAACTGACAATTGTGATTATCATCTGCAAACCAAGGATTAACGGGAATATTTATTATTATTCAAATACTTTTCTATTACTCACGCCGCCAAAATAACTGAGGTTAATGTCAAAGAAGCCTCCACAAGAAAAACGCAGCTTCAGGTGCTCCAACTGCAACTCGTACTCCCGCAGACCCATGCGAAGCAGGGGAGGATTTACTTTGCCAATTCCGCATCGAATATTGTGAAGGATGATCTTAAAACTATTGTACTATAAATAGGAGAAATTTAATTAATTTGCAAAAGAGGGTAATCCTTTAACTCACTGTGTTTATACATTTCTGGCTGTAAATACAAAGAAGCAACATATTCAATTGAAAAACCAATGGATTCAGAACTCGCGCTAAAAGAGAAATACATTTAGATATAAAAAGTCTTTAATTGTATATAAAGGACATTTACTACTTACTATAACGGCAACAGTCCTTAGGAGCGTCTAATTTAATATAAGACCAGTTGGTCATGTGCAGCATGGCTAGTCCGTTGTACAGGAAGATAAGTATCAAGGGCAGCGTGACGTATCCTTCGATATCAGAGACCAATCGCCAAATCCGGGACATCAACTGTTGATTTCGTCGCAAGGCCAGGCACAGAGCTTGAAGGAGATCTCCTTGTTCGCAGGCACTCAGCTCCTGCTGCAGTCGAAGTAATGTGTGGCGCAGTCTGGACGTCAACTCGTGCACCAGACTCACAAGAAGAATGCACTCCACCGTCTTGAACTGGACCATCAGATATATAAGCTCGGTGATCATCTTGTACTTCCAGTTCATCTGTTCCGTTAGGAGTGGAGCCGTCAATTGCGGAACGACAATCATCAGTATGACCATCCAGATACCACAGCGTATGGCCAGTCGTTGCCGGATCTTGCATTTTTGTCCCGGACGACCGTAATACTGTCCAGCTGCATCTATGTCCAGTTCCAATGCTCCGATCTCGGTGTATATACGTCCCAGTCTGTCGTGGTGTATCACCATTTTACTATGCGTGGCCAGCAAGAAGATGGGAAAGAAGACTTCCTGCACCAATCCTAAAACCTTTGAAAAGTCCTCAATTTCCAGCTGCGAAATCTCCCAGTCGAGAACCTCAATGTTCACAAAGCACGAGGAGATGGAAACCACAAGAATAACGGAGCAGTAGCAGGTGAAGGCAAGGGTTAGGAGCCTCTTCCGGCGACCATAGCAGTCCCCGCGATAGAGACTTGGTGGCAAGGTCAGGCTGAACAGTGAGAATATTTGTAGGTAAGGATACGCTGCTGCCATCAGCTGACCCTCCATGTTAGCTGCGACCTCGATGACTCCTGGCAAGCCACTGAGCGGTACGGCTTTACGAACCTTCGGTCTCGTATTGGGCCGTTGGATTTGATTAATTACTTCGATTAAAACGCGAATTGATATTTATATCTTCGTTTTTCCAGTTTTATATACAAATTTTTTATAAGGATCTTTAATTTATGGGTCGATTATTGGATTAAAACGTTTTTAATTTTTAAATGGCATTCAAATGTGGGCAGTTGGTTTTTGTATTTTAGCCTTGAGCATGTTCAGCGCTCGGTATTACAGAGTTGCCTTTTAGGAGTTTTATACTCCTTTTTGAGCTCTCTGTATCCTTAAGCGCATTGACAGACAGAACATGGAAATGGTGAGCTTTCTCTTACCTTAAATAAATATTACTTATTTGTATATAAGTAGAATAAATTTTTAGTCTCTCATAATGAGCTCTACTCTCAGTTTTTTGTATATATATATTTTTTTCTGTTTAGCCCAATGTCCATCCGGAATAATCCCCTGATTGACGATGGAAGTTAAATTAAAAACCCAAACAAGAAATTGCAATTATTCATCAATATATTGTACAAATATATAATTTAGAATATAATATAAATATTATACTTAATACGTAAACACAATTATTTAGAGATAAACATTCACATTCATTTAAAAATAAAAAGTAAATAACTTAAATAAAATTATTTCAGGCTTATTTCAAATAAATCGTTAACATTCAAAGTTTATGTTAACTTAACAGATTTTTTGGCCACTCATTGCATTCAGCTCACTGTCGCGAGGCTATTCTCGTTACTGCTTGATTTCGTGAGTTTCGTAGCAGCCTGCTTTGCCTCGAGCAGCCCCTGCAGCTTGAATTGTATTAAGATAATCATGTAACTGACAATTGTGATTATCATCTGAAAAATTTAATTAATTATGGATATTTACGACTTTTTAAGTATAACTGTGATACCTACGCCTCCAAAATAACTGAGATTAATGTCAAAGAAGCCTCCACAAGTGAAACGCAGCTTCAGGTGCTCCAACTGCAGCTCGTACTCCCGCAGACCCATGCGAAGCAGGGGAGGATTTACTTTGACTATTCCACTTCGAATATTGTGAAGGATGCCCTTAAAACTATTGTACTACAAAAAGGAGAATTTTAGTTCACTCAAAATAAAGGGTTAAGTTTCAACTTACTGTGTTTATACAGTTCTGGCTGAGAAGAAATATTAGGAACATGTTCAAAGTCAAAACGATTAGAATGAAGAGTCGAGCTGAATAAATTTTGAATATGGGAAAAATTAGAATATTTTGCACTTTTACTACTTACAGAAACGACAGCAGTCGTTGGGATTGTCTATTTGTATGTAAGCCCAGTTGGCACTGTGCAAAATGGCTATTCCATTGTACAGGAACAGAAGTATCAAAGGAAGCGTAAAGTATCCTTCGATGTCAGAGACCAATCGCCAAATGCGGGATAACATTTGCTGGTTTCGTCGCAGGGCAAAGCACAGAGCTTGAAGTGCAGATCCTTGTTCGCAGGCACTCAGCTCCTGCTGCAGTCGAAGCAACGTGTGGCGCAGTCTTAAGGTCAGCTCGTGCACCAGACTCACAAACAGAATGTACTCCACGCTCTTCAGCTGCAGAATCAACAGTACAAACTCGGTGAGCACCTTGTCCCGCCAGGCCATGTAGTCCGTTAGCATGGGAAGCGTGAACTGTGGCGTGGAAATCATCAAAATGATCATCCAGAGACCACAGCGAATGGCCAGTCGTTGACGGAATTTGCTACGCTGACGTGGACGACCAAGCCCCTGACTGGAGGCATCTATGTCCAGCTCCAGTGCTCCAATCTCCGCATATATGCGTCCCAGTCTATCGTGGTATATCACCATGTAGCTTTGCGTCGCGAATAGAAAGATGGGATAGAAGACCTTCTGCATCCAGCCGAGAGCCTTTGTGAAGTCCTCGAGCTGTAGTTGCAGGATTTCCCAGTCGAGGGTCACTATGTTCACGTATGTCACAAATATGGAAACGGCGAGAATGAAGAAGCAGTAGCAGGCAAAGGCAAGGGTTAGGAGCCTCTTCCGGCGACCATAGCAATCCCCGCGGTAGAGACTTGGCGGCAAGGTCAGGCTGAACAGTGAGAATATCTGCAGGTAAGGATACGCTGCTGCCATCAGCTGACCCTCCATGTTAGCTGCGACCTCGATGACTCCTGGCGATTCACTAAATTAAACAAAATTCCAAGCAGTCCTTTGGTCTTGAGCTGCAGACATTACGTATACGCCGCATGGCTGCGACGCGAATGATTAATTTATTTGATAAGGACGAGTCGATAAATTGGTTAACACTTTTTATTCTTAGGAACTTACTTCTGTTTATAAGGATCTTCAGCTGAATGGTCAATTGTCAGGTTGGAACGTTTCTAATTTTCCAATTGTGGGCAAATGTGGAAAACAATTGTTTATGTCCTTTGTCCCCAGCGCTGGACATGTTCCTGCAGTCGGAAACACCGAGTTTCCTTTTCTAGTTTTCCCTTTTTTTATTTTTATTTTTTTTTTTTAATTTCTTTCAATCCTGTTGGTTGTCCTCCCGCACCCGCCGCCTACCGCTCGTTCTTTGCCAGCAATTGTTCCACTTTCTCGCTTCATTTGCCATTTTGTGCACATAATTGCACTTCTCCTTCGCTGCGATGTGCAAACATTCAATACATGGAAGGAGCATGGAAGGAGCATGGGAGGAGCATGGAAGGAGCATGCAAATATGTCTGTGGGTGTGTGTGTGGGGGGGCAGGATAATACGTATGCAGCTTGCATGAGGACATGGACGAGTCAAATCAAATGAAAACACCATGGAGTCCTGCAGGAACTCGCTCTCGCCTGCTTATCCCAGGACCCATGGTTCCCAATGGCTGTTGGAATTTCACTTAGACGAACACCCGAGCTCGCGTCGAAAGGATTTTGTGTCCTTTTTAATTTTAAACTACTTCACTTCGCTTTGCCCACTTAATGAGTGTTTGTTAGTGCCGGGCATATGTGGCTATCTCTGTGTGTGTGTGTGTGTGTGTGTGTGTGTGAGCTGAAACCCTTTTCTTTTCAGCTTGATTAAGCACTTTGTGTAAGTGGAGCACATGCAGATGTCCCTTGACCCCTGCTGCCACCCAATGGCATTTTTAATTTGTCCGACTCAATGCAATGCCTTAACTCATAGACCGTGGAGGGGGGGAGTGTGGGTTGAAGGATGGGGTGAAGGGGGGTTATTTATAATGCAGCACTGATCCTAAAGTACAACAAGGATTTTGCATTATTGTTCCCCCTTCGGTGTCTATTCATTCGGCACACAATAATTGAAATACAATAAAATGAAATAATTTTTAACAAGCCACAGGAAAACGGAAGTACTCACCAGCACACACACACACACATACACAGAGGGGAGCTGACACAAAAGGCAATCTCTTCACAACGCGCGCAGATAGTTTTTTATTGGCTTCCATTGCGCTTATTATAAATACTCCTGGGGTATTGTTTAAATTGCCTTCTGTTTAAAAAAATTGCCATATATTTTATTTGCAAAGGTAAATAAATTCGCATAAAGGCATGTAAGCTGACTTCTGCATGCGTGTGTGTGTGTGTCTGCGTGTGTGTGTGTGTTTAAGTATGTCTGTATGTCAGTGTGTGTAATAAACAAATACATTTTTATTATTTATGTATTCATGGCCATTAAACGGATATCCGTGGCCATTGCGCGTTAAATTGCAATGCACCACCCCCCAACCTCCGCCTCAACCACTCCTCCCCTCCTTCACGTACATGTATATGTATGTATGTATGTATGTATGTATATACTTGCATGCGTGCGTGCATCGGATAACTTTAATATACATTTTTCTGGCCCCACAATTGCAGCACTCAAAATTTATTAAATTAACGCGGAAATTAACAAAAGTCTCGTTTTACTTAATGAAATTTTCAGATTTTTATTTTTACAACGGAATTCAATTTGTTTGTAAAGTCGATTTAAGAAATATTTTTATATGCAAATAACTTGGAATCCTTAATTATTTTATTATTTATTAAAATTTCAATACCTTCAGCCGCCTTTCAAATTCTTCACAGTTTTTTGGACTTGGATTAAAAAATTGTAAACGCTTAAATCTCTATAAATTTTAAGTCTGCTTTTTAAACTAGCCCATGGTTAATTTTTAAGTCGGTGATTAAAATTTATTATTTATTTTTATTTGGGTGATATTTATTGTTCGTTGTATGTTAAAATATTAATTTCAAGATTTTGCTTCATACATATAAAATGTTATATAAAGTAATTTTGCAGCTGTGTTTTAACTGCTTTAATTATTATTATTTATTTATATATTTATTTATTTATATTATTTATTTTTAGTATGTGAGAAACACAACATTTCATAGAGACCTTCCTCTGGATGGCTGGGTGAACAAATAAACCAGCAACAACAACACAAGTCGATATAAGGAAAGGCTCAACGCTCACGGAAACAAGGCTTGAGTCCCAGTAAACCTTCGCCCCATAACACGACTCTTAGCAATTATATCAGGATTCAGATAACGGATAACTAGAAATATATATTTTTTTTTTATAAATCAGTTATTTAATTTGTATAATTTTAATTTCATACAATTTATTAAAAAGTCGGTGACTTTATTTAAAAATATTATCTATTTGAAATATACTCAACTTTTCCATTAAGCTTAATTAATAGATAAGCCGCAGCGCTGATTGAAGCAGAAATTAAAAAGGTGATAACAGAATAATTGTTATAATTTCTGTATACCTTCATAAATAATAATATAGAAGAAACAAATGATAAAATTTAAATTTTATACAATTTATGCCATAAAAATTTACTCAAATTTTTGATTCATACATATATAAGTAAATAATAATAATACAGAGCCGAAAGCCTATATAATGTAGTAGGTTAAGAATTTATTTCTTAAGCTTCTGCTTAATAATAATAAAAATAAATTAATAAATAAATAAAAATAAATAAAAAAAATTAATATTAATAATAAAAATTTATTTTTAATTTAATTGAATTTCATTATTTTATTTTAAACATTGTTTTTGTATCTGTCACCCGCAGACCTTCCCTTAAGAGTCCTAGTCTAACTTAATTAAGGAAAAACCAAAAAAACCAAACCAAACCAAAACCAAGTAAATTAATAGTTAATAGTAATAAAACAAATAATAATAATAGAAATAGTAATAAATAACAAAAAATCTGCTAATACAAATTATAAATTAATGCAAATAATATGTATAGTCAGTATGTATATAGTGTTTGTTATTAGTTAATATCTAAACTGTAATTTAAATAAATAATTTTTATATAAAGTAGAAAATTGATTAAATAATTTAATATTTAATATTTAAACATTAATATTTGAAACATTGCCTAAAAAAATTCTATAAATTTATTTATGAACAAGTTGCCGCTAATCTAAAATTTGATATATGAAAATTCGTTAAATACAGAGACAATCCATATATGCACACACATAACTAGATATATAGGATTCTCTGCTGTTTGGGGGTCCTCTTGGATAGGGCACTTGTACGGCCGGCCCATATAACGGCAGTCAAAGCAAAGCGTACACAGAAATGGCGGAATCTCGACTTACTCTTGCGGTCGAAGAAACCAACCAATTAGATCCAGACCTACGCCTAAGGATTAGAGCAGTGCAATCGCTTGATGCTCGACGTGCATCCGGGCTCTCCTGGTACGTCACAAGCTGTGCCATCGAATGGCCTCTTTGGTTGATTCGCGTTTGAGACCAATTAAATCTGCTCAGTAGTCGATAAGCCGAAAGGATTGAGACACATCCAAACTCACCGGTGTCCAACCTAGCTGAGCCATTAAGATTTCGATGCTTAAAGAGAATCCATCCTTCAGATCTTCCTACCCGTAGGCGACTTTCTATTGTTATCAAGCTTTCTTTCCCTAGCCACTGAACAGATTCCGACGGAATAAATAATTTAATAATAAAATAAGTTCGCTCTGAAATTTTTATCACAAAAGTATGCTACACTTTTTGAGCGGCATTCATGCCCTGATTTTCAAACATCCTGTGACTACATGTGCATGATATAAAACGGGATCTTGTTTTTTTTTTTCTTAACAAATATTTATTTCGCCGGAAACTGTTCAGTCTTTTGAACTTGGCCAGGCGCTTCAAAAAGGAAAAGGAAGTATGGATACAAAGTAGCCTTATAATTAATTAACCTAATATATACATTATATACATTAAATAGTTGTTTATCCTATTAATTAATCCTACGAGTAGGGAGATCGGTGGGATGTATTCCCTTGAGTTTACGAGATCTTAGTGGCTCAAGGACGCTGATCTCGGTGATCGATGCGAAATTTCGACATGGAAGCTGACAAGAGCCTTTAAAAGACAGCCACTGATACAATCACTCTTTCTGAAGAGCAAATTGAGTCCTTTCGCCCAATCAGCCTGTTAGCAACTGTCGCTAAGGTGTCGTCCTCGGTCGGTTGATAGATGATGGTTGATGCCACCGCTTCTGGTATGCTGATAACACTGGCTCTTGCGCTCGAAGAAAGTCCAAGCATCAACCAAGGCTCTGCTACTTCCATCCAGACTTACGCCATCCAAGTATGTGGCACTGCGTCTACGCATCTTGAAGGATTAGAGTAGTGCAAGCGCTTGATGCTCAGTGCGTCACAAGCTGGGATTGCTTCTGGCCAAAGTGTCCCCAACAACAGGAGGAAACGCTTTACCAGGTAGTCATAAGGAAGTTGACAATGTGGAAATTATCAGATTTGAATTCAAATTTATAAAACACTAAAATTTCTTTCTAAAAAATCAAAAATTATTGAATTTGGACTTCAGTTGGCCAAGATATCGACAGAAATTGTTTAAAATCTTAATGTCATTTCTTTCATGTAATGATATCCTGCCAACTCGTATGTCCTGTCGGCTCTGATGTCATTTTGGTTCCGTTATCCTGTCGATAGAAACACCTGTAACATCTATTTAACTGCTGATCAATGGTTACTGCATGTTAAAATTGTATTTGCAGTTTTAAAGCCACTGGGATTTTCTTCTACTTGGCAAAAATAATAAAGTGCATGGTATAATAATATATTTTCTTTGTACTTAAATCCTTTTTATCGATTATATTGTCTTACGTTTGTTATCCTGGTTATTCGTGTTATCCTTTAACATAGATTTCAGTTAGAAGAGTCCCCAATAAATCCTCGTCAAAATGCAGTACAATTGACTGATAGATGGCACATTTTTGAGCTTTAGTCCTTGAATGTCCTTTCGATTTTAAAAAGGATTCTCATATTTATACTCCAGAGAAGCCGTTCTATCGAATGGCATTCAAGGATTTCCTGGATCTTTCAAAAAACTTTCGAATTTTTTTTGTCCAGGGGGCAGCATGCAAAATGTGTCAAAAAAACACAAAAAGGACAATAACTTGGCCATTTTAAGGACTTTCTTGAAGTCCTTTGGCACAAAGGTGCAACTTAAAATCCAAAATCTGATAAAAGCGTTAAAAGGACGAAAAGTCCTTAAAAACTCCCATAATGCAGGATATTTAGTTTATTTAAAAACGAGCCATATCCCAGGAATGTCCTTGCGGATCCTGGCCAATTATATGTTAAATAAATCGTATAAGCAAGGACTAAAATGTGGCCAAAGGACATCCGGATTCGACTAACGGTTCTCGAGATATTAACAATTTGTTGACGTTCAGTTGTTTTAACCGCGCCCCGGGACAAAAAATTTCCAAGTCAATGAAGTCTAGATAAGCCCATTATCCTTGAATGCCATTCGATAGAGGTGCTCCTTGCGTTTCTAACGCTTTGATTTTTTTTCAAATCCGTAAGGATACAGCCGAGTTAGATCCTTTCTATTGTGCAGTGTAGCCCTGGAAGGTAGGCAGCAGATTTTGTTGAATTTCACAACAGTTCAGAAAAATCCCCCCCTAAAAGTATGCTACACATTTTGGACGCTGATCTTTTTATTTTTTCTTTCTTAAACACATATTTATTTCGCTGGAAACTGTTCAGCCTTTTGAACACGGCCAGGCGCTTAAAAAAGGGAAAGGAAGTATGGATACAAAGTAGCCTTAAAATTAATTAACCTAATATATACATTAACTTAACTCATTATATATATATTATATAGTTATTAATCCTATTTATTAATCCTACGAGTAGGGAGATCGGTGGGATGTATTCTCTTTAGTCTGCGAGATCTTAGTGGCTTAGCTAGGCTCGACGCCAGTGAGATAGGGTGCAAAAAACGGGATCTAAATGTACTTACCTATGGTGATGTATTGGTTAAAGTTTCACAGAAATATTTCCATTCATCCCAAGTGCATCCCAAGAGAATTCCCATACATATGCCGGGAAGATTGACATTACACTAAAGCCTCAGCCATTGAGTTCATCGTGGACTGAAAGGTTTTATTGTTATTATGTTATTATGTTATTATTATTATATATTATATATAAATATGTATAAATATATAAATATATAAATATATAAAAATATATATGTAAGAAGTAGGAAGTTACTGCGAGGGTGGCAACCCCTTATGTCGGGTGGAAGTGTCCCGCTGGAAGTTGTTGTGGACAGGGACTGCAGCAGAGGCGATTATTCGCGCGATACCAGGAAGAGGATTAAGTTGTCAAAGAGTAAAAGTCGAGGAGTACAATTAGCTGTTAGAATACGCAATTACTTTGAAATATAATAAACTATTAACTAATATTAAATATATATATATAAAGTACAGTTTGCTTTATTAATAATTTCAAAACATAATTCCCGTTTCAGGATTCGAAGAGCCATTAAAAGAATAAAAATAGAGGCACAGTTAAAAAATTAAACAAAAATAAATAATTATATAAATAAATAAAAATATTAAAAATAGAAGTGTGTCTACTTAATGCAAAAATAAAAAATACTTAAAGGTAAGACTGACGTCTTTGGGCAGATGATGAGTCCTTAGTTAGTCGCTAGGAGTTCGCAGTATCGCTAGCTACAACGTTGAATGTCTCTAAAGTATAAATATAAATAATTATAAATAATTTAAATAATTATTTATTATTATTATTTAGTTTGCTTTTCAATTTATATTTTAAATGAAGTACCTTGAACCAATACATACATACATTACATACATTAATGTCCAGTCAAAAATTCCGCTGTTTATAACTGACGGAATTCTCTGCTCTGAAGGAATTCTCACTTTTAGTCTCTGCTTTCCTTTCCTGCTTTGAATGAATGTCCTTGTCAAAAGTGGCATTCGCACTTCACCAGCTGAAAAGTAAGGACAAGTTATCAACCGAAGGATCAGCCACTTTGAAGCTGTCGATAAAATGTTGACTATTTAGCAGGTCATTGGGCTTTGAGCAGGTTGCTTTCAAATTGATTGAACTCACTCGGAAAAAGGATCTAAAGGATAAAAATATAAATCTGTTACAAAAAAAAAAAAAAAATGTAACTTCAAATCGCAAGTCGCGAGTGCTGAATAACTTGAGTACATTTTTAACTTTTATGAAGAAGTAAAAATAAACAAGTGCCGAGTCATTCGGCGTGCTGTGTGTCAAAAAATACGGTCACACTTTTTGCAGCTATAAAAATTTACAGAATGACTTGCAGAAGAAGATGAAGACATGAGGGAATCAGTTGCAGTTATTAAAGATTGGCCAAGTGACCTTTGGGGGGAGGGTGGTTTAGTTGGTTCTCTGACCACTTAACCCATTGACCCCAATGACTGGACTCTAATTATTATCCTTGGCAGATAAGTGTGAGCGACAGGCGGAAGAGTAACGCCGTTCCTGCAAATCTAATTGATAAATGTAACAAATTCCTGTGAATGACTCTGGCCAATGGCATCAGATAAGCCCGGAGCCGGAGGAAAATCCATAAACATTTCTTTATCGCGGGAAAAACAGTTGCCGGAATGCCCGAATGCCGAAACTCTGGCAGGACTCGCCTCAAAGTTGCGGCAAATATCAATTGTGTTGTGTGTTGTGTGTTGTGTGTTGGGTGTTGGGTGTTGGGTGGAGGCGGCGGCGAGCGAGTGGTTGCTGGCTTCAGTGGTTTGGTGATTGGAGTTCGCTTTCCGGCTTGAGCTGTAGGAGGCTTTGCAGTAGGCTGGATCCTGCCAGGACGACTATCCGGTATCGATGTGTAATCAATGCTTTCAAATAACTTTCCAATTCGCAACACGGCCTTTGTTTTGTACAAATCAAGTGCGGGTAATGGCGCCGCCCAATCCCAAGGAGTCGCAGCAAAACAATGCCAGCTCAAGTGTGGAGTGTGGGCGTCAAGTGACTGTGTGTATGAGTGTATGAGTGTATGAGTGTATGAGTGTATCTACTTCAGTGCCGACATCCCCAAGGCACACAAAAGGGATTTCAATAATACGCGTACAATCTGTGCTGAGAGCTTAAACAATAAAAGTGAAAATTCCGCAAAACCCTGTAGATATGTGAGGATAAGCATATTATCAATAGAAGAGCCTGTCTGACTGGTCCGGGCCTGGGCTGGGCTGGGCTGGGCAGGAGCTTGGTTGGGACAAGTCAGAGCCTGAAAAGCCTTAGACTTGGCGACATGTAACTTCTCAATGCTCCAACAAGGAAACAATGCAGATTAGCTGCCTTAGATTGGGCCAGGACAATGTTAGAGGGGTGTGTGGTGAGAGAGACCAGGAGGACAATTGCTGCCTGGTTCAAGGATCATAGAAAAATCCACTTGGTTTCGATTTAAATGAATAACAACGTTCGCTTCACTAAGTCCTTCCTTAGTCACATGTCCTGGCATCCATCGCAGCGACAAGGGGATTTCAAGTGCTACTGCCGAGCTCAGGCACGTTCTGTATATGAATATGAATTTGCCTTCAAGGCAACAGGGAACTCACACACACACACACACAGCCACATGCAACCACACACTTACACTCACACACACACACACACACACACATCGATGAGAATGAAAATCAATTTTACTGACATTTCATTCGTGGCAGGTGAAGGTTTTGTGGTTTGGTTTATGCTTTCAAAATCGAGGGGTGGTTCCTTCTGCCAGTTGAATTAGCGATTATCCTTCTGGCCACTACATACCCACACACACACACACACATACATACTCTCTCTGTCTGTCTGTCTCGTTCTTCTTTAATTGCTCTCCTGTTCGCCTTGTGCCAGCGGCTTCTAAGGTAAATTGGTTTGCGCCTTCCTTTCCCCGGGATGCAAATGGATTGCACTCGCACTCACACTCGCATTCGTGGAATGTCCTGTCATGTCCTGGATTTATGCTAGCGCAGATAACAGTAAAGGTTTTAAGCTCCAACTGATTTATGTTAATGGGCTTGCCAAATATTTGCACCACTTCCAAAACATTACGATGATTATTAGCCATCGTCCTTGCCATCGTAGTAAAACTGTCAGACGTGTTTCGAGTTTCGCCTGCAGTTGCCAAGCCCCAAAGTTGTACAGCTCAAGCAACAGTTCCAGACAGTTGGCCTGGAGTGGGCTGAGCGACTAGAGGATACCCCTCCTTTGGTGAATAATTCAAAAAAGGGTAGATAATCATCCGAGTTAAGCCAACGGAACTCTCTCCCACTCGTATTCCTCATGTCCTTGCAGGGTGTTCATGAATAAAAAACTAATGAAGGGAAGGATAGATTCAAATGACTTTTAAGGATCTCATTGCTACCAAGCAATAAATGCTAATTCGCTAGGATATTGCAATTTTAAGCTGGCAAGTCCTTGAGCTCATATCTCAGGAGAGAAGGGAATCCCCCTAATATCCCTTTAATTTCCCTTCTATATTTCTTCCTTTAAATCAGCTAATTTCATATCTAATATTGATTACATCGTATCATCTCCATAAAACATAATTAGATGTGGAGTTAATCCAAAGGACTCTTGCCAATTCCATATCCTTGCCACAGCAATTTTGTATTGCCCTCTTGAGCTTCGGTAAATGTTTACAGGGTATAAGTAAATACGGAATCGGACGTCTGTTTGTAGCGGACAAATGTGAAACGTGACCGACGTGATGTTTATAAGTGTGTGAAAAGGACATTCATCCACAATATAAACATAATTTGCGCTGGCAAAAGCAAAAAGCCAAAGACCAACAGCCAAAAGCCAAAAGGCATGTGCCAGTAGGCAGCAGGCGGCAGGCAGAAGGCAGATGGACTAATGGCAAACTAGGCAATAAGCTGTTAAAATCGGAGTCCCGTGTCCTGTGTATCTGCTGTATCCCGTATCCTGTATCCTGCACTGTGATGTAATGTGTTCGGAAAGCGATTGCCAGTGACAGGAGCTGTCATAGCTGAATACAAAGCTCCAAAGTCGCTATGGCTTTCATATGCACATCGAAGGCACCGCGATGCCAATGACAACAACTCAGCCAAGTGTCCTGGCAACTACGTGACAATGCCAATCCCAGGGAGTGTCGCGCCAACTTTGCGCCTCTCAGAAACTTGTCGCGCATATGTTGTCGGGATACACACGTTGGGGTACTGCCAACCTCACCTCGGCCCGCCCATCACCTGCCTGCCATTGGCCGTGTAAATATTTAAACAATAATAAGTTGGCGGAAAAGCGGAGGAAAACTCTTGTGTTGCTGTGCGACAAAATGGCGAAAACTTTTGTTATCTTTTCACCATGAAAACGGCACGAAATTTAAGAAGCTCAGCGGCAGGAGGTAAAGGGTGTGTCGGGTCTAGGGTCGAATGGGAGGGGTTGGGGGGGCTAACGGTGTGCAGCGACGTGCACTAATCGTTGCCTGGGAAGGAGGTCCTTGCCTTTGCCTTGCCTAGCCTTGCCTTGCCTCATGGGTGTAAGAGGCATACGCGTTGTGTGATGTGTAGACAGGGAATGTCTAGGTATATGCATATGTGTGAGTGAGTGCGTATGTGTGTGTGTGTGTGTGTGCGTGCGTGTGTTTATCTATACTGCGATATATCGCATTTCATGTTTTCAATTAGCGTTAATGTCAGAGCGACGTTGAAGTCGCGACACAAATTGAAATTGTATCTGGGTGAAGGGGCGACAAGGATAATCAATAGATCGAAATGAGGGAAATGTTTATTTTAACTTTAATTTGTTTCTAATGAAAATGATCTGAAACTCAATCCTGAAAGAGTGTGACTTTAACAGAGCTATGTTAAAAACTGCTCAGTCCTCTTCCTGCAACCCACAATGAAGTCTTTTACGTTTTAAAAACAAAATTACCATAGTTAATTTAGAAAAATAATTAAGAAAAAAAATATAAATTATTTTTTAGCTTTAAATTTAGTTTACTTAACTAAGAAATTTGCTCGCTCTTTAAATGGAATAGTTTTCACACACATTTAACGGGGTTCAGTCTTGTCTGGGAATATTTAATATATCTTCTGACTTTATTTGAATATTCACAGTTATTTTATAAAGAAATTTCTTATATAATAAAAACTTTTATATAATATTAAATATTGATAATATTGATGTTATGTTACCATCCGAATAGCCGAGTCAAATTATTAAATTTGTTCCTATTAAAAATTATATTTTACTATATATATATAAAGTGAAATAAATGCAGTTTTCTGCAGTCGAACTAATGGCCCGTGCTTTACACTAATTTCCACAATTTCCCTGGATTATATAAAAAGTCTGTATGATTCTCTACCCAAAAGGATATCATGAAGTAATCCTAAACAAGGGAGGCTCAACACATTACTAAAGTAGCCGAAAATAATTAAATATTTCATTTATAGAATAATTTGACCAAAGTCTTAAAAACTTATTAAATATACTTTAAAGAAGAATGTGCTATTCTAGTGAAACGGAATTTATGTGCCATTTTTTCAGTATTTTACTTCATAAGCTTATTGAATAAAAATGTCGTGTTGAACAAACATAAGGTTTTTTGATTTTATTTTACAAGGTTAAAAATACATACTGCAAATAAAAAATAAAAATGAGTATGTAACCCATATTGGTTTAAGAGATATATAATAGCAAAAGCTCAATATGCAGTATGTGCTATTCAAGTGAAACGGAGTGTATATATATATATAGTAAAATAAATGCAGTTTTCTGAGTCGAACTAATGGCCCGTGCTTTACACTAAGGCCAACGCTAATACTTTAAAACAAAAAAAAATATAACACAGGAGTTACAACTTCGTACGAAGTGCTTTATTCAAAGATCAGCTTAAGACTAACTTCAGTGATGCTCAAAAGGTCCTGAGCATCCCTCGATATTGGATCATTCTTAAGTCTGAGTGTTGGTTTAAGTGGAATTGGTTATGGTTGACAATTTCATCTTATGCTTGAGTCGAGGTTAAGGATCAATTGGTTATAGTTTACAATTTCTTTGATGGTTGAGTTGAGGTTTGGTGGTGTACAATTTCATTCATGTTGAGGGTGGTTTTTGGATAATTGTTTTTTTGGTGTGTCAAAAAGGATAGCTGTCGCACATATGTTGAGTGCAGCGGTAATAACTTTAATATTTTATTTGTTTCTGTCTAATTTGAAGTGGATATTGTGTGGAGAGTGTTGTGTGTTGTGTGGAGAGTATTGTGTAGACGTGATTACGTCACTATATATATACAACTGTAATAATAAAATAATAATATATGTAATATTATTAATATAACTACAGGTATATAATATTTTGAATTATATATAATAAGAAAAAAAAAATGTTTCGCATTTTTATTTGGTATTTCATTTCTTGAGACTGTACCACTTTATGGCTAAGTATCCTTCCTCTGTAACGAATATCTGAATATAAAGGGATTAATCACGTTCTTTGTTTAACTCTAATATTTATTCTGTATTTTATTTAGTATGTATAATTATATTTAAAATATTATGTGTAAATTTATTTTCTTTTTATTTTATATAGTTTTTATTTAGTAACTACTTTTATTCCTGTTTGGGATCTCAGACTTTTGTTGGTCGTCCGACATTTTTATTTTCTGGTACCTCGTTGATAACGGGCTGTCAACCGACTTGAAAAGTAGAAACTTTATAAATAATAGTAACTTTAGAAGATTCCAAGTTTTTTTATTTCTGCGTTAAATCTTAAAATGTTAAAAGCATTTTTACTTGTATTTAGTTTAAGCAGAGACAACTTATTACTAATATTACTAAGTGTAATAAGTTGTCTCTGAATTTACATAGTTAACATAGGCAAATTCCCAAAAATGTTAACTTAACAGAGCTGTCTTCAATACCAAGTAATTACGCTGTTTAACTAAGTATGAAAATTAAATATTAATAACATATATAAAAAATAATAAATATTGTTAAAAAATATTTAAATAAATAATATAATAATACAATTATGAAATATATAAAATATAGAATATATAAAAAATATAAAATAATTAAATATTAAATCAAATATTATTTTTGCCCGTATTAATTTAGAGTCTTGTCTGAGCAAGACTGAGTTTCACCACTCTATTTATTTATTTATTTAACTGAATAACATAGTAACAGAGTTCTTAAAGTTAATAACATTTCTGTCAACACTTATGTTATGCTATACATTTGGGCTATCAGAATCGCTGGCTTTTAGGGGCCTGACAAGTTGATTAGAGGCACTTGGAATTGGAATTGACTTTGTGTGGCTCAGTGCCTCGTACAAGTTATCCAATGTTTTGCTTCCATGTTTCGTATGTAAATAAGTAATGGAGTAACCGAAGGAGTGAGTTAATAGAGGGAGAGAGAGAGAGAGAGGAAGAGAGGGAGAGAGAGGGAAAGGTAGAGAGAGAGAGAAAAGTAAAGGCTATATTTATGCAGTAGCTGCTATATAAATATTGTCACAGTCAACGCCCTCAAACTACTCGCCCCTCAAAAGAGTTATTTGCATAAATGTCAATCATACGCCGCGTGTGCCCCAACGAATGTTTGTCCTGCCTCTGCTTCTGTGCCCAAAGGAAAGGAGTCACAACAAGAGTACACAAAACATATTCTTCAAAAGCATAAAGGGTGTGTGCCACTGTGGGTGTGGGCTTATTTGTGGGCGGGTCTGCCCTCCGCTCCTCCCCTCTCCCCTCTCCCCTATTGAGTTTGAGTTGTGTGAAAAAATTGAAAAAAAATTCGCTACTTGATTTGCGTTTTATTTCAAAATTGAATTTCGAGCTCTGATTATGTGGGGTGATGGGTGAGGGGGGATGGGGATGGGGAGGGGGGTGTACATTTTTCTCGTTTCGTTGAGAAGCTCCTGGGTGTTCACTGTACTCAGTCTGTGCATTGGTGGCTTGCCTGTGAGGGTGAATAAATAAGTAGCACTCAATTATTCGTCCTGTGGCATATGCGTAATCCCTTATCCTTGTACCTGAAGACGTGCCGATTTGATTCACCATTTTTTGTGCATAACCATATGACATGCCGATAAATTGCTGCCAAAGGAGCTGTGCGTATGCAAATCCTTGCCACCGGAGCTGCCCGGCCACTCGAGTCCTTGGGATTGAACTTCAAAAGCGTCCTTTACGAAAATATTAATCGTCAAAGAAGCAAATCCAAAGCCCAAATTTGTGTTTTTATTTATTTTATTTCATTTAATTTTTTTTTTATTTTTCTTTTTTTTTTATTTTTTTGCTCTTTTCTTTATTATTTTGGTGTTAAGGTCAAACTTGAAGCCCTTTCAAGCCCGCCCCTACACGCCCCACTCGCTGTTGATGGCAAACTTTGGGCTCGATGGAAAATTTTTCATTTGAAGTGAAACGACGCCGAGAATTTGTCTGTGCACTCCTGCCCGATCTGCCGAGGTCCTTTAATTGTGGCCCATTTAATTTTTATTTGTAATTTGCCTTTGAGGTTTCGGGTGTAACATTTAATTGCGAATTTTTGCCCAAAACAAATGCCTTTGCCCCTGCCACTCCCAAGCCGCGCGCCTCCTGCACTTTGCTCCTTTCTTCGCCAAAGAGTTGAGTGCTTAAAGCTCATTAGCAGGAAAAATAAACACAGCCGAGTTTCCATTCTCTTTTCTCCTTTCTCCTTTCTCCTTTCTCCTTTCTCCTTTCTCCTTTCTCCTTTCTCCTTTCTCCTTTCTCTTTCCCCTTCACTTTTTTTTAACAATTAAAAGGGTCGCATCACCTATCCTAAGTCAGGATAACAGTGGAAAGGTGTTGTTGTTGTTGTTGTTGTTATGATTTTAATTGTTATTATAAATACTTGATGGACATAACCACAGATCCTGATTCTGATGCTGATGATTCAGATTTGATTTGGACTCTGACGCTGATGCTGATTGACAATTGACATTTTGCATAATTGAGTGCAATAATTATCCTTCAATTGGTGGGGGCGTGAAGTGGGCGGCGATCCCCTCTCAATTCACAAATTAATATAAATTAACAATCGGAGGATGAATGCGATTCAATTGCACTTCAAGTGTAATTAAAAGTCGAGAACAAAGCCAAAAACAAATGGGAAAACTGAACGAATGATGAAATGAATGAAGGAGTGAATGAATGATGGAATGAATGAATGAAGGAATGATGGAATGATGGAATGAAGAGGTGATGGTAAATCGTTCGATTTTAAATTAAATACACACCAACAATATTATAACATCATTCACGGTATCCTGTCGCGGCGGGTCGATGACGGGGCAGCACGTCAATTTTCCATCTGCATTCAAATTGATGGAAAAAATGTCAGCAACAGTTGTTAGGTAGTTCCCATTTCAATCTCGGATTTAATCGAAAAAGCGAAAATAATAAGCGCAGCTTTGCATTTTTTATAATCCCAGTTGCCTGTGCGTGCGATACCCTGTAAGCGGGGTCCGCTTAAAGCACTCATTTTTTGCCATCATTCGTTGAAATCCTTTAATCATATTGAAAAGTTTTTCATTTGTAGCGATTGATCCTGTGCGAAGGACATGCAAATATGTGCTGTAAGCTGCTTAAATGTCGCTTGAAAAAATACGCAATGTTAAGTGCAAAGGATGTTAGTTGCATTCTAATGAAATAACTAAATACTCTACATATCCTTTATCCTTGCCTAATTTATTATATACTTGGAACTCGGAGTTGCTTCTAATTAATTTATTTTGTACACAAATCTCACGACTACAATTTTTACTTTCGTTTAAGTTGTTGGGTTGTTGACAATAAAGTTATGAAAACTAAAAACAATGTTTTCTCTTTTGTAGTCAGCGTCCTGTCAGGACCTGCCATAGAAGATGGAGTTGTGTATTATTTTTAGTTGGAAAATTTTCAATTAACTTGAAATTGTTTGCTCTACCTTGCCAAGGGCATACGCAACGGATGGTACTGCCAGGACGTAGCTGTTGTCAGGATACATACTTATTATCCTGGCTTTTACCGACCGCTGCACTTAATTAGCATTATTGCCAAGGGGAAAAATGGTCACTGAGTCGACTCTCAGGCAGACAATCTACCCATTTCAGGGACAATTGCACTTTTGACAATTTACCGCGCCTGCCAGCTGTTAACCTTATTATCGAACCTGAAAATTCAATATTATCATATCCTTGCATATACACACACACACACACACACACACACACACACGCAGGCACACACGTAAGGTAAACACACAGACATGCAACGTATGCACAGTGAACTGGATAAGTCAAGTATGTAAAAACTGAGTGCGCAAAGGTAGCCACAGGCTGCACAGGCTGACAGTGCGACGCTTTAATGCATGTCCTTTAAACACAATTTTACAAATCATTAAAGCTTCAGCATTGCCTTTGGTTTATATAATTCAATTTACGGACTGGCTTTCCGGAAAGTTGTGTTATTTTAATAAACGTCTCCTCTTCGTGACGTTCTGAAAATACAATAAATTGTGATCGATTGTGGGTTGAATTTAAAGTCCTTGAGATTGTCAACCGACAAAAACTTAAAATAACAAAAAGCTTCTCAGAAATACCGCCCTCTTATAGTGCCATAAAGGAAGGCAGGAATAAACATGTATAGAAACAAGAGTGTCAATCAATTGGACTCTTCTGATTGCATTTTTGATTTCAATTAAAATATTGAATAAAAGTCCTTTTAATTGAACCAGAAAATTGTTCAAGGTTTATACATGTATTTACTTCCATATTAATAAATAGAAATATTAATATTTTTAAAGTCAACATATCAATATATTGCAATTTTAAAGTCTTTCTTTGTGCATAAATAAAATATTATTTTCAGCTTTGCCATTTACATACATTGAAGTTAATCATTTGAATCAGACTGGATGCCATATCTCAACAGGCTTAAAACTGCTCGAAATTATTAATTATTTGGTTGTTTTTGTTTATTGAAACATTTGCCGTATTTAACAGATGCCAGATAATTATTTTCCTTTGAGGATATTTGCAATTAAGTTCGATTATTTGATAAACTAAATAAACACATATTCGTCAATAATCAACAGAATAGCCAACGGTTAACAGCGGCAGCAGAGGCAAGTTATGTTAAGTTGTCTCTGCAGCTGCTGTTAACGACTGCAGCAACTAAAAGTATGCAACGTTTTTTTTATTTTTTAATTCCAAGAGGTCCACCGAGTGCCCGCATCCCATGGATGCAAATAAATTTTAATTTTTGCATATTATATTTATATTAAAAGACATTTCGTTTTTTAAGTAACATTTTCAGTTAAATTTATTTATTATTTTTCTTAAAGAAGGCGTGGTCATAATGGTTAACTTAAAATGTAATCAACTTTTAAAATGTTAAGTACTACTTGAAGAGATGTCGGAACTTATAATGTATGTAATTATTAGTATTTTATTTTCTGTTTATGGTGTGTCCTTTACAGCTTAAAAATACCTGGATATGCCACCCATTGAGTTGCTTTTGAAGCTCCGCTTTACTATACACACAGACAATTAGAGCTTGCAACGCTTCGTGTAACTTGCATGCAGTTGCAGGGGCTTTTTAGCGTCGTGTTAGCGTTTCATATGGGGCACATGCAAATGGGAAGTGGAATGGCTATTAATTGAATGCGGTCACACTGAATGGTCACACGATTGCTCGTCCACCGGTCAGAGATTGGCTGCCCCCAATGTCAGCAAATTAGAGTTGAAATGTTCGCCGGTTGTTCTAATTCTTCGCTTCGCTGCCTGTTGAAAAATCGAAGTCACTCTCGCTGCCCGCCCCGACGGGGGCGGGACTGGCGGCTCCTGCGGGGTTGGCTGCACCCGGTGTAGCTTGGGCTGAGGGCGTGGCTGTATCCTGGGCTGGTTTCGCGCTTGAGCTATCATCCGTTTCGCTGCTGTCAACGAAATTAACGCGCTTCTTCTTCTTCTGTTGCTGCTGCTGCTGCTGCTGATGCGCATCATTAGGCGCCGCTTGTTTGTCTGTCGACGCAAGTATCGATGTGGGTTTGACAGGCTTCGCGATGCCGCCACCAGCAGTCGCTGTTGGGTGAGTGGTGGAGTCGGGTTTTGCATCCATGCCATCAACGGGTGGCGCCTGTTCCGCTTCCGTTGTCAACATCAACTCAGCCGCCTCACTGTTGTTGCCGTCAGTCACTGGGTACGTGGCATCCTGTTGTTCCTGCTCCTGTTGCTGCTGCTGTTGTTGTTGCTGTTGTTGCTGTTGCTGCTCGCCATAGTAGTCATAATTTGTCGCACCGCCATCATAGTCCTGACCCGCGTAGCTGCCGTCCGGAGCGTATGGGGCCGCATTGGGATCGGCGATATACTGGCCAGTGGCCTCATCGTATATATACCCGGGATAGGCATTGGGATCATAGCCGGCTCCATATTGGTTTGCATCGTAGTTGCCGTAATCCATATTGGAGTACTCCTGCTGTGCTGCGGCTGCTGCTGCTGCTGCTGCTGCTGCCTCGGCCTCCCCCTCAGATGCTGCACTCGCATCCGCCGTATATTGCTGATAGTCTGTGGGATTTCCGATTTCACTGTAAAGTGGCTCGACCATGTCGCTTGGCTGCTGCGGCAACTGTTGCTGCTGCTGCTGCTGTTGCTGTTGCTGCTGCTGCTGACTGGAATCGATGCTCGCATAACTGGGCTCACCTTGGTCCCCGTAACTGCTGCTATCGTACTGGCCGTAATCGATAGGTGCGACATCGTGTCCGCCTCGCTGCTGCAGCTGCTGTTGTTCCGGCAGAGGTTCCAGCTCGATGCCGCCCAACTGCTCCCCCTCGCGACGCTCTCCTTGCTGCTGCTGCTGCTTCTGTTGTTGCTGCTGCGGTGCGTTGGCTGCCGAATTCTCTAAAAATGCCTGCGATGACGGGGCTGCTCCTATTGCTCCTGCAGCCGCCGCAGCTGTTGCCGCCGTGGCTGCTGTTGTTGCTGTTGCGGCTGCCGATGCCGCCATTGCCGCCGCTCGGGCGGATGATGTTGCCGCCGCTGTTGCTGCCGTTAAACGTTCGCCGTAAATGGCATTTTCAATATTCTCAATCGACACCCTGGGCTTAGCGGATGGCTCATTGGGCGCCGGTGGCGACAATTGATTACCCCGTGCGAGGTGCTCATCAACCGCAGCCGCTGCCTTTTGAAGAGCTGCCCGGGTGGCTTTGACTTCGTCTAGCAAATCGTTGCTGATGCCGCCAACGAGGTCCTCAATGGCTCCATCGCCTCGACCAGTTTTCATTTCGCCTGCACGCACGTTCAGATCCAGTTTGTCTTTGAACTGGTCTCTTGGATGCCAGGACTCATCGATTTTCAGCTCGCCAAAGTACGCGTCGAATTGGTGCGGTGGTTGTTGTTGCTGCTGCTGATGTCCTCGCTGCTGCTGCTGCCCCGGCTCATTATGGCCACCACCAACACTTGGCGATTTTTCATTCTCGACTTTAGTCACGCGTGAATTTGGCCAGGCATCCTGTTCCATAGCCGAATGGCTTCCCCTACGCAGTCCCTGCGCTGCCATTTGCGGTCGTCCGACGATGTCATCGATACCAACGCCAACGCCAGCGAAAGAGCCAGCGCCAGCTGCAGCCGGCAGCTCAGTCAGTGTAGCCGTCTTTGGCAATTTATCAAATGTCAACGAGGATGTTGCCATCGTCGAGGATGTGCTGCTCAGTTCCCGTGCGCTCTTGTCTTTTCCCGAGCCTGGACTTCCCATCGTCGTTGTTGTCATGTTTGTTGTTGTTGTTGCTGTTGCTGCTGCTGCTTCTGCTTCTGCTTCTGCTGCTGATGGTAAATGTATGGCTGTGTTTGTATGGCTGTATGTGTGTGTGGGCGTGGGCGTGGGCATTGCTGTTATCCTGTCAGAACTGCCTCTTTGATATTCACTTGCTGCCATAGCAACTGTATCATAGTGCGTCATGCGCTCCGGCAAATCGGTATTTTCATTGTCCAGAGCGCGCAATGTGGCACGTAGGTCGAACAAGTTGGAGGTGCCAAGCGCCTGACCGCCACCCAGACCCGCCATTCCAGCCACTCCAGCCACTCCAGCCACTCCAGCCATGCCCGCCACACCTGGTCCGCCACCATACATTTCCGGCAATGGCATATAAACGGGCTGAGGTGCATACTGCGGCGTTAATAACATGCCCGCCTGTGTGGGCGTGGCAAAGGCCCATTGTTGTTGAGGTGCCGCTGCCACAGGATTGAGCATGGGTTGAGCTAGTGTTGGATGCGGAACCGAGGCAGATGCAGATGCTGTTGCTGCCGCTGCCGCTGCCGTTGAGACTGTTGCCGGCGTCGTCGGCTGTGGCTGCAGCAGGACGGGAATGTGCATGGGAGCTCCACCCGCGGTGGTCGTCTGCTGAATGCAGCGCAGGGTTTGGTTCTGTACCAATTTCGCAAAGTACATTTGGTACTGAAGCTGGCGAAATGAGAAAAGTCAGAGCCACACTCATGGACAATGATAAAAGATGCTAGACAATGGGTTATTGACTGCCTTCTCCATGACTTACCTTCATCATTTTGAGTCGTTCGCTGCGCTGTGACATGGCAGCGGTTTGCTCATCAATCCGCTCCAGCATCTGCACCAGCTTCCTATTGCGCTCATTCCTCTGGCTCTGCTCCTCCAGAAACTCCTGGTACTTCTGTCGACTCCTGTGGCGTGCACCCTTCTCTCTACACCAAAAACAAATGCACTTCGTGTTCTGTTCATTGACAGGCAAAACATTGGCTACTCACAACTCGCTGCGCTTTTGCAATACTTTGTCCAACTTGTGTTCCAGCTGCTGCCGATTGTCCTCACTGTGCGGAGAGAATATTTAATTTTCATTTTATTTCTATTTATAATTTAAATTTATTTTAATTAATTTTAATTTTAATTAAATTTATTTTAATTAACTTTATTTTATATAAAAAAAATAAATAAATACTAAGCAGTTTAAGTGTTTGCTTATTCTGCTTGCTGGCTACCACTGCAGCTGCTATACAGTTGTCTCTTTCACACTTGCACTGCCTAAGGGGCAGAAACTGTTAAGTGTCTGTTAAGCACTGAGATCGCCTCTGTTAAACCTTCTTTGGGAACTTTGCTTGCAGTTTGAATGGGAACAAAATAAAAAAATTAAATAAATATATATAAATTATAGTTTGTGATGGAATTAATTTTATATAAATAAATAAATAAATAAATATTATTTTAAAAATGTTAACTTCTTGTTACTCCTGGCAAATTTCTTGGGTATTTAATAAACAAAGTATTAATTTAGTTAAGATAATAAATGTTAATTTATTGTTATTATTTTTATTATTTTTTAATTAGTTGTAGGTCAAATTTAATTAATTAAAATTAATGGAGAACTTGTTGTGAATTGAGTAAGTCTTCTGTGCGTGGCAACATTTTGTTATGGTTACAGGATATCATGTAATCAAGTTGTTACTTAATAAAGCAGTATTTGGAGGGCAAGCCACATTTCAAAGGATATACTTAGGAGGCAGGATATACTGAAGCAACGCTGCTTGAAGTGCGATTTATTTTATACATATTTTAAAAGTGAACATCGAATATCGTATTCCATCACACGCGATTTTCAACTGGACATTAAGATATTCACCCACCTTCGCTTGAGCTTCTCCTGCAGGAGCTCCACCTGCAGCTTGTAGTTGTCTAGCTCGGCTTGCGGATACATCCTGGGACTGAGACTCGACGTGGTCGTGCTTCTCCAATTGCCAACGGCGGACTGCACTCCACTATTGACACAGTTTGCGTGCTACCCGTGCACAAAGTCCTGAATACAATAAATGCGACAATGTGAGCTATTTTTAAAGGGACTTTATTAGAATAGCCGCATGGCAAGTGTGTGTCCATGTGTATCTATCTGTGTGTGTGTGTGTGTGTGTGTACCTGTGTGCGACTGCGAGTCTTAGTTTGTTTGTTTATTTAGTCGTGTCGCCATGACTACTTCATTTCTTAGTCGTGGTTTTTTTTGGTGGTTGCTTGGCATTGGCCTGAGGCGACGGGACATCGATTGATTCTCCTTGGTCCTTTTAGACTTCCTGCTCCACAATGTGGCCAGCATTGAGTGCGGCAGAGTAACTTTCGATTTTGCGCATCATGAATTACCCACGTCGCTGGCCGTGCATTGGAATTTGGGGTCTTCACTAATTACACGACCCTCCAAGTAGGTCAGTTTCGCTTGGCGTGGCGACTCCACATGGATTTGGGTGAAGTTGGGCAGAGAAGCGATATAATTTAAAACAAAAAAAAAAAGAAAAAAAAAACTTTTACCACGTCCCGAAAACAAAAACAAATTCATGAAGGATTCGGGCGGCTGTGGGCAGAGGTGCGGGCGCATAGCATTTGTCATGCATTGCACGAGATTTGCCTGTATGAGCGACCGCAGCTTCTCCACTTCCAGTTCCATGGCCAACCCACAGTTCAACAGTTTCACAGTTCAGGTGGTGGTTGTGAACACATGTTGTTCCCACCCACGCACACGCACACACACACACACACACACAGATACATTCAGGAGCAGGAACAAACTTGGGCAACCAAGCGTGCGGCACCTGAATGTGAATTAATGGTAGCGTCTATCACTCGCCGGCCACAGACAACGGCAAACTGACACAAACTCCCACCCTCTCACACACACACGCACACACACTTATTTATACATATACACGCATACATACGCACACATACACCGTCATCGGCACAGTCGCTATCATCATGCCAAGCCCAGAGCCGCGACATCGTCGCGTAGGTCGCCACATCGGATACTGTCATCCACCCCATACTTCCTCCTTCCTCCTGTCATACTTCCCCCCTCCTTCTGTCATACTTCCCCCTCCCCTCACCCCTGCCCCGTCATCGGTGCCTGCCCCGTTGCCACGATCTCATATCCCATATGCCGTTGTCGTCACGGTGTCGTGGTTGCGGGTCGCAATATAAAATTTTTGGTTATTTACACTGGACAAGCTGAAGCATGCAACATAAGTGCGGCTGGTCCTGTCCGAGGACATGCACGGGAGGATGTATCTCATGCATGAGCGTATCCTGAAGGGGATTGATGGTACTTTTCGTCAGTTGTGCATAGCCTTAACGATAGGATAGACGAGGCCTTCACTTAAGCTTTTCAAAACGTAGAACAATCCTTTTCAGCTTTAGTTGGTAAGGATTTAAAGAGCAGATCCCTTCCAAGGAAAGGACATTCATTTAAACGGATTTGCTTTGTTTTTTAACTAATTAATTCTCAAAGTGATATTTATCATGTTTAAGTTATTCAAGTTGTTCAAAGGATATATCATTTTCAGGTTTATCATTGAGGCCAGTGAATAAAGGTCCTTGAAATTGACTGAATTGTTTCTAGGAGCCTTTTAAAGGACAAAGATTTTTCTTATATTTTTTTTTCTCTGCACATCCTTAAATTTAATGGATTATGATGTCATATATAAAAATATTTTTCTTTTGTGTCCTTTAATTAAGTAATGCTTATTTTAAGGCACCTTCTTTATTCAATTTATATAACTTTATTTTTTTTAATCCTTTTCACTTTTTGAGAATGTGCTTTAAATGAAAAATGTGTGTGATTTTCCTAGATGCTTTAGGAAAAATGAAAATTGCATTGTTTCTTGGCTACTATTTTATAATGTCCTTTGTTTTATAATTCCCAAAAAGTCACCTTTGGCAACTTAAGTAAAATTCAATTATTTTTTCGGCCCCCTCCTTAAACCCTTCTCTGTTCATGTTTCCTGTGACTAAGCGATATGAAGCAGTTGCCAGGCGACAAGAACAACTCAATCCTTTACCCCTCTTCACCCCACCCCCACATGTCCAACCACTTGGAACAGCTGCTAAAATACTAAAAATACTAAAACTGCATTTTTGATGGCAAAAATGCGGCTGACATGCAACCGACCAATATGCACAGACAAAGGCATCGATAGAGATGAAGCTACAGGGGATATAAATTGATTGATTTTTAGTTGTCTATAATGAAAGTAATATCGAAATATTTCTGGCATTTCACGAAATATTCAATTCCTCCCTTTGGCAGCCACAAAGTGCGGTTAAGGTCTTCATTAAGTGTATTGATGGAACACGAACGAATACATATATAATATATATATATATATAATTATTGATTTAAATTTTTAACAATTCAGATGTTCGCTCCAATATTGTTGGTATCGAAGTATTGGTAATGGTGTCCTGTCATTTATTTTGCCACTTAATCAGTGCAAATGAAGTTAAAATGCATTTCCGCTTCTTGTAGGACGTAAAGTCGTTTTTATCGGATATGAATAAATTAACTGTAAGTGAAGGATCGCTTATGTATTTAAATAAATTCTGCTGAATCGTATTATTTGTTATTTATTTATTAAATTTTTATTTCATTATTAAATATTAATTACTTATTTAAAATTAAAAAAACAAATGTATTTTGTTTGTGTTCTTGGTTATTTCGAATTGATTTGTCTTGGCATTTATTTATTTTCATACATTTTAAAAATTGTTAACTTAAAGCGCCCTCTATTGGCCGATTAGTGTTTCAGTAAGCTACACTTTATCAGGGGAATTTGTGACAGCCATAAAACTAAAGTTGAGCTGCTGAACAACAGGTGGCATATCAGCTGAAGAAAGGGAAGAGCGGGCAGAGACTTGATCTTAAAGAATACTGATTAAGGACTTAAACTGTTTGTCAGATTCGATGTAATATTTTGATACACAAATTTAATTAATTATCAAAAGAAAAAATCTCAGCTTACGAATAAAATTTTGAAGTAATTTTAATAACGGAACATTTAAAGTCACGTAGCCGCACAACTTTAAAAGTCATAAAAGTTTTGGCACAAGCTCAAAAATTGGCCATAAGGAGAAAAGAAAATGCCTTAAGCGCTCATTTATCACGAGTCCTTTCAAAGGCTATAACAACTGAAATAAATTGTTCTGGCATTTTCTTTTGCAATGTCCTTAAAACCGTACAAATCACAATTTAGTTGAATCGATCGCGTTAAGTCGCAGCAAGTTGGAAATTTGCATGAAAAGTTTCGTTGGTTGTTAAAGAAAAATTGAAAATTTGGTCAATGCGATTTATGTGTATGACTTTATGCTGAAAGTGTCAGACGTTTGGAATGTATATGTGTGAGTGTGTGTGTGTGTGTGTGCCTGAGTGTGCATGCATGTGTATGTGCGAGTATCCTTCTTATCAGTCGCTGCACAGCATACTTTTTGGCGCACTTAATTTCCACTGGCAGCAGACGAAGAAGCTTCGACCTCTGCGCCTTTTCCCGATTCCCGTTCAATGAAGCGGAAAACTGAAAACTTTTTCTTTGCAGTCTATTAAAAATAATGGACGCTGACAGCGAAACCACTCGCCGAATGCTGCAAAAGGCGCCACATGCAGTGCTCCATCTCTCTGTGTATGTGTATGTGTGTGTGTGTGTGTGTGTGCGAGACAGTGGTGGGCATTAAATTAATATATACGTATTATACAAAGGGTAATTTCTCATTGGATGCCATTCATAGGCATTGCCATTGCAGCGGCCACTTGCGATTGCCTTTGTCCTGTGTTGACCTCAAGGACAATCGGGTAACCACTTGCAGCTGATGAGCTCTGCGGTTGATGGCCGGAGCAAGGGGTGAGGGCTGAGAGAAAAATCTGCAGAGTTAAACTCCATAAAGTGTGTACATAGAACGTGCCGGGCATTAATCATAAAACTTATAGGGCCGACCAGTGTAGGGTATTTGTAAGTCACGTATAGCCCATTTTGGGATGCTCTGCGGGATAGATTAATAAAGGATATGCCAATATATGAGAACGATATATCTGACCTTTGAACTTATATACGAACGCAATCTACTGCAGTTTCTGTGCTCCCTACGATCCACTCTTTGATGCAGGGCATTTGACTGCCACCTATGGCCGGCTGCATGCTGTGTCCTGTGAAAGGGCAAAGGTTTATTAAAGATGTGGAAATTTGCGAGAGAAGCAAGCCCGATTTTTGCGGTGTATAAATATATATATAATATATCTGTATTATTGCAAAGGTTTGTTAATGAAGTTCAATATGAAAATGGGGTATATCCGACTTCTGAGGAAAGAATATCCCGAATCTACTGTATACTATAAAATACTATATTATTATTATTTATTTATATATGATATTTTTTTTTATTACTTTAAAAATCTATATATAGATATTGTCAACTTCGAGAAACATAGTATTAAGATTTATTATTATATTATTATGTAGATTATTTTAAAAATTAAATTTATGATTTATAATAAACTTTTAAAAATTTCTCTTATTTATAAAGAGCTATAAATTCAAAATAAAGCCTTGGAAATCAGGAATTATATATATATATATATACATACCGCTTATCTGCAAATGCAGAATGCATTCAATATTTTGCATATATGCGATATTTCCTTTTAAGCAATTAAATATGTTTAAAAATAACATTATTTTGCATTTAAGCAGTATTTGCATATAAGCAGTTTGCATATAACCGGTATGCACTGTATCTGATATCTACATGATATATTCGTTATTTTCTATTTAAGCTAATTATCGTAGGGTATCTCGAAGTCGAGTACCAGCAGTTTGATTCTTCGAGTTTTCTACAAATGCGAACAAAGGTAATTTTGGTCTGTTATTATTTCTAAATGGGGTATATGAGACTTCTTAAGGTATATATGTTAAATATATAATAAAAATATATTATATAATATGTAATAAATATTTAATAAAATATATAATATATATTAAATTATTTTAATGAGTCATAAAGTAATTAATACCCCATTGCTCGGTTTGGCATACTTAGGGAATATATAATTTATTTTTTAATAAATTGAAAAATTTTATCGATCTTTTTTATGATATTATTTAAATAATTATTTGTGTGAAATTTAATAAAATAAATAAATAAATAAAAAATAAAATATTATATTTATATTTGGGAGATATTTTGAGATATCTTAAATAATTAATTTATAATTAATAATTAATAAAAGTCACGTCTAATCTAATTCATTTTAAGATCTTCCTTTAAACCGATGAGACTTTATATAAAAAAAATATATAATAAAAATAATAATAATTTTAAAATTGAAAAAATATATCCATATTATTAAATATTGAAATAAAATGAACTGTATAAATATTAATAAATCTAGCAACGAGTTACACGCCACTTCAAGGACTTAAAATATATCCTGATCTGGAGAATTGCAGTTGACATGGGAAAGTGGCAAACATTCCCTTAAATTCCGCTGGATGAAGTAGTTGCAGGGGATCACAGGATGTAGGATATCCCGTAGTCTAGGATACCATTCCGCTGCATTCCAGCGTGTACTTATCGCACGCTCTGTACTTGCCTTTTACACTCGCGTCGCTGCGGGTGTCCTGGAAAAATTGCCCGGCAAAGTCGCGCAGCGGTGCGCAGGTTTTGTGGTTAATGCGATAATTTAATTGTAATGCGGGTCTGGCGTCTCGGGTGCCAATAATTTAGCTTGCAATCAGCGCAACATTTACTGGGTTAAGCATATAAGTCAGCAGCGTGTGGAGTCAAAGGGGGCGGTGCTTGGTAGCCATGGGTGGGTGGGGTGGTGGGGAGAGTTGTGGATATGCAGGGACAGACTCATGTGGCAGTTGGCTGGCCAAGAAGTGAATGAACCCAAAGAAGCCGCAGAGGATGCAGAATGAAAACTGGCAAATAAATTCAATGACTTGTGTTGCTCCTTTTGCTTATCCTGCCGCTCCTGCTGTTCGTTCAGCCCCTGCTCCGGCTTCTGTTCCTTGCAAAGACGCCAGCAGCAGTTTGGCATTTTTGCACGTAAGCGATGGGTGGGGAAAAGGCAGCAAGTGCGTAGCCAAGTTATTGGCTCCTGGCCAAAACAGAGAGCCAGAAAACGAAAGAGCTTATAAAGAAGGCATAAAGTTAAGGACGAAGGACAAAGGACAAAGGACAAAGGACAAAGGACGAGGGAAATAGCAAAGCAGTGAAAGAGTGAACAACACTTTTGGCCTAGGAACAGTTGCCGTGCCAACGTCAAACATATTATATCTATAAAGAAGCTATTTAGGTATCTCCGGCTCAGTCCCTGGCCAGGAATAGAATGGAAGAGTCAACGGCTCTGGGATTTGGCGAGGAGCAGCAAGCGGCGCTCCGGCGGCTTTTGCTGGCAGTCACCTTTAAGGACATAAGCGATAAGCTGGTGCTGCTGCAGCGCTCGCAGCGCTTGCAGATGAAGAGGCCGTTGCCATGTCTGCCCGCCTCGCTGCGCCGACTGCGCAGCTCATCCATTGGCCAGAAGGCCAAATCCGAGCGAGTCCTTTTGACGGGTAAAAAGCTGCCGCGACTGCAGTCGCTGCTCGGCGAGACCGAGTTAGATGCTGAAAAGCTGGATGAAAGTATACTGAATGCTCTCAAATTCGAGCGGGACATGGACGCACTGCGAGGATTCTTCCAGGTTGCAGCTCAGCAGCTTCACATGGCTAAGGAGCAGGTGGCGGGGGAAAGCCCGAGCCCGAGCCGACTTAGCCAGGCGATTGCTGCGCTGAGCGGCAACAACAGCGAGGAGTCGGCAGCAGTCAAGGAGCTGCAACAGTCCAAGGATGAGCTGCAGCAATTGCAGGCACAACTGGAGCAGCTTAAGGTCGACAGTGTGAGCAAGCTCAAGGATCTCGATGAGCGCACGGCCGATGCCAAGTACAATTTGAGGTGCGTCTCCCGGGTCAATGACTTGGAGTACGATCTGGTGGAGCGCTGGGAGGCAGCGCGTGTGACTCAGTCGCAGATCTGGGGCGAGAATGCGGAACGCGCCTACTTGCGGGACATCCTGGACTACAAGCAGCGGCTGGCGCGCGAGGAGCGCATTAGCCAGGAGCTGAGCGCGTTTCGCGCTCGCGAGATGGAGGATCTGGAGCAGCGCATCAAGGACTGGCAACAACGTTACGTGCAGGAGATGCGACGTGTGGACCGTGAGGCCGAAGCCTGGGAGCTGCGCATCCTGGAGCAGACCAAATCCCTGACCCGTCACCGCGAGGAGAACGTCCATCATGTGGCATTCGTCGGCGAGTATCTGGCCAAAAAGGAGGAAGAGCAGCGCCTGCACGATCTCCAAGTGCATCGCATGGAGTGCGCCATCCGGCTGCAGGCCTGGTGGCGGGGCACAATGGTGCGCCGTGGCCTCGGTCCCTTCAAGAAGAAGGCCAAGCGGGGCAAGCGCGCCAAGGCCAAGAATTAGTTGCCACTGAAACCCAATGCAGCACTGCCAGCCACAATTTAAGCGTCTTTGTGCCCCGCGGAAAGTGGAAATCGACTCGTGACTTAAAGCCAATTAAAAAGTTGGCACATTGCAGTTAACACGTCAGTGGTCAGCGGCTTACGTCAGCCTTAATGACATGCCGCCATTGTCAACAGCCTTGGCCATTGTTTACCCTCCGCTAATGGGCCACCGGCTCATCGGCATCAGAGTGGCCCTGGCTCTGGCTGGGGTCCTGGCTTTGACTCTGGCTCTGTCTCTGGCTCTTGCTCTGGCTTTGGTCCTGACTCTGGTCCTGGCAGCAACGCTTTCTGGCACAGCTGAAATTGAAGTTGTTGTTAAAGTTCTTCTTTATTTATTCCTCCTTTTTTATATATATATATATATATATATATATATATGTATTGTTTTGTCGGGTGGAGTCCTCCAAGTGGTTTCCACAGGCAACAATGGACTTTCGGGCTATCAGAAGTCCAGGCGTCCAGGCGTCCAAGCGGTCAGCTTGTTGCCTTTGCTGTTGTCATTGTTGCCGCTGTTGCCGTTGCTTCTGTCATTGTTGTTGTTGCTGCTGTTGCTGTTGTTGCCATTGTTGCCGTTGTTGTCGGCGCTGTTGGTGCATGGCGATAAACTGCGACAATTTGCCTGCTGAATGAGTGCAACTTTCTTTCTGTCATCCCGGGAAAGCAAAAGTTGTTCATGCGTGCGTCTGCCTGGCTGTGTGTGTGTGTGTGTGCGTGTGCCTGTGCCTGTGCGCCGCGTTTGTGTGTATTGTAATTTAAAATATAATTAATGGTCGTTGCCTTAATTTATTGAATTTGCATGGGCGCCGAGAACATTGTCATTTCTTGTTTGTCTCTCTGTGTGTGAGTCCCTCCTTCTCCCTATCTCTTAGTTATTGTTTGGCTTAATGCTCACTTTTGTTATACCCTGTAGCCATAGAAATGTGCTTAGGGGGTGTTCTCAGCACACAATAAGTATGTCAGAGTTTCAGAGAAAATGTCAGCAATCAATTTCTACGATTTTTAGCAGCAATTTTAATAATAATTATGTATTAAATTTAAGCTATAAAAATTAATAAATTTGTTACAGTTTTTATTTATTATTTTATTACAAATAATAGTAAATTAAATATAAATATAGTTTTTTTATGATATGTAGTTATTTTCAATTGATTTTCCTTATTTTAAATTGAACTGCAGCTTAACAGATCTCGAGTGGCGGCTTTACAGTGGCCAAGCTTCTGATTAACAGTGGTCAAGCTTCTGATTAACAGTGGCCCAGTATCTGATTAACAGTGGTCAAGCTTCTGATTAACAGACCCCCGTATCTAATTAAAAGACTCCCAGTATCTACTTAGCAGAGGCCTATTGGTTGCTTAGCAGAGTCCAAGCGGTCATTTAACGAACTAATTGCTATAATTGGTGAAAGAGTGAAAGAGACAACTATAAAAACGCGCGTCGTAGCTGGCGAATGATTGCTATGAATTTCAAGCGAATTAACAGACTGCAGATTTATTTTATTTTTAATAAATTTGAAATGAAATATTTAAATTATTGTTGATCGTATTTATTCATAATGGCCAGCAATAGCTGCAGGGTATTTTATAGCTGCGAGCTGTGGAATCCTCCGGCCGCGTATTTTCTTTGCACTCCGGCACTCAGAACAACAATAACAGCCCAATAATGACTGCCGCAAGTCCATTCTGTTGTGTGGGCTTTTGTTTATTTGCTGGCGAATGAATAAATGGTGGATGGCGTAAAAAGAATGCCCAAGAGACGGCAAACAAATAATCGAGTGCTCACTATTTTAATACCCTCTACAGTGGAGTCCTGGACAAAGACAAAGTATTCGGCACTCAGTTGTTGGGAGTCTCTACATGGCCTTTTTTTGTTGCTCCCCCAAATTGATGTAAGTCTGCAGATTGTAATAAAGGGGCTTGGGATGGGGGATGGTGGGCGTGTGTGACTATTTAACGAATGCAACATTAAGGAGCTTAAATTAACCAGTGGCGGTCGCATTCTTAAGCCTTAAAATATTTAAGCTCGTCTGAAGCAGAGGTATCCTTAGGTCAACCATAATCGATGGTTGTTTATGTTTGAAAGGATCCATTCATGTAGTTTAATCACATGTTGTCCTGCCTGTTGTCAGTGCACTCGTTTGGTTAGTTATACCCTGTAATTAAGATTTCGTTTATAGTTAGTTAGGTAGTTAAATAAAAGGTGCCTCGTTTGTATACGGAAACTAGTTAAATCCTTGCACAGCTCTACCTGCAGGAGGAAGGGGGGGCAGAGGGACGCGTTCATGTGCGGTTCGTTAAAGCAAACTGTTAACGAACGTTCGAGGTTCGAGATGCGAGGTACGAGGGAATCCTTTAAAAATGAACGGGCGCAACGTATCCTTCCCCAGAGAGGCGAGTGGCCACCAAGAAGGGCTCCCTAAAAATTTACATACAAATTAGGGTTAATGAGCAGTGAAATTGTTATTTAACTTCAGTTGCCGTTAAGCGCCTTAAAGTGCGCTACACTTGAGGAGGAACACGGCTTAAGCAGCCTCACAGTTTGCGACACGTTTTCCAAATTTTCAAAATTTCGTAGTTTATTTCACAGAGCCTTTAAGTGCCAAGGATTTGAGATTTGAGATTCGAGAATTGAGGAAGAAGGACTCTGAGCTTAACTTGCCAAATATTCGCACGCATAAATTAATTGAATGTCGCGCATACGCCGCGTGCTCACAAATTAATTTCCTTCCGTTTCTTTTCTCTTATTTCTTTGCGTTCTTTTCTTTTTGCACTGCCGATGCTTTTTTCTTCACTTTTATTTAAAATTTAATCAAACACTTTAATTTGATTAACAGCGCACGTCCTTCAATATAAATTTATGGCCGCACGACGCATAATCAGAGTCCAGTCCGTTCACTGGACCAGCCGTAAAAAAGGGTTAGCTGCCTCGACACCTACCATCCCATCGTATGCTCCCACCACCCACCTCCTTCCTTCTTCCTCCTTCATCCCCCTTCCCTCATTCCCCTTCAGCCATGCCACTTCAATCCTGCCTGCTCCTGCAGCCGGACCATCGCCGCTTTCAACACTCCAGCGCCATCGTTTGATATGCGTGCGTGACGCTCCTCGCCCAGGAGAATTGAAGAAACGGAGAAACGGAGAAATGGAAAAACGGAGAAGTGGAAAAATTGAGAAGTGGAGAAATGGCGTCGATGTTTTAACGTCTAATAGCAACACGTACGTCTGATAAAATATTTTATTGGCATGTGTGGCTGCCGTCCTATCGGTCAGTTTATTTTATAGATTCACCCCTCAACCTTTCTGCGTATCCTTTAACCCTCACTCCTCACCTCCTACCTCTTTTACCCACCCCACTCCTTTCAACAGCTTTTTTACGCCTCCTCCATGCAATATGATAGCTTGTGAATAATATTCGCCATACTTCAAATATTAAACGGCATCATTTATCAAAAAAAAAAAAAAAAAGCATCGAGTGTCACACTTTAATTAAAAATCTTTTTTTTTTTAAATGGAAATAATTTCTTATTTATTTTCATTGCATATTAAGTGTCTTCAACAGGCGTAATTATGATTTTATTTTTTTCACTTATAAAATGAGTTCATTTTTTTTCTCTTATTTATGCTAATAATAAAATTAATAATTGAATAGGAAAAAGTTTTCTGATTTTTATCAATTATATTTTTCATCTCTTTTAATTTGAGTTTTTATTAGGAAATAAATAAGTATAAAAAATGTTAAGTTATTGTTTTTATTTTTTAAATGATAATTAAGGAAAAAGGCAAATAATTTTTTTTCTTAGGCTTCACTTTCGATTCCGAATTATGTTAGGAACTTGAAATTATATCTACCATGAGCTTAAATAAAATTTATTATATATAATTAATATAATATAAGTTATTTAAAAATTAGTATAAATATTCTTATCGATGAGGTCTTCTGCCTATGCAAATAAAAGCTTACATCGAGGTCTTGAGTAAGGCCCCTCGTTGAGTTCACAGTAAACTATGGGATATGTTAACCCGTCTGCAGCTTACATAAGCAGTTGGTGTTAATTATAAAAAAATAAAAAATAAAAAAAAATAAATTTATAAGAAAAATAAAAAAATATAGAACAATGCAGGATTTTACATATGTAAATAATATAAAGGAAATACTATGATAACTTTTTCCAATCAATTCATGCTACTTTACTTAATCTGTATTTAAGTACAAAAAAAATCAAATTTTAATTTTTAAAACAAAATTTTAAATTTAAAACATTTAATTAAACATCTACGTAATGCACTAAAAAATGAAATCACAGTTTATCTGATTTTAAAACCTTGTTCAAAAAGTTTTTAAAAAAAACCCTGAAAGGATAACAAAAACATATATGAACAACTTTTATTTAATGAACAAGCTATTAATGTAAGTCGTAAAGCTTTTAAGTCCAAATTAACATTTATAATTAATTATTTAATTTTAATGTTTATTTATTGCATACAACTTAAATTAGTTTTTTTCTGAAGCTGCGTTGTTTTTTAGTTCTTAATGAAAGTCAAAGTGCGGTGAAGAGAGCTCAACCTGTAATCTAGGCATTATTGACTTATCTGCTTTTTCGCTAGAGGGCGCTAGCAGACACGACAGTTGGAATGAGAAGCGGATGCAACTTATTTCTATGAATGTATTTATTATTTATTTGCTATACTAAGAGTTGCTTTCATTATAAATAATTTAATATTATTATTAATTTATTACTGAAAACTTAAATCTAATTTTTTTCTCTTAAGCTGCTTTGTTATTTAAGTGTTAGGGAAAGTCAAAGTGTGGTGAATGAGATCAATCAGTAATCTAGGCATTATTTATTTATCTGCTATCCGTTAGAGGGCGCTCATAAACGACGCAGTTTAAATGCTAAGCGGAAGCAACTTTTTTTTTATGAATGAATAGCGTTTTGTATTTAGAGAGTTGTGTAAGTTTAATGTACTAAATGTTGCCTTTAAAGTACTGAATTTATTTAAATACAATTTAAATAATTTATTTTATTTATAAAAAAAAAAAAAAGTTCATAAAACTTAATTAAATGACTAGCCACAGGCTCTTAGGTAAATTGTAAATTGAGATTTATGTGAGCTAAGGAGGCAATCTAGAAATCAAGCTATAATAAATAATATATCATAAAAATAATTTAACATAAATAAAAATCAGTAAATTTCATATTTTTAATTTACGTATTTTCATCCATGAATTAAAATATTTTGTGTGAAGAAGGACATTTCTTTAAAAGCAATCTTCGTTTTGGAAGATGAAAAACCTATTTTTTTTTTTTAATTAAAAGTAAAAAAAGGTTCTGTTTATGCGATGAAGTCGTATTACCTTTAACTCCCATTGACGCTTCATCGAAATGCGTAATTTATGGAATTAGTGGACGCAAGGACTAAAGGACTGCTTGTGTGTGTGTGTGCGCATAAATCATTTTAATAAACAACTTTAAGTGAGGAGCTAAACAAATGCCGGAGGCGTTTTTATTTGCCTACGTGTCCTGTAGATTGGGTCATGCCCAGAGGGGGTGAGTGGGGGGTGTGTGTGGGGGGTTGGGAGGTGTGCCGACTACTCGTATCTCGTCATGCAAATCTCAAATAAATCTTTCATTTCTGGTTCACGGAAATCACGGCGGGTGGTCAGCACTTTTTGGCCCGTAGTCGTTATAAATAAATGGCAAATGGCAAATGGCAAATGCCAAATGCCAAAAATTTCAAAATTCCAAATTCTGACAGCCACCATTTTTGATGCTGTACGTTGAGTCCTGAATCCCGAATCCTGAGTCCTGAAACGTGAATGCTAAATTTTGAATGTTGAATGTTGAATGTTGATGTTAGCTTTGCCTGTGGACGTCTATAGCTGTGGGCTGTGCTTCCTGTCCGCGCATTCCCTCTGCCCTCCCCGCCCCACCCCCCCTCGATGTCCTGCGGCTGATGTTTGTGCTCCATTGTTGTGCACCACAGAGCATGTTTTGCCTTTTGCTGGCATAATTCAGCAATTAGTTGCCGCCATGCGAGGCGCAACATTGATGCGTATTAGCCGGGACCTCTGTTCAATGAACCTGTCGCAAGGACTTTCCAAAATCAAAGCGCGACCCAGAAATTCAATTTACTGTAGAAGAAAAATAACAAACTCCTAAAGTAGAGTGAAAACTTTTTGCGAACGGCAATTTCTTTGGCATTTCATTTGCTTATATCACGTTGTTGTTGTTGTTGCCCTTCGATGTTTGTTTGTATTTATTGCTGGTTGTTGTTGTTGCTGTTGTTGCTCCCTGAGCGCCGTTTGGAATTTTAAATATGGCGTCTGTTTTGTTTGAAAACGGAAACGAGTGTCTGTCAGTTTATTTGTTTATTTGTTTGTTCGTTTGCTCGTTTGTTGTTGACGTTCTTAGTGCCGCCGCCGTCGTCGTCGTCGTCGTCGTTGCCATCGCCATCGTCGTTGCTGTCGACGACCCAAAATGAAGTCAAGCAACTTTTGTGCCGCTCCTTTTGGCAAAGGAAATGCCATCTAATGTGTTAGTTTGGCGCATCTGTGTTTGTCTCCTGCTTTCACTATGCGCATGTGTGTGTGTGTGTGTGTGTATTTGTGTCGCTTGTAATTGTCGTTGCCAGTGGCGTCGTCATCCGAATCACAAAGGGTTTCAAATCAATAAATTTCCTACCAAACCTTTCAACGGTTTCTTGGAACGAAGCTTAAACTTCCTGGCAAAAAGTTTGACTTCTGCCCAGAAAATCGATAGTTACCACTGTAAACTAATAATTTATCGATAATCTGTTTAATTTCGATAACTTTATTAACTGCTTAATAAACTACTTTTTATTTCACGTATCTCCCTTATGTGTTTCAATGTCAAAATGTTTTCATAACTTCAAATTTATTATCATTTAATAATTTATTTATTTATTGGAAAAGTCAACTTTAATTTAGGTAAGAGATTATTAATTTTATATTTTTTTTTGTATATAAGTAAATAGATAAGAGAAGAGAATCCAAAACTTATATAAAATTAAATATTATATTATATATTTTATAATTTTATTATATTATTTTTATATTATATTATTATATTGTTGAATTATTATATTATTATATTAATATTATTTTATTATAAAATTATATTATTATTTATTATTGTATTATTATTTTATAACATTATAATATTATTAAAATATTTTTTTTACCTTAAAATTAAGTCCCTAAAATATAAAATATAAATCTAAGCATTAAAATGCAAAAGAGAAAAAGGTACAACATTTTATACTTGGGAGAATCTTCAGTTTATTCAGTATAGTTTGTCCTTTATTAACAATACATACTGTACTCAAAGATCTAACCTTGAATAAGAATAGTTTATATAACTTCAAAGCAAATAAAAACTTATTACAAATATTTTTTAATTATAGTTGACTTAGATTTGATTAGAAACTCAAATTACATATTCATGTTATCGATAAATTATCAATTATCGATATTAAAAGTCATCAAGAGAATTCAATTAAGCTAACATTTTTTGTGTTTACTCACAAAAATTTAATTTATTGAGTACATATTCAAATATCCGAATCAATATAAGCTTATATGTAGTTTCTGTCGAGTTGACTATCGATAAACTTATTAAAAAAAGATTATTATCAATTTTAATTATAATTATAATATTTCTTCTCAGTTATGCTTATATTTAGTGAGTGGATCGATGGCAGTGGTGATCCTAGTCAAGATTTATATAACCTTTAAGTTGATTTAATGTTAATTAAAATAATTTATATATATCGATAATTATTCTATGGCTACCTAATAACAGTTTTGTATACATACAAATTTATAATCTTTAAAAAACTGTTACATAATAAAATATTAAGGAATATTAAAATAAACATTTCAAAAAGATATCGAAAGTTGCATTTTTATTGCTTGCATCGATAGTTATCGATAGACCAAACATAGTTTGTTAGTTTTGTTATTTTGCTAGCTTGTTTGAGAACATATCGATATCTATCGATATTCGATTTTTTAGAAACTAGTACTAAGTGTAATTTGATGGCACCTTTAGCCCGACCTTCGTCGCTCTCAATAGCTACAGCTGATGGCATGTCCTGTAGCAGGATTTCGCTGTCGACGGCTCTGTGCTTGGCCAGGAGTTGCCTGTTTATGGAACCAGCTCACATAAACACTAACGGCGGCACAAGGGTTTTGGTAGTGTGTGCGTCCGTGTGCACTAATAAAGTTGGCTTTGCATTTTTAATAGTCTACTTTTCGGCGCATTAATTTTGATGTCGCTACTTTTGCTTGGCCAAAGACCGAACGACCCATTGAATGGTTAATGTGTTTGTGTGTGTGTGTGAGTGCGCGCGGGTGTATGTGTGTGTGTGTGTTTACTGATGTTGTGTACAGTAACGCGTCGGCACCTTGCATAACATTTGCTACTCATTATACAGAGCAGCAGATAAACAAATATTTGCCATTTGTTTTCACTGATGGCACGAAATTTATGCTATGCATTTCCCGGATGCAATTGATAGCCACGGGGACACTTGAACATTTTCGCGGGAAATGGATGACGATGTGACGGGATGAGGCCTATATTCAATTTTGTGAGCACAGTCCAAAGAGTGCGCGACGCACAATTAAGCAAGTTATATCTAGATGCACGTATCTGCATATAAAATATTTGGATACTGTGTATAAAACATCGGGATATATACATATATATATACACTCTATATACTATCTATGTATGCTAATTTTTTTTATTTTGATATTTATAATGAAGCTATGGCTGGCAGCAGCTGCAGCAGATAAACGTGCCAATAAATTAATGTGCTTTGCATTACATTATTTGCTGTCTGTCATGCCGAAATCGGGCATGTATATGTATATAAATATCCTGAATTGCCTACCCAGTGATGCGCACTCTACACCCTCCAACTTTGAGCAGCTCCTTCCGCCAAGCTTAGCATTACACACAATTTTAATTAAACACAATGCGCTGCAGGCAATGCGCATATGTAAATGTGAGTGGCCAGCAGAGTTTGGAGTGTGGTAAAGGGGAGTCATCTGTCAAATACTCTGTAATTGGAATCTTTCAGTAGAAATCAATTATGCTACCAAACTTCATCAGTCAGTACCCTAAAAAACTGAATGCTCTTAATGCAGTCTTTCAATAGCGCCACCTATTGGCTAGTGGAAGACGGCGTTAAGTGACTGTCAGAATCTTTTTAGTTTCAGAGTTCTGTTTTATTATTTATTTTATAGTTTTTAAAGTTATTTTATGGTATTTAATGATTAGAAATTATTCATGGTAATATATATGATTTTTATTTTTTTAAATAATTGATGAAGTTGGGGAATAAAAAGGAGTAATCGGTTCTGATAATCTTAAGCTTTTTATCCATCGATCTGACAGCTGCAGGTGGAACGTAAAAATTTCGACTGATAGATGGCGCCACATCTTGGATCACTTAAGGCAAAATCGAGTTTTACAGCAAGAAGTCCACTGACAAGGAAGTTTGTATTCTTCTAAGTATTCTGCAATTTAAATAAATAAAAAAATAATTAAAAATAAAGTCAAATTAATCTAAACGTCAGAGAAATGTAATTTTCTGTTTTATATAAATATTTACAGCTGATATACCTTCCTGAGGCACTGCCTACACGCGGCAGGGTATAATAATGGAAAAGTATTTAGTGTACAGTGTAATACAATATGCGGAATCGCGGGCAAAAAATGCAATTACATGATCGTAACATTAAATGGAAAGCAATCTCTCAGCAGTCGCTTGGAGCTTGGAAATCGCGGGGCTTTAAATGATTTGCAATGGCAATCGAGTTGCTTAAATACCCAATTTCAGCTCAAATATGTTTAACAAATTTGTGGAACAATCCGAACAACAGCAGCAACAGCAACAACGACAACAACAACAACAACAACAGAGATGAAAAAATGAAAGGAAATATAAGAGAAAAAAAATAATAAAAATTTTTAGCATTCAACGGCAAAATGCGGAGTTAAAAAACTGCAAAAAATTGAGAGCTCCTTCTGGTGGCTGCTGGTGCAGTGACAGATGGGTGGACATTTTGTCAGGGAGAGTTTCGTATAAAGTGAAAAACTGTTGAGCAAGAAAAGAAAAAAAAAACACACAATAAATAAAAAGTAGCCAAAAAAAAAAACCAAATAAATAAAAAAAAATAAAGAAAGCAACTCAAAAAAAGAAAAAACCAACAAACGCAAAACAAAAACAAAAACAAAAGCAAAAATACAAATAACAAAATGCTTGACGCCATACACAAACAATTTGCAATTCAACAGCTGAAGGGATCAGCAGTGACAAACGCATTTGCAGTATTGCCCCATTGGCTGGGGGTAGGCCCTCGTAGCAGGGTAACGAGTAAAGCGCAGCTGGCTGATGGGGACCGTAGAGGAACGCAGGGGAGGGGGGTGTGTATGCGGTAGTTGGACAATACTCTTACCACCCATAAAACATCAGCTATACTCGTGTAACTGTTCTATGGAATCAGCAGACATTTGTACACATGTACGCTCCATTTTGTAATACCCTTTTGGGAGGACAAGTCCCATGCGCCAGTGACTCATTTTAAATATAATTATTTTTAATATAAATATTTATTTAATTAAATATATTTAATATTTTTAAATTTAAACGTTTTATGTGTGATGTCATAACTGGATAGAATAATTTCTTTATATAGACTATTCCAGTTTTCTCGAAGCATCATTGGAAATATGGGAAGGGAGTGACGGCTGTAGACTTGGGTGTATGCGGGCATAATGAGAGAGAAAGAGATGGAGGGAGTGCGACTTGAAGCCTTGAAGGTAAAGCTGAGCTAAAAGAATTTTAATATAATTTCTTCATATTTATATTTATTATATTTATCTATTATATTTATAATTATTATTTTATTTATAATTATTATTATATTTATAATTATTATCGTTATATATTTATTTATTTATTTATTACAACTATAATTTTAATATATTATATTATTTTTAAGTTAAAAGATATTTATTTTCCCTCAATTTTATATTCTCTCTCTGTCTCTCTTTTCCATTTTAAAAATTTTTAAAAGAAAAAGTTCAATTTTAATTTCCTTATTTTATTTTATTTTATTATATTTTATTTTAATATTATGTTTAATAAAATGTATTAATTAATATATATTTTTATAGATATCTCTTCAAATATAAATAATAAAATCGATGGTCTTCTTCTTCATACAATAAATTAAAAAAAAAAATGATTTTATAGATATTTTATTTTTTTTTATTTTGTTTATTTTATTTTATTTTATTTTTTATTTTTTTTATATATTTACTCACAATTGATTAAATTAATGATTAAATAATTATCAATCGAATTCATTTATATTTTCAGGAGCTTCAAGTAGCAATGATAAAAAGCTTATAAAATTTAATGCGATGGAAAGTAAAAATTCAAAACTTAATAAATAAATATTATTAAATAAAAATTAATATAATTTTCTAGGCGAGCCCCGAACTGGTATAAGGGTATTCATCTGTCTGTGTGGCGAGTTCATAAATTAATTCCCTGAAGCTTTTTGCTCGCTTTGTCATTTGCATTGCGCAGTTGCAAATGCATTTGGCTTTTTTTTGTGTGTCGACACGCAAAATTTGCTGTTGGTGAAGTTTTTGCTGCTTTTGTTGTCGACGCGCGTCTTGTTGAAATTAATGAATTTGTTAGCATACACTGATATCTACATGTGTATGAGTATGCATGTGTGTGTGTGTGTGTGTGTGTGTGAGTATGCAGTGTACGTAATGCCTTTTGAAGCGTTCTTAATATGATGCAGGCAGGACGATAAAATAAATGAATTTTGAATGCTTGGAGAGTCTTTCCATAAATCGCAATTTTTTGTGCCAGGACATGTGAGTCGAAAGGACAACCGATGGCTGTTAAGCAGTTAAGAATATGAACTCAATGCGAATGGGATTTAAATAAAGTGCGGCAACGAATCGAGTCCTTCATAAAGTTGATCCTTCGCCAGTTAATTGATTGTAACTCAAGAAATTAGTTCTCTAGTAATTGCCTTTGGTCGCAGCGATTGATATTCTTTCGTCCTTAAGGACCAATTTGTGGCATGTATGCCAAATACCTGAACGATGCGTGTGGGCGGGCAAGTAATTAATTGGTTATTAATTAATATTGTTGCACAAGCGGTGGCCAATTATGGCCAATCAGAAGCCTGTGGCGGGGCTAAGTGTGTGTGGAGTGTGTGTGTGGAGTGTGTGCTGTGTGTGGAGTGTGTATGTGTGTGTGTGTTGGCCACAAACACGGCCAAATTGAAAGCCATTTAACATTTCATTAATAATTTCGAGCGTCTCGCCTTTTGGGGCATGGAACGTGGCTAAAATGTCTAACAACTGAAAGCACTTAATGAAAGTATTTTGCCAGTGTTGGAAAATTGAAAGAGAAATGCATTTTAATGCTACATTTTCAACTTAAGTGCGGCACACACACACACACACACGCCAGCCGGTGGACCGGCCACACATCCGCACATCCGCCTGCCAGCGGAAACAACAATGGAGCATAAGGATTGTTGGGGCATCCAAAGCCGCTCGGAGCTCTGAAGCTCTGAAGCTCGGAACGTTGCAGGCACGTAAAGATCGTTGCCATTGATTTATGCGCCGCATGCCGCGTGCCACTGGCAGCAGCGTGAGGCGTGCAACAAGCCAAGGCAACGGGCAATAACTGCGCTCCTGTGGCAGCTTCCACTTTCAGCTCCAGTTGCAAGCGTCGACCCTGTCAAGTGCGGGTCAGCTGTTAAATAAGTGTGTCACCTCCTTCCCTCCTCTCCCACCCCTTCGGAATCCCAGTGACTGTCACTTCTCCGCTTGCCACCAGCTCTGCTGTGTCCGACAGCACTCTGGTCCTTTTCACTTAACTGCCGGCCAGAGCGTTGCAGCCAAATGAAGCATGCGGCAAAGTATGCAGCGATTTTTGTAGAACGTGCCCCATCCGCTGCAGCTCTGCCGTCATTTCATGCTGCAAAATTTGATTAAGTTCCACGCCGGCGATAAGTTCATTGGGCGCTCAGAACGCTTTGCCTCACGCCGTCCATTTTACATAATTTGACATGCTCGTGATGTGAACGTGAACATCGCCGCGAACGCGAACGCGAACGCGAATGTGAATGTGAATGTGAATGTGAATGTGAACGTGAAGATGAACTGTGAACTGGAAACTGTGAGTTCCGAGCTGTAAACTGTGAGTTGTAAGCTGCAAAGTGTGATAGGTGAACGGTGGAAGGGGAGCGAGGCGAATGGCAGATACGAGCGTAGCAATTAACTTATACATCCACAATAACACGCACTAGCCTGCAGTCACACACGCACACACACTCACACGCACACTCACACACACACACACACACACACAGCTGTTGCGGCCTAACGCAATTACAACTGCAGACCAAAAATTGCGCTTGTCACCAACATCGGTATTCGATTTTTGTCACGCATGACATGCGAGCTGGGCGCGGTATTGCGGTGGGCGTGGTCATATAGACATACCACGCTTACCATACTTGCCATGCTTGACACGCCCACCCGCATACTGATACAAACGACACAAATCGAACGACGACGAAGAGGACGACGATGACGATGGTCGATGGTCGATGGTCGATGGTCGATGGTCGATGGTGGATGCCGGCCCAAACGTTCGGTTTGCGGCTTGGCCATCATCAGAAAATACGTAACTCGAAATCCATGTAATTACTCATGCGATGCGATGGTCATTGGCATCAATCCGATTTGCGATTGTCTCCATAAATTGGTTATATAATGCACTTGTCACTTATCGATAACTGTTATGCATGATATGCGCGATGGATAATTTTATAGTTTAAGCTTAAATCCAACTAATTTCATTAGAAAAAAATGTTTTTCCATTAAAACGAACTTCTCAATTATTTCCAGATTTACATGTTCAATGTAAATGACATTATTAAAAAGTTGAAACAATAAATGAAAAAATGTATTTTAAAAAAGTTCTTGTCATTGTTAATTATTGATTTTAAAAAGAAAATCTTTAAATCAATTTACTAACAGTTGCCGCAAATAAATGATAGCCTACAAATTTATTTGTATTTTTTATTACATCATTTATTTTTACAATTGAATGGCCTTCAACGTCCATTGCAGTTTACAGTTATAAACGTAATGAAGCCAAAAAGCTGTTTCATTCAAACCCCAATACTATGGCATCTATAACTGTAAACTCGTAGCATAGAACAGGCAATTACTTACTTCTATCTGTGCACTGAAAGAAAAACAAGTGCGAATTTTTGCTAGTGTCAAAACATAAAGAGAAATAACTTAGTATCTGTTATCTTTACCAAAGCTGCACAAAGTAATACAAGCTTAAATTTTTTCTCAGTATAGTTTCGCAGACAGAACAACAACAAAATCTCATTTGAGATTACTGTCCCAGCAACAATGCATGTGCAATTGTTGTTGGTGCCCTCGAAAAATGCAGAGAATAGAGATAAGAAAGGAAATATGCAAAATTGTTATTGTCTTTTGCATTCATCGATGCAATGGGAAAATGCTGATGAGCAGAGCTTGTCTTTGTTTAAAATTATTTACAAAAACAAATGAGCGCATGCAGCAGATAAAGGGGGAGGAGAGGAAAGTTGTTTAGCTTAAATAATTCTAGGTATATTGATCTTTCTTGAATTTAAATATACAAAATTGCAAATACGTAGATATGTATAGTAATACATAAAGCTAAATGCACTGCTTTGAACGTGCTCATTGAATCACTTGATAATAAGCTCAAAGCTTCTTTTATTGTTTAGGTATTATTTTGGCACAAAGCGCACTTAACTATGCAGAGTAGAAAATTGTAAGTTATATTTATCTATCATCTAAATTCGTGTTGTTGCTACGAAGTCCTAACAGTCAAAGTAAAAGTGTGGTTTAACAGGCATTAGGGCCAAATATTTTACGATTTTCTTATATTTACTATTTTATTTACTTTCTCTCTTTATTTACTTTCTCTTTACTTTCCATTTTTATTTACTTAAAGCCATTTTTAACTTTGATATTAATCCGCTCTTTACTGCTTCTTAAAAGCTCAAGCTTGAAGAAGACGAAGGCTAAGCCATTAGCGACTGCTCAGTCGACGTCATCTCATGTTGCCTTCGCCATGGCGGCGAGAAGCAGCATTGCCGAGACATGCACTGAGGTCATTCCTCTTTGCCGCTGCCAACTACATAGCTTAGCTTGTAATGCATGCTGTCAAACCGAATTCGACTCTTTTGTCGGCAGCCAAGAATTTACTGTTAGCTTATGCATATGTTGCCTTTTGAGGCGGATCCATGACATTCGCTCGTTGTGTTTACTTTAAGTCAGAGTCGGAAGTCATATGGAAGATGAAGGAGCCAAGCAAACTATATATAACGGTATATATATGTATGTATATACGATTATATTCCCTAAAAATCTGTTTGAAGTGACTTTTGGGAATCTTCTATAGAGTTGACCTGTGTGCGATCCTTAAACAAGGGACCTATTGAGTTGCACCTTTGGATTTTCATCTGCATTGTTGCACCTTAAACGAATTCGTGGCAGCTTCTAAAGCCTGAAGCACGTATTTACCTATGGGGGCAACTATTGTTCTATACAGACTCACTTTGTGAACAAGGGAAACCAAATTGTGGCGAACTTTGGTCACACCTTTTTGAATGCTTTGAACAATGATTTCCATAGAACAATTCCTATCCTGTGGATGCAAGTGTAAACGTAAATGCTTCTATGTCCTTTTCTGTAGATGTGAGTGTTCGTTCCTTCCAAGCATGAAGCATATGGAAACTTTTGCTTTCTGTTATAGAGCACAGTGGGAACTCTGACTTCTGCCGATGCTCTTGTTCCACGTACGTGTCCTGTCTCTTCAATGCAAGCATCGTTCCTTTGAAATGTCCTGTATCGGCTTCCAATGCATCGGCTCCAAATCTATTTAAAAAGTAAGGCATTTAAAACAATCGGAAACAATTGACAGATTTAAAAAATAGTTTAAGGAAAAGCTACCAATTTTTATATATATTAATATTGACTATCGATACTGCGCTCAAAATGTACTCGATTCTCAAAGTAAGGACACCAAAAAACTTAAATTTTAATTGGATGTACTAATGCATAAAATGAAATGTAATAATTAAATATTAAATAATATAAATGAAATAGTATAAATCCAAACAAATAAATAAATAAAATTAAAAAATTAATTAAAAAAAATTAAATATGAAAATAATTTTAAAATAAAAATCAATAAAATATAAAAGTATTTTTAAAATATAAATCAATTAAATATGAAAATAATTTATAAATAAAAATCAATTACATATAAAAATAATTTTAAAATAAAAATATATAAAATATGAAAATAATTTTAAAATAAAAATAATTTTAAAATAAAAATCAATTTAATATGGAAATAATTTTAATATAAAAATCAATTAAACATAAAAATAATTTTAAAATAAAAATCAATTAAATATAAAAATAATTTTAAAATAAAAATCAATAAAATATAAAAATAATTTAAAAATAAAAATCAATTAAATATGAAAATAATTTTAAAATAAAAATCAATTAAATGTTAAAATAATTTTAAAATAAAAATCAATTAAATATAAAAATAATTTTAATATAAAAATCAATTAAGTATAAAAATAATTTTAAAATAAAAATCAATTTCAAAAATTGTGAAAGTTCTTTTTACGAGTAGTCCTTCATCCCTCAGCTCTTAACTCATTACGTATTTATTTATGGTGCATTTAAGTTCATATATTTATTTATTGATATATATATATTATGGATGTATGTATATATATACAAATAAAGAAATTTAAATAAATTTATTCAAACATAATTAATTATTTTGATTTCAGGACATTTTGACCTTAAGCAGACACTTTGTTGCCTTTTTGTCTTTACGACTCCAAAAATCATATCCTCTTTAAATGCAACAACTCATAACAAAGCAATGAGATTAGAAAATTATTTTAATTGTTTAGGAATTACCTGAATAATTAATAAATGTCAGGCAGTTATTAAATTTAAATTGCCTAACAATAAATGTCCTTCGGCTTAAATGAATCAGGACTACATGAATAACTTTGACTTTGGCCATTGGAACAGAGAAAAGCAGTTAAGGCCGATAATATTTAATTAATTAATTTAAAGCTATTATTTATTAATTAATTAAATGTGTAATGAATTTATTGTTAAGCTTTTATGGTTAATAAAAAAGGAATTATTAATTTAGAATTACTGAAAAATATTTAATTTAATATGAAATTAAAAATATTTGTCATCAATAATTTATAGATTATGGGTAAAAAATTTATAAAATATTAAAAATGTAAATGATTAATAAAATAATTAAAATATTTAAAAATTAACTACACATTTTTATTTATACTTTTTTATTTATATGTATATATGTATATATATTTATACATTTATTAAATGAAATATTCAAAATATAAATTATTAATTGTTTGGCTACTGAGCTTTTTCAGTAGCCCTTCTTTATTTAAAAGGAGATTTATTTTTTAGTTTTAATATATTTTATTATTATTATATTTTATTTTTATTATGTTTTATTATTGGGTGCCCGCGCCTCCCTTTTCACCTCCATTGACACACCTTCTGCACCTCAGCCTTCAGCCACGTGGCTGAAGCTACCCTTTTGGCAGCTTCAGCTGATCGGTCTGGCAGAAGAGAGGCAGCCGACGATAGAACCGCCAGAACATGCGGTTTCGGCTGCAGTCTCTATCACTAAGGAGGGAGATGGACAGAAGAGCGAACTTGCAGTCGCCCACAGCGCCCAACTTGGCTGCTTCGACTGCAAGAGTTGGCGCTTATTTACATTATTATCTGATTCCTTATATTAAGAGAGAGTTGAAGGGTATGGCACACAGGGCAGCATAGCCAAATAATTAATAAATTAAAAATGATTGATAAAAAATATTTGAAAATTAATTCAAAATATTTTTTTTTTTTTATATTTTTATATACAGTGGTGGAAGAAATAATAGTAGTGCTTTTCAGTTCAAAATGTTGCTTAAGAAAACTTATAGACAGAAACCATATATGCAAAAATTTTTAATTAAAAATTTTATTATACATATTTGTTTTATAATTCATATTATTTTTTTAAATCGCTTGATTAGTTACCCTCCAAGGACGAAAATATAAGTATATATTAAAAATTTGTATCCAAAAATAATAGTAGTGACCTTTATATATAAATATAAACATATTTATTAAATTAAATATTAAAAATATATATTATTACTAAGAAAATATTTAAAAATGAATTACAACTTATTTTTTTTATTATTGATTTATGCTAAAGCAACCTTTTAATTTGGCCAGAGCAAGGACTTAATAACATATAAGGAAAGCCACGCTTGAAAAAGCTTCTACTAAATATTTCCAACAATTAAAAAATTATTTACACTCTGAATTATTGATATTATATAAAATAAATAATTAATAAATAAAATTAAATTCCATCAATCAAACTCGACTGTCGCTTTAAAGGACAAAACTGCAAAGGAAGGAAAATGCACGCTGGTTGAAAGAAAAGTCGCTTTTCCTGTCTGCAGGGAAACTTAATTTAAGGTATTAAAATACTAAAATTAAGTCAATTAATAAGTAATTAAAGTGTATTAAGAAGTCTGCTGCGGCAGTGACTGAGACTGCGACGGTGACTGCGACTGCGGCTCAGCTTCAGCTTCGGCTTCGGGTTTGACTTTGTGGCGATGTATTTCGCCGACTTCCGGTGGATATTTAATTATTCATATTTGCTGCAGCGGCCTGTTAATGTTATAATGAGAGCAAATAAATGATAAAATATGCATGGCAATGCACAAAAACTGCAGAAAGATGCCACGGCCAGTGGCAAGGATGTGTGTGACGGGGATTGGAGGGGGGACAGGCGGCAGGCGACAGGATAGATGCCAGGGGCAAGCAATTTCCGCAACATTTGCACAGCTGCTTCCGACGTGATTTGCATTAGCCGCACTCCCTTTCACTTTCCCCCACACCCCACCCCACCCCACCTCATGCCACTCCCTCACCGCCCACTCCTTTCTTTATTCTCTGCTGCACATGGCCACGCCCACGCCCAGCCCAGGCGAAGCCGTCGTTTGGCGCTTCGATAAGTTGCCAGTTGCAGTGGCTTTTTTGAGTCTGTACATTTCGTTGGGGGAGGAGGAAAGAGGCGGGGAGGCGGGGCAGCCATCAGCAGGCAGTTTTTGTGCAATCTATCTGCATGTTGCACGTCATGTTTAGCTATGTTGCACTTATGGTTTTATTATATTGCGGCCAACGATTTATGACCGAGCCGTTTATTTGCGAGCTGTGACCAAAACTTGCAACCGGCTGCTGCCACTCGCCACTCACCACTCGCCACTCGCCACTCACCACTCGCTGCAGATTTATGTGCAGCCAAACCAAAACCGCAAGTGGCGACTTAAGACAACGTTCCACAAGCCATAAACTGCCTCAACTAATAGTCAGAGAGAATGCCACTCGAAGTGGCAGGCTTAGATGTGATCCTCCCACCCCACCCCCACTCCACCCCAACCCCACCCCAACCCAACCCCAAAAAATAACAGGAGAGGTCAAATCAACGCATGAGCAAAACAAACGTTGCAAAACTTTGGAAACTTTACGGTCCAGAGGCAGGACAACATATACAATAAATTGCTTTATTGAGCGTGTCATCCGAGGACTCGCAAGGGAAGAGGCGGAGGCACAGACAGCGGCAGGAGAATAAGCAGAGGCACAGGACGAGACAAAGGCGGAGGCAGTGATAAAGCAGCAGCAGCTGGTAGGACTCTGGGATGGCAGGATAAGTGTCACAGTTGGGCGAACGGACACTTTCTGAAGGTTTCTTAGGCGGGCGCCCTCAAAAGTAGGCAACAGAAAATTTCACTCGCCAATTGTTAATGGCTAATTATTGGGTAACTAGCGGCGATTGTTGGCCAACATTGCGGGCATTGCGAGTCGAGACATTTCATTTTACACTTACACTTGGCACAGAATGAGAGCCATAAATTTGGCTTAGCCAACTTTTTGCCTGTCCCTGTGTGTGTGTGTGAGTGTGCGTGTGTGTGACGCCTTGGAATTCTTGGCTTGTCTGCCAAAAAGCAAAAAGTATTTGCAAAGAAGTTGAAAGCGCGATAACAACAATAAGTTGCAACTTGTAACTTGCAGCTTGCAACTTGCTACTTGCTACTTGCAGCTTGCAACTTGCTACTTGCTACTTGCTACTTGCTACTTGCTACTTGCTACTTGCTACTTGCTTCAATGCACAATCTAAGAGTCGATAGTTTTGGAATAGTTTTGGCATTGCTGCCCCTCCCCGCCCCCCTCCCCTCGGCCAAGCCCCTTTGGAACACCTTCCCAGCAAGTAGAGCCTCGCCTTACCCACTGATAAACCGTTCAAACAGTCACCGCCGCTTAGTGTCAGTTGGGAGCGCCGAAAGTGGCGCTTGGCAAAATTTATGCCATTTTAACAAGCAGCCAAACAGACAGAGGGCAAACAACAAAATGGCGAACGTCGAGTTCCGTTACAGTTTCTTGCTACAAATAGGCATAAATTTGCATTTAATGCAGTCGCACAACGATGCCGATTCAAAGGAACAAAACTGAAAATACAGGACGAAAATAAAAAAAAAAACAAAAAAAAAAAAATAAAAAAAATCACAGAAATAAAAGTAGCGTAAATGGGGCAAAAATCGAGGAGTGAAAATTCCAAAAATTATTTTCCTATTTAGTATATAATTTTCTGGCTTTCGTCTAGGAGCAGGACCAGGACCAGGACGAGAACCAGGACTTTGGCCCAGGCTGTCCGCTCGGTCTAGGTGCCATAAAAGCGGCATAAATTTTTAAACTTTTCCTTTGCAATTTGCATTGCAAATGCCCCACACACACACACACACACACACACATATACCTCTAAATAGGTATGCGTGTGTGTGTGTAGTATTTTTCGCGTTTTGCATGCGGTTTTAACAGCGCTTGGGTCAGTCTATTAAAATGCAAGGACCTCCGCTCGTTGCCCGTTAACGTCCGGAAGTCCATTTTGTCTTGTCGCTCACGTCATAAATATGGCCGGGCAAATGGCGTCGCTGTTTATGGCTTAGTGCCTGATGTATCTGTGTGAGTGTATCTATAAGTGTGTGTGTGTGTGTATCTATAAGTGTGTGAGTGTGTGGCTGTGCGATTGTGTGTGTTCTTTTAATGACAATTTGCTGAGGGGCTTGCATTAAATTTGAGCGAATTCCACTTGACACACATACCAGGACTTCGGCTGGACTCGCTGTGCACTTTGACCCGATCCTTTTGGTTTTATTTGAATGGCATAAATTTAAATAATTTTCACTCTCAGCGCTCGCTTTTTACAACTTGATTTCGCTGTGTGGTGTGTGTGTGTGTGTGTGAGAATGTCTGGCAAGCGTTTGAATGCTCCTTCCCATATGTGTGTGAGTGTGAGAGGTAGTGTGTGTGTGTGTGTGTGAGTGTGCTGACAGGGGCGTAGGGACATGCAGGCTATCATTATGTGTCGCCTAAGGACTATCACCCTCCGGTCAAGATCAGATTTTCAGTTGTCATGCATATCGCTTAATGCCAAGGATACATCTCCATATGCACTGGGGTCTGTCATATTTAATGTTTGGTTTCTTATGCAAATTTCTATTTGATTTCTTCCTTTTAACCTTTCCCCCTACCCCTCCCCTTACCCCCCTCCATCGCTCATCCACCGATGTCTCTGCACGGCGCTTTGGTCTGTGGCTGGCAGCGTCATGATGACTGCGATGATGTCTTATTTCTAGCGCCTGGGGATACGCTATAATAAATTTATGAGCTATGTGGGGCTGCCAACTCGTTTGAATGTTGCTTCCCCTCGTCCTTGCGATAATAATTTAAAATAAGGACTTCTTTATTCTATTGGAAAATCAAAGCAAACAACGAAATCTTCAACTTCAACTGCAACGCATGAGACTCCGAAGGTTTCAAATGGCTGTCATATACAATTGTTTCTATGTGTGTGTGAGTATATCACTCTAGGTGTGTGTGTGTGTGTGTGTGTTCGCATGTGGTTTGTCTTACTTTTTGGATATTATTTTCCACATGAACGCTTTAACACGACGAAATTTACTAGCCAAGACGAAGATGAAGTTGCCTCTGCCGCTGCCGCTGCCTCTGTCTCTGCCGCTGCCACTACCTCTGTTTCTGCCTCTGCCTCTGCCCCATCCTCAGCCTCAGCCTTTGCTTTCGCTGCTTGTCACTTAACGTGAAAAACAATTTTTCTCCAGCTACACAAACTTGGCAATAGAGAGTGTCTCTGTGTGAGTATGTGTATAGAGTGTGTGCGTGTGTGTGTGTGTGTGTGTTGGTGTGTACCATAGTGTGTGTGCTGCTATCAAAAAACCAATTTTCGTTGCTAAATTGATGTTTATAGCAATGTACGATGATGACAACGACGAGCACGATGATTTTGCCGTCAATGGCAATGATGAGCTAGTTGTAAACGCCCCTTTCCCGTTACCCCCTCCCTCACCTCACCCTTTCCACAACCCCTGCTCATCACCCCTGCCGCTGATGAAGACAAAGTGCCAATGCGAGAAACTAAACGGCAAGCCGCCTGTCTAGGGCCTGACTTGCTACAATCCTTTTCAACTCAACTCGACTTGAGTTGAGCTATTCCCATACCTTCCCCCACTTACCCCCCCCCCCCCACCACCCTCCCCCCATAGAGTCTCCTACCCTGCGTGAACGCGACTTGACAGCATTTTGATGCTTCCTCTTGTAATTTATGTGACACTTGCAGTGCCATAGATCAGGAGGAGCTGCGGGTCATGACATGACACTTGCTGTGGCCACTCTTCTTCTTCATCATCTTCATCTTCATCTTGTTATTATTGTTGTTGTTGTTGTTATTATTGTTGTTGTTATTATTGTTGTTGTCATTTTGGCGTTTATTAGGTGCTTGCAGCCAGCTTTATGAGTTGTTGATTTGCTCCAGTAAATGCCATCAAAGCGATGAGGATCAATAAGCGCAGACAATGCGTGGGGCGTGATTATGTTGACTAATAATTTAATGAAACGGTAAAAGTGAGTATGTGCGTGTGTGTGTGTGTGTGTGTGTATGTGTCTGCTTTCCCTTTGTTTGACATTCGCACTGCTGACGCCTGCACTTGAGTAGCTCAAATGCAATTGCATATTAATTGAAACTCACTCATACATCAGCGGCACTCGCTTAAGGGTGGAATGCACTCTACCCCCCACCAACCACCCACCCACCCACCACCCATCACCACCCACCCCTAGCATGTTTTACCCCTCGCTGGCTGCTGCATCATACGCCCTGTCGGCCAACGCCACCGTCCCTACCAGCGCCACTGGCACTGCCGCTGCCGCTGCTGCTACTTGCCACTTGCCACTTGCCACTCAGCACTTGCCACTTGCCGCTTTACGAGTATTGTGAGTAAATTAAATCGTTTGGCTGCACGTTCGCATTTAATGAATGCCTTTCAAATGCTTTTCTTCTTCGTCCTTGCAACTCGATGCACTCGAGTCGCTGTCGGCACACACACTCGCACACTCACACACACACACACACTCAGCCGAAAGTAAGTAGGTGAGAGCATCTGGTTGGGGGTGGGTGGGTTGTTTGTGCATCTGGGCATCTGTCGTACACAATACCATTATCTGCCATATATATATGTGTATATATATGTCTAACTCAGATCAAAGCCATAATCCCGTAACCCTCGTCCTGGCACTCACTTTGTGTTAAGTGCCGCATAAGCACAAATGACAGCGGCATTTGAGGCAATTAGATGTCAGTGAGAAGCTAACGAAGTTAACTTTGTGACAAACGCAAATGCTCATTGCCTAACCAAAATTCCAATCCCAAGGATCCACTCATAACTCATAGATACATAAATTATAGCAGGAATGCGATTATTACATAAGTGTAGAAGTCACTTTCATGGCTCACACAGAGTTGAAGGAGTGAAGTCTTGAGCATAGGTGAGTTGTGCGGGAGGAGGGAGTAAAGTAAACAATAATTTTCTTAATTATTAAACTACATATAACTATTATAGAAATGAAAAACAAAATTAAATTTATAAATAATAGAAAAACACTAATCTTGACTCCAGTTGAGTTTAATTAATTTTTTTAAAAAAAATACCCCTGACTACCAAATTAAATGTTCGTACATGTCATGTACATGTTTCTTCTATAAAAATAAAATATATATATACATACGTATATATTAATATTTATTTATTAAATGTTGTTTTTCCACTCACATTCAATTAAATAAAGTAGTTCATTTAATTAAAAATAATAATAATAATAATAAATTATTCTGGTTCATTTTTCAACTGCTTCTCCCAAGAAGAGATCAATACAAGACAGGAGTCGAAGCTAAAGCCACTGCAAAATGTACAGTGCAGCGTTTAGGCGCAAGATGGCGCTTTTCCTTTTATACAAATATCACTCGTCGCCATTTTTCAGACTTCCCTTGCTCCTCCTTCCAAACAACTCAACGCACAAAGATAAAAAATTGTTTAATCTATTGTTGTCTCTTTTCCGCGTTAATAGTTGGCCGCTTAAGTTGGCTGCGTCAACTGCTTGCACCTGAGACGCTGCACTGCTGGCTGCTTGCACTTGAATTCAAATTATGTTAAAGCGAGCAGCAAAGCTTTGCCGCAGGCAGAACGGAAGGCTTAACGTGCATAGAAAATTTCATACGTGGAATTATGTGATTATGGGATAAATCAGATTATTGATTAAATTTTTAATTATAAATATTTAAATGAATTATAAATTAATAAATAATAATTCAGAGCAGAAGAAGAAGAAATTATTATAAATACTCAAGTTGAAGGTGTTTAAGGCAAAGCATAAATCTACAAGTCGAAGCTTAGTTGAGGTATTAAACGAGTGAAAATGCAAGTCCTTTATTTAAAGTAGTTTTACTTAAGGAAATAATGTTTTTATTATGTTACTAACTTTACAAAGTGAAAGCTTATTAAATTTAATATTTAAAATTTTAAGAAAATATAAAAAAAATCATTTATTTAAGCTGCAACTACAAAGCACGTGTTTAATGTTAAATAACAGTATCTTAACAGAATTTCTGCTCTTAGAGACTCGATCTTAGCGATTGGAGCTTGGAGACTAAACAAATATTAGAAAAGTAAATAATTGAAAAATTTCATTAAATATTTATTCAGCTTAAACTTAACGCAAGAAATGTCTGCTTAAATAATCTTAAACAAATAAAAAAAAATATGAACTTTTTAAAATTTATATCGAAGTTTCTAAAATAGTCACTAATAGTTTTCAAAAAATTTGAATTCGAGTTTCATTTTGAAAACGAGTCTTCTATCTATTGTCTGTTGTCTGTTTGTCTGTCTGTCTGTCTGTCTATCTATCTGTCTGTCTGTCTATTTGTCTCTCTGTCTGTCTGTCACTACTGCTGATTTACGGGTTGAAATTCGAGAGTTGAGCAGTCAAAACTCCGGAGCTGCGCATTGTGTTTAATTTGCTTGGGGCCTTGGCATTTTCCAAATATCAGGGCCAATTAGTGTTAGTTTGTGGCTCTGATATTTGCACAGTAGTTTTCAATTAGTGTCATTGTCGTCATCTATTGACGTTCGGCGCGGTCCCTGGCACAAAACTCGTGCGCGCCTTGCCACCGTTAGACATTTGATCCGCTCAACTTGCGGATGCCACAGGGAGTTGAAAGTTCATTTCTGTAGCTGTAATTGCTATTAACATGAGACTGTTAATTTGGGTGTGTGGGCTGTGTGTGCTCCTTGGCCGGGCTGGTGGCATGTTCTTTGACCTGCCGCGCAACACGGCAACGGATTCAATGGATGGCGACACTAATGATGACTTCATAGGTGAAGCAATAAGCGGGCTTAGGCAATATTTTGGTGGCAATGCGAAAACATCGAGGACGAAACCCGTTAGACATTTCCACAGACCCAACAAACCAACAACCATGCACCCAGCAACAACAACAGCAACAACAAAGCGCACGGAGGTCCTGGCAGCAACGACGGAATCGTTAGGGATTCTCGATGAAATGGAAACATCTCTCGAACATGCAACAGATACTCTCGACGGTCTGTGGCAACATTTCAGAAAGGTAATAAATGGCGCACAGCCGCAGGTGAAATATCGTATTAGTTCTGAGTCCTGAGTCCTGAGTCCTGAGTTCTGAGTCCTGAGTTCTCTGTTCTGTGTTCTGTGTTCTGAGCGTTGTATGTATTTCAGGGACTGCTTAATCTAATGGGCAGCTATGATGGTGGCAATGACGTTGATGGACATAAGACAACCACAAAAGCAAAGGCAACGACAGCAGCAACAGCCATAGCAACAACAAAGGTAGCAGCTCAAGCAACAGCAACAGCAACAACACCAACATCAACATCATCAACAACTTCAACAAGGAGAACAACAACTTTGATACTTGCAACAAATACAGTACAGAAATTACAGCCAACGACAACGACAGCAACAACAACAATAATAACAACAACAACTAAAACAGCAACAACACCAACAACACCAACAACAAGAGCAACAACACCAGCAACAACAAAACCCGAAGAAACAACTCTGCCAGCTATAACGAGCTCAACCGAGGAAACCGAAGAAACTTCTGGGGCGCAGTCAACCTTGAAAGTTCCCTAGGGCAATCATTGATGAGAATTTCCATGAGTCCCCAGAAAGATCAATATAAATAATAATTTAAATATATTTGCTTAAAAACCGATCTCTGTAAATACCCGTCTGTTGTCTTAGCCAAGCTCAAGCCACAGCTGGCTCAAATATTTGACCAGCTGTTGACTCGGCCTCCGCCGAGAATCTCCAATATCTTCGGTACCCATCGATGCCCCGAATTCACACCACATCGGAAAGTCATGTTCTGGTGTTGTTTCTACCTGTCGCTAATGGTTTATGCCTCGCAGGTGCAGGTACGTCTCTAACGGCATTTGGAGTTAACTACTTTCTCTCTATATATATACTGGTACTCCATAGTGCGCACCACCAGAAGACCAACTGATGGCCAAACGCTCTGAGGGCACGGATAGCTTTGAGTATCCTTTGATTGAGAACCGTGAACTGATTTCGGATTTAAGGCTTCAGATAAGCCCTAAGATTTTGGTGAATGAAGGCGGTGTGTATTTCCATTTCAAAATATTTACTTAATTAATTTCTATATTAATTAATTTAATTAAAATATTTCATTTTTTTTTTTCCTTAGAAATGGAAGTTAGGGACATGCTTTTGCTGCAGCGAAATCTCCTGAAGATTTTAATTGTTTTGAACATCGTGATTTTGATATATTTATACACGGGTGTCTCTTAACTTTCTGAATTTAAAATAATCTATAATTAACTTACGCTTTATATTTAAAATATATTTAATATATGAATATAAAAAAATTATATTCAATTTATTTTGTTTGTCATGACAAGAAATGCTACAAAGTAGATGTTAAAATTTATATATTTATATTTAATAAATTTTATATTTTTTACAACTAATTAAATACAATAAACTTATTAACTATTAAGTATTAAATTTCATATATTAAAAAGCGTCGAACTTATTTTGAGTATTTAATGTAACAGCTTGTAAATATATTAATAATTTTAATATATATTTATTTTATTGGAGCTTTACGGTCTCAGCGGCTTCAGAAAATAATCAAAATTAATTAATTTTATTTATCGATTTATTAAACTGCAGCTTTTAAGTAAAGAAGAAGACAATTTAATGAATAAAAAAAGTTCACCATAGCGGCCCATCAGCAAGAGTCCGCGTTCACATCTTGTCTTCTCGCTTGCACTTTCTTTACTGAATGAAGATTTCTACCAGAGCTTTTGCATGTGCGGCGATCAGTCGTAAGCAAGCACACAAAAACACACACACACACACACACACACACACACACACACTCTTATATTTGGCTGCGCCGCAAGCTCAGAGATAAGCAGTTCATTCCAGTTGTTCTCATTTAACTTAGCAGCATTTCGGCTGCACTAAGAAAGTGAGTAGTCTGTCAGCTGGTGCTGTCTCGCTCGCACTAATGTATGAAGGTGTAAGAATGTAATTCATAAGATGCATGCAGAAGATAAGAAAAAACAAAGGAAAAATATTTGACTTGGCTTAAATGTGAATATTAATTTTTTAATTAAATAATAAATAAATTCTATATAAGTTATTATTTATTTACTAATAATTAAACAGAGTATACTTTTTAAAAGTAAAATTAATATTTCAACATGGGCTAGTATTAAATAAATAACAAATAAAATTAAAGTATAGCTATATTTATGTAATGCTGTTTTTTATGAGTTTGTGTGATGCGTTTAATAAGTTTAAAAATTATGGAATTACCAGAATTTTTAACTAATTTTAATATTTTAATTATTCAAAAGCTTAGCTCAACTTTTATATATTTATTTTATTTATTAACTGCATTGTTATTTATTTATTTATTATATTTAAGAAAAGTCACAGGCGCCTTCCGAGTTGTAATTGAAATCCAAAGTGTTAACATCCAAGGGACAAGGCGTAAGTAAAAGCGAGATGGACATATTATATATTTATATTTAATTTCATAGAAATAAAAGGAGTTACTTCAATAATTGCTTATTTTTTATAGCTATAATAACTTTAAATATTAAAAATGTATAATAAAAGCTTAAATTATATTTTATTTTAAGGTTTTTCATAAGTTAAGCAGTAATAAATATTAAATTAATAAATGAAGTTAATAATTGAAGTTTTGCTGCAAGCCGCAACGCAAGGATTGAAGAAATATTAAAAAAGCCATGGAATGCATTTTTGGTTCTCGATTGTTATTCAGGCCATTCAAGATATTTATACAAATGGTGCAATTCGAGCAATTATTAATTATCAGCATTTCAGCTCGCACACCTTCGTACACCTGGCGATCGTTGCACGTGGCAAGTGCGGTTCATTGGAATTACCTTTACGTTGCATTGGCCATTAGTTGCACGCAGCGTGTTTTTGTGGCAACTGCATTGTTGTGCGTCTCTGTGTGTGTGTGTGTGTGTGTGTGTGTGAGCTGCAAGGACTGGCAAACTAAATGCACATAAATACTATTCAATAATTATAAGCCACTTGATGCCGGGCAAAGCCTGCAGCCCCAAAGCGAGAGCCCTCCAAATCGAAATGCAATCCACAGAACATCATTAAATATTGGCAGCTGCTCATTGCGCCAACTGTGCGTGCCAATTGTTGGGTTTGTGTTCGGTGTGGATGGAGCAGCTGTTGGCATTGTTTGTTTGTTGTTTGTTTGTTTGTTTGTTTGTTTGTTTGTTTGCTTGTTTATTTGTTGCTGGCCTGCTTGTTTGTTGGTTTGTTGGCACTTTTCCACAGTTGGGTTCATAAATATTAACAGCTATTAAAACAGTGAGCAGTGAGGCACCAAAACGAGTAACACACACAAAGCCAGTCTAAAAATTAATTTTAAACTTTAAAACCGACTGCCGCGCAATTTACGCGCAATTTAGCGGTAAAGGACACAAAGGGATGGTGACTAGCCATCCATAGATATGCATAAATTCATATGTGTGCGTGCGAGTGTGCGACTGTGTGCGTGTGAGTGTGTGCCAAAAGTGTGGCCATGTATGCCAAATTTCAGAGCCTCGAATCTAATGGCTTATTTAATTAAAAGCGGAAATTGAACAAGTGACCAAAAGCCGAGGGCCGAGTGGCGAGTGCCGAGTGGCGAGTGGTGAGTGGCGAGTGGTGAGTGGCGAGTGGCGAGTGCCGAGTGGGGAGTGCCGAGAACCGAGAGCTGAGCATCGGGAGTCGAGAATCGACAGCCGAGAAGTGAGAGCCAAGTGCGGATGAGGCTTAGTGGTCGGGGGAGCAAGCGGTCAAGCGGTGGCTCGTTTAGTCAGTTGGTGGGCATAAACTTTTAGCAAGTTCTAGGAAATATTAAAAACGGAAAACACTTTGGGCCAACTAATTCTCTGGCACTTGGCTTAGTTGGCTCTTTGCTGCTCTTCAGCTCTTCAGCTCTGCGGCTCCTCGGCACTTCAGCTGCTCGGCTGCTCAACCTTTTTGGGTCCTTCCTCTTTTCCTTCCCTTAACTCCTGCTGCATCCCTTTGCATCCTTTTGGTCGCTTTTGTGGCCTTAAGACTTGTTCACTTTGTCCGTTAAGGCGGACGAGTGCCAAGAGGCAGCCAGCGCGGGCCGCAATTACAAACTTTTTCTTCACATCAAATTATGAAACGCTTAATAAAAATGGAAATGTACGGCAAGTACTTTGGATGTGTAAGGATTCCCATATTAAAACAAAAAAAAAATAGCAAAAAAATACTGTCTCAAAAGTGCTGGGAAGTTAATTAAAAGGTTCACATATTTGAAAAGTTCACTTCGGCTGGCCCAAACGCAGTTTAATCATGTAAGTGCTGGCAAATTGTTGGCTAAAATTAGAGCCAGATAAATATTGCGCATACGCCTAGGATGCGCGTTAAAAGGATGTTGATGTGGCTGCCACTGCCGCTGCTGCTGCTGCTGCTGATGCTGGTTTTATACTGCCTGCTGACTGCTGCCTTCCTCCTGATGATGCCAAGTTTTATGCTAATGGCTTTCGTTTAAAGCCAAAAGTAATTTATTGTTGTCAGTGGGCACCATCAAAAATGTTGCTGCACATTCATTATGCCCAAATGTATGCGTCTCTCTCTCTCTCTCCCTCTCCCTCTCTATCTCACTCTCTCCCTCTCTTTGTACACAAGAACATGTGTTCGTGTGCACATGTGTGTGTGTGTGTGTGTGTGTGTGCATTAAAATTTTCGCCAAAACATAGAGCCACATTCCGGCACTGGCAGCGAGCTAAAAACTTGCATAGAAATTAAGTTAGCCAAGAGGAAAAATACTCAAAAATAAAATGAAATGTTTTGTCGCATGTCTGGCAGCTATTTGTTTGAAAAACTTTTTAAATACCCTCTACACATCATCGTGGATTATAAACGGGGTATCTGAAAGGCTTACTGAATTATGTAACTGCCCAGCAATCCAGTTATCCGTTTATCCGCTCATCCGCTTATCCGCTCAGTGGTTAAATAATAAATCCCCCACAAATTCAAAGTCCATTTAAATCGTGTTTATTTTATTTTTACTTAAGGGCTTTAAAAGTAATTTATTTTTATGACTAAATCTAAATATTAAATATGTTTATTTATATTTTTGACTAAATCAAAATATTGAATCAATTACTATCGAAAGTATTTATTTCTTTACAATTAATTATTATGTACTATAAAAATAAATAAATATTTACAAGTTTTCAGCTTTTGCATTTATTTTTTATAAGTTTATAATTTATAATTATTTTTAGCTTCTGATTACTTAATTATTTCAACATTATATATATATAATACATATTATATATATAATACAACTTCATTATTTTATTATTATTACTTATGTATTAATTTATAATTTTTTTATTCAAACTTAAATTTAATATAAAATACTTAGCACAATAAATCTCAACTCTTGAAAAAACTAAATAAATTAAAGAAAAATTTAATTGTAAATTAGATTTTTAAAATCTTGAAAATGTGCATTGTTACAGCTTATCTACTTCCAACTAATTTTCTACATAAAATTTAAATATTTATAAATTATTTTAAAGTTTAAAAAAATATACACAAATGTATGAGGATTGATGTATATACATGTATATTGTATATGTATTGTATATATATATTATATATTGTTATATATATTATATTCATTGTCTGTATGTTTGTGCATAATAAAAAAAAAACTAAATTTAAAATGAATTTTAATATAAAATTAATTTTTAAATTATCTCGTATTTATTTCATTTTACTTAATCAGGAAAGAGAATTAAATTATTTAAGGTTTATTTAAATTTTAATTGATGCTAGCTTATAATATATATTATATATAATTCTAATAATAAAAATAATACATTTTCTGATTTAGTTGCTATCTTTTTATTATTTGTTATTAAAACAGATTTTTTTCATTTTTTGTAATTAAATTATTATATGTTATTATAATAATGTTTAATTTAAATATATATTTAGCTTTAAGGTAACAAAAAAATGAAATCATGAAACGTGCAGCGATGTGGCAATAAAAAATAAGCCCTGCGCTTTAACTATATTTAATATAAAAAAATATTTATTTAATATTTAAATATCTTGTTAATATCTTATCTTTTCAATATTTAAATTGTTATTATTTAAACTAAATGTGACAACTGGTAAACGAGTAGGGCTTTCTTAATATATAATTAAATATTATTTAGTGTCTCAAATAAACTTATATATAGTTGTTTTATTCTTAAATTATTTAAATTCTTTTTTTTTTAATATTTTCAAATTATTAAATCCTAAATATATTTATTTTTATAAATAAAAAAATAAACATTTATTAAATTAAAACTATGTCTAGAAAAATGACTGAGTGGCGTTGCCAGACTGCACGCAGTTGTGGTCTAGCCGGCCTCCACATCTCATTGTTTAGACGAACAACGAACGGAAGTTTGGAGCTCAGAACTGACAGCTATGAAATTAAATAAAGATATTAAGATTTACTTTTAAATTAAAGACAACAAATTTTGAATATAATATGCTTAAATAACTATGTAACTAGAAACAATTTTTATAGCTTAGTTATTTATTAAATATCCTCAAAAAATAATTAACTTCAGAGTAAAAAGTAAATATTAAGATTAATTAAATAATGAGCCTAGAAAAAGGAGGCTGCTTTTAATCTTAATATTATATTTAAATATAAAATAACACATTGTGTGCTCTAGTACACATACTAGCCCATATATCCGAGGTCCTGGTGGAACGGGGTATTAACTAGTCTTCAGCTACATAATTTAACACTTTCTTCCTGTTGAGCTGCGAGAGGAAAAGCAAAGGCAAAAGTTGCATGTTTTATGCTCTCTGCAAGTTGAATGTTTGTTTGTTTCCCTCCCGACGGTTTAAAAACTAAATTTAAATATTTTAGCAAGCGACTGCCACTGCCCCAGCAGCTACCACCCCCCACCCCTGCCAGGCTGTGACACGTCTTTGACGCTTTGGCCTTCCCCTTTTTTGGTGGGCCGCTTGTCGTCGGGCAGGCGCTGCGTCCGCAAGTATGCGAAAAGATAAAACGGCCGCGAACTTTGCAACATGTTTACGGTAAAAACGTGATTTTCGGCCCAAAAACTGAGCCTGAACGACGCTGACCAAATGTGGCCAAGGACGAACCCTTCCCCGACCGCAAATAAGTTAAAAGTAGCGACAGGCCGTGCCTTCGCATGTGCCCACAGCCCAACCACATCCAATCCTTCAGCCCTAACCAGCCATTACCCATCAACACCCCCACCACCACCAGCATCACCTCCATCAACACCAACGCACCACCTAACCACCTAACCACCTCTCGAAGCACCACCCCAAAAGCCGCAAAACTTCACTCGGCCACCACCAAGCCAAACCACAGTTATAAAAATTAAACATTTGTAGCTTTGTCACGTTTGTGTTGACACTTTCTTATCACAGCCATGCGAAATGTGTCTCCGGCTCCAGCTCCGGCTCGGGCTCGGGCTACGACTCCGGCAACGGATCCAACACCTCCCATCCAGGGCAGACCCCACCCACACACTCGACTTGGCCTGAATATGTGACTGTGCGTGATAGTTTTGACTACGATTGCGACGGCAACGAGGACGGCGACAGCGACGGCAATGGTGACGACGACGGCGACGGCGACGGCAATGGTGACGGCGACTGCCGCTGTGACTGCGGCTGTGACGGCGACTGCGGCTGTCGCTGACACGGGCCAGAACTCACCTGACCCAAACAGCAATACATAAAACTCAGCATGTGTGTGATGTATGTGTGCGTGTGTGTGTGTGTGTGTGCGTGTGTGTGTGTGTTTGAGTATATGAATGTGGGGATACGTGGACAGGTCGCTGCCACGCCCATTTGACACACACACACACACACAGCTGTTTGTTATCTTTTAAACTGATTTGTGGGTGTTTCTTTTAAAAAAATAAGTTAATTGTTTTTCCAAACGATTTGCGACCTAGAAAAAAATGGGGAGAATTATTTAAAATTTATTTTAATAATTTTATTAAATAAAAAAAAGTTTCCTTTAAGATAATATACAATAAAAATAATAAAAATAATAAAAATAATAAAAATATAATAATAATAGAAATAATAAAAAAAAATAATATTAAGAAATAAAAAAAAAATAAATATATTATCATTTGTTTGATTTTTATATTTTTTATGTTTAATTATTAAAACTAACAAATAAATATTTTACTTTTAAAAATATTAAAGCAAAAATTTAATTAAATAAAAATATCATCCTAGGCATATTTATATTTCTCTTAATTTTTAAAATAAGTATTTAAATTAAATAAAATTAAAAATAATTTAAACAAATTAAAAGTAAATAAATTGTATTTAATGTAGTATATGTAAAAAAAAAAATAATAATATATTTAATTTTAAAATATAACAAAAATATATGTACATTTTTATATCAACAATTTAATTGTGTAGATTTTGAGTCAGTTTTATTTATATCCAGGCTTGACTTATTTTAAGCTAAATAAAAATTCTGACAAATTTTAAAATTAGGCAATTTATATTTCATATTTTTTTAAATATTAGAGAAAATATATGCATTATTTTTAAAATTAAAATGTCCTAAAAATAAATTATATAAAACACGATTAAAGCAATTCAAATTTTTATAATACATTTTTATATATTTATTTATATTTTAGGTTTTTTTTTTATTATTATTATTTATTATTTATTTTTATTAATCAAATTAAATAAATAAAAAAAAAAATTATATAATAAAATAAAAATTTAAATACTTAAATGCAAACATATTTACTTGACCACATGACCAAAGAGGACATTAACCTGAACAGGATACGTGACGTTCGCTCAGCAGCGACTAAAAAATAAAAAAACTAAAATAAACTAAACTAAAAAAACTAAATAAAAAAATAATATAAAATAATAATTAAAATAATATAATAAAAATAAAGTGGAAAATAGAGATAGGAACATTTCGTAAATAGGAAGAGCGACTACAAAGTCTATAGATTCTGACACCTGGGGCTCCAACCAGTAAATCCTTGGACATCCTTCAAGGCTTTCTGCATGATAAAAAAACTTAGATCTTAAGGTCGTTTGTTGTCTAAATGAATGTTTCCAGACTTATGATATTTAAATAAAATAAAATAATAATTATTAAAAATAAATTCGAATTTATGTACATCCTTTGAGCGCTGAAAAAAGGAGAGAGAGCAAAGGAGGGAGAAAGAGAAAAGGAGACAGAAAGCGATTAGAAAAGTAAGCAAAAAGTAAGATTAAGTTAGAAGTTAATTTAAGGAAGTTTTGAATTGACATCCTTTGCCATTCTTTACAATCCTTTGTGTACATCTCACACACGCACAATCTAAATAACATTTCTAGGCTCTGCTCGGGAGTCCTTCTTTGCTTGTTATTCCTTCGGCTCAATGTATTTCACTTGCATATTTAATAAATTGTACGCAAGGCTGAGCCTTGATTCAGGACAAATTTACGAGACGTCATTGAGGTTTACATTTGAGATGTGTGTGCCAGACACTTAGGCGTATAGGCCACAGGATACGCAGGCTGAGCATGAGATCAGGAGATGGGGGCAAAGGGAGTGTAAAAGTAAAAGTTGTGGGCAACTTTGTTGCATGCAACTTTAATGAGTCGTCGCACGAGACCACAAAACTTGACAGTCAAAGGCTTCAAATTGAAAAAGTTTAATGAGCATGCGTATTTGATTAAGGTTACAGTTACACACGCACATTCTGTTAAGGACACACCCACACACACACACACACATGCAATCCATAATAAGTGAAAGTAAGTCCTGCCTCCTGGGTTACTGCAAAGAGTCCAAGTGCCTTTGAGCTCAAATGCAATCATAAAAGTTGACCACGAATTTAATTGACAAGCTTGCTTTTGACACGTGGCGCACAGCTGGTGTCCCATATATCCTGTTCAGTCCTGCCAATATGAAATGGCATCCAGAAATAGGATTTCATTTGCCTTTTGCCTTTGACAGGGCTTCAAATATTTCTATTGCCAACTGTGGCGTGGCAATTTTTAAGGAACTGCCACTGCGAGTGATAGTGGTACGAGTGCCAGGACACTGACACCTGCTCCCTGCCGTCTTGCCACCTTGCCACCTTGCCACTCTGCCACCTTGCCAACTTGCCAACTTGCCACTTTGCACCCATGCCACTCTGCCACTCTGCCACTCTGCCACTTTGCCACTTGCCACTGGCTGGCAATTCAATTAAACGCAGAGCTGCATGAAATACACCTTTTCTGTTCACAGGATGAAGGCTCCGCCCGAAGCCAAAGACGTTGCTTACCTAAAGAGAAAGCAATGCAAAGGAACGCATCGCCACACGAGCAACTCACTTCTCCTGTATATCCTTTTACAAACGGCAGTTCAAGGGTATATCCATTGCATATCATCGCTTTTTATAAAAATCGAATTATTTTTTATTTTTTATTAAGACAAGTAATTTAATTAATTGATACGAGTTTTTTTAGGGCTATTTATATGATATCGATAACGATAAGTTTTCATATTTAAAGCTGATTTTAATGCAGTCTTTGAATGTGCTTAAGAAATATAGATTTTTAATAGATTACCTTGAATTTATTAATCTATCGGATTTTACCTTACAATTTTATAAGATAATTTTAAAGAAAAATCTTCTTGTATCGATAATCGATAGATTTTTCTATAGCCCCACCCATTTTATATTAGGCGTTAAATTCAACAACAAAATTGATCGATTTTTAAAAATTGCTTTACTTTTGACAAAAGTGAATTACCAAACATTTGCATTGCTGAAATCGATTATATTATCGATAACGATAGCTGAGGTATGCGCATTTACTTACGATTACTTTTATTAATAAAGAGTCTATATTTATTTATTTATTAATATTGAAAAGTATAAATTATTCCAATCTATATTCATGCCTTTTTCAAAAGCCAAAGTTATCTATTGTTATCGATAAAATAAATTAAAATATATAAATGGTTAATTAACTAAAATTGTAATTAAAAGCTTCATTTGATTGGGATCTAGATATTTCGAATGCAATCCCAACTTAAGTTATAACTTATTTGAAACTTAACTTGAATTATTAAAAGAAAAAAATGTTATCGGCTGTATCGATATTTACTTTTTGTATACTTAGTCTATCGACAGTTGATAAATCCAATTTATGACAGGTAATTTTTTTATTTCTTTTCATTCATATTTTGAATTTTTGAAGCATATATTCGTGTATAGTTTGGTGGGAATTCAGAAAAACTTATTTAGTTATCGATTGTATATCGAATGGTGAGCTGCTTAAAAGTCATTTCGTTTGATTTCTATATTAATGGATTAATCATCGTATTTCCCGCTTTGTGTAAGCTTTAATCGAAAATCGATAATTATTGGCATTCGATTAAGTTATCGAAAATTAACAAATAATACAATTCTTAATATATCGATAGTAGAATTTTGAATAAATTAAAATTAAAATAATTCAGAGAGGAGTCAACTTTATTTTTGTTCTTTACTTAAAAAAATGTAAAAAAATGATTTTCGAATTCGATTTTTCTCGATTAATGAGTATTTGGCTGTTAGAAAGCATCCTGCATCCTGCACCTGCAAAGCTTGCTTATCCTTATGTACGTCCGCTTCTGCTGCCATGAATAGGAAATCCATAAAATGCATCACGGGTCCTCAAAGGCTTCAACTTTTGGCATAGGTGCCAAGAAATTTATTATAGCGTCGGGCTTCGACACTCTGAGGTTTACGGCTCTAAGTTCTGGGCTCTGGGCTCTGGGCTCTGGGCTCTGGATACTCGGCTAAGTCCTGGAAATCAGCCATGGGAACCACTCACACATACTTACACCAAGTACTCAGTTTTATTTGTCCCGATGGCAATCAAAGTTCCAACTTTTTTGCAAGGCAAATGGCACAAAAGTTGAATTGACTTGAAGCAGGAAATTAAGTTGATGGTTTCTCTTTCTCCATTGTGCATTTTGGGTGCATTTGCATTGGTTGGTCTGTGTGAGTGTGTGTGTGTGTAAGCGAAGTCCTTGTTCTCACAGCGTGACACGCTTTGTGGATCTGTATATTTGTCTGTAGTTTCGCTTTGGTAGTTTTAAGGGAAATTTGAATGGCATATTAAAAGTTCTCGGAGTAAATAATGCTCCCCCCTCTCTTCCCCCCTCTCTCTCCCACTCCTCTTCTCTTTCTCCCTTCACTTCGAGGATTAAGGATATACAACCTGATCTCAAATTGACATCCAGCTGAAAGCTTGGCTCCAAATATTTTACCCTAAGTTTTGGGTGATAGTTTCCCATTTTACAGCTTCGCATTTGCATGCATTTTCGGAGTCCGAATTTTCGGAGATTGTCCTGCGGGCGTGCGTATACGTAATCATTCGTATTAACACCGCAATTGGGACTGAGGCGCTTCCAGGCTTCGGCTGCCCGTTACGCAGGACGAGCGCTTGTTGTTGCTGTCGATTAAATTACGTTTTGCTTGCTTCGAGTGGCTGGACATGCACAAACACACACACACACACACACATGCATACATGCACATTTTCAGATACAATCCAGGACACACACTTGCACAAGGATAAACAACGCACTGTAGTCGCAGTTGGTTTAGTATATTTACCAGGATGGCCATTTGCATTTCCCGTAACAGTTTGTTAAACTTTGAACTTTTGCAAATTACATGAGTCCTGCCACAGGATGCTCTTGTCCTGTTTACTGGGCCAATGATGTCGTACTCGCAGGTTGTTCTACCCATGTGCTGGTGTGTATGTGTGTGTGTGTGTGTGTGTGTGCAAACGTGTCTTAATGCTCCTATGTGCTAATGTGACCTCCTGCTGCTGTTCGTCCTGCAGCTGCTGCTGCTGTTGCTCCTGTAGTTAAAATCTAAAACTAAGTCCGGCTCGAGTGTCCTGTCAGGTAATGAAAATGCATTGGGAACATCTAACGTTTTGGCACTTTGAAATTGAATTTGTTATCAAATTAGTTGCATCAAATTACCGTTAGGACGCCAGCCTCTGCCAGCCTCTGCCAGGACCTCCACCTCCACCCCAGGCCGATGTGTGATGTGCTCCCCCATTATTAACGGTGCAACCAAAGGACATAGTTATTGTAATTATACGATGCCATTGTAATTATCAGATACTTGACTAAGTTGTGTGCCAGCATCGGATGTGTGAGGCGGGCGGCAGATCCTTTGTGCTTTGAGCTGTTACAGGACATGCGTAACAAAAGTTTCAAGCAGATTATTCCCTTGGTTGCTATTTAATTTTCTTGCGGCTACACGAACGTGGGGCATGCATCAACAGTCCTGTCATCAACATATTGCACCAGCTGTTGGTTTGTGTTATTTTTTCTATATGCCCCCGTATGTGTGCTTGTGTGTGTGAGTGAGTGTGTGTGTGTGTGTGGCTTGGTGTGTGTTTCTTGCTTCTATCTGTGAGATCCATAGAAAAGCGCTTCCGGCGCGACAAGTGCATTACAACGTTTTGGGTTATTGATATGTGTTTGCCTGAAAGACCTAAGTGTGCGTGTGTGTGTGTGTGTGGGGGTTTGTGCTGGGGTGTGCTGTATCTGTGTGAGTTGAGCTGTGGTAAATTGACGTACATGCTAATAATGTTTGTAATTCAATCAGTTGGAAACAATATCGAAAGCATAACTTGTATCGACAGCAGCCACGAGTGGCAAAAGCTTTGCGCGGCTTCGTCCTTGTTTTGGTCCTGTTCACATAAGCTTCCAGCGGATGTTTCTGTTTCTATTCAGATCCAATTTCGGCCGTGAGTCGCGTTCAATTTTAAAATATAATTTTGTTAAGTCACAGATTCTTTAAGTCTTATTATTTTTGAGTTGTTCCGATATTTAAGTAACTTTTTTAAATGACATTCGATTAATTTTACTTAAATAATTTTTAAATTGTTGATTAATATCATTTATTATATTCAATATATTTATTTATTATATTTATTTATATTTATACATATCCCACACACCAACAATGAACTACTAAAAATACAAGCAGAAGTTCTGCAGGCAAAAATCAAATATTTTGTCACACGATCAGCGACGACGCTTGAAGTCACAAGAAAGAAAGAGAGGGAAAGAGATATGTGAGTGTGAGTATGAGCAGCAGAGAGTACCCAATACAAGAGTGGATGATAAGTCTCAAGCTTTCTCTTCAAAATAATTAGCGCTGAGATTGGCTCGGTAATAAAACAGATGCATAATTAAAAGGTAAAATACAAAGGTCAACGGCACAGAAAGAGTTAAATTATCACACAGATACTTAGCTATGAGGCTAATGTTTTGTTGTTATGTATTATTATTTTAATTATTTGCATAATTTACATATGATTTATGTTTTAATGTTACCGAGCCCATCTTGAGGCTGTATTTTAGCATTACCTCTCGCTGCTAAGCTTTCACCGCCTCTTGTATTTCGTTCTCTCTGATGAGCAGGAGCTTATACATTTTACTTGTGCTTATTTATTCGAGCTTTTAAATAATATACTGCAAATGCAGCAGCTGCCCGCAACGCTTGTTACCAGCAACGAAAAGCGACGAAAGAGGGAAAGGAAAGAAAACAAAAAACGTTGGCAGAACGAAATTTTTAACTAAAGAGTTAGAGCATATCTTTATCATCTTTGAGCTTATGCGAACGTGCGTGATGGAGGGAGATAGAAACAGTCGTGCCTTCATTACAATTTATTCGCTTGACTCTTCTAACTAGAGGGTAAAGCTAGAAGAAAATCATTTGATTTTTAATTTATTTTTTTATTTATTTTTTATTTATTTTTTTTTTATTTATTTATTTATTTATTTATTTGTTTATTTATTTATTTATTTGTTTATTTGTTTATTTATTTATTTGTTTATTTATTTGTTTATTTATTTATTTGTTTATTTATTTATTTATCCTGAATCAGTTCTCTAATTGGACCATAACAAGCACTTAATAATATAAGTATAATAAAGCCACGCTATAAAAAGCTTCTTAATATTGTGCAGGCTGTACATTCAGCCACGATTAATGCAAACCTCTATAGTATCCAATCTGAGGTCACTATGAAGAGTCCAGTCATAGCTAGCGATGATTTGCTAGGCTTTATTTTGAAGTGTTTGTATACTTTTGCGGTTCCCCAAATCTGGATACCGCAGCTCCAGGTTGGTAATACACTATAATTGATTTGTATAAGGCCCAATTGCACCTAAGTGGCAATTTGGATCTGCTGCAAAGCATTCAATTCAGCCTCTGCATTTTAAGTCCACTATTGATTTTATACGCAAGCTGAACGTCAATCTTTACCTTCATCTTAGATGCCTTGGAATTTAACTTCATTGTTCTCCAGCAGTGGCACATCACTAAGCAGCAGTTGTGGTAAGTTCCCTTTATGCAGCGAGTAGCAAACCCCATCTTCTCTCAGGTAGATGAAGATACTCTTGAGTAGCCACATATACATTCATCTCATTTGGTGTGGAGGACAATATACCGATGTCATCAGCACACGTGGCGATTAGCATTCTATTTGCAGGAATCCCCAGATTGTTGAATTCTATCTTAGAAATGTCCGAGGTGAAAGGGCAGACAACATCAGGCAAAGAATATATTATTATTTATTAAATTTACCTTAAAAATAAATACAACTTTTAGAAAAATGTTTCCAGTTATTCCTAAGCAGAATTAGAATTATTTTTTTAAAGGAAAAAAAATAATTTTAATTAAAAAGTTTATAATAGTATTTAATTAAATTTTTATTAAGAATGAAATATTAAGATATTATTAAGAATTAAATATTAAGCTTCAAATTTAAAAATTAAATTTTAGTACATTTTGCCTATGGGAAGATGCTGCAAAGCTGACATATAAAATATTGTAGCTGCCTGTAAAATATTGTAACTGTAAGCCTTTAAATATCCTTTATAAAAAGCCGTTCACTTAACCGCTTATAAGCAATTCCTAGGATGTGCAATTGGGGATCGAAGCTCATGCTTCGTTTGGGTCATTACCTGAAATTATGAACCTAAAAGGCAATCTACAGGGAGGACACGTATCACACACAAGTGCAATGCTTTGAGAAATGGGAAAATGGCAATTTTGTAGAAGCTTCATCATTCTATACCTTGAAAATGTATTTGCACAATTTTCCCAAATGAGTTTCCTTTGGGTTTTGTGCTGCGGTTTTATTACAAAACGCTCTTTCATCCAATTCCCCCACCACCCACAACCCCACCACCCACCACCCACCATTGCCCACCACCTTGGCCCAGCATGCGGTTAGCTGGACTTCAATCAGCCTTAAACTCAAGTCTTAACTTAATATCATAAAAGGAAAAATATGAAATGCTCCTTTCGAAACTATCAAGCAGGACGTGCAACAGGACTTTTCAATGCATTTTACCTACAATGTCCTGAGCTTTGATACTGCCCAACACCCACACAAGTTTTGAGTAAATATCCAAGCTGAAAATTACTGAGTTGCTTTTCCGAAAATTTTAGAGTTTTCCATTGATTGACCAAAAGGCTTGCCTCTGACCGAATGACCGAATGACTCCAAACAAGCCAAAGTCAAAGGTAATTTTAATTGGAAATCATAAATTGAGTTTCAAATTATTTATTTAATGAAGGAACATTTCCTGGAACTTAAAATCATTTAAAGCACCTCAAGGCATTAAAGGAGCAACCAGTGACAGTTCAAGTTTCTCTTAAATATTCTCAAAGTGTTTGGCAGCGGGTGTCGTCTGGATCCACGCCAAATTCTCCACTCAGTGGCGCTAATGCTAATGGCTCCTGGCCATCTATGCGCTCATAATTTCGCGCATCTTATGGACCGTCAATGCACTCAAGGGGCTCTCGACCGGAGGAGGAGGAGGTGGGAGCGGACTTGGTCCGCTTCGTTTGGCTGCTAGTCGCGTGGTCCCAAAGCTGTGGAAATGCAATTAACAACACACCAGCATTAAAATCAGTTAATATTTTCACCATGGCCAAGAGCTGCTGCATTTTCGCTCAGCTGTAACCCAGTTAAATAGGCAACAAGATGACATGCACGATGTCCCTGGATGGAGGGCTTACAGTCTTCAGTTTACAGTGGCAGCTGCTCAGGTCACTGGTATCCGCAGGACTGAAGCTTAAGCTTTCCACTGCATTAAACATAAAATCGAGGATTTGCATTTGAGTAAAATTTTATTTTTTAATTCACTTGAAATAAAATTAAAGTTTTTTATACTTCTTCTGCGGTTTCAAGGTCCGAATAACTAGCCAAGAAGTTAATCTGTTCAGGGCAACAAATAAAGGACTTGAACGAGTCTTTTTAATGGATCAAGAAAGAATATGGATATTGGAGATTTTTATTAATATTTTAAAATATTGATAAATATAATAAAAATGCGGATATAAAATAATATCAGTTTACCTCATTAATTTCGATTTTAAAATAAACTTAAAGGATACTTGTTTTTATTACCTTAAGCGTTTACTTTCTTTTACCAAAAAAGACTGACAAAAAACCAAAAAAAAAACAGAAATAACTTAGTTTGATTAACAGGATAATATTCGAAATTTAATTTAATTTTTTTTTTTGACATTTATTATTAAGTGCAAAACAGTACAGCAAAAAAATGTTTATAACAGCACCTTGCTATAATTGTTACAAGCCGACGAATCCGAAACCTAACCCCATATCATCGTAGGAGGACGTCGATATAATTTAATAGTTCAATATAATATCTCTAGGTTATAGGCAGTTTTGGAAACGAACTTGTTGTGCTTTTCATTCAGTTGAATAAAAGAGTTGCTGGCATCAAAAAAAAGACATGAATATATTTATATTTATAATTATATTTATATTTATATATTGAAAATTTTAATATTAATTTTTTTCTATTATAATTGGAAATACATCAAACAAGATCATAAAAGGTGCATTTCGCCGAAATCGTACAACATTTGCTTCAGCTATGGCGAAAGGATCGCCATTTTCCACATTTGACCGCCATGTTGAAAATTGCGTATGTGCTTGCCTGCGTTAGGTTCTTCGCTGCAGTCGAAAAAAAGTGTTGCATACTTTTAGCTGCTCTTAGAATATTATATGAATATTATGGAAAAAACAAAGAACAATGAAAAAATGAATAAAAAAATAATTAAATACATTAATTAATATATATAAATTAAATAATTAAATAAATTAATTAATATTATATATTAATTTAGTTCTGAGTCGCATGGCAAAAGGTTGGCCAATAGGCTGACAACAACCCGCCCAGGACGACGTATCAACAGACGTCGACCCCACAGCCTCATAAGCCGTATACCTAGCATAAGGATTATCTAAATTTTTGAATTGTTATTATTAGAATCAGTATTATTATTATTATTGTTGTTAATTAGTTATAGAATTTATTGTGCCTAATGTATATAAATAATGATTAAGCTTAACTAATAGTTAAGCCGCAGCGCTCATTGAAGCAGTATCGTGCCCATAAGGTGATAAAAGAATAATTATGAATTTCTGAATACCTTTATAAATATTAATAAAAAAAAAAAAGTTCTGAGTCTAGGTCGAGGGACAAGTGCTGCAGTTTTCAAATATTTTCAAATATATTTCATTTTCATCCTTTGTCGAATCCTGTCTTTTCGTATTTAAGGCCACATCAACAAGAAAGAAGTTGATTTCGGTATTTTATTTTTTATCTAGTCAGAAACCCTTGAAGCCAGGATACGCTTGTTATTTTTTTATTTAATTTATATAATAAAACTTTCACTGAGTCTATCCAGGATAGACTCAATGTATACATTGCCTTCAAGGATTTTTTTGTAATTCAAAGCTTTATTATTAATATGATGATAGTCAATTGATCAAAGTGTGCGTGAAGTCAATATTGCGAGCTGCAGACATGTCGTCCTCATTATGTACAAAAATCAATTTGCCAGATGTTATCCTGCTGGTCGCTTGTGATAAATGGAAAATAAAAAAAAAAAATGTGCAAATCATAAAATGATAAAAAAATGTGTAAAAAATGAGATTCATTTACTTTTTATGTAAATTTATTAATTAATTAATTGGCAACTCACGTTTAAAAAGTAATTACAATAATATTTTTGAATTCATTAAGCCAAAAGGAGTCGTACGTCAAAAAATCAACCCCCAATTTAAAGTCTGTTTATGAAAGCGAAAATTTCCAATAACTAATGTCAACAATTAAAATCATTTTTTGCCGTCGTTTACAAAAAAAACAACAATTTTATAATAAATATTTATGTCTCTTCCTGTGCCCGCATTGACATTAATAAATCTAAATTCGTTTTTAAAGACCTTTTGATTAATATTTTTATATTTTAATGATTTCAAATTATGTCATTAAGTGAATTAAATATAATTTAAGCCCCTTGGAAACAATTGTTTTTTTTTTGCCTTTACTCACACCATTAAAAAAGAGTGGAAATTAATTAAAGTCAGCTTATTAAATTACACAATGCTTATAAATGATTAGTCTGTATTTAAGGCTCCGTATAAAACCTGTGGGAAAATTAGATATAGAATCGATGGCATTTAATCAATAATTTACTGGCTTCAAAAATTAATAAGGAACATTTATTTTTTTATTTATTTATAAACTTTACAAAATTAATTAAATACTCATTTAAAGGATTAATGTAATTGACCCATCCTTTAGTTTAGTCAAAAAGTGAACAGCTACAGAGTCTTTAAACTTTTATAGCAGCTTAAAAGAATGGACTATTCCTTGGAAATATAAAATAATAAAGAATTTGAATATAAAAAAAAAATTAATTTTAATAAAATGAAATATAAAATTCATCTACATTATATACGTTATTTAGTTTTAATTGATAATTTATTTTAATATTTATTATTTATTTATTTATATATATTTTTATTATTTCTTTATTAATATCCAGCTTAGTTGCTGAGAGAACGTAAAGCTGTTTAATTCAACTTCACAATAAAATATAAAATAAAAAATAAAAACAGTCGTGGATTTAAATGCTCGATTATAAACTTAATTAATAAGCTTAATACAATTTAATAACTAATTCTATATTTTTTCAGAAAAAAAATGTGCTTATAATTCATATTAAATAATAATTAAAAAAACGAGTTACGCAGATGCATTTCCTGAAAAATGTTTGTGGCCTTTACTAAGCAATTTGTGACGTCACAAACTAAAAAAAATCGAAGCGGCAGTCGTTATCTTTGACGTCATGTACAATGGCATTTATTGAAACACTTAAATTAAATAAATTTAAAAATGAACAAATTTAAAATTATAAATAATTTATTTATTATACAAATATATAAATATAGATTTTTATATTTATTATTAAATATTATGTACATAAAATAAACAATTAGTCAAAAGCTGCAATAAATCAATTTAAGAAAAGAAATGTAAGTGTGGAGCAGCCAAGGCACTGTTGCAGTTAATTGTTGCCCAATGAAGCGACGACGAACGAAACTGAAAAGAAGAGCAAACGAAAAATAACTGTTTATTTTCTTGTTCTCACGTCTGCACGACTGCCCACAGTTTGTTGTTGTTGTTGTGCTCAGTTATGGTTGTTGTTGTGCTCAGTTATTCCTCCTTCATAATCCATTGTGCTGTCAACTTAAATGTAACTGTTTTATTACTCGATCGCGCTTCCGCTTAAGCAGCTCTTTGAGCACTTCTGAATGCACTCTCTCCATCTCCCTCTAACTCACTGTGTTTCCCATTCTGTGTTTCCTATTACTTGAGTTCTCCTTTAAATGGCGTACAAATTATCTTCTGTCGTAATAAGACCTTAAAGTGTGTGGCAACATTTTGCACATGTTGCCGCAACATGTTGCACGTGTGCATGTGATGTCTATGTGAGTGTATGTGTGTCACTTGCAACATCCGTGCCACTGCAGCACTTACTGTGCACACACAATTACTTGGCAAATAATTAAGTACGTGCAGTGGCTGTGCATGTGGCAGCGAATGTGTAGGCATTTTTAAGGACCTTTCACCTGAGCATTTGGCAAATGTTTGCACAGCAATTAAATGAGTTACAGTTACTTCTCTTCTTCTTCTTCTCCTCCTCCCCTGTTTACTGATGTTGTTCTTGTTGTGGTGGCTGGGATTGGGATTGGAGCTTGGGGCTTGGGGCCTGGGACTTGGGACTTGGGGGTTGGGATTGGGGCTTGGGGTTGGGACTTGGTGCTGCAAGTGATGTTACGTAGTGTGTGGACCGGACAAATACGCGTTGCTGTCATCGGACTGTCATTGAGGGGGATCAGTTTGTGCCGTTGGCACAACATTTTGCCAATTTGCGTGTCAGTCAATAGCAGGTACTGTTTGTGGACAGGATTTTCAGTCAGGCAGTCAGTTTTCTGGCCAATATTGTGGCATTAAAAACTGTCCATACAGCAGGCCACGTGGCATCCACACACACACAGCTGCCACTATCTGCCGATTCTGGGGCAGGACACACACTAACAGCCACTGTACGATGTCAACTGTCGAAAATGTGAGTAACGTTCCGCAAATAAACAAATCAGGTGCCTGAAGTCGGACTTCGACTTGGACTTCGATCCTGGCTGCTCCTTCTGACCGACTGCAGACTCTCAACTCTCCATTTTTACCGTCCGGACATTTTGTTTATAATTTATGACATAAACCGGAAGGGTAGCTAAGCCGGCGGCAAAAACCGGAGCAGCTAAGACGACTCCGGCCGTAAAGCACAACAACTGAAATATTGCTCAACATTTTTATTATTTGCACACATTCCTTCTGCTCTGCCCAAGGACCAAAGTAGCTTCAGCATTCATTCAGTTGTTGTACATCTGCTTGTAGTTGTAGTTGTAGTGGCATTTGCGTTTGTTCCTGTGAGTGTGTGTGTGTGTGTGTGTTGTGTGTGTTGTGTGTGTGTGTTGTGTGTTGTTGACTGCTGTGTATTGAGAGTTAGTTGGGTGCGTTGGGAGCGTTGGGAGCGCAGGCAGCAAAAGGCGCACAAATAAAATCCTGAAAATGCTGACTGCTGAGTTTGTGGCTCTGCTCTGGACATACAAACAACACCAATAACAATACCAACAGCAACAGAGCAACAACACCAACAACAACAACAACAACAATATTATAGTGGACTTCATGTGCTGCCTATTGAACATAAATCTTTAAATATGCCAAAGCAATTGTTCCTCTCAGAAGCCAGGAACAGGCTCGTGTCCCATCTGACCTCATTTTGTGTTCTATTCATTAGAATTGCTACCCCTAAGGACATGCGAGAGCCCAAATTCAAATTACACAAAATCAGCATCAATTGGAGCAGATTTATAGATTTTTATTAAAGAAGAGCCGCAAGGATAATATATATAAACATTTATATATATATATATGTATGAGATATTTATCCTTAATTATTAACCATTAAATGCAAATCATGATTTTCATAGTGCGGATCCTTGAGGGGATTTTCAACTAGCGGATAAATTCTTAAAAAAAAAAGAACTTAATTGTTTCGTGGGAAATGGAAGATGGGAGGGTCAGCCAAGCTGAAGGACAAAAAGGATAGTTAATGTGTATTTGCACAGGATGTAATCTTTAAAAATGAGCTCGAACCAAGGGTCAGCAAGGACACTTTTTTCTGCCCGACATTCCTTAAGTTCCTTGTACATAAAAAATGCTCCGAGTTTCTGACTGAGAATTTTAAGCCCATGCAAGGATTTGAGCTGCTTGGGACTTTGAACCGAAGGCAGGCAGCCACTTAAAGGAAATAAAATTTGTATTTTATTTTTGTTAATTTACGTTTTCATTAGATTTTTTTTTTTTGGATTTTTTAATTAATTTTTTTTGTAAGAAGAAACTTATTAAATGAGGCATTAAAATTCCTCTAAAAGGGGAACCAAATAAATTGAAGGGCGTGTAGTTCGTTTGAAGGAGGAGGCTGCCAATGAATATCCTAAAATAATATTATATTTAAAAGTGTTTATTTTTTTTAATATATTAATTTTGTTTTTTAAAAATTAAAAAAATATTTTAAAAAATAATGTGTGTTTAGAATAATTATTAAATATGTGTGTGCTCCTTCGTTGATATATAAATAATTTTAGTTAATATGTGTAATAAAAAAGTAAAAGAAAATAAAATAATATATAAGAAAACATAATATTAAAAAATATTAAAAATATAAAATAAAATATATAATTATTTTATACAGTCTTTCTTTTTATTTAATTTAAATATATTTATGTAATTTGATTGAAAAAACCTGTGGAATTAAAATTGCTTAAAACTAAGTAAAACATTATAAAAAGTTTAAAATTAATTTAAATATTTATTATTTAATTATTTAATATAATAACAGGCTTAATATTAATCTATATATTTAAAATTTAATATTTATTTTAAGCTTTATTAAACTCATCGATTCTCGTAACGCGCTTCTTAAATAAATTCCTCGGAGGTCGTAACTCGTCTTCATTCTTCGTTCCACTTTCAGTCGTTCCAGCGGCTGCTGCCCAATGGCAGCGGTTAACAGAGTCATTTGACAGCGTTAACAGCGCTGTTATTGAATTGCTTAGCTTTTATAGGCGATAAAAGCGACGTTGATGGTGCGCTTCCCATAATTTCATGAAGTTCGATTTAAAATTTATTGAATTAGATTACAAATATTTACGCAATTCCCAAAGGATAATCGATCAAACGTCGCATAAATTAATTAAGGTCGTTTATTAATAATTTTCCCGGGCCGAGATGCATTTGAAATTTCTAGAATTTATGTATAACATTGAGGGTTTATAATTATAAATATCTAAGTAGTTCATTAATCACATCATCAGACGTCTCTGTGCGCATCCACAAGGATGAGAATGAACAATGCAATCCAAGGATACACCAGTTGTTCCTTTGCTTCTCACTTAACTGTCACATAAATCCCTGAAATGTCGAGCACTTCCAATGGGTCACATGGCCATAAGGCATAGCTGCTGTGGTTATTGCTGTTGTTGCCACTGTTTGCCTTAAATTAGTTCAGTTGCAAGTGCCCCAGAATGTGGCATGGAGTGTGGATTCATGCAGTTCCCTCTCACCATTTCCTTTCTCTCCTCCCACTCCCACTTCCCTCTTGCTCTCTCTCTTTGGAGCTGCTTTCGCGGCACTTGCCATTGAAAGCCCGCTCCAATATTATCTAGCATTTATCGCTCATTCTGTGTGCTTAACCATCATGCAACGCGGGGGCAAGCTGGGTGTGGCATGTGCAGCGCTGATTGTGGGTTATTTGTCATTAATATGCAAACAGTTAACTACGACATGTGCATGTTTTGAGGGCAACAGTGCAAACAATCTGTGTGTCCTTGCATGTGTGTCTATGTGTGTGTCTATGTGTGTGTGTGTGTGTGCTCTATGTGTTTGTGGCACTGCTGTTTAGTACACAGCCATTGTGCATGCAACATTGCAGCTTGATGCAGCTCCTTTGGCTTTAATCAATGCCGGAAGCGGAAGTTAATTGTGCGCTTGTTTCATGAAGTCAACGGCCACTTAAGCATTTTGCATAAGGATAACAACAATTAGGAGCAACAATTGGCCACGTTAAGTCCCGCTTGGCTTAAGGCCCAATGCCAATTCCCCTTTAAAGTGCTCAATTCCATTTCCGAAGAATTCAATAAACCCAAGGAATTATCTTAAGCGAGTCAACAAAATGCAAAAACCAAGAAAAATGCGGAGGGAAAAAAACAAAGCCGAGAAAACTGAAAAAAAAGCTGAAAAAAAAAGCTGAAAAAATGTAATTTGTCGCTAACCAAGTGTGTACTAACCTCATTTTACTAAAAGCATTAAAAATAAAATGTAATCACATGCTTCATAAAAGTAATAACTACACACATACGCACGCACACACACGCACGCATACGCATACGCACACACACACACACACGCTCCCACAAAGAGTAAGAGACACGAGTTTCCTGCACTTCAGAGAATGGCGATGTCTACGTGTCGCTATAAAAGTGCTTGTGAATGTGCGTGTAGATGTATGCATGAATGTGTGAATGTATGTGTGTGTGTGTGTGTGTGTGAGTGTGTGCTTGTGTGAATAACTGTGAAAGCCTTGATGTCGCCAAGCGTCGCTGTCACTGCCAACAGCGTACAGCTAACAGCCAGGAGGCAGCAGGCAGCAGCCAGCAGCCATAGCCATAGCCATAGACGACCTCCCCCCAGACCCTCCATCCAATACCAACCCCCCACCCACCGTCGACCCTTATTCCAGGTCCCTTCTCCCCTTTATTGTCTATCGCCGAGCACGCACATCGCCGCCAATGGCATTGCATTAGTGTGCGTGCGCGTCTGATTTTTACGAGACGATTATGGGCGGAGTTTTTATTAAGTATTTGCCATTGAGCTAAAGTGTTGTGTGGCATGAAAATGGGCATGAGGACCACTTCCATTTGGAAGTATATAGTTTGATCTGTCGTCTGCCATAAAGCTGGCAAATTCTGGGCCGTTAATTACTGTCAAGCAGTGAAAGTCCTCAGCTAAAGTTCATTCCAACTATTGGAAGCTCGAGTTGAACAAACTCTTCATTATCCTGTTCATTGTCCTGTCACCAAAGGTGAGCTATAGCAACCAGATTGTCATTCACAAGAAGCAGGAGCAAAACCAGTTGCAACAGCAACAACTACAACAACAACAAGTATAGCCAACTACTCGTTAGTTTGAAACGCCCTCAGCTTCAATTACAATAGACTGACATTTTTCTGGCACTTTGGGTAGAGTCCTTCCTCTGCCTCTGAGTCCTTGTGTCACTCAGTATGTGGCATCGATACTGCAGGCGAGTGGACAAATGTTGATAAATGCAGTGTCAACGAAATGATATATTAAGGCAAGTAATCCGAAAGTTGTGGCTCTCAAATTGGCTGATTAGGATAGTGTCAGGATTTTAGATACAGTCAGCAAGTGAATGCCAACTGGGAAAGTGTTTTATCATGTTACCAATGACAGTTAACAGCCAGTAGCCAGCAGCCAGCAGCCAGCAGCCAACCAATTAAGACCCAATTCATGCAATTGACTCAACAAAAGCTACAGTATTTAAGTTTAAGGATCAAAACGATTACCAAGCAGGAATTAAATTTTAAATTGTGTCAACAGGAAGTCAACTGCATCTAAAAGGATAACCACTACAGAAATGTACCAAGGGCTGAAGCGTTTGAGATACAGAAGTACATGAAAAGATTCGCCCATTTAATAACTGAAGAATTCTCATTTCAAAGCTTGCTAAAAACCATATAAATAATATTAAAATTGAAATTTAACCAAATTGCGCTGAAATGTATGCTACATTTTTATTAAAATCCAAAAACATGAGAGAAAGTCATGATAAAAATTATTTATTAGTTAATAATAGCTCGTTTAGTTTTTAAAGAAACGTTGTGGTTTTTTCAATATTCATTTTCAGACTAACTTACAACTAGGACCTGAATCCCTAATCTAGCCTCGGGTTGGTGACTGCGGCGCTGTCGTTAAGGGCAGCGACGTTGGCATCTAGCGACGGAGTTGACAGATCCCCCGGATCGGATAATAATGTAAATAGTTTATTGAGAGCGGCTTGGTTGATGCTCACAACGGTTTACTATTACGACATAGCTTCAAGTGCTTTGTGCTATGTTAGTTTCAAGTGTTTTATGTTTTGTGATCGCTTCAAGTGTTCTATGCTGTCATCGGATTACTGTGCGCAGCAATGTGCGTTGGTTGGCAACTGTACTTAACTTATATGTGCCTAATAAATTATTTAAAATATTTAAAGCATTTATTTTCTAAAATCGAAAAATATTAAATAAATTAAAATATATTCCAATAATAATTTAAACAAGTTTAAATTTGGTGGGGATCATGGACCATAGCAGAGCCACCAAACCTTCTGTAAAGATTCTCACCCAAGAAAAGGTTTAAGTCCTAGATAAATTGCAGACCAGAGTTTCACCCCAAAATGATCAGTGCAAGAGCTGAGGTTGCAAGCTTGGGTGATTTTCGGTTGTTATCTTCTCGTTGGAGGGTTACATCATTTCGAATGTGTCTTCTTTATGCCGAAGTACTATTAAGGCATTTTAAAGGATATCATTAAATTTTTTGAAATCTACATAATATAATATTTATTATTTATTTATTGTTTCATATTTAAAACAATAAATTCCAACAATTTAAGCGGGATTTATTTGTTATATTTAATTGTGTATGTAATTATCTAAATATGTGCTATAAATATGATGTTTAGCTTAAAATAATACTTGAATACATTTTTTATTGATTGAGTGACTCAGCGAAGAATAAGTAAGCAGTATGACTGACAATATACAATACTCATACACAAAATAATTGAATAATTTTATGAATTCATGAATTTATTCATTTATATAAACTGCGAATTATTCATTGCCGACATTCGATTTAATCGAGTGCTTGGCCCCGTACTGCCTACATTCTTCCAATTTCTTAATCATCCGTTAAAGTCTACATTTATATAAATTAGGTGACTATTTTATTGCTTTCTAATTAATAAAAAAAATTTAAATAAAATATATTAAAACTTTAAATATTCTAATAATATAAAAAGTAAGTCAATAAATAATTAATTAAAATATTTATTCTGGAAATTCTTTTAATAGAATACCAGCCCAAACAATATCTGGTAATTATCCTTAGAATGTCTTGGTGTTACCATGAGATTTCCTGAATCTTAAATAATTGTAATATTAATTTTGTAATAAAAAATATTTCATATTTTAGTTTTAATATTTATATAATTATTTACTTATTTTAATTAGTTATATTAATAAATTTTCATTCATTTTTCAAATTGTGAGTTAATTCTTTTAACAAATGATAAAAGTAGAAAAATGCATTTGCCCAGAAAAAAAGGAATTTATTTACACAATATTTTGCTTAAATAATTTAATAATATTTTTGAATAGCTTAATTTAAATTTAAATACTAGCTCAAAAATCGGTGAGTAGCAAATAATCGAAATCTTCAAAGGAACTCAGTGTAAAACGCGAACCTTGTTTCAAGGACCCTCAAAGCCAATCGAGTTCTATTCGTTTATCTGCTAATCAACTTGGTATCCATATCCTGAAAAGAGTTGAAAGAAAACAAAATCTTAGGACGAAAACTCAAGAGCTACTAGTTGATAAAGTGACCCTCAGACTTTGTTTATGATTTGCCGCATGACTAAAGGCCGAGAGTCACTTGGCCAATGCCAGAGTAACAGCTCGTGCGAATTTGATGGACTTAAGGGGGAGAAGGGGCAGCATCCTGGAATACATACATGCTCACTAATCTTTAAGTATGTGCATAGCCATAGGCACTGGCTTCGTACCATGACAGATTTAAGGATCAACTTTTCCACGCATCACAATGCGGAAGAGTCAAGTTGTCGATTCGAGAGCAGAAATAATTATGTGATGTTCGTCCTGTCATTTGGGAGGCTCTGCACGAGCTGTCATTAGATGTAGTTCAAATTGGCTAATTAAGTTGATTAGCTTTGATTTTAAAAACGTATGCCGACGGCCTTCTACTCATTTTACCCGATTACTCGTGCCCACACGGCGTATGCGTGTCGCTCGCCACGCGGATGGATCGATAAACCAGCAAACGGCTGCCCGCAGGACACGCTCAAACAAGGTATTCGGGTGACAAACGTAGAACTGAATTTCGAATTTTCCCCTCCATTAATTAAGTATTTTGTTCGATGGTTTCGTTTCCCTCGAAGCTCTGACGTGCTCGAAGCTAATTAGCCTCAGCTTTGGGCGAGTTTTTCAAAATTGATTTTATTACAGATTTTATTTAGGATTTCCTGGAAATTTGTCTGTTTGTTTACAGGATTTAATTTAACTGGAATTAAGAGTGAGATTTGCCGCTTCGCCGGATAAGTCATCATTGGCATTGTACTCTGGGGTCTTAGCCATCAAGGATATTCGAAATTGTATGCAAATGACTATATAGCTAACTACTCCGAAAATAAACTGCAATTAGAATGTAAATTGGTAATTTGCCTGTTTATTCCTGGGAAATATCCTCAAACCTTGCCCAGAATCTCATTATTGATGACCAGAAGTCCTCCGACGCTGAAGTAGCAACGCTCCTGGTCCAATTGCGTGGAGATGCGCAACAAAATGGCGTTGAGCTGGGGATTGCGTCGATCTGTGCTCACACCATGAAATATCGACTGGAACTGCCGCTGAAGGATGTCACAGCGAGTGCAGATGATGCAGGGAGTAATGATGGCCGTCAGTTTGCAAATCTCCTCAATGACAGAATCTGCAAGCAACAATCTTAGTGGATAAGGATCACAGTTATCCTGATAAGTGTCACTTACAATATGTCACCACAATGCTCTTTTTGTTGTAGTGACTCACGAAGATCCAATAGGGAAGGACGGAGGTGTCCATGAAGAACTTGAGCATCACCACAATGAGACTCCACTTGAAGTTGTCCTCGATGCTGCGCACTGTGTTCCACAGGAGTGCATGCAGCTGCTGTATGGTGGACAGACGCTCCAAGGATATGCGACGTAGCGCCCACACCTCTAGGCGAGTCTTCTCCAGTTCTTGAAGCAGGCTGCTGCCCGCCTCCCGCATCTCCAGATAGAAGACATAGATGAGAGCTACATACAAAGAAAACTCATTGAAGCGCGTCAAGAGCACGACCTCTGAGTAGAAGGAATAGAGGAGCAGTCGAGCGAGCGTGGTGCTCACGTTATTCAAAATTGTCATCATGAGGAGCAGGAGAATTCGAAGGATCAAAAATCCATTAAGCACATTACAAAAGCGACTCATCCGGGCAAGATTCACGTTATGCCTAAAGTGTACTCGGAGTATGTAGCGCGCTTTCTCCAGCTGCTGTATAATTTGCTGGCTGCGGTTCCTCCACATCAGCTCCATGATAACCACTGAATGCCCCATGCTTAGGGTCACAAAGCCCAGAAGGTCGATCCAGCACGAGAAATGATCATTGTAGAAGTCGTACACGACTGCATACTGGAAACTAAATCTCCAATGTAGAACGTACACCAGATACACAACTAGGCTGAAGGTATAGACGAGCTTCAGTTGCAGGTGTTGACGTGGTGGCAGCAACAGTAGAAAGTGCATCATGCGGCGCATGAAGCGCACCGATGCGTCGTGTACGTCGCCTGGCACGTGCCACATGACTGTGCAGGTCCTTGTCAGGTACCTGCTCAGGTTAATCCTTAATCGCACCAAGGTCCCAATCAATAACTAATTGTTTAATTGACTTATAAACAACGACAAATGCGCAGCGTCGAATAACTAGCGCAGCCCTGAAATGTATGCTACATTTTTTTCCAGCTGCAGTTCTAGCCACAAAAAGCACTTTAAATTATTGTCAATATGAGGGATTAGGACGCTCAGACAAAAAAAATCAAATAATTGCATATCTGGAAAATATATAGAAATGTTTAATAACAGTTAATTAACAGATTATGTGGATTTACCAATAATTTTGTTAGCTTTTTTTTAGATGACGTCCTTCGTTAAAAACTTTGACTAAAATTAGTTTTTTTCCTTATATCAAATAAAATACAGAAAAGAATCATAATTTGGTAAGCCGATTTTATGTTTTTATTAGCGAATAATTCATTTTATTATTTATTTTATTTATTAATTTCATTTATTTTTAAATGAAAAAATCGTAATGTCCGAAAATGTAAACACTTAAATAAACTTCGAAGCAAACACTTGAGACACGCCTTAAACCTTCAAGAACTGCTTATTATTTCCAATGCAAGGGGGCAAAAAAAAACAACAACAAAATCGCTTTAGAGATAACGATCACAACAACAAAGCAAGTCAATTTGTTGTTGCTTCGATGTTCGGCGCGTGCAAAGAAAAGAGATAAGAAACGCAACATGCAAAATTGTTCTTGTGTTTAACAGTCGTCAATGTAACGGTGTATTCAAGCTAGGAAACATCACTTGATGGTTATATAAAAGCAAAAAGAAATAACAAAATCAAAAGAGTTGAGATACGGAAAGAAGCTGATTTTTCTTTAAATTATAATTAATTTTTAAGCGTTGTCATCATTCAATATAATTTAATTTGATAGTTATAGTTATGGTTATGCAGCCCTATTTCCCATACCGGCTGCTCCCTCCCTAGAGCTGTTGTAATAGATGCTCCGGCGCGGATGCTCTTGCAGTCGAAGCAGCCAAAAGGGCGCTATTATCGACTGCAAGAGTTTGAGTACCCACTCTTTCCAGTGGCCAAAGCGACTGCAGCCAAGACCGCCTGTTCGGGCGGGTCATATCGGCTGCCTCTCTTCTGCCAGCTTGATCAGCCGAAGCTGCCAAATTGGGTGGCTTCCTTGCGGCTGCGGCTGAGCAGACACTCGTTGGGTACAACTCATTGGAACTGGAGCACGATTCAGAGCGCCTATATATAGTAGAGTATATAATATATTATAATAAAAATTAATCTTCTTTTAAATAAAGAAGAGCTACTGAAAAAGCTCAGTAGCCAAACAATAGACTTTAAAAAAAAGGGGCAGCAATATAAAGTACCTACTGTACAAGAAGTCCCTTAAGTACCTGACAGTTGACACTAATAAAAAAAATTATATGTTTATCTTATTTACAAGCATTTCATATGCGCAGTATATATTTAATACAAGCACAGAAGTTTCTAATGTGAGAGAGAAAGAGACACGAAAATTCTTATCTTTGTTGTAGCCTAGTGTGAGAGAGAAAGAGACAGAGAATACAATATCATATCAGTCTAACACTTCGGTTGCTTCTTCGATCATTCGTATAGCCGGGCTTATCTCGCAGACTTCAATAAGCAAAAAACTTGTCAAGCAACAAAAATGAGAGTCGATAACCAAGAAAATTCTTGTCTTTGTTGTAGCCTCGTCTTGGAACAAAGTCTCGACTTGTTGTTGTGCTTTTTATTTTGGGCATGGTAAAGGTGAATATAACTTGACTAGCCGCAGCAAAGCTTAGCTACTGCAAAACTCTGGTGAATATATATATATAATTATTGAATAAAAGCTGAAGAGGTGAATAACTGTATGAGATGAATTATTCATTATAATTCATATTGTATAATTTTTTTTCTTTTAAAATACTGTTGGAAATTTGAGAAAATTAGCTAAATATAATGTTTTAATTTATATAAGTCTATAGAAAATATTTTATAATCTATGTGATACAGAAAAATAAAATATAACAGTAAATAAATTGAATGAACCTCCCTACCTACAGTCCCAAAGTATTAAACAGAAAACGTCACAGCTTGTGGGAATTAGGGGAGAGTCTTAAATCTACCTCCACTTGCTTGGCAGCTGTCGGTGCAGCATGCAACAAGCGGCACATAAAGTGCAACGAGTCGTCAAATTCACGCAAACTCACCACAAAATAAAGACAAGTTAAGGACACATTAATTTCTCGTGTGGCTCATTAAAAGCGAGCAATTAGATAATTAAGGACATTTTTCAATTAAATTGCGGTGGATGAAGGAGATGGAAAAAGGGTAGCTTTGTCACTAGCAACTGAAGTGCCGTTAGGGATCAACTCATTAAAACAACGCGAAGCTTTGAGGTACATGAAAAAAAAAACAAATATTGTTTTAAAGTTTTCCTAAAAAGTTGTTTAAGGACCTCCCTAAATTGCTATTGTGTTACTTTCTAATCGTTCAGACATGTATTTCGAGCAACAAAGGATCTTCTCTTAAAACGCTTATTGTTTCGAATGGGCAGAGGATTTAACTAACAGATCGCATCACTTTTTCCACTCCTTCCACTTCTTTCACTTCTTATTTAAATTATATTATAGGAAAAAGGATATTATGCATTTAAGGATATTTTTTATTATCCTGTTCAACATTTTATTACATTTTTACTTTTTCCCTTATATGTATAGTCTTGCAAGGAAACCATATCCATATCCAAGTCATTTTCCTACTCATCTTTTAAATCAAAGGACATTCACTGGTGCCTCCTACTTTTCCCCAAAAAACATTTTCTCATCACGAAGTAAGCCACAAAACAAATAGTACTTTCGCAGTTCGAAGTATTCTCTGAATTGGTATTTTTAACTAAGGACTCAAAGGACCTCTCCGTGTGCGTCATTCAGTCGCAAACTGAAAGACGTCCTCTCAGTCTTTGTTGCAGATCTAATGGCATTACATAAAAAAAATATCAATAATGAAACATTTGAAGGACTCTTCACATTTTTCAATAGTGCTAATAACTTTTAAATGAAAGGACATCCCATGCAGAGTCTAGACATAAAAATAAGACCAATATCGATGAATGAAGTACTCCCTTTTGGAATCAAAGGATCTCTTTCTCTGCAAGTGCAACGGCTGTCTTTGTTGTCCTTCCTCATATTGGTCGGGGGGTCTAGACTTTAAGAGGTCCTGTGCCCGACGTTGCATGCCAATAATTTGTTATTCACCATGAGGTCAGTGACTGGCAGGGGGGTGGGGGGGAAGTGGCCCTGTTTAAATTAGTTGTTGTTTTTTGTTTATGTGCGCATATCTTACGGGCGCCCGTTTATCCTTGCGACAAGTCCTTTTCATGTGGTTGAATTCGATTTCGATTTTATTTGCATGTGCGTGGAAATGGAAATGGAACTGCCTTTAAATGTACTTCGAGTTCATTGAATTCAAATCAATGGGCATAACATTTCAGAGGGCTGCCAACGCGCAGAGGAGGGCTGCCAACTCATTGGAGGTGTGTTTCCAGCTAATTGGAATCGCGTTGCCAACCATCTTCAGGATGCTTTGAACTCATGACTCACTTTGATTTCATCAATGGTTGTTGGTTGGATGAGTGGTGGGCGGTTGGTAGATTACTGGGTGGGGGAGGTGGGGCGTGGGGCGTGTTGCGTGGAATTCAAATTAATTGTTTACCAAGTGTCTGCAAAGTTTTTTTTGCCCTACATCAAGGATATGTTGACCCTTAAAGGCGTTGATGAGTTTAAGGATATTCGCTCTTTGCTCTCTTCATCTCTCTTATTCATCCTTATCCTCTTTCCTCTTCTCCTCCCGCTCCACAACATTGAAGCAGTCAAATGAGCTCTGCTCTGCCCATCGATGGAATCGATTCCCCTTGCTTTCCACATTGCTGAAAATGTCCCGTTATATTTGGAGCAGACCACTTAGCTTCCAGTCAGCTGGAGGGACAGGCCGATCCGCTCGGGATCAGGATACCCCAGCCATCTTGAGGGGAAGCAATATGTAGGCCATTTGCCGTTAGATTATGCCATAATTGGCAACCACAGCGATGACTGAGTATGGTTGAGTGGGCGTGGCATTAATTACGGCAACTGCAGCAACAACAGAGGGGGGGTTGTGGCACCGCCAGAAGCATAGGCTGTGGCGGGGGCAGCGGCAGAGGCAGAGGCACAGGCAGAGGCAAAGGCAGCGTCACATTTACAGGAGCTGCGGGCAAAGTGCAGCAGCGAAGCATCGACTAATTTACAAGGCACAAGGCACAAGCCACATGCCACATGCCGCTTGCCACATGTTGACTATAGTAACCCTTGGATTGTATTTGTGTGTAAATTTGTATATCCCTATCCCTATGTATGTGTGTGTGTGTGTGTGTGTGTGTGTGTGTGCCTTGCCATATCGATTAAAAGTGATTAGCTAATGGAGTCTCTAAGGCTTCGCCGCTTGATTGTTTTAGTGAAGCAGAAGTGAATTTTTTTTCTCTTGAATTTGTTGTTATCCTTTTTCCCATTGTTGTTGTTTCTTTCTCTGATTTTGTTGTTGTTGATGTTGTTGTTGTTGTTGTTGTTGTTGTACAGACAACGTCTGCGAGCTTGTTAATTGATGGAAATCATATAACTTATTGTAGTCTCAAGTGATTCATTGCCTTTCATCTGCTGCGTCTGGACGAGCAGATAAGAGTCCTAAGCAGCAGTCCCGGGAAGTCCTGAGGGGGGCAATCCTGGTGAGTCCTTGCGTAATCGCTTTAAATGACATTTTCCCCATTGAAATTACGATCAAAGTGAGCCAAGCAACTTGTAAGCGGCCCACGAGTGGAATTATTTGTTAATTTCATTACACACACTCGCAGGCACTCATCACACTCCCATACACACACACACTCACACCCACACTCACACCCACACTCACACCCACACACACACACACACACACACGTACAGAGAGTTGCGACAAGCCACAAACATGGAAAGAACCACAAAGTGCGATGAAAATTGGCCTGGTTTGGGGTGACTGTCAAATATACATATACACCATCAAGCCACACACCAGTACACACACCCACACACACCCACACACACCCACACACCTACACACACACCACAGGCATACACCAATACACTTTGACTCACACCCAGACAAACGCGATACATAAATTTGCATGCCTTTATTGCAGCTCAAAGGGAAGAGACAAGCAAACAAACAAATACACCTACACCCACACACACATACACACACACAGACACACCACGCATACACCCATACAATGTGGTTCATATTGTTGCTGTGGTGGTTGTATGCAACCACTGAACCACTTTGTTTGCACACTTGTAAAACACCTAAAGCGATGGCTGAAGCCCAACGCCTCCAGTTATTTGAGGTAATGACTTAATTGCCACGCAGCTACTGCCCCGCCCCCCACTTGCCACCCACTTAAGGCAACTGGCAGCACTTTTCACCAACCACCACCACAGTCACTCACCCACCCAACCACCTGCAATCGAGGCTCATAATTTGTGCAGGTGTCGACGACGCTTTGTCTTTGATTGCGCGTCTCTGCTGCGCGTCTCTAATCTCTGCCAGCCACATGGCAATCATCAGCAGCAGCAGCACTGAAGGAGGCAAGAGATGGGGGGGGGCGTGGCAGTGGCTGCCTTTGTGCCAATACTGGGACACTTGAAGCTCTTCTAAGCAGCTGGAGCTTGGGTTAAATTGAAGCAATTGTGTGCGGCGTTGATTTGTATAATTTTGTAATTTGTATACCGAAATGTGGTCACACACACACACACACACACGCACACTCACACACACACATACTCACACATACTCACACATACACTCACTCAACCTCAGACTCATTCCCTCACTCGCCTTTCATGTGTGCAACCACTGGAGGTGGCAATTTTACTTTCGCTGGGAGACTGCCCCAGGATATGTACATACATATAAATTAAAGCACATGTCCTTCACATTCCTGTTCCGCGCCAGGACCGCAGCTGCGCCCAAGCAAAATACCAAAACTAACGGAATCACAAATAATTTAATCAAACCTTTTATTGAACAAATAAATGTGGAGTCTATGGACTTTTCCCAATATCAGAAATTTGTGCGAGACTCGAAGGATGCCAGGACTCATATGCTTTGCCTTTAATGCTGGTATATTTTTATTACTTTACTTCATATTTAGTATTTTTATAAACCTTTAATTTTATACTCCAAATAAATAACAAAGTTCTGGTCCTTTTTTGGAATTTAATTCTTAAGCCCTAAGTCGTAGTTATCCTTTTTAGTTTCTGGTATTTTTTTTGGTATATGGAGGTTGCAATAAATCAATCTTTGAATGCCCTTAAAGTCATGTGTCCCTCCACAACAGTCGACAGCTCCTGCAGCTACCCTCGCCCACCGCACGTACGCTCGAGGAAACACTTTCCCAAATGTAATTATCGGTATATTTGGTATTTTTTATATGCTTATATCCTGCCGCCCATAAGCAATATGAACGTGCCTATTGAGCAGAGATGATGAGAGGCGTCGAGGCTGTTCATCGCTATGCCCGATGCTGTGCCTGTAGTTCCGGTCTTGTTTGCGGGCTATGCGGTAAGGTCCTTGCCACAGCTGCTCCTGTGACTGCGGGCCGGGGACAGGACTCTTCATTGTGGCTGCCTTCGGGTGGCGGTAAGTCATTTCGTGTTATCTGATTTTAATTTGGCGCAATTTACCTTTTTGCACCTGTTGACCCATGTAACATACAACTGACTCAACCTTTCCCCTTACCCTATGCCACACCCCCCTCCCTCCCCACTCACCCCTTAAGGCAGCTGCTCGCATGTATTACAAATATGTAAATAAGAGAAAATGTAAATATGCTAATTTCAGATGAAAATTGATTTTTCAATTTAATTGAAAATTCCATCGCTTCTTGTTGCCAACGTGGCACACATATCGTCCTTTCGAATGTTGTTGTTTTTTATTGTTGTTTCTGCTGTTGTTGTTGCTTTTAATATGATTGTTCCAGCAGCTGCCACAAATGACATAAATACTTGAACACTTCCACACTTCCATCTTTTCGCACATCATTTGCAACTTTGCGTACGTCGAGTGTTTTTAATGACATTAAAATTGCCAAAATTACAACAGCAACACACCCACACTTACACATACACCCACACATACACACATACTCTCATACTCTCATACTCTCATACTCACAGAGCCAAACGGGAAGAGCTTTACTTTGGAAATCAATAATCACAGATTTCATTTGGAGTCTTTGGCAAACTTCACACTTCCAACTCCCCACTCCTTACCCACCACCATTCACCATTCACCATTCCCAACCTCCAACGCCTTACCCACCACTCATCTGCTAGGCCTGTAGCCTTTGCCAGTGGCTGACAAATGCGTCTGATATATGGCCCGAGTCTGGCTCAATAAATTCTATGTGCGAGTCTCCGGCGATGACTTGCAAAAATGTCTGGTGGCAGGGCAGGTCCTGGGGATGGTGATGGGGATGACGATGGGGAGGGGCTGAAGTGAGGGGCGGGCGGAATGCTCATGTGATAAATGTGCGGCATTTTGGAGAGCAATGCAAACATCGCACCTTCCAGCGACAATCAAAATTAATTGCATTTTCTGCAAGGACATAATTATGATGAGAGATTCAGGGTTTAAACAAAAAAAAAGGACATAATCATCAGGCAAATGTCCTGCGCGGACATTATGTTTTTACGGCTTGCAGACAGAATTGCCAAAAGTCAGGTGCCAAGAGGCACGCATGTGAATATAAATAGACACACACACGCACACCCATACACCCATACACACACACACACACACACATACTTACACTCATATAGAGAGATAAGAAACTAGGATAACATCATTTATCTTCAATGGACACTGAAAATTGCGAAGTCAAAGACACCATCAAAAGGTCGAAGCTCTAAAAATATTCCATCTATTGACATTTATTGCCGAATCGCTAGCTGCTCACACACACACATACACACACACTCACACACACACACACCCATACAGTCACACACATATATAAGTGTATATCCACTCTGTCTGTTTATCGACGAAGCTCTATTTTTCACATTAATTGGCAAGGTTAAGCGAAGTTTGGCATGTGAAAAGTTGCCAGAGGTCCTTTTGAAATCCTGGCCAGCAATCGCATCGCTGAAGGTCAGTGTAACAATAAAAACTGAAATCATTTTTAATATCGGCCCATAAAGACGACGTAGCAGGATTTGAGCCATAATGATTGCCTTCTGCAACTGTCTGTGTATGTGTGTGTGTGTGTGTGTGTGTCTGTGTGTTGTCCTGTTTCACGGACTTGTTTTTCCTTCGCTGACGTCTGACGCCACAATTAGTGGGCGGCAAATGTGGCGCGAAAGGACGATGACACGCGGCCTGACCACATCACATTGCAGATTTATTGAATTTGTAAAAATATTAAAGAATATCCTGCGATGCCTCAAATCATCTCATCCAGGACACATTGACACAATCCTGCCAGCCGTATGCCTCGGGTGGTGTCTGCCCAGCTTGCCCTTCGAAGAGTGACAGCTGTGGGGCAAGTGCCAACAGTGTTGTCCTGACCATCGTCATAAGTCTCGTCCTTCGTCCTTCGTCCTTCGTCCTTCGTCCTTTCGTTTATTTTCTTCTTTGTTTTGTGTTCTGTGTCCTGTGTGCGCAATTGCTGGCAACTTATTATGCAGAGCAAGTACAACAATTTACGCAGACAGGATTAGCCGCATTAGCGAAGTGTTTTTGTCGCCTGAAAGGACCTGTCTTCAATAGTCGCTCCGTATATGCAGTATATTAGCAGTATATACCAAACTGCGAGCTATTGGCCACATGTGTCTAATTAAGTTACGTATGGGAGGCAGTTGTACGCAGTGGAAGGCAGTGGAAAGGCAGTGGGTAGACAGGCAGTGGCAGGTCCTGCGAGTACCAAGGAGACACATGTACCCAAGTACTTAACTTGGCTTATGTTCCCATTCGTCGATGCGAATGCTTCTTATTGCTGTTTACCATATTTTTGCTTATTTGTTTGCCTTCTTCTATGGCAAATATTTGAATTTAAATTCAAACGTGCTTGACACATAATACAGAGCCTGCAGCCAGGACTCTTCGTAGCCCATTTCGCTGTGCAAATATTTTATGAATTTCAATGAGCCTTCGGCGTCCTTCGCTGCTTCTGGGGTGCTCCTTGGCAGCGAGTCGATAGGTGATGTGTCAGCTGGGAGCGGGCACCAAGAGGCGGGGTGAATATCGTGGGTTAGCGCTGAGGTGTGGTGGCTGCTGAGGTGTGGTGAGTTATGCGCCAATGTGTACAAAGGTAACAAAATGTGAAATTAGTTTGACACGTGTAAAAAAGTGAATAGAAGAAATCTTAAATCCAAAAACGAAAAATAACAGATAAAGGAAGAAAAGAGAAGGAAGAAGAAGAAGATACAAAACGTGTGCCAACAAAACGTAGAAGGCAGACACCACAGATTTTGCTCAAGAATATCTTTCCAGGGATTTGCATTCTGTCTGCATTCATAATTTCCACACTCCTCCCAAAGGACCTACCAGTTTATCGAGGAGCCTCCTGTCAGGCTCGCTGTCATCTTGGTTTACTTCCAAATGCATGTAATCTACATGAACTTAAATTTTGCTGTTAAGCTTCTGTTAACAGCACAGCCTTTGTTATCTGCTCTAAATAGAAGTTATGTTTAATTCCTGTTAAGCTAATGTTTGAAATGTCCTTGAGGTTACAGTTATAGTAAACTATAACTTTAAACATCACTATTTTGGTTATTTTAATATTATGCTAATGTTAACATACTTTGTTAACAATACTACTGTTAAGCAACATGCTATGTTACGGGCTATGTTAACGCTCGGTTATATTAGTTATATGCGGAAAAGTCATCAAAGTTAAATTGATTTTGAAACTGTTAAATAATCTGTTACGAGATGTGATATAATCCAAAACGGAGATTACGTTAACATCATTCTGTTAGCTGTACCGAATTGATACAATGTTAAGTTTATGTTAGTTTGATGTTTGGGATGGGTGTCAAAGGGTTTCAATTGCAACTAAAAAATTTCCTTTTTATATAGTTGATTATGAATAGGGCAGCTTCTGTTAACCTGTAAAGCTGTTAATGATGCTTATTCAATGTTATGTTAGTGTTCTGTTATATGCAAGTCTGTGAAATCTTTGAAATTTAATTCAACTGCAAGAGTTCAGTACATCTTTTATGAAAGTTAAGACTTTCCAAGAGGTAACAGTAGAACATCTATTAAGATATTTGCTGCTTAAGCAATGCTATGTTAAGTCTCTGTTATAATATTTGTTGAAAACTCCCTGAGTTTCCTAAGAGGCAATACAGTAATAAAAGGAATTCACCTTTCAACCTTTGACAACTTCCTAAAAGTTACTTATTTTAACAGCAGAGCCTCTGTTAACTGAGCTCAGCTGTAGTTATGTTAAATATCTGTTAAGTTAATGCTTGGAAAGTGTTTCGAAATTCTTGACTTGCAACTAGTATATTTCCATTTTATTTAATTAAGAACTTTTTATGTTTTGTTTGTGTTAACAGTTTTAACTCTTGGTACCTGTTCTGATTTTTTGTTACCTGTTCCCAGTTGAAAGCCTGCACTGTTAAGGCTCTGTTAAGTAAATGAATCTGGGCTGAAACTGAAAGGCAACCAATGAACGAGTCTTTTATTTAAGTTTGAATTGCCTCAAGTGCATTCCTCTTTAAAGTATCTCAAAAGTCTGTTCTCTATATAGATCTCACACTTATGTACACACACACATATACACATACACATACACATATACACATATCAACTTGTAGCTTTCGGATGTGGAAGCTGTCGTCGTTTGCAAGGAAATTGCAATGAGAAAAAAGCTTCTTTGAGCGTCTCCTGTGCTTCCTTTGGCAGCAACAGTAACTGCCGCTGGAAACAATACGCACAGACACTACATAAGTGTGTGAGTGTATGCGTGTGTGTGTGTGTGTGTGTGTGTGTGTGCACATGTCACCGCAAATCTACTTAAAACGCAATTAAGTTGAATGCAAATACAGTCGACGACGTTGCCTGGCGATGCGGTAAAATGCAGGCCGACAGCCCAACTGGAAGTTAAACAATGACAGAAGACAGCGTGAAGACAAAGTGGATGCAGCTCCTCCCACCGCCAGCCACGCCCACCCTTCTTGACGCCCCCTTCTCCCTTTGTCTACTCTGAATAAGTTCAACGAAATGTTCGTGATAATCACTTTGATAAAAGATATACATGAAAGAAGCTATAGCAATGTGTAGCATAGGGAAATGTGTCTTCGAGGGGAGGAACCACCCTGTAGGACACCCTGTGGGACACCCTGTGGGACACCCTGTTAATGTTAAGAATGAATATAGAAAATGTCTCCTATAAGTGGATTCTATATTTGGTCTTATTTCACTCTTCTTTTAGAACGGTTTTGTTTTTATTTAATTCCCTTTCATTGAGTGTCCTTAGGGGGTTCCTTGTATTCAACAGTTAGTCCTAAGGACATCTTTACTCATCCTGCCTGTATAGGGTATACGAGTGTCTGTCTTTGCCAAGCATATGGACTTCATCGCGACGCGTGCGGCTGTACAATTATTCAGTTTTATGGAGGGTCTGGGCGGGACTCTACGCAGGAACCTGTCAAGGATCCTCGCATATGGCCATGTGTGGAACTCTTCGAACTACCTGCCGTCTGCTGGCTCTTGGCTGCTGAGTCCTTGCTACTGGCTGCTGTCTGGTGGCTTCCCACTGGCGTTCCTCAGACTGCTTCTCCCAGTTTCCATCTGCCTCCCCGTGCTTCTTACTGCCTCCCTGTGCTTCTCCCTTCGTTCGTCCTGCCACCAACGTCCTCTCACTGCTTCTCACTTCTGTTAACTGCATCTCTTTGCTGATGACTTAAAAGTTAAATTTGTTTTTCAAGAAACTTTAATCAACTTTTGTGAATAGAAATATAAGACACGAAACAAGAGTCGCCTTATTGTGCGTAGAAAGGCGAATGTGAAATTGTGATGTGGTGAGGGGAGGGAGTGAAAGAGGCAGTGCTTTTCCATACGGGAGCAGAGGAAGTCACACAACACAACGAAACTCGACGAAATCCTTGAAGGCTGCTGGAAAATTCACAAACAACTGGATGGTAATTGATACTGCCAGAAAAGTGAAGCCAGGAAAATGTCTATTGCATATGGTAAATATTCATTAAAGGGGAAGGATGTGTGCAGAGCTGCTCCTTGCGGAATAGGGAGGGCGGCTGTCGGCGGGCATGTGGGCGGGGCAGATATTTCACATTTTAATTGTGCAAGCTTTTAGAAAATCTTTGAATTCTTGTTGTGGATCATTGAAAGCGTGAGTCACTGCTCCGAGACCAGACAACAGGCATGTGCGGGTGGCTGAGGTGTGTCAGTGGGAAGGGGGGGAGGGGAAGATAGGGAAGTGGGAACAGGTCCTGCCACAAGACAAAAACAAACGACCAATGCAGGACGTTGCATCTGAATTCTGGCTGAAGGAAATTTCTTGCCATAAATTCACTAAAAGCTTTCCCAACGAAAATTTGTTGCTGCCTTCCGCTGACAACGTGGCTCACCTCGCAGGTGCGGGCGTCAGCCCCCACTTCAACTCACTTACCCATTAGATGGGTCTACCCATTGCCCACCTCACTTCTCACTTCTCACTTCTCACCTCTCACTCTCTCTCTCTTTCGCTCTTTTCTTGCCTGCCTCTATACCCCCCTGTGAGCTGCAGTTTCTGGCCAAAGCAAAATTTACGCCTCTGCCTTCATTATTATTGCACTTTGCCCAGGAACAATGTTGTTGGTTTTTCTTGTGGTTTCTTTTGTGGTTGTTGTTCTTGTAGCTCTGCATGATGATGTTGATGATGATGATAATGATGATAATGATAATAATGATGATGATGGTGATTATGGTATTTTGTTGTTGCTGCTGTGCTTTGGGTTGTTTTTGTAGTTGCTTTTTCTGTTGCTGCTGCTGTTCCTCTGGCAGTTGTTTTTGTTTTTGCTGCTGCTGTTGTTGTTGTTGCTGTTGCTGAAGGTGGCAGTCGGTTAGCTTTCGCTACCGCAGACAATTTGGCAAACGTGCAAACGAAGTTTCTAAATAAAAGTGCAAACTAAATGAGCATTTACTGTGCGCGCATCGTAAATTCCTGTTGAAATATTTCTGTCGTCTTACAATTTAGTTGGCAGCCCCGCGGCTTGCGGCGACTCGAGAGCCTCTCGGCGCGAGATTCTGGCCGTAGCTTCAGTTTTTAAAGACTTAAATGTGCTCTTCGTGTGTGCCATGGGGCTGGCTGTATGGGTAACGGTACTCAGCAGTTTGTATTTCGACTTAACATTTCTGCATGTGCGATATGGCTATGACTGCGCGTGTATGTGAGCACGTGTGTGTGTAAAGGGCTTTGACAAAGTTAAGGCCGCTTCACGGCGCACAAAGCACAATAAAATGGTTTAATGAGGCGTCGCTGCCAGCGCCTGCCAAACACCTTTTTATGTGTCTGACAGTCGTTTGACTCTATCTGGACAAGCAGTCATACAGCTGGTCACACACACACACCCACACACTTATACACATGTATATAGAGAAACACACCTACTTACTCGTTACCTACACAGTGGCACATGACTTCATTAGTGTAATGAAAACAGGCAAAAAATGTCAAGGTTCCTTTCGGGCAGCTGCGTGCGAATCGTCCCTACGAATGTTTGGCCATTTGCTCTTAGGCTTAGAACAGACTACCGAAAGGTTAACACTTGCAAAATGGCTAACACGAACGTGCCGCATTTTCATTTTGAATAACAAATTTAATTAGAATTAATACATGGGCACTAGACCGGGGCAAATCAAAAGATTGCCGTTCCCCACGTTGATAGCATTGCGATCCCAAAGCTGCCACCACTTCTAATTTCAAATGGGCACAAAGTACGCAACAGCTGAGCTCAGATATAACCTTAAATAAATTTCGTATATACATAACAAATAAACATAAGCTTATTTTTCTTTGAAGTCTTTAATTCTTTATTATTTGAGAGATTTAAAATTCCATTGTTCTTTAAATTAGGTTGCAATTTCCTTTTATTCTTAATAACAACTGGCTTTTATCTCCCTTATCTCTCCTTTTTCCTCTCGTTGCTTCTAAGGCGCTCCCTCAAAAATGTACAGATCATTTTACAGATAAGCTTTCCCACATATTTTACATTCCTATGTTCGCCCTCTCGCTCGCACTAAGCTTTACCAGCAACTATGCTTATCAACCACTCACTTGCCTCTTCCTCCCGCAGCCCCTTGGCCCACGTTCATGGCATGCAGTCTTTGACGTGCAGAGGTACAGCTGTGAAAGGCAAAACTAACAAATAAAACGGACCATAAACTACCAGTTTTGAAGGCAACGACATACCAACAACACAGAAACGCACACTTCTGCATATTTTACACTGAAATGAAATACTCCATTTGGGGAAGGGAAATGGAATGCATGCATTCCATAAAGTCCCGTAAGATCAGATGTTGACTGCACAACAAAGCTGAGGGGAAATTTGCTATTGGAATGGAATGTGTAGTAAATCCACAAGTGGGCAAATTATACACCACATAACACAGCTTTAGGTACAGCTGAAGTCGTAGTTAGAATTAATTAGGACTAAGCAAGTGCACAATAGCTTCACCTGTTAATTACCTGTTAAAGTTATAAAAAATATAAGCATTTAATAAGCGAAAAATATAATTGTTTGTTAAAAAATATTTTTATTATTATTTTTATTACATTTTTTATATTTATTATATTTATTATATTTATTATATTTATTATATTTATTATATTTATTATATTTATTATATTTATTATATTTATTATATTTATTATATTTATTATATTTATTATATTTATTATATTTATTATATTTATTATATTTATTATATTTATTATATTTATTATATTTATTATATTTATTACATTTATTATATTTATTATATAATTAATTTATATTATTTTAATGAAAAATTTACTTATGTAATTATTTATTTATTTGTAATCTATCTATAAATTTAATCACTTGCAGTATTAAAATTTTATGATTAAATTTACATTAATTAAGCTGCGTTTCTCTGTAAAACAAATTTTGATTGTATTAGTAATTAAATTAAATGTAATAAATTATTTCTTATTTTAATTTCATTCCAAAACAACCTACACATTTTACACCCAATGCTTTCCCCTTTTGTCAAGTTTTCCCAAATTTAAAACTCACCAAATTTGCGCTGTAATTTTTAGGTCTTCGTTTTTAAATTTTCCACACAGGTTTTCATTTAACATCAAGAATTTCTTATAACTTTTTAATTTATATTCAGTTTGCGCTGATTTCAAATATTATTAAATTTTTTTATCTATTCATTTAAGAAATTAATTATATTATTAATAAACATTTCAACCAATAAATTTATTAAATTAATTGGAGAATTTTTTTAAATCTTTATTACAGGACTAATTATAGAGTTTTTTGCTAGAAAAAATTAAATAGTTTGGAATCAAGGAGCACGTATAGAACTCCTTTAAAAGCTAAGTCCTTTTTGTTAAAAATTGTAGTAAGAGATTTTAAGACTGAATCGGCCCGAAGGTCTTTATAACGTATCCTCTTTTCAGCTCATCTCCTCTGAATTAAAATAGTTTCCTAGTCCTTATATTGGGTTTGAGTCTTGGCTTTTGAGTTGTGCGCGCGTATCTCAAAGCAATTTAAATGCTTATCTCAATGCTGAATCCATTTGGAGGCTAAAATCTTATTGCCATTGTTTTTACTGCTCTCCACACACCATTCCCCATACCATTATTCCCCATTCTCCGTCGTCCTGCGCTCCTTCGTCGCCAAAGTCCCTGCCCTGCCCATTCACTTCGCCAGCTCCATATGTCACAGTAACGCCGACAAGACAAATACACAATATTAAAGTAAACATGTTAAAACCATAAAAACGCAACTCCACAAAGGATGTTAAGGACGAGGACGAGGACGAGAACGAGAATGTGGATGTGGATGTGGAAGTGAAGTGGAAGCGAAGGAGATTTGCTCTGGGGTTGGGGGTGACGGCAAAAAATATTGCAAGGAAGCAGCAAGAGCGACGGCACAACAAAAACACGCGCCAGAGAAATCATGTAGAAAGCTTTTGCCATACTGCATATAGATGTAGGTCTGAGTACGTACGTGTGCATGTGTGTGTGCATGTGCGTGTGTGTGTATGTTTGCTTATGTGTGTTTGTGCGGTTGAGTGTGTACAGTGCCTGCCACGTTTGCACAAACTCTAAGGCAATATTTTTTGTGCAAGCAACGAACTGGCGAACAGTCGACTAATGCACAACAATGGCGACCATCCAGTGCTTAGATCAAAGGGATGGGGCTGCCAGGAGGGGGGAGGGCCAGTGAAGTTTGCGGATAGGTAAAGGGTGGCAGAGTGGGTCAGGGACGAGCGGAGCGGAGAACTTGACAAAATATGTGAAATCATGAATAAACTGCCATGTGCACAGCATTCAACATTTGTAGTCGCAGTCGCCGTCGCAGTCGCAGTCGCAGTCGCAGTCACAGCCGCCTTCGCAGTCACCATCGCAGTCACTGCAGCTCCCGTTGTTGTTGTCTGCTTTGCTGCTATACCCCCCACCAGGGATTGGGGAGTTCTTCACGCGCTTACTCTGTTTGTGGAGCTTTCATTCGGCTTCCCTGCTTGCAACGGCCTTTGTAGCCGCTTCCTTTTGGCCGCGTTTCCATGTTGCCTGCGGCTTTAATAGGCAACAGCAAAGGCAAACCCAAAGGCGGGCGAAGCGTCAGAAGCCTGCAGTGGCAGTGTTGCAGCCAACGGTAGTGGCAGTGTCAGTGGTGCTGAGGGTGTGGCATTGGCAAAGGCAAAGGCAAACGGTCCACTTCTTTCTATGCAAGAAATCCTGCGTGCCACTTGACTTTGCCACCGACCATGGGGATGCCACAGAGTTTCACTTTTTTCAGTCTCCGAGGCACCTAACGATTCAAGTTGTGAGTTTGACTGAATGTAAACCGCCAAGTGCAATCAATGCGTGTCCTGAAATACCCTACAATAAATGCGGCGAGCATTAAGCACGCATACTCTAGACCTGCGGCTCACCTTGCGTATGCGTAATTTATGGTCAAGCTGATGTACTTCAAAGTGAAAGTGCAGACCGTCACCCATGATGAATGTTAAGTATAACAGATGAGTATACCCTGTACTTAGGCCAGAGACTGTCGCAGAGAATTTATGTCAAGGATGAACAATGAATATTCATATTATTCATAATTAACTCCTTCGTCTGAATAACTTTAAATGTATGCAGACCTCCTTTTACCCCCTGTCCTATAGGGATTAAAAATAACATAGCTTTTAACTATCGATAACATTTTAATTATTGCGATATACTTAATATTTGAATATATAATCGTTTAAAGCGTGATTCGGCAATAAGTGAATATACATATTCATTTACAATTGAATATTTATTTTTATTAACATTATTTAAATACAAATATTCAATTATTTAAATTATTTATTTTAGTTTTAAAGTAATATAAATTCAGGATCATACTTATCGATTTTTAATTTAGTACTGTTTTTTATATAATTCGATAGCATGCTCTTATTATTCGATAATTAATTAAGAATATTCAAATATTTTTTTAATTATTTATTTTATTATTTTTAGAGTCTCGTATTTAATTCAGATTTGTTTAATAATTTATTGAATATTTAGAAAAACAATAAAATATCATTTTTATTCAAATATAATTTATAGGTATAATAAGGATCGTTTCCCCTTAAATCCACTTCTATGGTATGGCATAATGTGATCCTTCATCCCTACAATCCTTTTATCGGAAATTTCGATTTCGCGCCTCTCGCTCTGTGCAACTCTTAGGGGAAATCAGGACTCAACTTACGTGTTTCGCATTTTTTTTTTAAAAGGGTGAAGTCACAGTCGTCGTTGACTTCTATTGATTAGTGCTAGGATAACAAGATCCTGGAGGATATAGATAGCTCTGAATTTTTAACAGAGTATTTTTCAGGTTTTTATTGAAATGAAAACTGAAAGTCATTTGCTTTGTGACTTCTTCTGCCTTTGGCCTTTAACGCATTTCTCAAAGTCAGAATGCATTCTGGTTAAAGGGATGCCCGACAGCAGGAGGCTAAGCTTAGAGGGGGGTAGGGGGGCATGCAAATTGATGTATGCCTCGACTGTCGACGACATACGAGTGCACTTCCCAATAGGCGACACGAAGTACGCATTCGTCCACATTCTGGCTTTTCGCCCTTTGACAACATCATTTTACTCGCAGTTTGATGTTAAATCATGCACACCCATAAGTACACGCTTCTATACATGTGCACACACATTTATATACACACTCGCACACACACCAGGGTGCACACACACGCACACTCGAAGCTGCAGTGCTTGTTCAGCAGCATTGCCATTGCTTGCGTGTCCTTTTCCAGACTCTCCTGTATCCTGTAACTGAGTGGCTAATAAAATGGGTATAAGAAACCATGGCAATTCATAAGAAACACCCGCATGGCTGAGGTTTTGATAACAGCGACTTAACAGTGAAATCTTTTTACTATGTTAAAGGTGTACCATAATTATTAATAATATTTCGTCCTTACTTTTCCTTAAAGGAAACTCTTTTAAGCGGTATATGGATTGTAGTTTGTAGATGTGAAAGCTGAGCTGTTAACAGCGAACTGTCTTAACATTTGCTGCATTATAACATTTCAATATGAGAGCAATAGAATGTTTAGAATTTGACCCAATCTATTTAATGTAGTTAATTTTATACCAGACTGTTAAAACCAGTATAGCTTATAAATGTTAAAACTCTGTTTAGCAAGTTTAATAATTTTTGTGCACGAATGGCATCAAGGAGTTATATTAGAACATATCTAGTTCTTAACAGAACATTAACAGTATGTTATATAACATGAACAAACAACGAATGTCCAGCTTCCTTCGATCAATGCTGGGAGTCTTGGTAACATTTTAGAAAGTAGAAGTTGTTGGAAAGGACATTACTGACGTTAACAGAATTCTTTAACAGTAAGTTAACATTATTGATAATTATTTTTTATGTATTGCTTCTTTAGTTTATACTGTCATTAATTTTTAATAAAAATTTATTTTCTTTTTATTAAAAGTGCAACAATCCTTGAATTGATCTATCAAAAAGTTATTTCTGCTGTTGTCACTTCTGTTATATGTAACATGTTATTAACATAATTTTATTAACACAATGTTATAAACGTAATAATATTAACCTAATGTTATTAACTTAATGCTATTAACATAATGCTTTTAACATACTTTTTTTTAACATAATGTTATTAACATAGTTCAATAAATCCTTTCGATATACTGAGTATTTTTGGAGTCGATCACATAAGCTAAATTCACTTCCTTTTTCGTTTCAATTTTTTTTTACGCCTTCTGCTGCAACGCGTCCTTTGGCTGCTCCGGCGACTGCCGCTGGGTTCGGTCATTTTTTGTGCTCCCGCTCCAGCTGAGCTTTAGTGATGAAGGGTGGAGCTTAAAAATGAATCATTTGACTTTTTCTTATTTAATAATTTATAAGAATTAGCAGAGATTTGCATTTTTTGCGCTCACAGTTGGCGCTGCAAATTTCTATTTAATTTCAAATTTATTGCCGGCAATTTCCCTTTTTGCCCTCTTTCAACTTTCGTATCTCGTGCACTTCTATTTATCTTCCCATCTTAAAGTGGTACCCCTTTTCCCCCCTTGCCAACCTCTCTACTATCCCTGAGGCAGATGCGGAACTATGCAAAGTTGTATCTTCTAGTTTGTTGCTTGAATACGAATGCTTTTATTGTGAATGTCGATGCCAAAAGTTTTGCCATTCGCAGTTCTGCGTTTGATCAGCATTTGACAGTCGCTGCTCGCGAGGTGAGGCAGGAGGTCGTCGAGGAGTGGGAGTGGGAGGTGATGCCCCACTGACAATGCTTGTGTTCCATTGATGCTTCATTAGCAATGCCAACGAATACGTAATCCTCTTCATTGCTTTGTATCCCGAACTGTTGCTTAAATCGCATCCTGTGAATGTTTGTTGCTCTTTGTTTACTTGTGACTTCGGCGAAATGCGAAATGCGAAAGCCAAAAGCGCGTTCATTTTCATCTCCATTTGGCATTTGAAATCGCATTTCTCAAGGCGACTTGCGGCTTCCATAATGGGCGCGACGTTTCAGCTCAACGGGGCGTGGCAGGCTTTTGTGCTGCATCATTTATATTCTCCAACTTGTGTGCTTGAATATGCAAGTGTATGTATGTGTGTGTGCGTGTGTGTGTGTGTGTGTGTGTGTGTGTATTTACTATTGCTTAAATTTGCAGTCAGCTTAAGTTGCCATTAATGCCGCCAAGCGCACTGTGCATTGTAGGAGCTTCATCATGTTGCTTGTCCTTGCCAGCTCCTTACTCCCTCTGCTCACTCAGCGCGTCTCTGGCTCGCGCTCTCTCTCTCTCTCTCTTTCTCTCTTCATTTACTTCGTCCTGGCTCGTCCTGCTGCCCTTGCCTTGCCGCTCATTGAGTGCGTTCTTAAGTGTGCTGAAGCAAAAGTTCTTAAATTATTGTAATTTCATGCCATGGCGCCCAACAAGCAACCAACGACAGACTAGTCGAGGACTCTGTCAGCCATTCAGCCATTCAGACAGACAGACAGACAGACAGACAGACAGACAGACAGACATAAGGACAGACGGACATACTGAAATACAGACAGAGAGACACACAGATGTACAGACATACAGACATATAGACATACAGATAGACAGCTGGTATGGGGGAGGGCTGTGACCGGGGGGGAGGGGGTAGCCAGCTTAAAGTTGTGCAGTAATTAATTAACTTTGCTTGCTTAAGAAATGAAATACAAATAACTTTGACATTTGTTTGCATAATCTAATTACGTATCCATTTTTGCCATAAACGATGCTCAACAGGCCACTTCAATGTTGCATCCTTCTACGCATCCTCCATGCATGCTCCCTCCCCATCCCCATCCACATCCACTGGCGTTGTTGCATCTCTTAATTCCTGGCTGCCAAAATCACTCCTTAACAGCCTTTGGACAGTCGACAGTCCCTGCTTGACATATTTATGACAATGTACATAAATGTCTAAGACGAAAGCCATCCTTGGATGACTCTGAGTGCCAGGCATCCTGGCAGCCAGCAGGGATGTGCTCGTTTGCCTGTAAGCGCCCACAAATGCAGCTCTAAATTAATTACACATAACTCATAATTGCTACGGCTGTGGCATGCAACAATAACAGTGGCAGCAGCAAGGGGCATGCATCCTGAACAGGTCAAGATAAAGGCAAGGATACGCAAAGTGATTCTCGTATTACAACATTTTAATTAACAAAATATATTTGGGATTTTATTTAACATTGCGTCCGCCATCGCCCATCCCCCCTCCCTCCGACCCACCTCATAGACTCTTCTGTAAGGACCAAGGAATGCACACATTTAATTAACCTTTAGTCAAAGGTAAAACTCCAAATCGGCTCCTTTTCTCAAAGACATTGAAATTTTGTTATTTTCTAGAGCTATAAGCTTTCAAAGGAGTCAAAGGATTTACCCAAAATAACTTGCACTTCGTTACGCCTGTTGACAAATCACAGAAATGTATCCTGTTTCTCACTGTAAACTCATTAAGTTCCTCACAAAATTCCGAATTTCCAGAGAAAATATTTCGAATTTAAATCCTCAATTTACGGCTACAAAATAAATTTGAAAATTTATTTCTCTTTGCCATACTTACAGTAGGCACTAGCTATGCTATCCAGCTACACTTGTAGATCATGTGCAGTTATAATATGGAAGATTTAACGAGATAACAGAGCTGTTATATAACATTACCCACTTGACTCGGGTTATGCCCTGGAAATGACTCCAGACTTCAGACACAACTCACAAAACTTATTTGTATTGAAATACTAATTTTATTTAATTATATTAATTTTTTATAAAAATCTTAATTTTTTAAAAAAATTTTAATTGTAAATATTTAATTGCTTATAGTTAAAATATACTACTTAACAGATCAGCTCTGAAATTCGTCTGGAAGCGAATTATTCAAAGGGCAAGATTCCTTATGGTTATTTAAATGATAAGTAAAAAAATGCTGTGAATATTTTTTTCATTATATATTTAACATTATAAATTAAACAATTAAAATATATATTTTATTTTATATATATATCAAAATTTATCTATCTCTTATCTGAAGTATTTTATCACTCACAGGTTTCATAAATAGTTTAAAATAATAATAAAATAATAGATATAAAAAAAATATATTAATATAAATAAAAAAAAATAATAAATCAAACAAATAAAATAAATAAATAAAATAAAAAATACAGTATATACCGCTTATATGCAAACCATTTAAAGCTATACGCGATATTTTCTTTTAAGCATTTAAAATTAATATTTATGATGCTATGATGATGCTTAAAAATAAAATTATTTTGCATTTAAGCAATATTTGCATATAAGCAGTTTGCATATAACCTATATATACTGTACTAACATTATATAATTATAATAATAATATCTCTCTTCCTGGCTAAATAAATATAATAAATAATAAATAAATTGTGATTAATAATAATTATTAATAATAATATATAATTTGTAGACTTCTTAAATATATACTATAGAAAATAAATATATATATATACTTATAGAAAATAAATTATTAAAACAATTAAATTTTGTAATCCTTTTATTCCATAATTTTAATAAATATTTTATATAATATTTTTTGAGCTTTATAACAAAGGTCAGATACCTGATTTAACTTAAAGTCCTATGACATAAATGTCCCTTCTACTTGCACTGCCCCGTTAAATATAACAGGACACTTTTCCATTGACTCCTCGTTGCTAAAATACTCACATATTGAATGGATTCGCTTATAAGCAGAAAGGACACATGAGTTAACTTATCCAAGTAGAAATGCAAATATTTCATATTAAGAATTAAATATCCTTGAAAGTCCTGCAATGGAGTGTATGTATAAACAAGTCCGACCCATCGAGGCTTCCCTTTAAGTTAATACCAAACTTTGACTTCGAATCCGGCCAAGTCAATAAATAAGTTGGACCTTAGTGCCTTAAATCTATTTTTATTAATTTTCTAGAATCTTTGTTAATTAATATTTAATATATTTGTACGGTTTCCCAAGAGCTTTGAACTTTTTTTTTTTTAAATGTTTGTCAAGACACTTGAGAAACGAAAAACATTTCTAAAACAAACTTTTCCACAAAATGTTCAAGTCGAAGTGTTTTCGATAGTTCGAAACGAGTTTAACAATGAAAATTGTGTCGAGTGCTTTTTTCTACCCTGTAAATATTTAAAAGTGCTTAAAGGGTATATTACAAAATATTTATTATTATGATATTATTAGAAATCCTGAAATAATAATTATTTTAACTTATAGGAGGTCATTTATTTATTCGTTCAATTTTTTTTTAAATATTTATTAATTCTTTTAAAATTGTTTTAGTTAAATAAATATATATAAAATTTATTTGGAATACTTCTAAATTTATAAATAGACTAAATATTTTTTTTTTTTGCGCATAAATGGTATATTATTAAAATCTATCCAAATGTACAATAATTAAATTTTAGAACAAAACATTAACAATTTTGTATTCCATTAATCTGATTATACACTAAATATAAATAAAAAAAATTAAATAAAATAAATTAATTTAATTATTAATTTCTAAATATAAGTTAAAGCTTTTTATATTAATAAACACCGATATTAATGAACATGTTAGTTAATTGTTATAAAATAATATAAATTGTAACATTGACTACATACAAATAAAAAAAAATAATATGTAAATGAACGTTAAATTAAAATAAAAATAATTTCGAAATAATAAGCTGAGAACTCAAACGGCAAAAATATACATTTGATTCCTTCAGTTAAAAAATACTCGGCGAGTAGCATAAAAATACATTACATTAATTAATTAATTAATTGAACACATTTGTCCATTAAACCAATAAAAACATTAAAAAAAAATAAATAAATACGAAAGTTATTATTTATTTAAATATAAATAAAAAAATAATATTCTATTTAAAATAATGTTAAGTTTATACTAACAATAAATAAATTAAAAATAAATCCATATCCTTTTAGTCTGACAAGCTACTTAAGTATATTTAAATTTTTTGAATTTATAAATATATTTTACTATAAATAATATGTTATTAAAGAATTAAAATATTTTCTGTTATCATTAATTTAATTTGATAATATTTTAAATAAAAAATATATATTAAAAATCAATAAATTTAAATTTTAAATAAAAAATATATATTAAAAATTAATTAATTTAAATTAAATCGAAAGGTATAGGCAATTATTTTATTTACCATACGAAGTTATGTTAAGGGTAAAGCATTAACAGTGCTATAAATACCGATGCTGTTAAGCTAACAGCAAGCAGTTCAAATTAATGGCAGCATACAAAACATCACGTATACGCGCTGTTGGGCGTGAAGTGAGCGTAGAGCGGCGTGTGAAAAAGTGAGGTAGCAGTTCGTCGACTCCTTGGAAGTTGAGTTAAAAACTTTTTGTTAAGAGTTTGATGTGCAGGACCCTTTTAGTTAAATGTCAACTACTTAAAAATAAAATTTCATTGCTTTCGAAGGCAAATCAAATGTATTTTCAGCATTTTCAACATTTTCAAAGATTGCTATTTATCAGATGAAGCTCTCATCTGTTTGGATGTAAACAAGTTAGTATTTTGAAGCATTTTCCAGAACAAAGGCACACTAAAAGCAAAGTCAGGAGCAACGACAAGAGCACAGAGGAGGTAGGGACAGGAGCAGGGACAGGGACAGGGACAGGGACAGGGACAGGAGCAGGGACAGGGACAGGGACAGGGACAGGGGCAGGGGCAGGGGCAGGGACAGGGACAGGGGCAGGGGCAGGGGCAGGGACTAGGGCGGAGGCATGACCAAAAACACTCAAGTGGATCTGACAGAGTGGACATCGAGTCCAATAAAAGTGGAGATGTTGTGAATGTTTATGGCTCTGCTGTTATTCATTTCAATTCAATATGCATTTGATTTGAGGCAAATGCTTAATCGATTTTATGCAAATGATTTTTTTTTTTTCTTTTTTTGCCCCCATTGCCAGGCTTTGCAAACACTCGAAAGCCATTACAAAATAATAATAATAAAATTCTGGTAACGGTAGACCACACACTCACACACACACACACATATATATATATAGACAGAAAATCTGTGTGCGGCCAGAAACTGACCCAACTTGGCCGCAAATAAATTATTTTATTTTCTGTTCGAGATGCAAATGTTATGCAAACAAAGAAAACTTCCTAATGGAATTTCCCACATGTCCGGCATATGTATGCATACAACCTTCTAAACAAATAGCCTAACAACTCAAACAACCCTCCAGCCCATCGACTCCCTTCATCCATTTGGCCACTGGTCAGTGGCACACACACAAAAATTGTTGTAAAGTTAAAAGGTGGTTCGGACTTTTGAGATATTTTTGAAAGATGATCAACTCCTGAAACCCCGTACATACGAGTACTCCAACCTGTACCCCTACCCCTAACCCCTACCCCTACCCCTACCCCTATCCCTCTGTGGTGCTGGTTCAGGTAGTGTGCGGCACGTTGCCGTTGTCTGTTGCTGTGGTTAAGCGATTTGTTGCATTGTGGTTTTGCTGCACCAAGCTAATGAGTTTGCGGTTTCCAGGACATCGAACATAATTGCTTTTAATTGCAATATGCGAATTATTTAGACTTGTCGTTGTGGTCGCCGTTGTGTAATAGAACCATAAAAACTATCGATGGATGGGGCGGACATTTCAATTACGACTTTTATCTATCATCCTATAAATCTCTTTAAAACCGCTGCCCAAAAAAAATTATCTCTAATCTCTAATCTGATATTCCCCTTCAGCTGGCAGAGTTCAGTGGAAATTTAAGAGATGCACAGGCAGACACACACACACACACACACTGGCAGCACACAGGCAGCTCACACCCATTTGTGATGTGCTATCTCTTGACCTTATCGGAACGCATTTTAATTGAAATTCCGAAATTGTTTCCGAAATCAAATTAGGAATATGCAATTAGCTAATCAGGCCTCAAGTCCGCCCGACCATCAAGTTTGAGGCACTTAAGTTGCGGCCGAGCAGCCGAAAGTTTCTGGCAACTTTTGGACGCTTGTTTGACAATTGAAACAATAGCCGAAAACTTTGCGTGCCAGCGACAGTGGCAGATAGTTTAACCCAGAATGTGGGCGAGGGAGGGAGGGAGGGAGGGTGGGAAGGAGGGAAAGGGGTGGTCGGTAGGGGAGTACTGCTTAACAATGATCCCCTAGCCTGCATTCTCTTGACACCCACGTAAGTGCCTCCCAGTGGCATCCACTCCAACTCTACCTCTCCTCTCTCTCTCTCTCTCTCTCTCTCTCTCTCTCTCTCTCTCCTCTCTCTTTCTCTCCCTCTCGGAGTTGTGAGTAATGGCGCCTCAAAACGCAGCAGCCGCAAAACATGAAAAGTAAAGCCGCTTTTGTTTGTCGCATGCGGCAGACAAGTATGCGAGATTGTATGGCTGTGCGTGTATGTATGTGTGTGTGTGTATGTGTGTGTGTGTGGGTGTATGGCGTGATGCCAATTAAAGAGCACCAATAAAACCACAATAGGATTAACAGTTCTGTTGTTGCCACTGGCAATAAATGCCAATGAGCAACAAAATTGAATTTGCGCTCAGTCATAGAAATGCCGCAAGGACAATTCATTGCCATTACCAGCTAAAAAAAAGTTACCCGAACTTTTTTGTATAAGCTCAGGATAAGGTTGTCAGACTCAAAGGATGCACAGCTTTAATATCGCAGTAGTAAATAAATGTGCTTAAATGATGTCTGCCTAAAAGTCTGTTAAACTTTTAATTAAAGAACAGAAAAAATAAAAAAATTAACTCCTTATTTTAACTGTTTATGTAGTAATTTAGTTAAGGAAAAAAAGGAGAAGAAGAAGAAGTAGAAGAAGCACAATCATATCATAGGGAAAATTTATCAAAAGAACTCAAGAAGAGGCCAAAATTTTTGGCGTTTAAAAAAATTCAAACATATTAAATATATTTATATGAAGTTAAGCATGAGAATCGGTAATATATATGTACACATATTTTCATAAATTATACTATATATATATTTAATTTTTATGATATTATTTATATTATAGATTTAATATTTTATACATACAAATAAAAATACTGATCATACACTATATATATATATTGATATTTTGGGCAAATTCTATAAATGCTTTTTCTTTGTGCGTATAGGTTAATAGCTTAAATATAATAATAATATAAATAAATATATTTATATATATATATATTTATATTATATACAAAAAATAAAATAATAAAATTTTATAATTATTTAATTGTAATCCAATAAATTCATATATTTATTTGATGACTATTTCTAGCACTAAGAAAGGCTGCATATTAATATTTATATTACACTATAAAAAATTTAAAAGCTGGCTAAAAATATATTAAAGTTGCAAGATTTAAATAAATTAATATTAATTTCTTAATTTATTTAATATTAAATAATTTAATAGCTTCACAATATATATGAAAGATGCCAAATTAAATTTTACAAAGAGGGCCAAGATCTGCAGATCAAAATAAATCACATCTGACGATGAGCGTGCCATAAAATGAGAGACAACACATCACTTGGTTGTTGTCGCTGATAAAAATGATCAAATTAACTTGGATAAGCCAAGACACATTCTGAAAAAGTTATTCAGCTAAGCGGAGACATACTACTTAGATTGTCTCTGGATAAATAAAATATGAAGATATACGATCTATGAGCAATAACTGTGCAGGAACGATTAAATTAGAAATGCATTAAATCAAGCGTTAAGAAAGGAAAAGGATAAATTATTATTATTCATAAATAAATTAATTAAAGTAAAAGGATTAATTATTTTATATGAACAGAGCTCAGAAATCTTTAAGTCATGTGCTGCAAATGTAACACAAGCAGCAGCTTTCACCTTGACGTCACTCATTATTTGCTTGTAATCGATTCCGGGGACAGAAAAGTGAAGCTCTTATTTTGCTATAAAATGCGACATTCGTTACAGCCACGCAATTCGATAAAATCTTTTTCTGCATTTCTTACGTTTCCTAGTACTGTGAAACTTTCACTTTTCCTCCCTCAACCACATCAGTTTTTTTCTGGATAAAATTTTCCATTTTTGCTCTTCACTTTTATTATCCTTTGTTCATTATGACAGTCGCGTCTCGCGTTACATTCATTAAGAGTTCGTCGTGCATCATTAATTATGGGAAAGTTCTATTGCATCTTCCGATAAATTGCATTCATCAATCATGATGTGGCACGTCAATTATCCCGATGAACTGCAATAGCCAATGGCAAATTTATCTTCGACTTTTACTACATCTGCAATTGGCGGCACCAACAAAAAAAAAATTGCAAAAAATAGATGGAAAAAATAAAATTCGGAAAATGATGAAAATCCTTGATAATCTGCAACCGATTGGTGAATGAATGGTAATTGATTTATCGATGAAGCCTTAACTGCACACAATTAAATCATACGACATAAACCCAAATGTTATACATTGTTTTTCCTTCAATCGCTTTTCATATTGCATTTATTATTATTGCCGGTCTCATCCAAGCTGCCTATAAATGATAATGTTTGGTCGATTAAAGGAAATCGAGAAAATAAAAACTATTCAAAATTCCATATAAACGGATAAGTTGAACTTTAAGGTACCGTTCATCAGAACATCGACAGACGGAAAGTGAGGAATTTATTATAACTAACTATAATATCAACCTGATAAATAAATATAGGTATATATTATTCAACAAATATATTATTATAAGACGTACTTTAAAAAATTTTATAGTCTATAAATATGTATATAATTTAAATATTTTAAAGTTACGATTTAAAAATTAAAACAATAATTTTGCGATCTTGAAATTAACTTGAACATAAGATGATTATTGGCTATATAAATTAATTAATTAATTAATTAATATATAAATATTAATAATTTACAATAAAACAAATCTCCTTGTGGCTGTAAGGGCATTCGACGTAGTGATGAAGAAACTAATTATTTATTTATATATTATTTTTTATTTAATTTTGCTTATATTATTGCAGCTTATTGTCTTGATGAAGGCATAAATGAAGAAATTTTTGTTTAATTTTTTTTTTTTTTTTAATTTTGTTTAATTTATTGCAGCTGATTTTTTTGTCTTCTTTTATATTTAACTATGACCGAGTCTTAATTCTGGCGGCTTGAGCTGTGTCCTCCAATAAATTCTGCTATGTCCGGTAAGTGTAGGGGTTTATGCAGGACTCTGCTTCGCAAACTCACTGGCGACGAGCCTAGCTGAGCCACTAATATCTCGTAGATTAAAGAGAATACAAAGAATACAAGGACTTTATCAAATGTTTTAGTATATAAATATTAGGTTAATTAAATATAAGGTCACTTTTGTATCCACACTTATTTTCCCTATTCTATGCGCCTGGTTGAGCTCAGAAGATACTGAACAGTTTCCGGCGTAACAAATAAATATTTGTTGTTTTAAAACAAAAAAAAAAGGACTGTGCTTCTTTACATCATTCAGCTTTAGTCCATCTTCGCAGGACCTTGTTTTGCTATGTTTGCATTTTATTAGTATGAGTTTTAACAGCAGTGGTCCAGATAGAAATTGCATACGTGAATACTGGGCTACCGTAATGTGAATTAGTTTTAATTAAAAGATTATTAAATTAATTATTACCATTTATTATAATTAAATTGGTATAGATGTATTTAATTTTTTTATTCAACTTTTTGAAGTTTTTAATTTGTAGGAATAAGCAATTAATATTTCACTCTGCTAAACAGATGACAGTTGCATGGAAGAAGCGATAAAAAACAAAATAAAAAAATAAATTTCAAAATATAAATGATGATTTCGATAACAGTGGTGGAAGTCGATAGACCTCTGACCCGTGGAGAGCCCCTAGCAGCCAACTTCACGATGTTCTTCAGCAGCGATGATAAAAACGATCGGAATTGAAATTTTCTTGACTTCATTTACCAAAAGTCGAGGTTAGAGCTAAAAATTAATAATAATAAACAACTATTAATATTTTAGCAAATTTAATAAAAAAAAAAAAAAAATAAATATTTGCTTATTAATTTTTATAAATAATTATTAAAATATATGCTTATATATATTTTCTGTATAGAAAGTTTAGCCAATTAAAGCTTTCCACTTTGAAAGTTCGAACTTTGAAAATCAGAGATAATTTGTTCAAATTCTCTTTGTTGAAAATGTAAATAATTAAATAAATAAATAAACTTCTTATTCACTTTTATAAAAATATCATAATGCCATTAAAGTCTTCCTTTATTTTATATAAACAAAATCAAAAACAATAAGAAGTCGGTTTCCGTTTTTATAAAACTATAAAGATGTCAAGTTGTAAAGGGCAATGCATCCAGTGGATAAATTTATATAAATATAATTTTTTTTATTTTTTTTTATATTTATTAAATTTATTTTTTTTTTATTTTTTTTTTCTTTATTTGAAAGCATAAATTAAATGAAGAAAAAGTTCCTGTATGAGAATTGGGAATATGAATATAATACACATTTTTATTAGATATTCGGAATAAAAATGAAAGCCTTGTCTGTCATAAATATTAAAGACTCAATTTTTTGGATGAATTTGCATAGATGTGGAAAGCTGCAGTTAAAATCGCAACAAAGGACACGCTTGATGGGAAATGTTAATATTAAACAATCGAAAAGTTATATAAATATTTGAGGCTAAAAACTCTGAGCTTGTAATGCGGGAAATCCGAAAATATATTGTAAAACTACAAAACAGAAAAAACAAAAAAAAAAAAACACAAAACATAAATAAATAAAACAAAAAAAATAAAGGGAAACAAGGAAAGCCATAAAAATAAATAATTTTATTTTATAATTTTGAAATTTCCTTTGAAATTTTTTATTTAAATATTTGGCCAACAGTTGTCATTGTTTTCATAATGTTATTTTTTGAAGTTGTTGTTGTTTTTTTTGTTGTTGCTGTTGCAGTTGCTGTTATTGCTTGGACAACCCTTGTTTATTTAAATTTTTCACTGTCGTTTTTTTTTTGTTGTTTTGTTTTGTTGCAGGATTCCATCTGCCTACACACAAGTGGCAAGTGTTGCCATTTTGTTTTCGATTTGTGCTTTTGTGTGTGTTTGGCAAGCATAAACACGTGCTCAAAGGATACACAAGCACACACCTACACTTAACAGCACACAGGACACGCCCACACAAACACACCTACACACACTCAGCTCATAAGCATTGACAATTAATTCAGCAAATGGTTGCCATTCCACTAATTGGAAACGCTTAATGCGAATGTGAAACCAAAACTGAAACGGCGGCTCTGCCTAATAAAATTATTTGGAGCTATTAAACAGAGCCCCCAGGGTGTGTTTCAGCCGTGTGACACACACACACACACACTCGAACACACACACGAACACACTTGTGCAGGCTTGCATAGAGTGGAAGTTTATAGAATATTTTGACAGTCCTTCCACACTTTCTGACAACAGGATGGAAAATTTGCTTCACTTTGAATTTTAAAAGAATCATGAAAGTTTGGACCAGCCCTCGCAATGTGTCGGAGATACTGCTTAAAGAGATCGTAGTCCAGATAAAGCCAGTTGGGGCACATGCACAGATGATGATGCGGTGCCCTCTCATCGATGATCCATTCCCGTGCGACTTCATCCTTCACACTGATGGATGCCTCACGCGGCGGATCCTCGTCCATGTAATATTGGGTAACAGAAAAGGAGAGTCCTGAATTTATCATGGACTCAACGGCAGGACTTTCCAATAGCTCAATAAGCTCCGGAAGCAATTGCTCACCCTTCAGCGAGACAATAAACCAAGTGGGCATCAGCCTAAAGCGCACAGCCGTCATAAGGAGCACCGCGTTCAGCTTCCGCTTCTCCCAGTCGTGCATCAGCCAGTGGAAGGCGCTCATGAAGATCTCCATTTCGCTGTTGACACTGATGTGTGCACTGTTGATCAGACTGAAGACATGCTGGGGCTTCATATCGAGGAATTCCTTAGAGGCCACCGCACGCAGGAAGTAATGGTGTACCCGGCCAAGTAGGACATCCCGAAAGTTGGCCTCCTCGTACGGCAGGGACTCCACAAATACCTGAAACGCGTTTTCACCTTGGAAGAGTTTCGAGTTCTTGAATTTATGCATAATCTGCTTCAGGAGAACGGGAACGTTGAGGAACTGTGCCGCCAGAAACATGTCCACAATATGTTCCCGCTCGGGGATCGCATTCTTCACAGTCATCCATTGGTACACCTTTTCGAAGCCCTGAACTGACACTTCATTCGAATGGATGACAATGTCCTCGACTTTAAGGAATTGCTTGAAGTACTGGGAGAAAATCTGCAGCACCAACAGATGGCAGTGGAATACATGATCCTTGACATGGACCCGCACGTCCGTGAGCTCCCGCTTTTCCAATACCTTGGCAATCGATTCACTCACCTTCTTCCGCTCGAGCATCTTATAGCTTTGAAGGAGTCCATCGGATCTGCTCTCAAGTCTATCGTTATTGCAGTGCCTTGGCGTCAAGGATGAAAGCCGGTCATCCACACTTCGTCCAGCTATCCTTCTCAAGCGTTCGTTCAGGAGCTTCTCCTCGGCGCTGTTCTTCTTTATTTCCACCAGACGTGTGTAGACCTGTTGATCCTCCGCACATCTATCAGCTCTCGTTCTCACAATCTCGTGTGATTCCTGATGCTCTTCGCTTCGCTCAATTATCCTTATGGGACATACGTTCTCTGTGCTCCTTTTCAGAAGTTCGTACAGTTGCTCATACCCCACACCATCCGCAGTTACCATTCGCGTTGGTTGGTCTTCACAGCCTCCAGTCATCCTTTGTCGAAGTCTGCTCCTGTTGGCGATTATCCTTTCCGGAGTCCCATATAGCAGCTGCTCCTGTGCACAGTTCCCAATTGTTTTCCTGTACCCAGTGATCCTTTTCAGTCGCTCGTCCCCCTTCACCATTCTCCCCTCCGGATGCTTGTCTGTCTGCTGCAGCTCCTCTGAACTCACATTCATCCACTTCAGGCATTCACTCAGTATTCGATCCTCCGCCGTTTCCTCATTCATATCCCTCAGCCAATTGTTTAGTTTTTTATATTCAACATTTTTATCATTTGTCCTTTTTTTAGAATCTTCAGTTGATAGAAGGGGATCCGCAAAACTCCTGTTTGACCTTCCCAGACATTCCTGAAATATTTGATGATTTCTAGTTGTCCTCTCGGTCTGATGATACTCCTCGGTGCTCTCAGTTGTCCGTCGCGACTGATGCAGCTCCTCCGTGTCTTCCGAATGGAAATACTCCTCAAAGTTGTCAGTTATCCTTTCCGAGTGGTAATACTCTTCAGTGCTCTCAGTTATCCTTCTCACTTGCTGCTCCAGCATTTGCTGCTCTTCAATTATCCTTCGCTGCCACTCGCTTAACAGTTCACGCTCCCCATTACTCTCCCTTGTCCTTTCCAGGGGCTCGTACGACTGCTGAGTGTTCTCACAAGTGCCCGATATCCTTCTCAGACAATCTTTCAACCTACGTTGCTCCGCACTGCCCCGGAAGAGCCGCAAAGCCGGATACGAAGTCTGATGCGTTGTCCAGCTCGTAGCTCTACCCTCTGAATCCTCGTCGGACTCACGATGCCCCCAATCATTCTCCTCCTCACTCTCATCGGAGCTGCAAGCGGAGAACAAGATACAGATTACTTATTATCCTCAAACAGGACGACCATCGGCATACATGCGGTCCTCATCCGAGTCCATACCACCGACTGCGCCCTCAATCTCGTTGTTGTTCATTTTCTTACTTATAATTTAGATTAATTCTACGTTTTTTCTCAAAAAATACAAAAAAAAACACAAAGCCGACTAACTGTTTTTGTTGCCGGTGCTGCTTGTCGGCAGCCTGGATCCTAATTTGTGCCCTGAAAATGGACACTGGACACTGGAGGAGCAGCACTTGGCCTGTGGTGCATTTGAGCAGTGCCTCAAATCTTCAAATCTCTGGTTAGTTGTTCGTTCGTTCGTTTTTAGTGTCCTTAAACCGAGCCCGTTGCTCGGACTTAGAATGGAATTTACCCCAGCCCAGAAACATGTCCAGAATCCGTCAGCTTATCTATGCGGCCAGACCTCACATCAGGCAAACCGCAAATTCCAGTCATTACAGGCAACGACTGCGAGCGAAGGCTCTCCTTGGATTATATGTGCCAACAACAAACATCGACTGACCAGCTTACAACTTGGCCAGTTCACCAGTTGCCCAGTTGCCCAGCTGCCCAGTTGTCCAGTTGGCCAGTTGACCAGTTGACCAGTTGGCCAGTTCGCCAGTTGACCAGTTGACCAGTTGGCCAGTTGAGCAGCTGACCAGTTGACCACCTGGCCAGGTGAGTGTCTGACAGACGAGGTAAGGGACAGCTTAGCAGTTACATGGAGCCGAGTGAAGGCACTGGGAAAATTGAGCTTAAGTTGCAATTAAGCAATTGCCTGAGTAGCAGCACACAAAGAGGGGGGAACGAAGACAGAGAGAGAGAGAGAGAGAGAGGGAGAGAGAGTGGGGTGGGGTGGGTGTGTGGTATGAATGAAGAGAGATGGAAATCTGGTCTGGGCGTTGGTAATAGAAGTAATTCTATGATTTTCAATAGACGCTATTCACTCTCCATAACTGCAATGGCAGCTGGCAGCTGCAGCAACAACTGGACTGCAATGAAATGCGGTTTCAGGTACGTGTGGCATGAGTTGCAGCTTCACTTGCATCCCCCCAGTCACTGCTTGGATTTCTATGGGTCTTCTTTCCGGTCAGGGCGGGCTCAATACAATATTTAAAGCACAGGCGATGCACAATGTAAACCAAAGTAATCTCGGGCTGGGCATCAGCAGGAGCAACAGCAGCAACGGCAGCGGCAGCGGCAGATTCGCCTTGACTTGCCTCTTGCTGCGGTAGCAAGTGGCACAACTTGCGGCAACACGCAAAGCAAAGTGAGCAACGCGAGAAAAATAAAAGCAAAACCATTTTCTATGCACTTTCCAATAGCCTTCTGGGTTCTGTGTTAAGTGATGGACGTGGTGCGGGTTGGGGGTGGGGGTGTTCAAAAAAATGTGAAACAGCCAGAAGGGTATGCTGCTGGTGGAGGGAGGGGGGAGGAACGGCTCGTCCGTTTGGCAAGCGTTAAGGCAACTTTGGGTTCTTTTAAGTGGAAAAGTTTTTCCTTAACTGCGCGACTGAGATGAAAAGTGCCCCGAATGCAGACCCGAAACTGGTACAAGGATGAATTCGAAAGGAGTCACCAATGGGGCGGATGCTCTACGAGTTGCTGCGCTTATGATTTGTTTACATTTTTAATGCTTCCTCCCCCGATCCTTACCCCTCTCCGACCCCCTCTGCCCTGAGTGAATGGCCAAATTTGATGTTCCTTTCACAAGTGCAAAGGATTGTCAACAAGTTGACCGACCAATCGAGTTGGAAATGGAAGTCGGAACTGGAATTGAGTTTGATTTTGAAATCGAAACAAAAATTGAAATTGAAATTGAATTTAAGCTTTAATGTGGCTGCAGTGCCATAAACCCAAGATGATTGGCGGTCGCCCATGAATTTCGAATTACCATAAACAAAACATTTGGACGCGAGCAACGAAAATATAAACATAAACAAGCAATTCTCTACTGTGTATGTGTGTGTTAGGGAGCAGGGGAAGGTGTTCATCAGAATGCTAATAATCAGCGTTATGGCCGCTCTTCGATTTTTCTATGTGCGTCGCTCATACGCAGCGTTGTCCCGGCCTCAACCCAAAGCTAATCCCGGCACGCAGCATCAATAAGTCAAACACGTCAATGGCAGGCAGGCAGGCAGGCAGCCAAACAGGCAGGCAGCCAGGCTGGCAGGCAGCAATGAAGGAGAAACAATAACACAACAACAACAACAGCAACAACAACTTGAGAGACAAACAGAGGCAAAAAGCAAAATTTATTGTTGCTCAATGTCGCATTTATCATCACTTTATGCTACTTAATCGAGTCGTCGGCGTTGCGCTCCTTCGGCGGCAGCTCTGCGCCTGCTTTGTTTCCGTTCCCCGAAAAATGTTTCATTGTTTACTTTTGTCCTGGCTGCGATTGTGTGCGTGAAACACACGCTTATTGTTTTCCAACACACACACACACTCGAACACACACACACACTGATAGACTGATAGACTGAGAGACTGAGAGACAGACAAAGACACGCACGTGCTTAAGTACTTTTCAGCGTCTTTTTATGCTTTATGGCGCCATTGAATTTTTCGTTTGTTTTCTTATTAAAATATAATTTATATACACGCATGTGTGTGCGTGTGTGAGTGTCACAAGCAAGGACAAGCCAACGACACAAGCAAACAAACAAACAAACAAACTCACACACTCACACACACACACACACACACAATGGCTTGTAACATCAATTGTTTAATAGAAAACAAAGGCAAGCTGAAAATGTCATCAGTTGCCAATTGAGAGTCGTGGCGTGTGGCATGCCACATCGATGACCATTTTGTTGTTATTTATGTGAACCGTAAAGAGGAAAACAATCTTCCATATTTAAAGGTCAGATACGTGGGCTGCGACAATATAATAGGAACTCCCTGATTCTTTTATTTGTTTTATATATTTTTAGAAATTTGATAGAACTGCAAATGCTTCCTAGGACTCTTCCAGGACTCCTCTTCGCACACCCCAAGCCCACCGCATTTGTTGTCCTTAGTTATCTAAAAAAGCAAATATTGAGAATTTTTCTTATGTAACGTCTTGGGTTGGCAGGAGGAGGAGCTGGAAAGGGGTTTGAGTGGCTTCATGTGTGCGTAAGAATGAGGCAAGCGTCTGTCCTTATGATTTTTGATTGGACAAAAATCCTGTTTCGAGCTCCTGCAATTTGATCCAGGCAACGCTTCCTCCTATTCACGTGCTGCAGCAATTTTTCCCTTTAAAAATAAAATGTATAAATCTAAAAATAACAAATTCCTCGATTGCCACTTAATTTTAAAGTGAATTGAACTATTTTTAACGCAGTTCAGGGGAATTTATAGGAAGAATGTGACGAGTTTTCAATACATGTACAGGTTAGATATTCCTTTGACTTTGTGGTTATCCTTTTTGACACACATTTGTACGGGCACATTAAATGCAGTATAAGATAGCAATTTTGAGGCAAAGAATTAAAGTTGACAGAATTTGAACTTGACTGAATTGAGCCTTAAAAAGGAGAAGGTATTTTAATTAATTTATGCACCTTAATAATTAAAATTAAATTAATTTATAATTATTATTAATAATTTTATTAAATAAATTTAATTATTAATGTGTTTAAGTTTAATATTTTTGTTGTATACAAAATAAAACTTATAAGCAAATCTGCTTAAGGGATAAACCATATTTATAAATTTAAATTTATTTTTTTATTTTAATATTTCTTAATTATATTTACACTTAATTATTAAGTTATTTATATCTATTTATTTATATTAAATTTTTAATCAATTTATTTATTAAGTTATGATTTATTTATTGATTTAAAAATTATTTATTTATTAATTTAAGATTAATTTATATTTAATTTTTAATTAATTTATTTGTTAAGTTATGATTTGTTTATATTTAATTGTTAATTTGTTTATTTATTAAGTTTAGATTTATTTATTTATTAAGTTATGATTTATTTATATTTAATTTTGAAATAATTTATTTTTTTAGTTAGGATTTATTTATCTTTAATTTTTAATTTATTTATTTATTAAGTTATGATTTATATTATATGGTATTTAGAAAAGCTTGGAACCTCTCACATATCGTGTGTTCTGTTATGACTAAGAGTCGTACCAATAATTGTTTATTCCATTTATCAAATCGTTTGTCTTACAGCTGCCAAATTTCAGTTAAAGCTCATAAAATTTTATATTTCCTTTACTCATTTTTTTTTCTTTATACATAAATATAATTTTTAGATTAAAGAAAAATGCATTCAAATGGCAAAACAAAGAAATGTGTTGGAAGGTTTTACCATCGGGAATAAAGTTTCTAAAATGCTCGCATGCTATAAAAAATTTTGATCTTTGATGTGCGGCTGTTTTAATTTGGTGCGTGTCTTTGCTGAGTGTCTTGACTAATCGACACTTCTCTTTTTTAAGTTGACAAATACAAATAAGGAAATAATAAATTAAAAATATATAAAAAAATATTATGATCGTGTCTTCTATTTTATATTAATTATATTTATTCATATATATGTAAATCAATTATTGAATAAAAACTAAAAATAAATAATTAATTAAAATCGTAGATGAATGCATCTCTTATAACCACACATAAACACAAGGATTTTAAGCGTTTAATCAATGCACATTGAATTATCTTTAAATTAAATAGAAAATTAAATTGCAAAGTAATGTTAATTCCTTAATTCGAAGCTTAAGCTTGTTAAGTGATCCCAAGTAATCGGTGTTTTCCATTGTTCTCATAAGTTTCCAGTTCATTTTTTGACAGAGCATAATCCATTGGGCAGGATTTGACTTAACTCTAAGTCCACAGAAGCTTATCAACTATCTGTATGGATTTGCCTGTAAATGATAGTCAGCTTAGGGATTCAAAGTAGATGTTTAAGCAAATGAAATTTTATGAAATAAAAGAATGGAGCAAAGCCAAAATTATCAGGATTAAATGGAGAAAATCTATTACCTTCAAATGGATTTATTTCCAACCAATTTTTGTTAAATAACTTTTTATTCGGCTTTCAAACAAAACAAATTTCCATGAATGAGCATTGAACATTTCATTGACTACCTTCGAGTATTTGGGTCAACATTGAATTGTGGCAAATGAAACCTGAAGAGCTTTCAGCTGCAGCAACGGCAGCAGCGGCAGCGGTGGCAGCAACAAAAATCATTCGTAGTTCGTAACTAACTTATTTATTGTTTAAATCAATTTACCTAAAATTTATTTATTTTTCCAGCGATTGCAGAATTCCAAACATTCGAAAAATATTTAAATTAACTACGAAATTATTTTCAATCCCGTTTGTTTATTATCGGGCAACATTGTGTGCTCATTAGTTAATATTTGTTCGGGCGATGGTTACATTTGCCCAGGGACTCATATTTATTTCCACCTCCACTTCCACTTCCAATTCAACTAATAAAATGTGTGCCTGGATTTTAGTATCTCCTTTTAATTAATACAACTCCTGCTATTTACAGGATAATCATTTTCAGTATTAGTTCCCCATTATTTGGTTTGTCCCGTTTAAATATCCAAATAATTAATTAGGCGAGAAAAATGCAAGTACCCAAACTTCTAATTTGCCTTCCATTAATTTAATTAACATTCAAAATAAAATCGATAGTTTTTGTTTGTAAAAGCGATAATCTGCTTTGCACTTTGAAATATCGATAACAAAAGAGCAAAAGAGCGACTTTAATTTTAAATGGGAATATTTTTATATATTTAGAATATGTTGTTATATATAAAATATATTTTATATAATATTAACTAATAATTATATTAGCTTTAGAGAGTTAATTTTTTTAAATAAAAAAGTATTTAATATTTTTGGACAATTTAGATGTGACTTATGGAAGATATTAAAGTATCTTTTTATTTAAATATATTTAAAAAATTATTTATATATATTTAATATATATTATATGTATATTATATACAGTCATAGCGCAGGTATAACTACTTTGTAGGCGAGTATTATTTGAAGGACTCGACATATAGGCGGTATATCCGGCGGTTTATTCGGCGGTATATCCGGTGGTATATGAAACGGTACATGTGGTAATATATCTGGTGGTATATCTGGTGGTATATCAAGCGGTATATCTGGCGGTATATAAATCGGTATATCTGGCGGTATATCAAGCAGTATATCTGGTGGTATATCTGGCGGTGTATATATCTCTTACAAGCGCATCAAAAGGCATTGTAGAAAAAATACAGAAGGGAGAGAGGGGTGAGAGAGGGATGCACTCTGTTACTGAGCATGATCTGGTCGTAGGACGCTGACTGATTAGTTAGAAAGGGATGCCGATAGATCTGCTGGGATGATGCAGAAAAAATGCCCTTCAGTTTCCAAGCTTTTTTAGTAACAATTTAAAACTATAAATTTTATATATTATTCGACTTTAATTTTCTTTATATTACGAGCTGTGTTGCTATAATATTTCGACAGTTAATTTATACCGCGACACGATAATATATAATGAAATTCGATATGATGAGAAAGCATAGTTAGGGTACAATATGCCTTATATACTACATGCATCCACGCAGAAGGCGTAAGTACAAGTACCAAAACTATGGAGAGTGTACTTTTTAATATATAAGCTCTTAACTCTATCTTAAATCGTATCATCATCAGCATCATCTCTTCGATGGTGCGCAACCAAGCAGATGGAAATCGGACATAGACAAAAATGGAACAGTTAGTTAAACTAACTAACTTCTCCCGCCATGTGTAATACTTTTAGTTGTTATTCATAATAAATTATTTAGCATTTAATTTTTGTAAATTTATTATTTTGTATGAGTATTTTATTTTTGTTGAATTATTTGTTATTATTATTTAACAGGATTTTTCTGTTAGTTATGATGCTTAAAAAGTATTTAAAATAATATTTTTTTTAAATTATTATTTTTTTATATTTTGCGATTTTACCTACATTTTTCAAATTTTTTGTAGTATTTATTTATTTGATAAAAATGCACAAAGTGGCGTAAACATAAATATTATATAATAAAGAATTCCCACAAAAAAAGCAATCGGAAAGCTACTTTTTGGTTTTGTTGTAATAAAGCTAAAAATGTATATTTGAAATGCAAATGATAAATAACAAGAAGTATATTTTTCGAATTATAAAAAATTATTTTAAAATTTAAAAATTAAAAAGTTGCATCAAACGATTTCCACCCTATAAAATGAGGGGAAGGGCTAGGAAGTAGTTCCAAAGGCCATCGATTAATTTGATTAAAATTAAATTCGATGTAGATGATAAAATATATCGATTCGGAAATATTAGAAATTTTTGAATTCTTTAAATTCTATAAATATTAAATGAATTACAATATAATTTTAATAATTATTAGACCAAAGTTATATTTAAAAATCAGAGGTTTTTTGAAGGGACATTTGAATTAAGCCATAATTGCATACTCTTAAACAGAATGTCCTTCAAAGGCTTGAATGCTTTATTGTAATTAGAATTAGTTGAATTTTATGGAAATTTAATGGAATAATAAAAAAGGATTACAATAATAAAGCTGCACGAGTTGCATTTAAATAATAAAAGTAAATAAACAAATTTAAGACTGAAGCGTTGTTTGGGTCCTTCGGCTCATTTTTCTCCTGGACAATGGATTTAATTGGTTTTTTGGTCGAGTTCACAACCAGAAACAACTTTAAAAATAACTGTATATTTAGGTGTGTGTTGGTGTGTGTGTATGTGTCTGTATTGTTAACTGTTCGATGTGTTTACCTAATTTAAAACACAAATTAAATTTTCAAAGTGCTGCGCGTAAGTTTCGGCGTGTGTGGCAGTTGAATTAAGTATAGAAAAAATTCGACAGGCGGAAGGACAACAACAACAACAACAACAACAGTAGCAGCAACAAATGTAATAACAGTAACAACAACAATTGCAACAATAACAAAACGAATCGATAAACAAAAAGCAGAGGGAAAAACAAATTCGCATTTCATAAAATAATTTTATAATCAAATATCGTGTAATTTAGTATAATATTATTGTTGATAATTTAGCGCATAAATTAAATTCATTTTAAAATATTTGAAATATTTTAATTAACTCGCATGACCAGAGCCGCCCTCCCCCCCATCTGAATTAGTGAATTAGAACAAAGTAATTACCATCGTAATGGAAACTGTCCGCTTCAATCAGATCTCAACTCAAATGCATGAGTTCGGCTCTCGGTGGCGGCTCAATTTTTAATTTTTTCAATTTTTTCATATTTTTGCATTTTTTTAATTTTTCCATTTTTTATTTTTTCTATTTTTTTATTTTTCTATTTTTTCATTTTTTCCATTTTTTTATTTTTTCCATTTTATTTATTATAATTTTGTTTTTTTCTCTTTTCTCCTTTTGTTTTTCTGTGTTAATGGAAATTATGACAGGCACAGGCATCTTATGAATTTTCCTTTCCATTGCATTTTTCAACAACAACAAAAACGTAGCAAAAATTTAATTTCAGCCTGAAAAGAATTAATATCCTTACCAGTTTTCCTGTTGATGGCATTAAAGCTAACGAATTTGTCGAAACTTTTCTTATTATATTAATTATCGAATTAACAGTTCGATTATGAGAGAAGCGACTGAAACTTATCCCAATTAAATTACATTTAATTGATTTATAGAAGAAGCAAGCTTAACTCCTAGATACCCTGTATCCTGCAGGACAAGCAGACGATGCATAAAGTCAGAGTCACGCTGGACTTCATAAGGATTTTTAGCTAATGAAATAATTAATTATACTTCGAGGACTCACATTAATTTATGGCTTGAGGCGAAGAGACAGCACACAACAAATGAATATTCATATATTCAAATATTCATGAATGTGAATCATAAATCAATTTCTGATTATACTTTAAATTTCTGATAAGAATCAATCGAATCATAATGAAGATATACGAAGCACATAAATAAAAGTCACACTTCATATAAAGTTCGGGCAAATCGATAACTATCGACATGCCTCCCCCCCCAAGCCAAGAGCCGCCACACACGCCACGAATAATGAAACTTTTTTAATTAAAAGGTAAGAAGAAAGCTGTTAAGATTTGAATCTGTTTGTTAATCAACACTCGGCAAGGACATGGTCAAAGTTGTAATGAGTTTATTAATTGGCCCTAAATTTGGGCCCAGCACTCAGACTGATCCTGACAGCGAGTGGCGTCGAATTGTCATAATTTCTAATAAGCAAAAGTCGGCCAACAGAACGGGGAACAGATTTCGATCTGTCCATCAATAACAGAGCCCATCCTGGGGGCACAAAGCTGCAGGAATTTGACTGTCGAGGCTACTTGGTCATTGTCAGGATTGAGGCGAAAGCTCATGTTAAATCCTTTAAGTGAGTGACGCGTCGTGGCATTTGCTTAGTTAAATGCTCAGTCAAATGGACGAGAGGAGAGGCGGACAGAAGGACAGGAGGACAGAAGGAAAGGCAGGCTGAAGGAGAGGCGGGCTGAAGGAGAGGCGGACTGTAGGAGAGGTGGACTGAAGGAGAGGCGGGACGAGGGAGAGGGAGACAGAAGGAAAGGCGGACTGAAGGCGAGGCAAACATAAGGACAGTCTGACAGGCGGAGCAAAGGACAGACGGACAAAAAGGAGAGACAGGCAGTCAAGCAGCCAGCCGGCTAATTAATGTGCAAAGTGTCAATTAATCAATCAGTCCATCGATCAATCCTAGCAACCGAGTGGCCCAAGTCAATGGAAATCCAATGCCATTCGAATGCGCAGCTCAAAGGAAAATAGCCATCCTCATGGATGTATCTATGCGAGCGGATTGCTCCCAACTGTATGTGTGTGTGTGTGTGTGTGTGTGTGGGGCATGGTGTGGCTGTGTAAACGTGGGTTTGTATTGACAGGATAAACTCAACGAGCTGTCAAAGCAGGCAAAAGCAAATAACTGGCGACAAAGCCAAAACGGCCAAAGGAGTAAAAAAGCAAAGGGCGAAAAAACGGAAAGCGCAGGATACCAGCAGGCAGGCAGCAGGCGGCAGGAAGCAAAGGAGGGAAAAAGGAAAACGTTTTGGCAAATAGGAAAAACAGCGGCTGGCAGCTCATTTAATAAACTGTTACGTAGCAACGCGGCAAGAGCCTTGGATGGAAATAATGAAAATGTTTATGTAACGTGAGTGGATCCTGCAGGATGTGGTCGGTCGATTGGAGGCGTGGCCCTGGGCCAGGGCACTTTAAGATGACGAAAAGTACGAAACTAATTTAAAAAAAAAGCGAAACGCCGAACGGACAGACGGTAAAGTAAGCCATTGGAGTCCTTGCCCAACTAAGACACCAGCTGAAGCGTACAAGGACTCGCATTTCAATTATTTATACATTTAATTAATTGCAGTGCGTGCCAATTGTTTAACGATTATGACAAAGTGCCATTAACTTGTCAAGCCTTTAAACGGCATCGAATGACTAAGTAAACAAATGGATACGGAAATGGCCAAAGGATTGGGTGTGGGATTGGGCGAAGGACTGGGAGTGGGAAAGGGAAAGGGAGTGGCACTGGAAGTGGGACTGGTAGTGGGTATCGGAATGGGAAGGGGTATATGGAAGTTGGCAGGAGAATGGCAATTGGCTGGGGAATGTCCTTGTTGGGCGAACTTTTTACGAGTGCCATAACTCTGCGGCGAATGTTGTCAAGGATTCTTTCAATTTGTACATTTGATTTGTGTTCTGGTTGCAAGTTGGATTTTGATTTACGCGCCTGCAATTTAAATGAGCTGCAAATTGCAACGGCCTGCGTCCTTCATCCTTCATCCTTCAACCCATGTCCCGTGTCCCGTGTCCTGCGTCCTATGGCCCTAACAAATTTGCCATTCGCGTCTTTAAATCCGTTTTTGCCAATTCCACAGGCGCCACAATTAATTGTGCCACATAAATTTTACCAAGTCTCGTTTCCCCTACCCCCCACCGACCATCCTCTCCACAATCCGTACCTTGCCTCACGCGCCTTGATTAATGCCTCACAGACAATTTGGCCGTCAGGTGGGATTCCCACTGTACATGCGTCCAAAGCATTTCCAGGCTCCGGCATAATTTGACAAATTTTTATGTGCACCCATTTGGCTTTCGGTTGTCGCAGTCGCAATTGTTCCCAGATGATGTTCCTCTTCATGTTGATGCCGATGCCGATGCTGATGCTGATGCTGATGCTGATGATGATGATAATGATGATGATGATGGGGATGCTTATGGTGATGGTGATGGTCTCAGCCCACCCTCCCAGCTCAAGTAGTCGGAGCTGTTAACCCAAATGGGTTAAAGTCTGCAGCGATTTAAGAGCCCGAAACGTACGACTATTCAATTTGTCAGCTGAACTCAAGTCTAATCGTTGCGTCTGGGCCCGAAGGCACTTCTCAGCCAGGACGAGCAACCAGCCATGCCCGATCAGCCGACACCCTGTCCTCCAGACCAACTGCCCTCCAAACCACCTGTCCTCCTAACCACCTGCCCTCCTAACCACCTGTCCGTCCAACCACCTGCCCACCCCTCCAACTGACTGCCTAACCGCCTGATAGTTGTGAGTCCTGCTGCCTAAGGATTGGCCGTCTTCCTTGCAGCCCTCCTCCCCGCCGATGGGCCGGCAATGCAATTAAAGGCCATGTTGCAGCCGCTGCATTGGGCTCATTTGGCAGGGACAAGAATTAGGCGTTTTATGGCCAACACTCGCGTCGTCGAAGCAATTGAGAAATTGTATTGAGTAATGGAGCAGCGACGCTGCCGCTGCCACTGCCGCTGCCACTGCCACGTTGACGCTGCTGTTGCCGTCGCGGCCGCAGCATCAATCGGAATTTGCAACTCGTAGGTTGCCTCCTCTCATCGCTTGAGGAATGCGCAGAATCGCGCTCTCTCTCTCTCTCTTTCTCTCTGTGTCACTCGTGGCTGGTTGCATGCTGCTCGGTTGTGTATGTGTGTGTGTGTGTGTGTGTGGATGTGCGGATGTGGCGCTCTGGGTCAGCAACATGTTGAAGACTCGCTTTGCCTCAATGTGGGTTACGGCAAGTTTAGTTGACTGTGTCAATTGGGGTGTATGTCCATGTATGTGTGTGTGTCTGTGTGTGTGTGTGTGTGTGCGAGTGGCAGCCGCAAATTAAACGAGTTGCGGCTCACAGTTGGCAACATTTGTTGCTCTTTAGACCAAGCTCAATGAAATGAATGAATCACCAAATGCTTGCGGTCGAAGGCTTTTGAACTGGCAACGTGCATCAAATGTGGCGAACTGAAGGAAACGAAATGCAATTTGCCAACTTCTGCACAAGGATCAATCAGCTGGACAACTTTCGATGCCTCGAAAGTGATTCAATTATTCTCAAACGTCAATATCCTTTCTAAACTTACAAGCCTCGCTGCATATAAAACATTTACACGAACTCAGCTCAGGACTCGGGACTCAGGACTCAACGCTCAAAACTTAAACTTCAGGCTTTTACTTACTCTTGACCTTTGACATTCTTTGTTCAACAAATGTGACAAGTGCCATTAAATTTATTTATACATTGATACGGGTTAAATTATTAAAAAAGAAGTCTTTAAAAAATATCTTCTTCTTATTCCTTTAAAATGTCGTGCTGCGTAAGGACCTCTTCATCATAAACCTTACGTATAACAAGTCTTCCGCGTTTCTCGCATTTAGCTCCCACTTTTAACATTGCTTGAATTCTTAAATTAAAACTGACATAATTTAATATATAATTAAAAAAAAAAATATAATAAAAATACAAAAAATATTTTTAAAGCTAATAATAAAAAATATATATTATAAATATATAATATTTACTTCATATCAAGTTGGGTTTTTAGCTTTTTTAATTTTATCCTGAAAGATGATGTTTGTGGAGAAAGTTAGAAAAGCATTATTTTTAATACAAAGTTTAAGACTAATAAAAAATAAATTTTAATTGAAACTTTTTTTTTTTTGGAACGAAGTTTTTCAGACAAATTTATTTATTATTTTATAAAAGGATATTTTAGTTCAACGCTGCTTAAAATTGCTGCAGTTCAATTCTTAAAGGGATATGTGTTTATCTGACAAACCAAACCTTTATTTTATTTATATATAATAATTATATGATTATAATATATAGAAAAAAATAAATTTAAGTAACTTATAATAAATAAAATAATAATAAAATAAAATGAATTTATTTTAAAACTTATTAAGAACTCCTTTAATTATATGAGAAACAGGATTGAAAACTTTTATTTCCGAATTAATAATTATTTCAATATATAAAGCAAAAAAGGCGAGTTGATGCTTTGGTCTTTAATTCTAAATTGTTTACTTTAAAAGGCGGGACATTTAAATTATTTAATTCTTTAAAAATCCTTAAAAATATTTATTACAGAGAAACCATTTCATTTATATAAACATATATGCAGTTAAAGAGCACCAAAGTGGGACAAGTTGCAATTAATAGTGATTAAATATTTAAAATTGCTTGTTTATTTTTCAAATTTTAGATTCGATATAGGATAGTTCTAATTAAATGATATTAAGCTAATGAATTCTCAAATTTAAAGTCAATCAAAAAACAGCAAGGAATCAATAATCTTAAAACGAAAACAAAGGATGTGATTAAATAATTATTATGGCAGTAAAAATCAACGCAGTTTCTTCAGTTCCTTATACTCTCTATGATAATGCCTTAAAGGAATATTAAGTTTTTTATGGTAAATGAAAAAAAAGAAATGTAAAGAAATATATTATCTCTTCTTACAATTTTTTATTTTAACCTTTTATAAAGAAGCTTATTTAATAAAGGAATGTAAGGACTCTTTAATTGTACATTAACTGAGATTAAGAGTAATTTTATATAATATAAAATTAGAAAAATAAATAAATAAAAAATTATACAAAAATTTTTGGAATTTAGTAAATAAATAATTTAAACAAATTATTCTATATTAAAATTATTAAATATTTATATTAAAATTTTTCATTTTTTTTTTATTTTTTTTTTTTAAACAATTATTTATTTGTTACGCCGGAAACTGTTCATTATCTTCTGAGCTCAACCATGCGCATAGAATAGGGAAAAGAAGTATGGATATAAAAGGGACCTTATATTTAATTAGCCTAATATTTATATACTAAAATATTTGATAAAGTCTTAACTAATCTAACGAGTAGGGAGATCGGCGGGATGTATTCACTTTAATCGACGAGATCTTAGTGACTCAGCTAGGCTCGAAGCCAGTGAGTTTGGGAAAATGAAAATTAAATAAATAAATAAATTATAAATAAGTTTTTGGAATTTAAAAAAAATTATTGAAACTAATTATTAAATATTATTTTTAAAATTTACTAAATATTTATATTTAAATTGCATTTATGATTCTTAAATACTTTTCCTTCTGCAATTATTTGGGTGAGACGCGAAATGCCTTCGGTTAGCTTCAAAATGTGTTGCATACTTCTGGGATGAATTTTAAAATAAAGTTCGTGTCTTTTTGAACTATCAGCTGGAATTCCCTTGTTAATAGATTTTTTTTTTGGTATTTTGTATTTTTTTATTTAAGTTTTATATTTGACTGAGTAAGATTTAAATATACTTTAATTTAATATTTGTCAACGCGGTTATGTTCCATGTTCTACGGCCACGAAAAAAAGAGCCTGGCAAACATTTCGCTTTGCACTTCACATGCAACAATACAAATCAATTATGACAGTTGGTTGTTTTTTTTTTTTTTTCATTTCATTTTTTTCCTTGTATTGGTGAATGTTTGTCTGCATTTTTCATGCACCGTCACTTCCCCCGACATAGTAATTCTTTGAACGTTTTGTTGACAAAACTTATCAACAATTCAATTTCAATAAAAACTCGTGACTGCACATCGACCCATGACTCATATTGTTCGACGCATTTTTTAGCGCAATAGCGTTTTGTTTGGTATGCGTGTGTGTGTGTGTGTATGGGTTGTGTGTTGTGAATTTTGGTATTTGAATTGTCACATCTGCTTCATAGCTTCAAAACTCATCCATCAATTGCAGCCAGCCACGCGCGTTTCATCCTGCCTGCCAACGTATTCCGCTGCAATCATTTTTATTGTGTGCTTCAAGTATGCATGTCTGCGTCTGTGTGAGTCAGTGTACGGATGCGTGTGTGTGTGTGTGTGTGGCTCTGAAATGGAGCGCATAACCACACCAACAAACCAATACACGTAGCTCTGTACTCCGTTTTTCTTTGTCGCACAGGCAGACAACCCGCAGACTACATGAACGTGCTTCTGTGTGTATGCGTGCGTGTATGTGTGTTTGCCTATGCATAAAAGTGTGTGTCAATGACATAGTGCACGGCTTAGCCTGGGAATAAGCATACAATACAAGCGTAATTTACGGCTCGACCAAAAAATGCAGTTTTCAATAGGTTTTGCTTTTGGGCTTGGGCTTTTGTCATGCAAAGCTCTGGCCATGAAGGATGTTTGATCCTTTTGCTGTAATTTGCTAAGCAAAACAAACGTTTTCATATCGAATATGCAATTTATTATACGCTCCTGCAGCAACTCAGCTCTTGTCAATGGCAGTTGGCCACGGTCATGCCAGGGCCATGACATTTGAAAGGAGTACCTGAAGGTAATCAATATTAAAGTTCAGCTCAAGCACAGGTCCTTTAGTCCTTGACGATGGGATCCGTCATGGTAAATGATGAGATATACTTAGATTGACAAGCTTGAGATATCCTTGCAGATAGTTTATATGAAATGAAATTGAAAAATTTTTTTGAATTCGTATTCCAGGAAGGTTTTTCAGTTGACAGTGAATTGCCTTACATATTGGAGTAAAGGAGTAATTATAAAGGACAACTTGACAGGACAAAATTTTTACCTATAATAATCTCTATACACATACTTAATAAGTGACATATACAGTTTTTTTTAAGTCCTCGACTTAATTAAAAGAATAAAGAATTGGTTTTGTTTATTTTTGGGTAAGGATTCAAAAATATCCTTTAAAAGAGATGCCCGTGTCTATTCTTATAAGGAGTTACTTAAAAAGTTGAAGTGTTTTTTTTCTGAGGGAATACCTTTTTTTTGGCTTTAAATTTATTAATAATAAAATCAAGAGTTAAAGTAACTTCAGCCCTAGAGAACAAAAGGGGCATTAGGACAGCTCCGTACTACAAGTGAACTGCGCTACATATTATATTTTCTTCCTTCAAGGAAGTCATTGATTATTACTTGAAGATTCTCCTAGAAGTGTAAATATCCTTTCTTAATTAAAATTGAATTGAAATTGAATTGAAGATTCTCTTAAAAGTGTACATATCCTTTCTAAAGTAAACTGATTACTTAACTCTTTTTTTTTCATATTATCTTCATCTTAAATATTCTTTTCCAGGATCTTTATTCAGTATTTCTAGTATTTTCCTTCTTTCAATCGACTCCGTGATTGATATCGATTATTCCCCGCAAATCCTTAGTCACTTAAATAAGCTTTTTGGAGGATACGAATGAGTTGAAGTAAAATTCCTACAAGTTTGATTGCCAGCAGGTAAGCTGCAAATGGAATGTCCTTACTCCTTTGGCCTGATTATTTGAGAGCTTAAAGAAAGTAAAAATGATTAAATAACTTAGTATCAGGACATGGCAAGTCGGGTCCTGTAAGGTATAATGATATTAAGAATTGAAGGATACTTTTATTTATTTCTCCTTACAAATCCTATGCTCTTTCAAATGAAGGATTATTTTGTGTATATAATTAAAATAAATAAATATAATTAATAATAAATTTTATATTAAATAATTTAATAATTAATTATTATTTATATTAACATTTAGTATATTTTACGTAGATATAAAATTAAATACATTAAATCGGAAGAAGAAGATTTTACTGTAAATCATAATCAATAAGTTTGACGCTTCTTGTCTGTGCGAGTCGGGAGAATAATTGACCACATCCTTCCTCCCCCGCAAGGAAGGGTAAAGAGAGAATGGATAAGAGGTGAAGGAAGGAAAAGTGGAGAGTGCATAGGAGCTAGGGGAGTCAACGGAAGAGAAGTCCTTCTCAGCTTGAGACATTTTATCGTGTCTGGAGCTGAGACCCTTGGCAATCGCCCTGATATGTTGGTATTCAACTTTGATTCCTTTTCAAACATCCTTGAATGTGTTACATGGCCTCTTCATAAACTTTACATACCCTTCTCAAGGGTATAACAATATTAAACTCTGTTTGCTCATCTGCAGATTTTTGCCATTATAATAGCAACCGCTTGAACAATCGGAGGACCCATCATCTAATGGCTTGGTCCTTGCTCCTTGCTTCTTGCTTTAGCCTGGGACCCAACTCAAAGGGTTGACTCTAGCACTCAAGTGTGTCAACAAATTCGACCAAAAAACTTGTCTAACATACACTCACACTCACACACACACAGGCAGAGGCTAAGGCAGAGGCAGACAGGATAACAAAAGGATAAATTTAAAGCCCAAACGTTTTAAACGTATTCCATGGGAGGCGTGGCTTAGACAGTTATGTTTTTCAATAATGTAAATTTATTTCATGCTGCATAGAAAATTAAATTTGTTTAGTCGCACACACACACACACACACACACGCAGAGTTATATACGCACTTGCATAGATGCAATTTACATGAGGCGTTAAACAAAAATGGCGGCGCGTTCAAAGCGTTGCAACACTCAATTGAGTTTAATTGCCGCAAACAGCGTTGGCAGTGGCAGCGGCAGTGGCAGTGGCGGTGGCAGTGGCAGTGGCAGTGGCAACAAAATAACTGCAATTTGTGGCACAGTCCGTTGGAATCGCCATTCATGCATTATGAACGCCCGGCAAATATTGTAAATGAATAAAATATATTTTTGCTCCCCGGAATGTGGGCGTAATTTGGGGCTCGAATTTATGGGCGGGAAATTGGAAATTATTTTCGAAAGGCTTGTTAATTATTTTGTTTATTATTTAGTTGATTTTCTTGTTGGCTTTTTTTTTATTTATTTTTTTTTTTTTTTTGGAAGCAAACTCAATTTGTTGTCTCAGTCGTACATAAACTACTTGAAAAGTTTCTCATGCTAAAATGTGCCCCATGCTGCCACATGCCTCATGCCCCATGCCTCATGCCTCATGCCCCATGCCTCATGCCTCATGCCTCATAGTTTCTGAAGCCTTTGAGCTGCAAAATTAAATAGCAAAGCAAAGTGCACTGCAGGAAGGATCCTTATTTTGGCAGAAAACAAACTATGGCAGACGCTAAGAGAAAGAGAGAGTGATGGCGAGAGGGAGAGGGGAAGAAAGAGTGAGAGAGGAGAGAGGGTGAAAGAGAGATAGAGAGTGTATGAGAAGAGAGGGAAAGGATGAAGAGGCTGGTGGAGGGAGGGGGGGAGGTAACACAGCTTCCGCTGTCATGGCATGTGGCATGTGTTTTGTGTGTCAGTGTGTCTGTGTGTCTGTCGGCCACGCCCACGCCCCCAGTGGCCGTGCGGCATGTGGAAAAGTAAAAACGAAGTTGCGCACAACTTTTTAATATGCTTGCGAAATTTTATCAAAACTACAAAATTGCAGCAAAGTGCCAAGTGCTTGTGAACGGCAGTGACAGCGGCTGCCGAGTCCTGGGCAAAGGCAGGGGCAGTGGTAGAAGCAATGGCAGCGACAGTGGCAGAGGCAGCGACAGTGGCAACGGCAGCGACAGTGGCAACGGCAGCTTCACTGAATGTGGCATTGGCAGCAGGAGAGGACGCGGCGTTGGCCAAACAAAACACAGTCAAGCGAAACCTTCAACTCAATTTGGCAATCGCATTTCTTGCTCTACTTCCGCCTATTCAACTTGACTCGATTTGCGTGCCGGGCGACCGACAGTTACACACGTGTATGCATGTGTGTATGCATGTGTGTGTGTGTGTGTGTGTGTGCTTATGTGGCATTGCAGACAGTCGTCGGTTGGCTTTATGTGTGTTTAAGTGGCAATGCAAATGGCAACATTTTGGCGAGCACTTCACTCCTTTCTGCCCACTGACAGTTACATGACATTTCTTTTCTTTCCTTTGGCTCCCACTTTTTGGGTCCTTTTTTCATTTTTTTTTTATTTTTTGGCCAACTTTTTGTGCTAAATTTAATTGCAATGAAAATTTCCCATTCCACTTGCAACTGTGTGGCAACTTGTGAAACTTCGCTGACAATTGCTGCAGGGGCGGCAGCAGGGGGCGTGCGCTTTCCGAGGCTTCAAGGCTGTCAGGCCACGGAAAGTGTAAGCCCGTCTCTCTCTGTGTGTGTGTGTGTTTTTCCATTCGTATGTGGGAATTCGTGTGTTTGTGTGTGTGTGTGTGTGAGGGAAATGGCGCTTCTGATTAATTGGCCAAAATTAATTTTACATTTTAATGTCAAATGGAAAACTTGCAGCAGTTACTAAAAGCACTCATCGCAAGTGCTTCCAACTTAAACGAATCAAAATGGGGCTTGGGGGACTTGGAATTATTGTCCTTGCCAATGCAGGGAATTGGGAATGTGTGTGTGTGTGCGGAGTGCGGAGTGAAAGGATATGGAAAACTTGACGATGATTTTATGACTCGTCAAAGGAGCTTAGCTGGTAGCTTCTAAGGACACATATGCAGCCATTATTCGCCTGAATAGACAGCTTTCAAATAATTTTAAGGACGCAGGACTTGCCATATCTTTAGTCCTTATGTGAAAAGTTGCACTCGATTCTGTTATTGGTAAATTGAATTCACATATTTGGAAAATGAAGTTACTGAAGTTACATGTTCATCAAAGGAATGCTTAGCTCATATCCTTTTGCTTTTCTAAGCCAACAAATTTTATGTAGACTCAATTTAATTCAAAGCTGGGTTATAACTCAAGCCTATATTTGTTTATTAAGCATATTAAATACTAACGTGAAATCCTTGGCAAAAAAAAATTATATTAATAAATTTAACAATATTTTTTATTAAATTTCAATTTAAATGAATTTGTTGCTTGGAATATTAAAACTCAAATTATTATAAATCTAATTAAAATCTGGAATATATATATATATATATATATATATATATACGATTTAATATAATTATGATTAAATATATAAATACTTGAATTAATAATATTTTTTTTTTTAATTTTATATATTATTTATTTTTGTCAAGTAAAACTAATGTCTAGAATCCCATGATCAATATTTATATTTAAGATATGAATGTATATTGTTTGAACACAGCTATAAATTAAATTAATATAAGATTTATAAGATATATAAATATAATATCAAAATTAATATTTAAGACTTACTTCCATTTAATTTAATATAATTGATTGCCTTTACTCATTTATTTTAATCCAGCGCCGAAGTAATAAAAAGTCCTTTGCAAGAAAGACTCTATTTTTAATGATTTTCTTTTCGGCACACAAATATTATTTATAATAAATAGAAATATAAATAAAATAAATAAATAAATATGTAATAACAGAATCTGTCAATTTATTCCACTTGTGATTTTTTTTAAATTAAAAAATCTATTAATATAAAATGAAGGATTTTCTTAAGGCTTTTATATAACTCAGTGAATAATCAAAGCAGTTCAAACGGCTTCCATCTTCCTATGATCTGATCTGTGTCTCTGATATCAGCTGAAGGTGCACTGCTTTATGGGCGGTGCATCTGTGCACTGCTTTATGTGTGACCTGCATTTTAGCTGGAATCTGCGTTCGGAATTTACTGCCCTTCAATCATTTACTGTGATTTATGCCTTGTACTTATTTGTAGGCAATGCTTGACACACGAAACAAGCAGCGTTTTTTTGGCAATAAATAACAGTTCAAGGTTTAAACAACAGTTAAAAGTTATGTCGATCTCGATTGTTCTATGAACATGTGCGCAGCTTGTGCAAGCAGTTTTTCCTATACAATTATGGAAATTTATAGTTATGATCATCCATTAATTTGTGGTTCATGCCTTGTCCTATACAAAAGCATCGGCAAAGTGTTTTTGTTTATGGAAGTGTCTCCGCTTTATGCAGATACTGCAAAATAACTATAAAAAGGTGCGTAACTCTGCTAAGTTCAGCTGCTAAGTTATTTTGAGCGTATTTTAAATTGTTATGTTTGGTTCTTGTTTAAAATACTTTTAAGTGATATATTAATTAATATTTGTACTATAAAATATTATAAGTAGTTAGTAGAATAGATATTATAAGTAATTATAATTATTAAGTTATTTAATCAACAGTTATTTAATCATGAACTGCAGCTGTCTGAATGTGCATTCAATTATCCTAGAAGCTTATAGTCTACGCTTTATAAAAGGCATTCACAGTCAGTCACAGTTGAATTCCCTCTCCCACAGCAAACACAATAATTGTTTCTAGACTTGCTTAAGTAAATGAAGACAGGCAGTCGTCCTTTTCAAATATAATTCACCCTTTCGTATTTAATATTTTTGAAGAGGCTGCTAATGAAATACCCAATCGAGGGAAAGACTAAAGTCAACTTAAGAAGTTGTCCAACTTAAGTTTTCACTTAAGAAAATGAACTTGAGAAATTGCAAAACCCAAACATTTTCCTTAAGACTTTTCCACCTAGCGTTGTTTATGATACGAAACTTTATAGGAAAATTAAATAATCTACTTTTAAACCGTCTTATTAACTACTCGATCTGAGAGCTCGCAGTCACGAGTGAAGGTGAAGTGCGACTTGAATGGAGAATCGACGTCTGATTGAATGTTGGAAGAGCCTCGCAAAGGCTCTCTTAATGGAATTAAAGCCAAAGGAGGGAACATCTCAAAGTGTATTTAAACCTAATTGGACCCACTCGATTCGTCTTATTTCTTCAAAGTGGATAAAGGCTTACGTACGACCAAGGATGTCTAGGCTGCAGTGGCGAGGGGCAGCCTTCGACTTGAGTGGCTTTAAGTAGGAAATAAACAATAATTATAAAAATAATATTCATGAGAATAAAGAATTTAAGTAGTTATATGTGAGTAGATGGCAAGTTGTTCCATTCCATGAGAAGCGCCCATATTGAAGGGAACAAGGATCAAGCCTTGAAGTGTCTTTAAGATTCGATTGCCAATAAATTTAATTGATGCCTTCAAAGCGGACACTACGCTGCATGGTACTGGTTTTGGCTTTGGTATTGGTATTGGTATTGGTATTGGTGTTGGTCCTGGCTCTGCTGTTGGCTGCTGGCTGTGTGTCGTCGTGGTGACTGCAGAGTCAAATGTCATATGTGCGGTGGGTGTAATTAGGTAGAAAGTCGGTTGACCATCCAATTATAACGTATATTCGCCTCAGAGCATGGCATTCGGCACAAAAGGCAATGGGGCACCAAATTAACTGTGTTGCTGCCGCTTGTTTGGGGCACGTTGTAAATAACAAGAGATACAAAAGCGAGGGCCGCGGGGCATGTGTTTGTGGGTGGAGCTACAAAGCAAATGCCGACCTCAGCATTCAACGTTCAACGCTCAACGTTCGGCGTTCGGCATTCGGCATTGGACGCTGCGGAGTGTGTAAATCAGGATCAAAGTTCACAGGACATGATTGTAAATTATAAGAGAAGCTCAAGCTAAGCAGAAACTGTGACAAGCTAAGGACGATGATAATGATAATGATGATGATGATGATGCTGATGATGATGGCGATGGTGATGATGTTGTTGTTACTGTAGTTGTTGCTGTAGTTGTTGCTGTAGCTGTAGCTGTAACTGTTGCTGTTGTTGTTGTTGCTGTCGTGTTGATCTCTTGAAAACTTTGGTCAGGTGCCCCACCTGCAAGTTCAATGGCAAGAAAAACACCGTGTGCAAAGTAATTGTTGTTGCTGTTGTTTTGTGAAAATAATGCACAAAACTTTACACAGCAAAGCAAACAACAGATGCCTTGCCACGTCCAGGCTGGGGGAGGGGTAGTGGGAGGTTGGGCCAGGGAGCTCGAAGGTTGCTACAACTTTGCTATACAAATTTCTATCAAAAGATTAAGTAAAGACAAACAAGTGAGAAGCAGTGACGCAGCCGTTTGGGGCATGCCCCCAACCCGCCTCTCTCTCTCTCACACACACACACACACACACACAGACACACAAAATCCGCACTTTCAAATTGTGTTGCTCGTCGCCCGTCGCTCGTCGCTCGTCCCTCGCCCGGGCGACCACTTGCCAAGTTTACCCAAAGATAACTTTAAATATTTATCCTTGGTCGGGGTGGCGGTTCCTGTGGCTCTGACAATGTTTGGCCTGATTTTTGTTTATGTCCATTTTATGTTTTGCTAGTTTGACATATCAGTGACACTTTTCTAGCCCGCATAACATTGCAACAATATTTTATTGTACTCAACGAAAAACCGTTCACTCCCCCTTCCACTTTCCCTGCCTTTCAACCACCCACCCAACCATCCACCCATCGATTCGCCCACGCTTCAAGTCGCTTCACGCTTGCCAACGTCATAAAAACACAATTTTTATTTTGCGTGCACAAGTTGTAAACATAAATTTGTGTTGCAGCAACGAGAACAATGCCACATAACATTGAAAAGCACACAAGGTTTTTCTTTTCGGGGTTTTCCTCTTACTTTCCTCTTTCCTCCTTCCTTCTTCCTCCTTTCATCTTTCCCATATTTTCTTTTTTATTTTTGATGTTCCCCTCAACAATCGATTTTTCATATTTTCCTCAAGGAGTCGCCCAGTCACAGTGCCAGTCACAGTCACAGCCGCAGCCACCGCCACAGCCACCGCCACAGCCACCGCCAACGCCAGAGTCGAAGGAGCCCCAACCCGAGCCTCAACCTGAGCCGCAACTTTGTTGGCCCGAAGACGGGGAACAGGTGCTTGCCAACTTTTGGCAAACTTTGTTGGTAAAACTTTTGGCGTATAAGTTGTTAATTTGCCAAAGAAAAGGCGTTTAACTGTGGCGACGAATTTTGATTGTCTATTTAAAATATCAGCACTGAGAGCCGCAAAAAATGAGATACCTGTAATTAAAATAACAGTTACCTGCAAATAAATTATTATAAAAACCTCGACGCAACGAAAAAAAAATAAATTGAAGTCTTTAAATTTCAAGTTAAAAAATATATTTTTTTATTCATCATTCGACTGACGGCTTTAAAAGGTACCCAAAACTATTTAATAAGCGAACGGCATAAATTAAAAAAAATTTAATATGAAGAAAAAATAAATTAATATTTTTATTATTTTAAAAATTTATATTTTTTAAAGAGATGCAAAGCTCCTGACCTTTGAATAAATATAAATTTGTATTACTTAATATAATTTGAAGTATAAGGATTCACCAACTTAAAGTCTATATACATAAGGTCTATTTTTTTTATAAAAATTAATTATAATTAAATTATATGATTTAAAATGAAGAATTAAATATTTTCATTTATTATAAATTTACCCAACATTTTTAAATAATTAAAAGGATCAAATTATACTGCATTGAGGAGATGGAAAGCTCCTTTCTGATATTAATTTAAATATAATATGATTTTATATTCAATATTTATTGGATATAATTTTAAGGATCAGGATATCTACCTAAGTTTCGCCTATACTTTGATTTAGTGTATCTTTTTAGTTGCTGTTCAATTTATTTTATTATTAAATATATTATTTTATTTAAAATTTTTAAAATTAATTAATTGATTATTTTATTTAAGATAAATAATTTAATATTTTTACTCATCGTTTTTTATATGACTCTTAAATTGGCCCAAAATTATATAATTAATTAAAGTGACGGATAGTTTATTTTTGACTTTTCTAAATATCACATAATTTTTTAATAATTATTCTAATTATATTTTATTTCCAAATTAATTAAAATGCCGTTATCTCTTTAAAAAAATAATTTTTGTAAATATGTCTCAATAAAGGTTGTCCTTGAAAGTAGCAGCATTCAAAAAGTTTCACTCTTTTACTTCAAGTACTCTTCTGGCTTGAAAAAGGCTATAAAAAGTCTTTGAACAGTTAATTTCGTCTCTTTGGTAAATAAAAGTATAAATATTAGGAAGACGCTGATGGCTAGACATGTAGTCCTTGTAGTCGAAGGAATTATTTCCTTACATGAGAAAATTAAAATTTATTGATCTGGAAGTAAGTCCTTCAAGCAAAGGCTGTAAAATGCAATTATATGTATCAAATCTGAAATAATTTAATACCCTTCCTAAAAAGATTAAAAATGTTCTATTTATAAACAAATTTTTTATTTGATGTCCCTTAGTCCCTGAGTCTTAAATGAAATCAATCTATAAAATGCAGTTGTATTTGAAACTCGTCTGATAAACCAGTAAAAGTTTTCTTATAATAGAAAATATAAATCAAGTTATAATAAAAATAAATTAAATAGTTTAAGTTTAAAGGGACATTTTAATTAATAAAATCAAATAAAAATAATTAAAATATAGATTAAAAAAATATTTAATTTTAAAACCTTTTTTGACTTACAAAAATGAACAACAAATCTTGTCATACGAAGAACATCCAGAGACTCACGCTCAAGGACTTCAAAAAGCTGTCAGATTCTGTTTCCTTTTGTTAAATGATATTTCAGGTAATATCATATTTATTTATAATTATTATTATTATTAATTAGAGGGTACAAATCAAAATTAAATATTTATTTTAATTTATACAAAACGTGACTCAAAAAAATGTAAGAAGTTAAATTATAATAATAATAATTTTATAGCCACCAATGGACTAAGAAAATAGGATGATTCTTTTCAAGTAGAACAAGGCAATTTTAAATTAAAAAGAATCAAGAAAATTCGATCCACTTCGATCTATAATGCAATATACATATCCTGCAAAGCAACTCCTGTTGAGCCCGATCATCGAGTGAGTCGTAAAATGAATTGTGATATTATTATTGATACAAATCGTTTATATTATCCTTCCCCTGCAACATCAGTATGTGAAGTACTTAATATGAAGACTGAGCCACAAGCAACTGCAAGGATAACCGAGCAAGAGCATTGCTGATCCCTTAGAGTACTGACATGAGATTCAAATGGAGGTCGACGATTTGAGTTTATTGTTTAAAATTGAAAGCTGTTTGGATTCAAAATTATTATTATTTTTGTAAATGTTTTGAGTATGTTGGGCAGATACAGGTTGAAAGGGGGCGGAGCCTCGAGGGGAGGTGATGGTGGACCTCGAGATAGTACACTTATACCGAGGAATGCCTACCCGACGTCCCATACCAGAGGTTCGACTCGATTAAGTGATGTGAGATTCAGCGATGCCAATAAAGCTGAGCAGGAACTTAGGAACCAGAATAGAATGGAGACAGGAGACGGACCAGGAGGAGGACGGGATGTCAAAGCACGAGGCAGTCATAGCAAGGCTGCCACCAGACGACGTAGTACTGGACCCTGCGGATTGAATTGCGATGCTTGTCGGAAAGTTCGTTTCAGCACTGATACCGTCGACAATTCACCAGTAACGGGAAAGGTTACAGGAGAGCAACGAAGGGGCAGCGTCAAGGGAAAAAAGACTCAAAAGGACAAAGGCGAAGAAATACCCTGCCCTTGCGATGTTTGTGCTTGTGTTTGTGATAACGATGTGCCAGGTCGAAGGAGCTCCAAGAGACCAAGTATTTCTGGAAATAAGTATAAGAATCGGGGCTCTCAGTGCAATAAAACAGGAAAGAAATCGAAGCATGATCAGAGCAAGGACGACAAAATCAGTCATCGAAATGTAAAAAAAGTTACAAGGAATATCAAATGGGAAGAACAAGTAGAAGGAGGTGAATTAAATAAGACGGAAGGAAATGTAAAAGTAAGTGACAAAGGACCTAGAAAAACGCATGAAGGTGTTGCAACTCGCCAAGTAAGAAAGAGCAAAGGACAAAGAAATAGTCTTCAGAGGCGGCCTAGTGGATCTTAGGACGTGACCAATGGGAAATGGGAAAGCGGGAATAAGCGACTAGATTGATGGAAAGTCAATGCGTTGGGTGAGAAGAAAAATCGATGGATGGAAATAGTAAAGATCACCTTAAATTTTTGGATGATAAAAAAGAAGGAAACACAACTGACAATTTAATATTATTGAAAAGAGAACAAAAAATTACAAATTACAAATATTTAAATAAAAATAAATTAATATAAATATATGTGATCTATAAATGAAACACATCCATTTTGATACCTATAAAAATTATGCAAAGTGTTTTATGATCAAGTATTGTTTTTTTAATGAGCGTTCACTCAAATTAATATATTTAAGAAATAATTATTTAAAATTATATTAATTCATTACAATTTAGTACTAAAATTTAATAATAAAAGTAATTAAACAAATATTCTTTGACAAGAGATAAGACCAGGAAAAATCCGCATTGATAATTTGCTCCACTAGTAATTAGGCCGAAGCTGTACAAAAATAATCAACAGAGGTCACTGCGTACATGACGCAGAGACAACCTACATATGTGAGCAGTCTCTGATGACGTGTGGCGGCTCACTGGCGCCATCTATCCACCTCGTGAACCGATCCTATTGCTGAACTGATAATTGATAAGACTTCTTAAAGGTGCGGTTGCTGACGCTTCCGCAACTAACATACTTTTTCGCTCGTTCCTTTGCAGGCTTTAGCGCGCATCGCAACGAATGATTTTAATTTTGTAATTATACTTTTTTTTTTTTTTTTTGTTTTTATTCATATTTATAAAGGTATACAGAAATTCGTAATTATTCTTTTACCACCTTATGCGCACGATACTGCTTCAATGAGCGCTGCGGCTTAACTATTAGATAAGCTTAATCATTATTTATATACATTAGGCACAATGAATTCTATAACTAATTAACAACAATAATAATAATAATACTGATTCTAATAATAACAATTCAAAAATTTAGATAATCCTTATGCTAAGTATACGGCTTATGAGGCTGTGGGGTCGACGTCTGTTGATAAGTCATCCTGGGCGGGTTGTTGTCAGCCTATTGGCCAACCTGTTGCTCGTAATTATACTGATCTCTGTAAATAAGATATTAAATAATATTATACAAATATTAAATATAAAATATTAAATGGTACTTTTAAGTAACCAAAGACGAGAACCAAAATTCAGAGTCTTACAATCAATTGATTCATATAAAAAGGGACTAACCCCAAGTTGTCTCTGCCAAGACCTTAGTTTTAATACCTTTCAAAAATTAATAAGAGTTGAAGATACTAAATTATATAATTAATTATTTATTATATTATTATTTATTATATATTTATTATATCATTATATTATTTATTATATGTATTATATAAAATAAGACTTATTGCCACTACTGTTATTTGAATTCGGCTTTCATTCAAATACGATTCTCTCCTCGGTCAGGCGGATTTCTTCCTAAGGTACCTTTGACCTCCATTTAATCTAAGCAATCATTGAAAATGTATACAGTTTTTTAAAACATATAAAGAATATCATATAAAGGACAATCAAATTAAGTAATTTGTATTAAATTGAAAAGTTTATCAGTTTTCTTAGTCATTTAACTTAACCAGAAGCTTGGCCTTGGGAGTTCATTGAAGTGCTCTCCGGAATGCCTCACCAATAGAGTCTGATTTATAAGCGATTATGACAAGACTTTTTAAACAAATGGAAAATCAAAAATAAAAATCATTAATCAATGAAATAAAAAAAAAAGAGTCTAACTAAAAACGAGTCTAAAAAGAGTCTTTGAACTGGCCTTAAGGCAGTTGAATAAACGCGATCACTGATTGAACGCAAGCCTTGAGAATTCCCTCAATTAAGCTGTATGAATCGAAGCTCAAGTTGTGGTATCAATAAGTGAGAGGCTAAGCGGAAAATGGATGCAATGTATCATCCAGTAATTGCAGCTGTTGGCGCTCTTTTTTAGTGTTGGTGGCGCCACAAGTAAATGATTTACGGGAGGGGCATGAATTTGTTTTCATTTGAAATGCCGTCATTCTATGCGATGTCTTCTTGTTGACACAAATCAAAGGAGCTGCGTAAATCTTCATCAGAGATTTTCATTCCTTCCTTCTCTTTCTTTCTTTTCTCTCTCTCTCTCTCTCTCTCTCTCTCCCAGCGGAACAACGTCGTTGGCGGTGGCGGCAAAAACGAGTGAAAAATACGCCAACTCACGGTCAATTGCAATTCAATTAGACGCAATTAGTGCCCAGGCACAGGCGGGGGTATGCAGGATGCACACACACACACACACACACACACACACACATATACATGCACTAAAGATTCAGATACAAATACAAATACAGACACAGACGCTGACATGCCATAGATTGCATAGTTGGAGCGCATTTGAGATGAGATGAGACAAGAGCATCGCATGATTTGAAGCTGAGCAGCGCTTGCTTCCTATACCACACACACACACACACACACACACACACATACCGCACACATACAAATAGAGAAAAAGTATCTCATTAGATGGGCAACTACAAGGCAACGGCCGCTTAACTCATTCATCATCATCAGGCGGAAGAAGCCGGAGCGGCGTACAGCCTGAGGCATGGACTGAGGGACGAGTTGGGGCATGGATAAAGGGGAATGGGAGTGGGAATGGGAATGGGGGGAGGCAACGGAATGCCAGAGATACGGATACGGATGGCTGCAAACTTCTACGCTGCTTGCAACGAGTGCAACTTAATTGCAAAATGACCCGTTCAGCGCATGTTGCCTTTGCTCTTTCTGTCTTTATCTGACTGTATGTGTGTGTGTGTATGTGTGTGTATGTGTATGTGTATGTGTATGTACATATATATGTATGTTTGTGTGTGATTTTTTTTTTTTTTGTTAAGTGCGGTTGTGCGTGGGGCTCACTTGGCAAGGAAGTCGCTGGGCTGGCGGCGGGTGGCTGGCGGCAGGAGGTGGGCGGAGGCTGTGTTTAATTAGTCCATGCCCTGATTATGTAAGATATTGCCTAGATCAACAATATGCAACATGCACAATGCACATGACCAGGCACCTAATTGGCAAGAGGAGCCATGGATATCCTGGGGATGGCATTGGAGCCATAGGAGCCACGTTGTCATCATTCGTTTGATTTTCCTTCTCATTGGCCATCGGATACATGCGAGTGGATCCTTAAGCTTCTCTACACCTTCTGCCCGTTCCTTTTTTTTTTTGTTAAGCATAACGGTAAAAATCATCAAATTTTCAGCCCACCCCACCCCAGCAACCACCATCCCCACCCTGTCGGCCTGCACTTGGTGTGCTCAATCAGGCGTGCCCAAGTGGGGAGCATCAATCGAAAATGATTGAAGTGCAGGCCTGTCATTATGAACGCGCTCAGCTGACAGGATGACAACAATGACTGAGCAATAATCACATTATTTGATATCATTTAATTTCAACAATGCGTCCCCCGCCCCATCCCGGCCATCTCCCTACCCATCCCCCATCCCCCATCCCCATCTCCATCTCCATCCTCATCTCATGTTCGTTCTTTGTGGCACACAAAACGTATTTAATATTTCATGAATTGCCGCACGAACAAAAAGATACAACGCCAAGGATTCAACGAGGCAAAGATACAAAGATACACAGATACAAAGATACACAGATACATATATAAAAAGACACAAAGATGCTAAGATACTTGAGCCTGTATTTATTGCTGGTTTACAGTTGCCAGTTGCCAGTTGCCAGTTGCCAGTTGCCAGTTGCCAGTTGCCAGTTGCCAGTTGCCAGTTGCCAAGTCAGCCACGGGTGGGGGATGGAGGGGGAACGTCCTGCTGCCAGGATACATTCATTTATGAGGCATCAGTTCAAGTTGATGGCAGCTCTGCAGCTACGCGTCACTTAAGCCTCAGACTGTGTCGGCAACAAAACGTTGACAGTTAAAAGCGACTTGTAGGCGCATGCCCCATGCACCAACCACAAGCTGCGAGCCACAAACTGCCAGCCACTAGCTGCCAGCCACCAACGGTGGCAGCAACCACAGAAGGGGACACATCCTCCGCTCAGTATGATTAGCAGCGTACGTACTTGACATTGGCATCCATCAGACATTTGGAGGGCAGTGTAGGAGGTTTACTTGCCACCGACTGTAGCAGGCACTTCAAGTGGCAAAGTGACGCTCCAAATGACTCGCTAATTGATTTACATATAAGCGGATGAACAGGATCATTGACCTGCCTCCTAAAAAAATGTTGCTCCTCAAGGTCATCCCAACTATACGTACTTTACGCAGGACATTTACACTGATCTCTCGAGTTGAGATTTTTATAACTTCCCTTCGCTCTTCTTCTTATCAGTAACTCCTTAATATTAGTTTAATATAAAGTAATAAAATAATTTTTCTTTTCCTAATTTATTACTTAAAATAATATAATTTATTTAATTATATGTAAACAAATAATTCGTTAAATTAATTTTTTTTAAAAATTTGGCAATACCGGCGCCATTTTGTGGGTAGAAAAATTTGATATGATATGTTCGAAATTTTAGTTTTAATTATACACCCTTTTAGAGGGATCAACAAACGAGCATTACATTACGATTAAAAAAAAAATAACGTGTAGGAAATCAATGAATTTTGTATAATTTTTTTTTTTTTTTTTTTTTGTAATTATATTTAAAATCTGCCCTTGCGAGGCAATCGTTAAATCTTTTAATGTACATTCACGGTGAGATTTTGCATAGGTGGCAGGCTAGTGTTTCTTGTTATTAGATGACGGGAGGGCTAACTGGGGAGGTTGAACGGGTGGATTTTTTAGGCCATTGTCCATAAGGTATAGAGCCAGGTTGTTCGAGTGATTTAGCAACTTGGAGGTGTATTTGTAGCTGATATTGGCGATCTCCTCATGCACCCATGCGACACCAAGCTGGCTGTGTATTATGGAGTTTTCATGCAACATGTGTGCGTCACTTATACATCTTATATTTTGAATCAACGGGTAGAATATCTGTGAATTTGGTATATGGCGACTTCAGGACGAAACGTAGCCTAGATCCTCAGCGGGTGAACACGGCGAATCTAGAATACAATTTTACCCCACAGTTCGCATTGTTGAAAGATAAGTCTTGAAAATTGTTTGCTGCCAAAAACTTCTAAGCCATTTGTGTGGCTACCAATCTTTTTTATAATTAATTAATAATTATAATTAATTAAAGTTTATTAGTCATAGACTACAAGCTATGGTTTTTAATTATTTCGAGGTGATATTATCGATTATATATAAGGAGCATCCGAGTGATGCCAACGCGACACGACAGTGTTCAAATAGATGGATCATCAAAGCATCCTTCCACGACACGACGATATCCAGAAGGGAGCTAATTAGACTAAAAATGATAACTTATTTATTATATGTACTAAAAACTATAGAGAGTACACTTTTTAGTACATTTCATATGTGCAAACAATGTCTTAATCCAAGTACAAGCTCCTCGTTACGTTTGGGCACTCTCTTAACGATGCGTGACCAAACATTATTTATTATTTAAATAAATATTAATAAAATAAAATATAAAAATAAAATATAAATTAAAAAAAAAAAAATTTATAATTAATATTAAAAAAACTAAAAAAGCTAACGCGTATCTCATTTTTAATATCTTTCAACTTTAAAGCTCACCATGAGGTGAGTTTCCTTTGAGTTCCTTCAAACCTTTCAATTTTGTTTAAAGGATCGCATTTAATCAATTATTTAACCCTTTAAGAAGCTGAACTAAAGCATTAAGATCTTTTGAAATCTGTAAAAAATATTCTCTCAACGCATACAGGATATTCAATGGATAGGTCAAAATGCAAGGATAGCGGCTTGTTCGAATCATCTGCTGTTTGAGGACTGCATCCTTTCTACGCTTTGAATTTATCTTTATGCATTTTCAATAATTCCTAGAAGATAAATAACCCAAGTTTTTGTGATTTCAAACTTAATCCTAAAAGGGTCCTTTTTTGCTTATCATTCGGAAAACGTTTTTGGCCTACTCTAAGTACAGTTTTTAAGCTATACTAAAAGCACATAGTCAAGGATTAAAAATTCCTTCAATTTATCTGTTACCTTTTCTCTGATGAACTTCGCTTTCAGTGATTCGAATTCCTAGTCCAACGTGTCAGCCAATACATAAGGACTTTTCTGTCAAGGACTCATCGCTGTGCTTTCAACCTTTTTTTATTTCATCTCAGATCCTTTACACGTGTTGCGTTATGCTTTTTTGCTGGAGCTTTGCATTTGTCCCTCGTTGTTTTATTTTTTTTCCTTTGTTTTTTGGTTGTTGTCCTTTTTTATCCTTTGGTTTTCTGTGACTTGCAGTTTATTTTTCGTGCGTTCATTATAACATCCCAAAATTTTTTATGTACATCAGGAATGTTTTTTGTCAAGACTTTCGGCAGTTTTGCATGGTGATTACTCATACGATCCGTACGCCGATACACACACACTCATACACACACACATACACACACACATACTCATACCCACACTCGCAGGTGGAACACATATTTACAATTTAATTGCATTTTCACATGCCGCACCCACAGAGTCCTGAGAACGCCGGCAGATGCCGCCTCGGGTATTCACACTGAGAATATTTTCCCATTAATTACCTTCAGGGATTCGGAACGAATCGAAACCGAGAACTAGTTCCATTTTAAGCGGCAGTTTTGAATGTAGATGAATTTAGAGGCCGGGAAATTGGAAATCCTGGAAAAATATGGTTTAAGTTCTATTTAGCTTTCAATTTTCACCTTGAAGCCTTAGTTTTAATATAAGCAGAAAATTTAATTGATGGATTGAAGTATTACCTGTTGATGTTCATCGATAAGAATTAAAAATAAAACATATATTTTACTCAATATAACTAAGAAGAGAAATACAGATAAAGACTATCTATATTGTTATATACTATTATAAACTATTTATATGTATATTAAATTATATTAGTATGCCTTAAATGTAACTTAATTATTTATTAAATATAACTAAAAATAAATAAATATATTTTATTCAAAATTTCCTATTTAAATTATATAATAATTTTTTGTTGTTGCTTAAATATATTTAATATTTAAATATATTTATTTTACTTTAATATACTTCAGTGTTTTATTATTTTTTTTAGATTTATTATTTTATTTTTTAATATAAATATATGATTATAATTTCAATAAAACAAAGCCCTTAGAAGAACTAATCGACTATAACTAATAATGTTTATTCGTCTATAGAAATATAAAGGATAATAGAAGTAGAGTTTAAATTCGTTTAATCGGCTTATCAAATTATTCCAGGTAACACTCTGATTATATGGAATATATATTTTCTATTTTCTGCGAATTGAAGCAGCCTTTGTTAAATAACTTAATAAAAAATATGTCTAATTATTGGGTCCATCATATCTAATGATATCATAAAATACTTTACTATCCATCTTTTGATATAATATTATTATAAAATTTTATATTTTTATAACTATTTTTATTATTTAATTAATATATAAATAATTGATTTTTTTTCTTAACATTAAATAATTGCGCACAGAGATCTTTTATCATCATATTATTTTTTATTTGATTTGCGGTAATACAGCATTTAAGATTTAATGTAATAAATCAAATTAAAAAAAAATTCTTTCAAGACAACAATTTATTTTTTTTAGAGAAAATTACTTTTAAAGATTTAAACTTCATATCTAATTTTTTTTTATATTTTAATAATCATAAATTTGTAATTAAAATTTAAATCATATTCAACTTATTTATTTATGTTTTAAATCGGACTTTAAATGCTTAAGTTTCTTTTACTAATAATTTAAATGATACATTTTCTGTCAGACAGACTATAGGAAACTTATATGATTCAGAATATGATAGATCTGATTTATTCAGATTTATATATCTACCCTTAAAACTTGTTTAATATATTTGGCAAATTTGGCCGAATTAAATTTAAATTAAATTAAATTTAAATTTGTTACCCAAATTTAATTGTTACGAAATTTCATTTAAATCATCATTGAAAAATTCCTAATTATCACTTAAAAATAAAATAAATAAAATAAAAAATAATATAATTCAAATTAAGTAGGGGGAATCGCAGATAAAAAATTCTAAGGTTGTAATTAAAATTAAAATTAAATTTATTCAGTTTAAAACTTTCTGAAATTTTGTCAAATGAGTCAAATAGAATATTTTTCTTTTATCTTTTATATATTTTTAAAACTATTAATTTAATGTTATTTAATTGTTAATAATATTTAAAATGTTATGCAGTGTTGCAGCTTCAAATATTGTTGTTTGGTTAAAGCCTTGAGTTCGATCATTTCTCTAAGTGTAACACCACAAATTCAACATCGACGGGATTCATTTGAAAAAACGCTGTAAATATTTATGCAGCGCCACCTGCCGCCCGGCGGGGAGTGTGATTACACGTGGGCCTTAAGTGCGGACACACCTGTAACTGTCCGTCGTCCATTTGAGTGACACTCAGAGTGGCGTTGTTGCTGTTGCTGTTGTTGTTGTTGTTGTTGGTGGTGGTGTTGAAAATTTGCATTTAGCGTTTTATGTTGAATTTAATTTTCTTTTTATATTTTATTTTTTTTTTTTTTTATTTTTCGTTTTTTACTTTTACGATTTTATTTGGCTGTGCCCGGCGGAAGCTTTAATTTTTAAGCCGCCCGGCACTTTTAACGCTGTGTCAGTCAAGTGTTGAGTGTTACCCAGGCTAGCACGGAACGCATGCTGAAAAGCTGTCAACCAGGACCAGTAGAACGTCAAGCAGGACCTACAGATTTGCTCCTTAGGAGTCAGCTGCCTACTAAGAAATTTAGAGTGTGCCTGCGAATGTATGTGTGTGTGTGTGTGTGTGTGTGTGTGTGTATGGGTCTAGCAAATGGTCGTTTTGGCGTTGACTGTGAAGCCCCCCCGCCTACAGCAAATGTTTGCTCCTTTTGCCATGAATATTTTTGCGTCAAATACACAAAAACTTCATTGGGGGCAACGGGTTCAAGCTGTTCGCAGGGGCGTAACGCCAAGGGGCTTTGGGGAGGGGGGCATGCCGACTTGGCTTTGGGGTCATACGACTAACACAATGCGTGCTGTGCAGTGGTTTTATTTCTGTTTGCTGCTGCGGCTCTTGTGGTTGCTGTTGTTGGTGGTGCAACCATTCGCCTGCCTACGACAAGCCACAAAACGGTTGCTCGCTTATTTTTTTAGAAGTGGGCTGGGCTGTCGGTGGGTGGTGGGTGGTGAGTGGTGGTAGGGATGAGTAAATGGTGGCCTGGAGTTGCTCTCAATTTGATCTACTACATGGAAAAAGGGGGGGTGGGGCGGCAGGGGGAACGGGTCGAAGCCGCTGGCCTGGCACGCAACATATTTATGGGCAGTGGGTCAGTGTGTGACAACAACAACAACAGCAACAGAGGCGACAGCCACAGCGACAACAACGGCCGCCGCAGCAGCAGCAACAACAGGAGGCAAGTGGCAAGGACACGCTGGCAGAGCCTGTGAAGAAGATTTGTAGCTGCAGCACAGAAATTTGAAATTGAAAAATAGTTTGACTTTTATGACTAGCAATTGGGACGGCGGGGATACCAAGGGCGGTAAATGCGCACAGGGGTCCAGGGTCAGGGGTACAGGGGTCCAGGGGTCAGCCAACTCTGAAAGCTCTGACAACTCTGGCCTACTGCATGCTGTAAGCATTTCATTTTCATTTCTCTACAAATGTCCAGTCGCACGTGATTCTCAAATGTTGTGTTGTTTCGTTCGTGAACTGCATGCAGGAAATAAACGCTGCCTACTTTTAGGCAAACACACACACACACATACACAGAGAGAGGCAGACACTTTGGCGCGCGTTAATTTTTCAAAATGAAAAGCGTCAAAGCGGACCGAGCAAACAAACTGGCAATTGGCGCAACCTGCCGAGGGCCACTCAATCCGGCAGTCCCACTATGTGTCTGCCCATCTGCCTGTCTGTGCGTGTGTGTGTGTGTATGTGTGTGTGTGTCTGTCAGTTTATATGTTTGCTTAGCCACAAATGGATTTCATGAACCATTTTGACCGGCAAACAACAACTGCTGACTTTATGTGTACACAGTTCGACTTTAATTGCCCCACGCGCTGTTTGAGTTGCCCCGTCACGTGTGGGCGTGGCAGTTAAAGCGATGCCCCTCTCTCCCATTCTCTTTCTATATATATTATATCTGTGTTACTGTCTGCCCTTGCCCCGGACCCCTTTCCCCATCAACTGATTTCAGCTACACTTTATGAACATTTCACGCTCTGACAAATTATAATCAGTGCAAATGTGTGCAAGTGCCTATAAAGCTGAAAGTGATATTAATATGAGCACACACACACACGCACACACACACGCACACATGCGCATGCATGCTTTTGGGATATAGGCGACGGCGACTAGCGCCATGGGAGTGAGCTGCCCGTGCATTGACTTACACTTGCCAGCAAAGCAAAGTTTTTATATTAAATCCATGGCCAACTTTGCATCAAAAGCAAAAATGCAACTCGAGTCATAAAATCTACGGGCTTCATTCCCGTTGCAGAATAACGTATCAAGTGACTGCACGAAACTAAAACGAAACAAAAGTTTATAAAGTAAAAAATAATAAAAATAAAATAAAAATTAATTACTAAGCCTCAACTCAAAAATACCCTTAATATTAAAAAGCCATCAGTTAATGAAAAGTCGGAAAATTCAACAGTAAGTGAATTTTCAGAAGCCGCAGGAAAATTGAACACTTTAAAAAAAGGCTTCAATTTATTAAGCTAGTATATAAAAATAAATAAATAAAAATTAATAATAATAAAAAAATTAATTTAATTGAAGTCATATGGAAATTTTAAATCCTTTTATTTTTTAAAATAAAATTTATTTTATTAATAAATATAAAATTATGCAATTTTAACAATTTACTAAAATTGTCCTAAGTTTTTTTATTTCTTTTCTTTATAAAATAATATTTTAATGTATGGGAACAAAAATACAAAATGTGTACCTAAAATAATTTGATTATTATTATTTTAATTTTAATTATTTATATTATTTATAGGTAAACAAAAAAATGTATATTTATGTTATTATTTATTTTAACAGTATAGACTTTTTTTAATAAATTTAAAACCAAATTAAGTTGCATATTTAAATTTGTTTAGCCATAAAAAATTGAAATTGTTAAAATAAATATTTATTAAAATATATTGTAAGCTCCCAGAATGTAATTATTTAATTATTTTTTTTAACGAAAAAGGTATTTTTAGATTTAAAAACAGCCCACAAATTTAAGCTGCAATTTTTAATTAAAATATTCTCCAAGATAAATAAATTTAATCAAAATAAATAAATTGAATAAATAAATAATTTTAATTTTTATTATCGTAAAAATAAAATAATTATAAGTCAAAAAAAGCATAAATGTAAAATACTTATTTTTTTCATTAATATTAAATACAGTATAAAAATATATACACACGTTCATAAAATAAAAAAAAAAATATTAAAATAATAATATTTATCTAGTATAATTTAATTTAATATAAAATTATATTTTGTAGCAAAAAGTTAAATTTATAAATAATGATCAATTTTATTTTTTACTAAAATTTAAATATTTTAAATTTATACATTTTGTTTTTTAGCTCTAACTTTAGTTTTTAGCCAAAAGTTAGTTTTGGCCGTAAAAATAAATTTGAAGTTTTAATAAAATAAAAATTTTAATAACTAATAAATTTTATTTTTTAATTCAAGCTTGTCTAATAATTTTTTAATTTTTATTTCCACAATTTAGCTTAATTTTTTTCTTATTCGTTTTAAAGCGGACAACTTGGAAGCTTAAGATCAATATACCCTATTTGAAATATAGGGTATATAATGCAAAGAAGAGCTACTCAAGTGCGGGCACTCCGCGTCTACAGGGTATACAATTTACTAGCACACTTTTGCAATTAATTAGCAACAAAATTCAAACAAACTCAAAAAATAAAAACACATAAAAAACTTTAAGCCATCGCGTTGATTTTTCACTTGCGTTTCGCTCGTTGTTTACATTTTTCATATACAAAAATATATGATACATATATATATACATATATATACATATATATATATATATATATATATATATATATGTAAGTATGTATATTTTGCGAGGCATATAAATATTTTATGAAACGCTTTGCACCCGCCACCCGCTGCCCCTGAGAATGCAGCACACTTTCCGGTGATGCTGCGGCTGCGGCTGCAACTGCGGCAACCGCTCCTGACTCTGACTTCCGGGAGTTGCACTGGAGACGAGTAATTATGTTCCACTAGCTTAAGCACAGTGCTCTACTAATACACTGGCATCCCTACACACACACACACACACACACACACACACACACACATACCATTGCATCATCAGAGAGACGCACACAGTGTTGGGAAAGTAATTAAAATGCTTGGTCCATTAAAAATTTTACTCCACGGAGTTGAGCTCAAAAGTTGAGCCTCCGACTGGCAGCAAGGGGCGGGAATAGTGAGTTAGTGCAAGGCGCAAGGACGAGAAGGCAAAAAAAGAAATGCTGGCAAATCGGAAGAGAACTAAACAAAACAACTTCAGACGACTGCGCAATGGACGCCACACATTTGGCATTAATTAGCTGCCACGCCCGCTTAGCGTTGAGGCCCAGCACCGCCCCCTCGATCCTTGGGCCAAACGCGTTTGTCATTCGCAGCACCGCCAAAAGTTGCACCGGCAAATGTAATAAAATCACACGGACTTAGCTGCTTTGATATGTGAAGTTGAATGCCGAGACCCGTCGAGATTCGTCTATTCCATATCCTGTTTGTTCTGGAACTAGATCCTGAAACCAAATCCGATGTGAAACTTTCACCCAACTTTGTATCTTTTTTTTCTGTGAATGCAGATCCTGATTTCCAAACGGATTACCCTCAACTTTGTGTGATTGTGTTGCATTCAGTTTCAGGACTCGCATTGACATAGTCCTGCAATGGAATCTTCAGACCGCGAAAATTGGAAAATACAATAAATACAATCACAGGATATTTTTTTTACAATTTTTTTTTAATAAATTTTTAACTATTTTTTTTTTTATATTATTAAATATATTTTTAGTAAATTTCTTACTTAACTTTATTTTTATTTTTTTTATAATATCAATTTTATTACTTAATATAATAATTTATTATTTAAAATTAATCATAAATTTTAAATTTATTATCAGAATAAATATTTAAGAATAAATAAAATTTTTCTACTATCAAAAATTAGATTATTTTTTTAATAATTTTTTTTTATAATTTATTTTTATAATTTCTTAACTAAACTGTATTTTTTAAATTATTTTAATTTATTTATTTTTAATTTTTGTAAAAGATTTAATTTCTTAATACTTAATATTGTATTTTATTTTTTAAAATCAATTATAAATTTTAAATTTATTACAAAAATACAAATATATATATTTAAGGATAAATTTAAAAAAAAAAAATATTTGTAGTGTTAGTTTTTTTTATTTTAATTTAAGTTTGTTTTGAAATTTTAAAATTTACTTTGTTGAAATTTATAAGGTATTTATTATATTAAGAAATATAAAATATTTTATGAATTAACATATCAAGATTTAAAATAATCTTTGCGCTTCCCTAAAGTGTATTAAGTGAGATCTCAAAGGATTACTTTCTCAAATAAAAAACAGATCTTAAAATTCTTCTCTTTTTTTAAATTTCTGCTTTCTTCACAAGTTGAAAATTTATTATCCTTTCACCACTTTCATAAACAGGACTTTTGAAAAAAATTAAAGTAAAGTACTTGACTTAGCAGAATCGCATGACTTTGGTTTTTATTTGAGGGGTCCTTTTCAAAAAGAATTTTTCTTCCCTCTGAGGCCTGCAAGTTTCTATCCTTTAACTGATTCTCCCGCTCGTCTCCTTGGAAGCCCTTAAATGAGTTTTCCGCAACTGCCGTTGACATATTCAATATTGATGGCTGAATTATGAAAATATCATTTGAGGCGAAAGTTTCGGAGCCACGAGGCAAATCTATTTCTCATGTAGAGCAGTTCCATTCCTACCGACTGAATGAAAGAAATAAATGGAAAATGGGAAATGCGAAATGCGAAATGCGAATGCAAAACCAAATAAGTGGAAACAATAAGAGACGACCCAGGAGCTCAGGCAAAAACTTTGTATTTCAATCTGTGCAAAAAGTTTTCCAGTACTCTCAATTTTCCTATTTTCCCACTATTCCACATTTCCCCCTCTTTCAGCTCCCCAGCTCTCCATCTCCCCATTTATCCGATCCCCTCCACAGTTTCCCACTCTCTCGGCTTGCGAACGCATCGCCAGGGATTGGATGAGTGTGTTAATCAATGGTAATGCGAGCTGACGGGCGGGTTTCTTACTTTGTATACGCAGTACACTGAGAGAAAAAACTACCCAGTGACAGAGTGAGGAATATTGAAGGGCAAGGATTAAAGAAACTTCACTTCAAATGTGAAATTCAAAAAATTTGAAAACTTTAAGCCAGTAAGTCAGTAGCCTAGGGAGAGAGAGAGAGAAGGTGTGCGTGTGCGTATGTATGTGTGTGCCTACAAATATAGCTGTATAAAAAAAAATTATTTAAATTAAAGTATATTCCTTAATTTTAGTTTGTACTTAGAAAAACATTCTTGAATCCTTAACTGAGGTCTGATAAGCCAAAGTCGACTTCTAAGAAGCTGCTCAAATTCCTTTAATTAATAAAAGAAAAAAAAAATATATTTATATTTATAATTAAAAGTAAACATATATTCATTTAATTTGTATTTATTTTAAATTATTTATTTTATTTTAACTCTTTATTATTTATTTATAATTAATTGAGAATATTTAATTTATTCAATTTATGGTTTAAGGAGTAACTAAGAAGCTTCTTAAAGCGTGGCTTTCCTTATATGTTATTAAATCTATGGCCAAATTAGAAGGCTGCTTTAGGATAAATAAATAAATATTAAAAGAAAAAAGGAATAACTAAAAAGTAATAAAAGCTTACTTTCAAAGTATAATAAATTTTATAAAATTTGAATTCATTTATAAATTTATTGTGTTTATATATACAGTATATATCGCTTATATGCAAGCTGATTATATGCTAATATTGCTTAAATATTAAATAATAAATAATATTTTATGAATAACTAATAAAAGTAATTATACCGTATATATCGATTATATGCAAAGTGCTTAAATGCAAAATAATTTTATTTTAAACATTATCATAACATCAAAATTATTGATTTAAATTGCTTAAAAGAAATATTACGTATACGCAAAATTTTGTCTGCATTTTAGGGCTTCCATATAAGCGGTATACACTGTAAATATATACATATATATATATTATTTTTAACTTTATTCATATTTCATTTTTTTTTTTGATAATTTGCTCGTTTCTGAAATATATTAAAAAAATTAAAAGTAATTAAAAGTTAAAAAGTTGTTAGTTATAATTTATTTATTAGCTTATATTTAAATATATTTTATTTCTTGAGTAACATTTTTTTTTTATTTTTTAAATAATATACTTTAAATAATTTTTTAATTTTTTTTAATTTTAATTAATTTAATAATTTACTTAAATTATTAATTTAATTTAGTATCTTAAATTTTTACATATATCTTTTAAATTTAGTCCTTTAAGAAAATGCATTGATTTCTCCCAGTGTCATCTTCTGGGGCTGCATACAAGGAGCCAGAACTAGAAGGGAGAACTATGGGGGAATTACCTGGTACTCAGCAGAAAAAAAACGAAGACACAAATTTGCAATCAAAAAATTTTCCCAACATGCGAGAAAGTAAACTGTTTGTTGTTGCACTTTCCACTTTTCCGGCTTTTCTTTTTATGAAAAGAATGAAGAAAGAGCAGAGCTTAAGACAGACGACTATGTGTGTGTGTGTGGGTGTTGTGTGTGTGTGTGTGTGAATGTGATGGATGTGTATTAGTCCTGTGTGCATATGCTTTGCCTGTGCCTAATGGCTAATCCGAATTCCAATGGCAGATTGAATTGCGTACCGAGCACTTGGGGGCATTTTCCGGGTGCCTGCAGAGTCACATCTTAATTACTGGAAAATCAAATTTCCATATTTTTGGAATAGCGCAAAGAGTGGCCAGCAGATATGATTTCCACACACAAACACACACACACACACACACATACACGTAAGGGTAACATATCTGCTGACAACTCAGAGGAAGACTCACATAAGTATGCAAATATACATATAGGTGTTTCTGTGTGTCTGTGTGGGTGTGTGGGTGGCTGTGTGGGTGTGTGTGTGTGGAGCGTATCCATTTCAGGGACACGCAGGAGCTGAGCGTTCGAAAACAGTTAAGTACCGTTCAGTGTCCACTGCCATAGATCATAATAAGCGCACCAAAGAGACTTGTTTGTGCTTGGCAAACGTAACGTTACGTAACATTACGTAACGGCAAGTAACGGCATGTAACGGCATGTTACGGCAAGTAATGTAACATAGTCAATTGCAATGCATCGCTTTGGTTGGGTTTCGATTTGATTGCACGAAAGTCTGATGATGTTCTACGCCTCCAGCTCCAACTCCGACTCCAGCTCCAAGTTCAACTCCGTCTCTGCCTCATCCTCCGTCTCCCACGTCTGACGCTGCTCTGGGTCGTCGCTGGCATCATAAATTGCAAACGGATGCCATCTCCCTTACGCGGCCATGTCCTGTGCCAGTTAAGTAAAGTAGAGGACGGCCAGCCAGTCCGTCCAGTCCAGTCCAGTCCAGTCCTGTCCACTCCAGTCCCGGCTCGCCGAGGCGAGGAGCTTCCCATTGCGTTGCGTCGCGTCGATTTGAGTCCAATGGGTTTCAGTTTCAGTTTCAGTTTCACGGCCATCGCCGGAGGCATCCCGATGGCTGGGCGGGATCTGGAAATTGGATGCCATTCGTGTTCAATTAGGCTATGCTAATTTGCAGCAGGATACTCAAGCGCAGGACGACTGTCCTTTAAAGGCTGAAACTTTAAGTTTTCGAAACTTGTTTCCGATTTTTCGAACTTCTCTCTTTCTCTCTCTTTCCCGTCGCTTCTCTCAGCTTTGGCCTGGGTTCTATTTTTGTTTTTTGCGGCTTGCGATTAGAAAATTGGAAATTGGAAAATTAGAAAATATTTTTCAGCTGACATAATAATAAATGAATGAGCCGCTTGATTGCGTTCAGTGTGATGCCACGCCCACTTTGACAAACTGATTGATTGAATTTGGAACAAAAAAAACGAATAAATAAATGCACAAATATATTTATAAATTTATAAAATCTAAAATGTAGAGACCCATCAATAGGGAAAACTATCAGAGATGAAAAAAAAGAAAAGAGAAAAATTTCTGAATTAAATCGCATTCAATTTATTTCGTACGCACTTGTATACCCTGTAATTATCCTTCAGACTGTCTTGGGGAGGATTCACTTCAGTTTTGATGAGATTAGAAAATTTAAATTTTCAATTTAGGGAAATTTCTTTTTTATAGGAAAAGTCCTATAAGAAGAAGAAGAACCTTCGGTTTCTTTTAGAGTCTCAATTGTAGTCGAATTTTTAATACCCTACGTTTTCTTGGAGCTGTTGCTCCTTGGACTTTAAATAATTAGGATTTTTCTGTGCTCTGAAAATGATTTTAAAAATCTGAATATTTTATCTTATAAAAAAAAAAACACTTTCTCAAGCATTCAAATAAAATAAAAATTATTATAACATTTAAAATCAGGACAACTGCCTGCTACGCTCAGTTATGAAAATTGAGCCTTTCGAGCAGTCACAATATTTCAGAGGCAGCTCAAAGCTGGCAGCAGCCTCCAAGCTTCATTCCAGCTTCATTCCAGCTTCATTTTAACTTCATTCCAGCTTCATTTAAGCTTCATTGCAGCTTCATTACAGCTTCATTGCAGCTTCATTCCAGCTTCATTCCAGCTTCATTCCAGCTTTATTCCAGCTTCATTCCAGCTTCATTCCAGTTTTATTCCAGTTTTATTCCAGCTTCATTCCAACTTCATTCCAGCTTGATTTCAGCTTCATTCCAGCTTCATTCCAGCTTCATTCCAGCTTCATTCCAGCTTCATTCCAGCTTCATTCCAGCTTCATTCCAGCTTCATTCCAGCTTCATTCCAGCTTCATCCCAGCTTCATTCCAGCTTCATTTCAGCTTCATTCACACTAAATCAATTGTAATCCTTTGGACTATTCCCCACAGTCTGGTAATCCTGCCACGAGGTATCTGTGCGTCTAAGCAACCACCGTGCAGCCCCTCCCTCCCGCCATCCCCCTCGCGGCCTGTTTATTAATAAATCATATATTCCCCAACTGAATTAAAACTGAATTTCCTGCGCTTTGTGCATATCATTGGGAGTCGTTGCATTGTGTGGTCGCCCATTGAATCGACTGCCAAATGCGAAACCATAAAATATCGTGTCGGGCGTAGGACTAATTAAGGATCTGCGGCAGCGGGATTTTATTTTATTTTGCAGCTGGCAAACCTCCCGGGAAGACCTACATATGAACTGACATATATATTTTGAATATATAAATGTGAGTGTGTATAACACCCTGTGGGTGTGTGTGTGTTTGTGGGTGTAGGTGTGTGTGTGGGTGTCTGTGGGTGTGTGTCGGTGGGTATCTGTCATATTGCATATCGGTTGCAATTATTATCATACGCGGCAAATCATTTTCATGCATTTGATTGGATTTGCTTGTAAATTTCGTTATGTGCTCGGTGATGCGTTTACCGTCACGTTGCCAAACGACATTAACAAGGATTCGTCGGCCAGGATATCAGCGCTCACCCATCTGGCTACGACTACGACTACGACTACGATACCAGCAACAACAAATACGTTGAGGACGACTTCGATTTGCACTTAATTGCATTAATATTGCGGCCGAAGCAGGAGTCAAAGTACCTCCCACAGAAGGAGAAGAGGTGGCTCTTCCCTCCAGCTGTCTCCTCCTTCATCCACACCTCCCGCCCCGGCAACCCCCGTCACTCTCGGGCAATCAGCGCAATTCAATTTGTCGGCGCACCAGGATCAGACCCAATTGATGCAGACAAGCGAGCCCCAAAATTTTCAATATGTATCAGTTTCGGATACCCTACACCAGTCCTGGGAATGTCCCTAGACTCCGGCATTATGCCACGCACGGATGCTTCCCCTTCTCGATGGCACAAACTCGATTATTCAAGGGATCAAATGGTGAATATTTTGAACTGGGCCAGGATTTGGATTGTGTATTTTAGGGATGAGCTTAAAAGGTACTTAAAAGGATATATAAACACATGTAAAAAAATGTATCCTGTTTCCCCAAATTATGTTTTGATTTCAAAATTGAGATTTCTACTGATGAATTTTCCTTGCCAAAGAATATCGATATGTATCGATAACATATATGAGAATGATTCAAAGCGGTGACATGTGAACTGACAACTATTCGTATTTCTATTCATACTGCATAATGGGAATAGAAATATAAAGGACATATGCAAATTTTAAAAATATAAAGATAACTTCAAGAATATATTTTAATTAAATTAATTAAAAATTATTTAATATTAGGAAAATTAAATTGTAGGTATTAAAGTATCGATCTGCAACTGAGACAATCATCAAGTATCGCTGTCGCCTGTCATAGTTTATATGTCATATAGTTATTAGCTTCTTCGATGTTTTGTAATATATAAAAATAAAAATATAAAAATAAAATATATTAAAATAAAAAATTAAAAAAAAAAATATGTTTAAAATACGTTTGGTATTAAAAATCACATATGATTGAATGTCGTGTGATGTTAATACTGTTTATTATTTTAATAATGACCTCCTAATGGCCGCCCACATCTTAGCTCAGGTCTATCATATATTGATTTCTTTTGTCATCAATTAATCTTTGTACAAATAAATATCGAATAATTTCTTTAAGCATTTAACTTATTGATCCTCGTAGAAGCTATCGATATTTTTCTGTTCAAGAATGTCTCATTTCATACCTGCAATTATCGAGTTCTGTCATTGCTTAGCAGAAACTCCAAATGAAGAATATAGAACTCATTGAATAGATTTGATTAGATCTGATTAATTTGATATGATTTAATTACTTTTTTTTTCAATCAATAAATTATTTAAAGACTCAAACTTTCCTTAATTAAATCGATAAATTATGTAACGACTGAAACTTCTATTATTAAATCGATAAGTAATTTATTGACTCAAGCTATATTTTAATTATTTATCGATTCAAGTTTTCTTTTATTGAACCGATATATTACTTATCGACTATCCAACATTGACTGAAGCTTCACCCAAGTCATTATCGAATATCTCTGTTATTCACACTATTACAATATCGAATCTCATATCCTTTGATTGCTTTGAATAATTTAATATTATAGTCAAGTTTTATATTACCGATACTATCGCTAAAACGATGAATGATCATGTATAGGATAATTACATACATTAACCTAAATAACAAAAAGAGAAAGTCATTTTAATTTTTGACACTTTAACTTTAAATCAAAATAAATAAAGGACTTTGATGTGAATAAGGATTCACATTGAGCAAAACCAGGATACAGAATATTCGTTTCCAAATTTAATGCCTGTTGAAATTAGTTAACTCCTGGGGTGACTTTCGCCCAATGTAATTAAAGTTCATTAAGTGCACATCCTTTTTTTTATTAAATAAACAGCGTAATTAATGAAGTTAACGGTTTTCAATTATTTTCAATTATGAGGAAATGAAAAATTCACCTCTGTCCTTTTTATGCCTGTTTCGGACATCCTTAAAGGGCATACACAAGGCGGTCTAACGATGAGTAGAAGGATTTGTTTCTTATTTCTCCGTAAGACCCAAGGACTCAATATTCAATTTCAAGCAAAATGTCTTAATGCGTGCACGTTGACATCGTCCTGGGAAGGATTTCAACAAAACAAGAGACGAGAGGCACAAAACAACCACATCAACAGCAAGCAGGACACAGGCTCACAGGCTACTTGGCAGGACTCTGTCGTTCTGGCCATTTCCTTGATGGTTCGATGGGCTTGTGGGTAGATGGTTTGGTTCGTTGCTAAGTGGGTAAAAGAGATGAGATTGGGGATGGAGATGGAGATGGAGATGGAAAGGACCGTGGCTCAGGTTCATAACCATTTGGTGGCCATGGCGCCACTTTGGTCCCCTTTGACACTTTGCCTCATTTTTGGCAATTTTTAAGCAATTCAATTTAATTTTATTAGTTTTGGCAAAACTCAAACAACTGGGACGGCACAACAATAACAAGGTAGACCATCTTCGCACTCTTTTCCCTCCCTTTCCTGTTGCTCCTCCACCACCACATCATCTCCATTTACCCCCTCCACACCCGTGCACCTCCACAGTCTGCGGCAAGCCCATAAAATCGGCAACTGAAGCCCATACTCATAGATACTCACACAGATACATATTTGTATGTCGTTTGTTATGCTCTTCATTGGACACGTCCTGCTCCATCCTCCTTCGTCCCTGTGCCTGTGCCTGTCCTGGTCCCTGCCCCCAGGACATTAGCCAGCTTTTTGTTAGAGCCGAGTTTTTCACCCTCGCCGCGCCCGCCACATAAGTTTTAAGTCGTAAAAAGTCAATAAAATGCATTGGCAACTTTTCTCTATGATATGAGCTTTTTTAGTTTCATAAATACCCTGTAAGTGGTCGATATGGGGTGTCTTGGCAGTCGAGTGGTTTTTATGAGTATTTTAAAGGTAAAGTTTGGTTTTCTTGAACTTCAATTTTGATATGAAAATAGTTTTGGATTTTTATTCGAAGACTTCTCTGATACTGTTTAAGCTATAGAGTTATGATCCGAGAAGTCCATAGAAAAAATAATATAAATTTAAGCATTTACTTTAAATTCCCTACAATTAAATACAAATCTGAAAAAATTGAATAAATTTTTAAATTATATTAAATTTCATTTTCAAAATACTTGAATCGATTTTATGTCAGATTTATAAGATTTATATTATTTATTAATTAATATCTGCCTTAGCTCTAAAGTATCATCAGCGTAAATCATCTAGGAAAGGAAGAAGAAGAAGGATATTTTAAAAATAGGTAAGGAAGAAGTAGAAAAATCCTTTAAAAATAAATGAAATTAAAAAATAAAAAGATATCAGTGATTTATAAAAAACTAAAAAATAATCCGACAACCTTAATTTATTTTTATTACACATATTCCTCTCATTTACAGGGTATTAGCTGGTCGACTACCTGCCTTTCTGGTCAGAGGACAGCTTAGCTTAGATACGAGTAGTGTTTGGTTGTCGTCCTGACATTTGATTTTATTGTTATGATTGCCAAAAATGATGTGCCAAATGCGAGTCCAAGTGTGTCCATGTGTATATCGAGGGGCTATTCGCAAGTTTCCAGAAGTGGGCGGCGATATAGCGGGCGGGTGGTTGTAATGTGTAGTGTGTGGAAGGTGGGTCGCGGGGAGGGGTACGGGGGGTATATGGGCTGCGAGTATGCGCTCTAAATTATGCTCAAAAGTTTGGCCACTTAAGCGTCAATTACTTTTACGGCTTAATTATGCGAATGGGACCCGCATAGACCTGGGTCTGGACCCGGAACCCGGACAGAGACCCAGACCCCAGAGCCAGACCCGAAACTGGTACTGGAGCTGGGGCCTAGGTTCGGGGCTCCGGGCGGTCAACTACTTGACGAGATACAAATTCACATTAACCGAAACGTCGGACTGTCGTGTGAGAGCCTCATAAATATCCGATTGAATATATCATTATCATAATAAGAGGAGGCAAATGCAGTGCGTGAATGGAAGGCATTAGGGAAGGCATCAAAAGGAGTAGGGCGGGGTGAGAGGAGGAGGAGGAGGAGGAGAAGTGCAGCAGAATGCAATTAATTAATTACATTTAAACGTTGGCAAATGGCGGGCATTTTTAAACTTTGCGGTAAACTCTCTCCACAGACCCGCCGTACTCGTGGTGCGGTTCCGGCTTTTAACAGGCTGTTTGAGAGACAAACGTGCAACTCGCAACTCGCAACTCGCAACTAGCGACCAGCAACTGGCAACAATCCGCCAACAACATGCAGCAAACAATTCTTTTCAACTTCCGCAGAAAATCACTTGGATGTTGACTTCTTGCAGCACTTACCTAGCTGACCCTCCCTTTACCCGTCCCCTTCGCCCTGCCCCTCCCCCCAGCAGTCTGTGTTCATTTCTGGAATTGTTGCAAGCAGTTGTTTCTTTGCCACTGCCAACGCATTAGCTTGTGGCAGGTTCGAGGGCCCGACTGCAAATTTAATTATCCTCATTTTATGAACTCCACTGGCAACTGAAGAGAGTGTAAGGATAACGGTATGTTAGGGTATTAATGAAATCAAATGGAATCCTTTCAGTTTTTGACTATGGAAAAAAGCTTTAAACGAAAAAAAGCAGATATATATAAAAAAATAAATTAAAATATTAATAATATAAATCATAATAAATCATCATAAAAGAATAAATATAATTAAGAAATATAATTCAAAATATAATTAAATATATAGTTGTTAATTTATTTAATAATATAAATAAAAATGTAATTAAATTAATATAATATTATGTTCAATTGGGGGAGATTTTACTTGCTCCCTAAGTAAATTCCTTACTAGTTTTCGGACTCGTTCTCTGATCAGTTCCTTGAATATTTTCATAGTTAGTTTCTCAACTAGTTCCATAATTAGTTCCTCAACTAGTTCCATAATTAGTTGTATAACTAGTTCCATTACAAGTTCCAAAGCGAGTTCCGTACCCAGCTCCGCAAATATTTTCCCTTATCTGCCCCTACCAAGCTGCCAGACCAGTTCCCTAACTAAGTCCTTAATTAGTTCGTAGACTAGTTCATAGACTCGTACTGGTTCCCCGACTAAAACTGACAAGCACACAGACTAGCTTCCAGAACAGTTCTTCACTAGTTCTAAGACTAGTTCCCACACATTAATTCTTTGCTCAGTTCCCGCTCTAGTTCTCAGACCAGATTCTTAACTTCTTAGCTTTTCACTAGTTCCCTTACTATATTCCTGAACAGTTTCACGTTTGAACTAGTTTCCTAAATATATCCTTGGCTTCTTTACTAGTTCCCTAAAGAGTTCATCGCTTTGTTCCCAGGCTTTGACCAGTTCTTTAACTAGTTCCGTAAATATATTCCTGACTAGCTCGCTGACTACTGCCCTGGTCAATCTGTATCTGAACATTCGATTAATCGATTATTCATCGACTTATCACGGAAATCGAATAATGAATCTTTAGAATTTTCATTTATATTTCATAGTTTAAAATCATTTTTCCAGATTTGAGAAATGCTAATTGTTATAAAGTCTATTGCTATATCCGATCTCTATAAGGAAAGATATAGTTTTAAATATTATATTATATTTAAATGTGAGTTTTTATTTAAGGAGAATTTCGAGAAACTTACAAAATAATTTTTCATCCATAAATGAAACCTGTGGGACACCTTTTCTCAGCTTAAGGTTTTGTTGCTCTCACTTTGTGCCTTTTTTTCTGTTGGACAGGATGTGGCTTCTTTAAATGCAAAGGATACACAGTGAATATATTTTTAAAGTTGAGTAAAGGACTCATTGAATGAGATCATACATTTAGAGGCACAGATGGCCTTCATAAAGGAGTTCATAAGTTGTAGATGAAGTCAGAGTCTGGAAAGGATTATAGGACGTGGGGCATATCCACTGTGTAGAGGAAGGGATTGGATCCTTAAACACATGTAGTCAGATTCTGGAGAGGATGAAGATATGTGGGGCACTTTTCAGAAGAAGAGAATGGGTCCTAGAACACCTTCTTAAGAAGATTATTTATGGAGGATTGCTTAAGGCTCTTCACGTCTCGCTTTACTTCAACGACAGCTGAGGACATCCCTTAAAATCTCATAGCTCTATTAATTCACCCGCTTAAATGTAAACTCATTTCCCACCGAAAAAAAGAAAAAACAATTCATTTTTCAACTTAACTGAAACCCTTTTTTCCACGATGTGTGGAAAAACTATTGTTAAATTAAAAAAACAAAGAACTTGGCTAAATATTCAGGACTGAGTTTGACACTTGAAATTTAAACCTTTTTTCGGTGCATGGAAGTGTCGCCGTGGGGCAGGGCTGGGCTTTAGGATTCGGAGGGGGTGAACTGGAAGCGAGGACTTTGCTATTTCATTTAGCGTTAGGACGGGATTTTATCTGACTGAACAAACGATCGAAACCGATGCAATAAAAGGAATAAAAGGACCTTGGCAAAAAATGTAACAAATAGAAAACCGAAAAACTGTCCCAACAAAACCCAACGAAACACAACAAAACCCAACCGAACGCAGGACCAAATCAATGTCCGCAAACGACAACAAACTACAGCAAACTACAACAAACTACAACAAACTACAACAAACAACAACAACAACAACAACATTGGCTACTTTAGAGGTATACAAAGCAGGGATTATACCCTGGAAATATGTGTGTTCCCCAGACTGCGGATTCAGTCGGCAATTAGAGTAGAAATTAAGGTATTTCGCTCACTGCGCTTCCAGGACGCAAAATCCGATAAAAACTTGTCTGAAAAACAACGATTTCAAAAAATTTAAATATTTGTGGCTCGGTTTTTAACGAAAGGAAAGAAAGTAGAAGAAAAGTTTCCATTTGGCTGAAAGGAAACGGAAGAAGGAAGAAACGCTTCAAGCTAAGAGTTTTTCTACTTCCCTTCGAGCGAAGAAAAACTAAGAAAATCCTTGAGGAAATCTTTACCATCTTTGAGTCCAAGCTCCGAAAACCTAAACCTTAACCCTGATTATTTTTTAACTAGTACCGTTTTAACTAGTTCCGTTTTAACTGGTTCCGTTTTAACTGGTTCCATCTTAACTGGTTCCGTTTAAATTAGTTTCACTGCAACTGATTCCGATTTTAATTGATTCCGATTTTAATTGATTCCGATTTTAATTGATTCCGATTTAAAAGGTTCCGCTTTAACTGGCTCCGATTAAACTCCTTTCATTTTAAGTAGTTTCGTGTCAAATGGTTCTGTTTTAAGTGGTTCCGTTTTAAGTGATTCCGTTTCAACTGATTTATTTTTACCTGGTTCCGCTTTGGATGGTTCCATTTAAGCTGGTACCGTTTTAACTGGTTCCGTTTAAGCTAGTGTCGCAACAACTGCTTCCGATAGTAACTAGTTCCAATTTAAGTGGTTCCGTTTTAAATGATTTCGTTTTTACTGGTTCTGGCTCCGCTTGAGCTGTTTCTGCTTTGGCTGGTTCCGTTTCAGCTGGTTTCGTCTTAGCTGGTTCCGTTTCAGCTGGTTCCGTCTTAGCTGGATCCTTTTAAACTAGTTTCACAACAGCTGGTTCCGATTTTTAATGGTTTCCGATTTAAGTGGTTCCGATTTAACTGGTAACGTTTAAGTTCCCATACAATTGAGAATCTCTGCGCTTGCATACTCCTTTCCCAGGACACGGAGTGAGCCTTTGGAGAGTTTACCATTTCATATTGGATTCAACGTATCCCCGTGCAATCCAATTAATTTACCTGCCGAATGTGGAGCACAATATGGACATAACTTGATAACTTTGAGCCGGGAACCGAACGCAAAGCGTAAATGTGAAACGAGAAATGAGGAGTGGCGAGTGGTGAGTGGGGGTGGTGGTGGTGGGGGGTAGAATGGAAACGGGGAACGAGAAACGGAGAACGAACTGGTTCGTAAATTCGAAGATAAACATAAATCGAGCGTAATTCGGGCATAAAGCGAGGCAGCTGTTCGACTGTCCCAATGGCCCATTGGCCCAATGGCCCCGCCAGATGTTTACACGGATGCGAGTTTTCCTCGCTTTACGGCCATTTCTCTTCCACAAATCGATTAAAAATGGAAAAGCGGTCGTCGGTGGGCGACAATAAAGAGTGAAACTGTGAAAAGTTAAGTTGAAAGTTGCCAAAAGTATGTTTAATGTTGCGCTTGAGGAAGCAATTACAAATATCTTTAAAATGCCACCCCGATCAATCGATATTTGCTTATCGATAAAGACAATTTGTCTTTCTTAAATAAAGCCTTCCATTAATAAGTTTGTAGACACTCGAGGAGCGGGGGCAATAATTTATCGAGGAGGAAAGGTAAAGGTCTGTTTAAGTAGATCAACTTATTAAATACTCAGGCTTTTATCAAGAGGAAGACTTTTTTAGTTATCGAGTAGAAATAAAAATCGGTTAGAAATAAAAAATCGATAGCTTAGGACAGTAATCGATTGTTCAAGATAATTTAATATTTTTATTTTAAATATATTTTTATATCTAAATAAATAAAGAAAATTAAAATATAAAAAAACATAATAAATAAATTTAGTAAAAAATTTGTAGTCCTTAATATAAAAATTCTTATTTCTGGACTGAATCCTTTTCCAGTAAAAACATGCTTCAGCTTAAGGAAATATGGAGGATGATGGGTAAATGATTCCTCAATGATGAATGGCCGAATGACCAGCTGACCTGTTGACCTGATGTCCTGATTGATATGCTTTTTCCAAAATTATATAATATCCTTTATTAATTATTTTCTTATGTTCCTTTACATTTTAAGACAATCCTTTGACAATCCCAAAAAATGCAGAAATATAGATTATTTTTTATATATATAAATTTTATATTTAAAGGAACTTTTCCAAGAAATTAAGAAGGACATCAGTTGAGCTTTAATTCTCTTAATAGACTTATCAACCGAATGAAAGGATTTTTTATTTTTGGCAACAGTTTTCTTAAAGCAAGTAATAATATTAGCAATTTTGTAAACGTCCTTGATGAACAACAATCCTTCAACGGACAGAAGTTTCCTTTCAGTCAAGTCATCATTCGAATCGCATGTGAGCACAATTATTTCGACAGCTTCCGCCACATTGGGGCGGATATTCCTTTGGGTAGTGTCCTTGGAAATGACAGTGAGTAACAGTTTACTCTTGTTTCGCTGCATCACCGTTGGGGGTTCCTTAAAGGACTTACACAACACCGCTGGGCTTTGGATGACATCCCCTTTTGGATTACTTTAATCGAATGTTGAAACTGTGTCAGTTTCAGGACTTTCGTCCATCAGAAGTCATCGGGTTTTTTTTTTAAGTTTCTGTCAAGGTCAATATGTCCCTACAGCTACAAGTGTCGAATGTCCTTTCTTACCTTTAACAACAAAACTCATGACAGGATGAAAAACATCGTCAATGCAAGTCTGATAGTCCTGTGGATGAGTTCCAGCAAAATTAAAATGAAAATATTATCCACAAGGATATTTTCAATATATCTGCAATATGGTTGATTATTGGTTCAAAAATTACTCGCATTTCCTTTGACTCCTGTGACTTTGGCCTTACTTCATTTATTTTGAATTAGAGTCCTTGGAAATTGCATTCAAAGGCTTCTCAATATTTCCTTTCATTGCAATGTCCTTCAATAAAATTATCCGAAAGCAACATAGTTGCCAACAAATCTTGTAATAGAGATGATTGTTTAGCCGAAGGGAAAAGGAGTACAGAAAGGAGCAGTGCGTGAGGCACGAAGGACATAGTTCAAGCAGCCAGGACGAAGGGCAACAGGGAAAACAGAATGTTCTTAATTACAAATTCTTTAGATCCTCGTATGCATATTATAAATGAGCGTGCTTTGTGTATGTGTGCGTGTGTGCATGTGTGCATGTATGCGTGTATGTCGAATATGCGTATGTGTGTGTGTACGAAGAAGTATGCGAAAAGTGTGCATCCTTGTGGGCGTTCGAACGGGTGCAAGGATTCTGCTATGTGCATTGTATAAGTCTTTAAAGGCATTGTCTGTCAATAAATTTTCCGTGCGCTTTTACGCATTGCACTGCCACACATACACACGCACACACACACGTACACACACGCACACATAGAAACATCCAGTTGGGAGAGCAACGTTTGCATTTCCGGCGCACCCGCCGTGCGGAAAAGCCGTGCACGGAAACCCTCCACGGGTCGCTTTTGAATGAAATGAAATGTTTTTAAATAACAGCGAGCTATCGAGGAGGCGCGAGATAGGGACATTGGGTGGCAGGACCTCTCCACCAACCACCACCCTCCTCAACCCACACAATCACCCACTGCCTCTTGCCAGCCCCCTGCACTTCCGGGCACCTTCAGCCACCACTCGCTGCCTCTCGCCGCCTTTTGCCGTCTTCTGCCGCCTCCCGCCCTCTCCTGCTTCCTTCTACTACCTCCTGCATCCTCCTGCCACCTCCTGCCCCTCCTGCTACCTCCCGCCTACTCCTGCTACCTTCCGCCCTCTTCAGCTACCTCCTGCCAGTACCTCCTGCCAGCACCTCCTGCCACCACCTCTTGCCTCTAGCGTCAGCTATGCTGATGGCGCACCTGCCTCAATTTCCCTTCGCCCGAGGCAGCAGCGCAAGGACTGCAGATCGACGGCTTGGCAGGACTTCAATAATTGATTTTGGCTGTGATTATTTATGGCAATTAAACGGCAGGACTTGGCTATGCAATCGCAGACCCTGACAAATGTCCTTCTAATCCTTCGACAAACACTGCATTAGCATTGAAAAAGCGGAAAAATAGATGGCAATTAATATCGAGCATCAGTCCAAGGGACACACGCAACAAGGACTCGCTTTTCAATCCATTTGTATTCCATTTTATGGCATAAATACACGCAGGACCAGATGTCGGCCATTTGCCCAGCTGCTTCTGCGCTACTGCGCTACTGGCTGCCCTCGGGGCGCTTCCTCCCCGTCCCCTTCCCCTTCCCCTTGCCCTTCCCACTCTATCTCTTTCTCTGCTGCATTTATGAGTTATTTGGAAAGGACAATGCATCCTGTTCAGGGCCGCTGCATTCACTGACAGCAGCGACGCCTCCGACTGCGCCAATAACAACGGCCATTAAATTGTTTTGGGCCTTGCTAATTTATCGACGGTCCAGTCCGGTCCGGTCCGGTCCGGTCGGGACGGGGATAAGGGCTTGGGCAGGGTGACAATTAGAAAAGTCCTGCTAACAATAAAGCCAACAACAAATATGCAATTCGAGAGAAAAAATAAAAGCGAAGGAGAAATAAATAAAATTAACTGCGATCTGCGGTTACACATTCCAATTTGCTGTTGTTGCATTTTATGTGGCAGCTATGAAAATAAAGTGGCCACCATGAAGAGCCCCCACAGTTAAAGTTGAGTGAACAGCCCCGCTGTCCAAGTGCCCCTCCTGCACCCCGCCTCCACCTGCGTAGCTGCCCCCCAAGCCGCCCCAAGCCCTCCCCCCCACAACCAATGAAGGCATAAAAAATGCCAACAATGGGCAATGGCAAAAGCGCTAAAAAGACCAACAAAGTTGCAAATATGGAAGGGTGAGGGGAACTGGGGGGAAGGATGAAGTGGAAATCAACCCCCTCCCCTTTTTCCCTTAGCCATTCCTTGACCCTTCAAGTGCCGCGTCCCGCACAATAGTTTGCGTTTTAAACAAATGAAAAGCGCAGCCAAAAATAAAGCGAAACAAAAGCAAAAGCAAAAACAAAAGCAAACGTAAAAACAAAAACAAAAGTAAAAACAAAAATAAAAACAAAAATAAAAACAAAAATAAAAGCATAAAAAAACCGCAGCAGAAACAGAGAAAAAAAAAGTACAAACAATTTTATTGAAGATTGCGAATCGCACAGAGCAACACACCGCCACTCACATGCACACACGCACACACATACACCTACACTCATACACAGGCACACGTACAGTGAGCTGGCTGAAAGGTAGATACGCAAAAAAAAAATGGCAATCGAAATTCCATGCTGGGCCATAGACTCCTTGCGGGTCCTTTTTTTGTTCCCGTTGTCGACGTGGCATGAAAACTGCTCTGCCACTCGCTCGCTCATACATAGTTGATAGAGTGAAATAGTCAGAGAGCAACACCTACACCCACACATACACACTCACACTCACACCCACCCACACACACAGAGGAGTGTTGTGTACACACGAATTAAGTCCACTTGCCTCAAATTTCGAAACATTTCTCCATAATAAAGTGCGTATTGGTGTGTGTGTGTGTTGGTGTTGGTGTTGGAGCTGTGGGTGTTGATGTTGCTGTTGTTACTGTTAATGTTGTTGGTGTTAGTGTTGGTGTTGGGGCTGGGAGTGCTGCGTCTGGTGTTGCCACTGTTTGAGTTATTTCATTTTGCACATTTTCGCTGAGGCAGCAAAGAGCAGACGCCGAGCTGCGAGGCACGAGCAACCGCATCCCAGCGATGACAATAAAGTTGCAAGGAACCCAATATAAATGCACACGCACACACTCACACACTCACACACACACAACAGCTAACAAGAGTATACACCCATACACACTCACACACACACACACACAGAGGGAGTCCCCCACCCAAAGGAAGCAAAAATACAATAAACTTATTTGCATTTATTATGTCCTTAACAAACAAAGAGTTTACGGGTGCATGGGGATTTCCTATTTTGAAAATTTCCTGCGCTTTTCATGAAAAGATGAAAAGCTGTAGACCCTACGAAAATATTGACAAGCTGTCAGAAGCAGGAAAAGCCGAAAAAATATTAAATATGCCACTTATTTTTCCAACTGCTGGGGAAAACTGAAAATCAAACATCGATTTTATTCCTGGAATTAAGTTCAAATAGTGAAAGATTTTAAAAATTGAAAATATTGGAAAATATTGGAAAAAAAATGAAAAATCACATGAGACTCAAAGTGTGACCAGACTTTGGTAATATTCAGTTTAATTCAGTAGGAAAGTAAAATGTCACTTAAATCTGTGCTTTGAAACGGGGCTTCCGTTTAAATAAATGTTCTTTAAACAAAGATAAGAATATTTAAAGTGTGACCAGCGTTGTCTAATATGCATATTATGAAAAGTAGGACCAGTTACTTGAAAAGTAAAATAGCATTTCAGTTGAAAAGAAAAGTGATCCGAAGGGGAACATTTGCTTCTCTCAGAACTTGACTTTGTGGAAGTCTATGGGGATTTCAATATTGATTTTGAATTATGAAAAAGTGTGACCAAATTATTAAAATATTAAGATTAAAATAACAAGTTATATAAGATCTTTAAAATAAATATTAAAATTTAAGAATTATCATTTCTACTTTGAACACGGAACACCCAACAACAAACTCAGTTTATTTACTTTAATTAAATATTTGAAAATAATTTATTATTTATTTTTATATTGAAAAAATATAATATTATTTTTTTAAAGAAACTATTAGAAGTCTAAAATAAATAAATAAATTAGAAGTCTATAAAATAAATATAAATAAAATAATAAAATAATAAATATAAAATACATCCAATGCAATAAATTCTCCACAAACTTTTAGGCTCCAAAATAAAAATAAAAAAAAATAATAATTTAATTAATAATTTAATTTACACTTCGTTGGAAGCTTTAAAATACATCGAATAATATAAAAATAATAAATAAATAAATATTTTTGTAATTTAATATTTCTTTGTTTTTCAACTTAAAATAAATTCAAATATTTAAAAAATTTATGCATCCTCTTAACAATTTTCAAATTTGTGAATATTAAAAATTAAATAAAATATATATAATATAAAAATTAAAGATTTTTAAGGGATACAAAATTTTTGAGATTATTAATTTATATTATTTAATATTAATTAATTTATCTATAAATATTTATTTAAATAAAATCGTTATTGTTACATTTCTCATATTTTAAAAATAATCTAAAATTCGAAATATATATATTTTTTTTAACCTAAATATTAAATATTTTTTCAATCATAACTTAAGAAAATTTTTATTTTTATAATTTAATTATTGTCTTCGAAATAAGTTAAAAACAATAAAGTTAAAATAAAATAGTAATTATAAATTATACAACATCTACTCAAAATCAAAAATTTATATTATAAATAATAAAAAAAAAAAAAAAAATAAAATTTAAGTAAATTAAAAATTGTATAAATAATATTAATTAATTTTAAATATTATTATACAAATTAAATGAAAACTCTTAAAAAAACATACAATTATTTACACGAATAGCAAAAAAGGACAATTTTATTTAAATTCATATAAGTAGCCTTGCTTCCACAGCTCTAAAAGGATATTCAGCTATTCGCATATCCTGCGGGTCCCTCAGTTACAGACGAGGTGCAGATTGCAACAATGAACTTCATGCATGCGATTTCTACGCATAAGTTTATATTTTTCATAAAGCACTTGAAACTCGCCCTAAGCTCTTCCTGTGACACAACTTGACTCTTCTCCTGGTCACGCACACACACACACACACACACACACACACTCACCCACCGGCTAGAGCACGCACTGTTGGCTTCTGTGGCAAGGTCAACTTTGCTCTATGCAGCTCCGGTTTGGGGAGGCGTTGCTGACAGGGCGTCCTTTCTCAAGGAAGCTAGGGGGGTGTCCAGAGTTATGGCCCTAAGACTCATCAGAGGCTTCAGGACCATTTCCGAGGATGCTTCCCTCGTCCTGGCAGGCACACCACCTATCGACCTGGAGATACGGGCACGCAGAGGAGAGCTGACCAACTTAGACGTCATGGAGGAATGGCAGCGGCGCTGGGAGCTCTCGGCGAAGGGGAGGTGGACGTATCGACTCATCCCGAGCATCCAGGAGTGGATGAGATGTGGCCACAAGGGCTGCGACTACCACCTAGCGCAGTTCCTCAGCGGTCATGGCTGCTTCCGAGGGTACCTCCACAAGTACAACCATGTGGAGTCGCCTCTGTGTCTATACTGCAACGAGGAAGAGGAGACGGCGGAGCATGTTTTGATTAACTGCTCCAGATTCCATAATGAGCGCAACCGGCTGGAGTGCCTTATTGAGCAACCACTAACACCTAAGCAGAGAGCAGTGGTAGCGGCGATGCTCGCAGACGGCGAAGCATGGACAGCGGGCCACACCATCATAATGGCCATTATGAAGAAGGTCAGGAGTGACGAGACAGCCAACCGGCAGTCACGCCAATGACCTTAAATGAGACGCCTAGTCTTAAATATAGTCATAAATATAATATCCAGGGTGTTCACTGAAGTCATGTACCAATATACAGTTCCAGTGAGCACATGTGCATAGCTAGGCATATATGGGAGTACAACTGGCAACTGTACATCCGGTTATACTTAGCTATGCACATAGTTTATTGTCATAATAGTTTTTTAATTATAGCTCTAGAAGTAGCCTTAATCTACTTAATCATAGTTAAGTTAATCCTAAGTATTCTTCAAAAAGCTTATTAAAATACATGACAAAAAAAAAAAAAAAAAAAACACACACTCACCCACTAACACACACACTCACAATCATTCACACTTACTCATGCAGACAGCGCAACGCATGCAAAACATTTTCTATGCAACAAATTGCGCACTTTGAGCGCATTTTGCAACACGTGCGGCAGTGACAGGACGAACAGGAGCAACAAGCGGCCTCCACACTGTGTGCCATCGCCAGATAAGATCCGAGTGGTCATTAGTGTCGTGTCAACAGAGTGGACTGTCCACTGTTGGAGTGCCCACTGTTCTTTTTCCCAACTACGGATTGTTATATACACAAACGCTCATGAGGATAAAATAAAACACGGGCCACTTGACCATAAACAAACTTTGCACCTCAGATTGTGGCATGAAGAGTCCTGGAGCGCAGCGAAATAAACACTTGGAGTTGTGTGTGCAGCGGCAGTGTGAGTAAAGCACCAAACAGCAGATGGAGTTGCTGTAGAGAGAATGAAAAGATAGAGAGTGAGAGTGAGAGTGAGAGTGAGAGTGGGAGTGAGAGTGAGAGGATGATATACCTACGAGACCGTCATCATTGTTGTCTGCCGGCCACAGGACACGCCAGCAACGAGGGTTCAAGGCAAAAATTAGTTGGAAAGTCCAATGGACGTCCGCTGAGCGGCACTAATGGGCACTGGCCACCAGGCACCAAGCACCAAGCACCAAGCACCAGACACCTCGCACTCGTTCATAGGTCATTTTAATATTAGCTCACACACACACACACACACACACATACACACAGAGGCAGACAGTCGAGCTCAGTTACTGATGAGTCGAGTTTTTAGCAACTCGTCAACTAATTGCGTCCCTCTTTATCGATGACTCCTGCTGCCGACTGATTATCAATTATCGGTAAATGGGCAGAGGATACTCTGACTGAAAGGTGTGAAATTGTCAGGACATGCGGCGCAACCACCGCCACGGGGCAGCGACGCACACAGTCAAGCAGACAAGGACCCTGGGGCAAGCACTCAGACGCAATCGGCAGCAGATATGAAAGCAGCCGCTGTGAAGCAGCAGCAGTAGCAGCCGCAGCTATAGCAACGGTAAAGGACATTCAAGTGGAAAGAGGCATAAAGAGAGAGAGAGAGAGAGCGAGAGAGAGAGAGCGAGAGAGAGAGAGCGAGAGAGAGAGAGCGAGAGAGAGAGAAGAGGAGCAGGGAAGGTAGAAAGATTATTGGAGGAAAGGAGAGAAGGCCAATCAGCGGCAGGACAGACTCGGTAAACAGAGAACTGAACAGAATAAAAGAAAAACACTCACAACTGTCAAATGTTTGTGACAGGCGCCCAGCCAGGGGCAGGGCGGATGTCAATGGGCGTGGCTAATTATAAACACATTGAAAATTATAAAATCAATAAGCAGCGCAGGAAAAATATGCGAAGCGACGACAGGCAAACAACATAATAAGCATCAGGACAAGGCAGCATTTTAAATATCCTGTAATCGGGAGTACCATTGAAATGGGTCGCAAGGACTACACAAATAATTTGGCTGAGTCCAAATGGGGACCCCTCATGAACCCATCTGTATATGGGCACTTATATGGCAGTAGTTGTCATAGCCTACGAGCTAAGTAAGTGGAAAAAAGGTGAAGTAATTTATGTCCTTAAATTATGTTTAGTCTGGCCATATCAGTTTTTGACTGTCATATATATATGCAGTTGTTGAACATCATTTATATGTCCTGGCAAAAATACAGATAAAATTCGATTGTCCATTTTACCCGAATAAAAGCTGTCATATAATTCGAACTGAAGTCTGTATATGTCAAGTTAAAATAAAATCAAATAAAAATCCCATTTACATTCTCAGTTGTTGACATACAATTTAAGAGAAGATATATCTGAGATCTCAAGCAGCCATCAATTCTATTAAACATATATCGAATCATATATTATAGCCAACATTTATATGTCACACTCCTTTGCGGTCACACATATATTTGATTTCAATCCTGAGTTTTAAACTAATTATTTCTGTGTGTAAAAAGAATCTTATTAACATATTCCCATATATCTGTACCTTATCTCAATTAATAGCATTTCCATTAAAAAGACGAATTTTATAAAATTATTGTCCATACTTAATATTTTATACTGACTTAGCACACTTAAACATACCTTGTCATATATTTATATGCCAATCATATCTTAACATATATTTCTGAATGAAATTTCTTTCCTATTCAATGCATTGCCTTTGAGATTATATGTCAATATATGTTTTATTGTATATAAGTGAGTCAACAATATAATTTCATCTTACAGTCTGAACAACTTACTTAGTCTGCCATACAAAAGTATGCCATATTTAATATATGTATGAGCACCATCATATTTACATGCAATTATAGGTACATATTTATCTACGTTCCTATTTTATGCCTCTCATACAATTTTCAATCTTAAACATATATTACTTTTATTTGTTCATGTTTACTTATATTTTATCATATTTTATAATATTTGATCATATTTAACTTCACTTATTTGATATGATTTTATATTTTATTATATTATTATTATTATTAATATATCCTCTTATACCTTTCCAACCCTCATGTCATCGATTATTGTCTTCATATGAGATCATAGTATGTCATACGTATTATATTATATAATATGGCAATATTATATACCATATAAACTAGATTTATAAAATGCCCTTCAATTGAATTACGATTAGTATATTAACATATTTCCTTTTTTATATGATGCCTGCCCATAAATAATTATCATATTTCATCATATGATTTTTTAAATAGATCAACATATACAAATTTATGACGTTATACTTATGACAGATACTTTCATATAACATACAAAGAAAACTAATTAAGTAACAGCTACCAGATCTTTACATTTCAACAGACTATGCTGGACCAATTGGCCATACATATTTATATGACATTACATAGTAATATGATGTACACCCCTACATATGTTGCCATCTCTCATATTTCATCATGCCATATTCCGAAGAAAATCCATCATATTTCATCTCTGTAACATGTTCCCTTTAAATTATAAGCGAATGGGAATATGTTACAGAGATGTCTGGTCATACCGCATGACATATATCCATAATAAATATATCCATATCCATATAAAATGTGCGCTATATCTGTAAAATATATATGATATATGAGAGAGGCTGTCATTGGCTCGCCACAGCTCTCATACTTATATATTATATAAAATACATATATGTTATTCGTGCCATATTACCTGACACAAAAATTTCGTTCAGACTTAAATATTTTTTTCTCATCGTAGGGTATTTCCAAGTCATTCAGTTATCCTGAACTCCTTTCTGTTTGCCTGTCCTCCTGCCTCTTTTTTATGCAGGCAAATGGATGCCATATGGTCGAGGTTTCTCTTGTTGCTGTTGTTGTTGTTGTTGTTGTTGCTGTTGTTGTTGCTGCTGTTGTTGTTGCTGTTGTTGCTGCTTCTGTTGTTGTTGTTGTTGTTGTTGTTGTTGTTGTTGTTGTTGTTGTTGCTGTGCTCTCGACACGCCAACATGACCGCAAATGAGATGGTGTCCCCCACCCCTCGACGTCGCAGTTGCCCTACCCCTCATCTGCCACGTCCTCGAATGAATGTTAAGGTGTGTGTATCATCATTTCAGCTTTGTTGTTGACGCCCACACGCACCTCCTGTTGGTCCTCCGAACAGGAGTTTTATCCTTGTTACTTTTGTTGTTGGTGCTGCCGTTGTTTGCCTTGCTGTTGTTGCCGCTGTCAATGACTTTTCATAAGGTTCATTCTTTTGACACTTCACATTATGGTTTGTCCTTTAAGTCCTTTATGTCGTCCAGGTTGCCAGGATGCCGGCTGCCAGGATGCCAAGCGGCGCGTTGGTCGATGCGATGCAAAAATTGAATATTAAACCGATTTACGGAGCCATCAATAACTTGCAATTAAGCCGCAGCCTCCCCCCATCCCCCTTAATCGCGACCCATTGTCCTTTCATCTTCGACTTCCCTCCCCTCTTCCCCCTCTCCACTCTTCCCCCAGTGTGTCTTGGCTGGCAACTCATGTCGTGTGGGCCATTAGAGCACATTTAACGGGGCAACAAACGAGCCAACGAATTTTCTCACACGCTTCCCTAGGAGTGAGAGGGAAGGAGAAAGGGAGGTAGGTGAGAGGAAGGCAGAAAGACTGAGAGAGAGAGAGAGAGAGAGAGAGAGAGAGAGAGAGAGATGGGAGAGATTATATCTCGAAGGAAGCAGCAGCACCCAAAAGTCATCTAATCAGCCGCTGCCCGCAATTAAGTCCCCTGCGGTTGGACGACTCATAGATTCAGTGGTCGCACCCGCGAGTCGCGACCCCCGCACCCCCCTAACCCCTCCACCACCCAGCGGCCCCTCGCTTCCTAATTTAGATTTATATACCCCGCGATCCCTATCACTGCTTCCACTTCCCAGTTCCCACTTCCAAATTCCCTATCCTAGTTGCTCGTTCATAGTTCCTCTTGCCCTGTCCCTGCTTCTCCTCCCTCTCTTTGATCCCCACCCCTCGTCCAGTGCTATCATCGGGCATCGATGCGAACATCTATTGAAAGTTGGCGTTGATTATGTTTGATTTATATGACAAGAGAGTCGCATCCCAAGCGCTGCCCATGGGGGTTGTCATCCCTCTATCTTTGTCCAACCATCGCACCCTCCCCCCACTCCAACGACCACTCACTTCATGCACTCCTCACACCTAATCCCTAATGGGATGTGTTAATCCACTGGGAGACGCGTTGCCAGACAAAACTGTTTTTCACTTTCGTCTTGGACCTTTGAAAGATGACTTTCTCCCACTCCATCCCCCACCCCCTCTCTCTCTCTCTCTCTCTGTGTTGTGGGCTGCCCAGTCTCTGGCTGGTTTTAATTGCGCACCAAAAACTGTAAATGACACCCCCATAAATTGCCGCTTTGTGGCATTAAGAAGTCGCCGAGTGTCAGTCACAGTGTCCAACTGTCAATCACATTTAGTACAGTGCGTAAAAAAAGGAAACGACCGTTTAACGACAGTCCAGCCGTCAAAAATAGGTACTTCCATCACAGAATCAGCACTCGAGTCGGTTATGGCCCATACTCCTAACCCCTCCCCATCCCCCTCACCAACCACACTCACACCCACACCCCCACCCGATTCTCCTCCTCAACCCTCCCCCTTCACCCTTCTGGTCACTCCTGGTCATCCGCACCCTTGGCAGGACCATCAACCGGGCACTTCGACGACTTCATTAGGCAATGGGCGATCGCTTTTAATGAGTCCCATCCAGACGACGTACAGTGGGCGTGGATTACAGTGGGCTAAATAGGTCATTTAGCTTATTTTAATTTTTACAAATTTGTAACCCCAAATAAAACGAAGGACTCTTTTATGACGCTCGAAATGGAGCTTAGCCGGAATGTCATTAATGTGACTTAACATTCAAGTAACAGTTACAAAATCACGATTTAAATTTTGTAGTTACTCACAGTGGAGCAGCGAGAGACTTAACATTGCATTAACAGTTACCAAATCACAGCCTACAATCAGGAATTACTTACAGAGAAAGGCAGTAGATGCCCCAGGAGTTTTGCTGACCATTGGATTAAATATCCTGTGATTCCATAGGTAAAAGTAACTGTTACAATTTTCATTATAAAATAAAATATTTAAATAATTATAATTAAGATTTATAAAATGCATTGATATTAGTTTTAAAAAATGTAACTAATTGCGTTACAAGGAAAATTCATTTTCGTCCTTTGTAAATTACATATATTTTTGACTCAGATTAATTATTCTTCTGATCTAAAAAAGTTGTGTCCATTGGACTTCCTATATGATCCTCTATCAGTCTGTCTGTAAGTCAGCTTACCAGACAGTCAGTTTCATACACAGCTTGTCCGTCCTTTCGTCTGTCAGTCATTCAGTCAGTCGGTTTCCCTCTTAACAGACTGTTTATTAGTCTGTTTGTATGGCGGTCTGTAAACTTGTCCGTTCTTTTGTCTGTCAGTCTGTTAATCTGTATGTTAGTCAGTTACTTAGTCTGTCTTTCTGTATGTCCGTCCATCTATATGTCCGTCAGTCAAGGTGTCTGTACGTCCTTCTATCTTTTTCAGTTTGCGGATCTGTCAGTCTGTCAGTCTGTCAGTCTGTCAGTCTGTTTGTCTGTATGTCTGTATGTCTGTATGTCTGTATGTCTGTATGCCTGTATGTCTGTATGTCTGTATGTCTGTATGTCTGTATGTCTGTATGTCTGTATGTCTGTATGTCTGTATGTCTGTATGTCTGTATGTCTGTATGTCTGTATGTCTGTATGTCTGTATGTCTGTATGTCTGTATGTCTGTATGTCTGTATCTCTGTATGTCTGTATGTCTGTATGTCTGTATTTCTGTATGTCTGTATGTCTGTATGTCCGTATGTCTGTATGACTGTATGTCCGTATGTCTGTATGTCTGTATCTCTGTATGTCTGTATGTCTGTATGTCTGTATGTCTGTATGTCTGTATGTCTGTATGTCTGTATGTCTGTATGTCTGTATGTCTGTATGTCTGTATGTCTGTATGTCTGTATGTCTGTATGTCTGTATGTCTGTATGTCTGTATGTCTGTATGTCTGTATGTCTGTATGTCTGTATGTCTGTATGTCTGTATGTCTGTATGTCTGTAAGTCTGTATGTCTGTATGTCTGTATGTCTGTATGTCTGTATGTCTGTATGTCTGTATGTCTGTATGTCTGTATGTCTGTATGTCTGTATGCCTGTATGTCTGTATGTCTTTATGTCTGTATGTCTGTATGTCTGTATGTCTGTATGTCTGTATGTCTGTATGTCTGTATGTCTGTATGTCTGTATGTCTGTATGTCTGTATGTCTGTATGTCTGTATGTCTGTATGTCTGTATCTCTGTATGTCTGTATGTCTGTATGTCTGTATTTCTGTATGTCTGTATGTCTGTATGTCCGTATGTCTGTATGACTGTATGTCCGTATGTCTGTATGTCTGTATCTCTGTATGTCTGTATGTCTGTATGTCTGTATGTCTGTATGTCTGTATGTCTGTATGTCTGTATGTCTGTATGTCTGTATGTCTGTATGTCTGTATGTCTGTATGTCTGTATGTCTGTATGTCTGTATGTCTGTATGTCTGTATGTCTGTATGCCTGTATGTCTGTATGTCTGTATGTCTGTATGTCTGTATGTCTGTATGTCTGTATGTCTGTATGTCTGTATGTCTGTATGTCTGTATGTCTGTATGTCTGTATGTCTGTTTGTCTGTATGTCTGTATGTCTGTATGTCTGTATGTCTGTATGTCTGTATGTCTGTATGTCTGTATGTCTGTATGTCTGTATGTCTGTTTGTCTGTATGTCTGTATGTCTGTATGTCTGTTTGTCCGTCAGTCTGTGAGTCTGCATGTCCTTCAATCGTTCAACATTTCTGTCCATCTGACTGTCTGTCTATCCGTCTGTCTGTCCATCTGTATGTCTGTCAGTCTGCCTATTAGTCCGTCAGTATGTCCCTTCGTCAGTCTGTCTATGTGTTTATCTGTCTGTCTGACTATCTGTCTGCTTATTAGTCTGTCGCTATGTCCTTCCATCTTTCCACCTTTCTGTCTGTTTATTTCCCTGTCCACCTGTCTGTCTGTCTGTCTGTCTGTCTGCCTAACCATCTGTCAGCCCGTATTAACAGAAACACCCGAGTGTATCGAAAAGCTTCAGACTTCAAATGAAATTCGTGTTTGCATTTAAAATGTGAAATGTTATTGTATTAGTGTCTGTGTCCTGGGCAAAAAGGTGTCCTGCTGTTGGATAAGCTCAGCTGGAGCGTCCTTTCTGCTTATCTTTCAAAAACAAAACATTTGATAAATTCCCTTCTCACATCTGAGGATGACTTTAAAAAGTTCTTTAAGTTGAATTTGCTCTTAAAAAATATTATAAATATAATACAAATAAAATAATAAAAAATAAAAAAATAAAATAAAAAAAAAAATAAAAAAATAAAATAAAAAATATTATACAATTTTAAAAATTAATTTAATTTAAAAAATATATATTATAATATAAATAATATTTTTTTTAAATTAAATAAATTTTTAAAATTGTATAATTGTTTTTAATATATTTTTTAAATGTTTGTCATCAATAAAAAAAAAAATTAAATTATTGATTTTTTAACTTTTTTATAAAATATATAAGTACTTAAATTTATTTACTCATGTATTTACTTAATTAATTAATTCGTGGCTTGATTGCATGGACAGTTCTTAATTGATTAATTCACTTATTTTATTTGCTTCGTAATTTATTTATTTAAGCATTAATTTATTGATTTATTTATTTTTATATTTACTTATTTCTCTAGGTATTTATTTTGTTGTTTTTTTGTAGGTCAATTTTTTTTTTTAATGTTTATTTATTTGCCTTTAAATTTTTCAATTTGTTTTTTAATGCATTCACGCATTCAATAAATTACTTATTTATTTTTAAATTTAATTGTTTATTTAAGAGTAGATTATTTTTTTTAGTTTAAATTTGTAGTTATAAGAGCAAGAATTGAAGTTAATTATTATTAAAGCAAATTAAAAAAAAAATTTAATTTTTTATATAAGTTTTTTTTTATTTTTAATACTTTACTCAAAAAATAAAGTATTTTTGTTTTAGCAACACTATTTTTTTAATATTTTTAAACTTTGTTACTTCTTTTCAAATTTTCCTAAAAAATAAAAATTAAATAGTTTTTAAATATTTTTTTATTTATTTATATTATATTTATATATTTATATTTTTATTATTTTTACATATTTTAATTTTTTCTAAATACTTTAGAATATTTGTAAAAGTTTTACATTTTTTTCAAACATTTTTAAACATTTTAAAATTAATTTCAACGCTTAAAAATAAAATACATAAAATTTGGGTAAATTATTTAAAAGTTGAGGCTTAAATAATTAGCTCAGTTTTATGTTCCAAAAGGTAGCGATGAAAGGATATGAGGCGAAGGGTGGTTGATGATAGTGTGATGATGTGGGGAAGGAATAGAGCGGTGGATGGGGAAGAAGGAGGGGGGAAAAAATGAGGAAGGACATGGCAGTTGGTCACGCCGCATGACACTCGACAGGATTCGGTTGTACGTCAAGCAGAGCGGCGCCTGATGAGCCTGAAGTAAGGGAGACGTGTGTTGTCGAGGGTAGTGAAAGGATAATGGTGATGGCAAGAGGGGGGTGTGGAACGATGAGGAGTGGTAGGGAGGGGGAGGGGGGCGGGGGGCGTTTGTGCCGCTGGGACAAAAGGAAGTTTCTGAAATCTTGTGATGCATTAAAATTTGCAAGTTTTGACTTTGCTTTGTCCCGTTGCCCGACTGCTGCTGACATTTGTATGTTACTGGCACACACACGCACACAGACATACGCACGTTTACTTACACTCAGTTACACAAACACACATACGCACACACGCACACACGCACACTAGCACACACAATTTATGCAAATGTGCCGCTTTCCTCGTTGCTTCGCTTCGCTTTTTTAATGAGCACACAGAAAAAGAGACAGCAACAAAGCACTCGAGTGAGAGAGAGAGAGAGAGAGAGAGAGAAAGAGTGGGAGAAGGAGAGGGAGAGAGTCTGAGAGGAAGGGATGGAGAGATGCACACACAACCGCAGTCCGCAGTCCGCAGTCCGCAGTTCGCAGTCCGCAAAGCGCACAGTGCAATGCAAATGAGAAATACGCTGAGTGTGTTTCTGTGTGTGTGTGAGTGTGTGAGTATGTGTGTGAGTATGTGTGTCTGTGTGTGTTGATGTCTTGACAAGCGACTGCAAAGCAATTAAAACGAAATAAGCAAAGTTTTTCGCCTGGCAAACAATTTGCTAAAACACACACAAACACACACCCAGACATAAACACACACACACGCACACACACACACACACTTACAAAAAAAAAAGCGTACGCATATAAGTGCACTACCACGCCCCCAGCAGTTGACGCCCTAATAAGCTAGGCAACAATTTCAAGTTCACTTGACAATCAATCAGAATAAATGCTCATGTGTGTGTGTGTGTGTGTGTGGGTGTGTGTGTGCGTAGGTGTGCTTATATGCCTACTACATGTTATCCTTGATCCCATTTAGCAGCTCTTTCCAGCTAGCTGCCACACCGTGTTGCACCGAGCCGCCGCAGGACACGCATCAACAGCTACATGTGAGCCCCAAGCGCCAGCACTTAGACTAAAAGGCCATTCCATAGGTGCAACAGCTTGTTAGCCATTTTGTTTGTTATGGCCAAATAGTCTACCAATACACACACACACACATACACATCTATACACACACACACACACACACATATACATACATGCATATTTGCAGATTATAAAAAATGAAAATAAAGGCCATGTTGCAAGCAAGTCAAACGAATGTTGACAACCGCTTGGCTACATTTTAGATCAAACATGTTGCTAGCAACTACCGACTGCGGCAACACTTGACGAAGGCCACATGTTGCTTAGCGCATGTTGCGAGTGTTTTTTGCGGAAAAAGCAAAGGAATTACAATGCTTATAAAAACACTACAGAGCTTATCCTGGACTTAAAAATGTTCACTTCCAGCAGCGAGGATGCAATTGAAGCAATTAAAATAAGTAATTAATCCGTTATCCTGAAACCAAAGGATGTGCTTGGGCAGAAGAAAGAGAGCTTGTCCTCGGAAGCAGCTGACAATATAGTTCATAGTTAATAGTTTGCTGTGAGTGATATCTTTTCAGACTGAGCGTCTGGCAGCAAGGACTAACATCAATTTGATGCCTGTAAGTAACATGAGATCCTTCCTGGTGGAAGCATCAATTTTGTTGGGTGCGACCTTTCGGAATCGTAACTCTTTATATTCTCATCAATCACAATTCTCAGTTTGATTAACACTCGACACAAGGAGCGTTATCCTGCAAGGACATTTTGGGCATTCTTCGGTGCGCAAACAGCGCTTGGGGACCCTCCAGGAAGGCAAGGTAATACCCATAAATGGGATAGTTATCGGTGTGGCAAATATCCTTGTTCAATTGAAATGAACTAAGGACCTCGGTGGCTGTGCGGAAATTGAAATCAATCCATTGGCTGGAAGGTCATTGACATTTATGGTATAACAAAGGGACACGTGTGCGATTTTAGCCAAATTCATCCTTGTTGGCCTACAGGACATCGCAGAGCCTTTAAGTATACCAATGCACATGTGTGTGTGTGTGTGTGTGTGTGTGTGACTGTGTTTCATTAAGGCCACTGACTGGCAGATAACTCAATTTGTGGTTACTCATAGTCCTTAAGCAGCTTTGATTGGGCTGAGTGGCCGGTGGTGAGGAGGCAGGAAGAAGAAATGGTGGCGGGCGAAGGGGGGAAGGGTGATAGGAGGGAGTGTAGGTTCCGGCCACTTGCTGTCAAATTAGTGCCTGGTTTTAGCCTCATAATTGGCTTGGCCAAAACTTTTCTACACGCGGCCATAAAAGATTTATGGAAATTATGCATGTTGCTGTTTATGTTACGCGGCACAGCCGAAAGCCCAGATTTATGAGCGCTTGCAATAAATCACACACACACACATACACACGTACACACACAGGCACATAGACAGAGTCATGTGTTTGTTAGCCGCTTTGAGATTGTCTATTAATTGGGTGCATAAAACAACAGTTAAGGCTGTTGCCAAAGGTCAAGTCTGTGGGAGAGCATGTTGCCAGCATCAGCATGTTGCCAGCGTCAGCATCAGCGTCAGCGTCGACATCAGCGCCGAGCATCGCACACGAGAGCATCAACCAAAGGAAAGGAGTGTCATCGTGTTTGTGCGGCTGTCGGCTTCTGCTTCTGCTTCTGTCGCGGCTGCTGTGGGATGGGGGTTCGCATCCACGACAACAGCCGACAACGAAACCTATCGCAACACGAAATTTGTATCGTCTTTCGTGTCTTCGAACTTGTGTTGGTTGCACTCGCAACATTTCTGTGCGTCGCTGTTAAACTTAACAGCGAGCAATAATTTTCCTCTGTAGCGCATTAAAAGGCGATGATAGAAAGTTTTTTTTTCCAAATTTTCACATTATTCTCAATGACAGTAATCCGATTAAGGACTATGGAACCGTTCGAATTTATATCGATTTGTGAGCTCCATCCTCGGGGGGAGGGCATGTCATTAACAGTGTTGTTAAATATTTAATATAAACTCCCGAAATCGTTAGGAATTTACGAGCACCTTTTTTTAGGTGTGCAAATATTTCAGATGTTAAGTTGGTCCTTAAGAAATGATCGCTGAGAAGGAGGGGGTCCTGAATTTATTTATCTTAATATATTTTTTGGAAAAGATTGAGAGGCGTGTGTGACTTTTAAGTAAATAAAATATATAACGGGCTATTTCAAAAATCTGTGAACAGAAACAACTGTTGATTTGCAGTTCTCAGTTAATTTCTTGGATTTCTAAGCCTGTAAGTTCTTTAAAATACTGTACATTTTAATTAGTTATAATAAATTGAAATATAAGAAACTTTGGAGAGTCTGTAGAAAACAGGAAAAATCCTCCTTTAGTTGCTATTAATTAAAAAATCCTATAAAATCCACAACTCCTTAAACTTTGAAAGGGAAAGCTTTTCTTAAAAAAGACATGAAAGAAATAAATATTGATGGGTGAACCTTGAGTGATGTTGATATTTTATAGATGTACAAATATTATTCATTTTATCAGTTAAAAAATTAATTATTGATTTAATCGATACATTAATCTGAATCCTTGCAAAACTGACTTCAACTGACCTTTTCCATCGGCATCGTTTACTCTCCTTGAAATCCAATATATGGGGACTCATGCAATTATATTTTGACTTCTACTTATTTTTCTCTGATATTATTTTTAAGAAGTAAAACTCAAGAAATCACTCAATATTGAGTAGCTTTAAATGAAAACTCTTCAATTCAAGAAAATCCATTCAGTTATAAAATTGCTGCCATCTGAGTACTTTGTTTTTCTTAGGCTTCCTTTCTGCGTGTATGCGAGATTCAAAATTGGTTGTCTCTGCCGGCAGGCAGCGTTGCCGGCAACATGTTCGAAGGGGGGCTGCAACCGGGTTGGAGATGAGGTTCGATCGGGTTGCGAACAGCACCCGATTGAGTGCCCGCCGCCAGTCTCTCATTCGTCAATCGTTTTCGCTGTCGTCAACACACGCGCGCGCTTCGGCGGCTCCTGAACAAATATTTCGGTTTCGCTCTGCAGCGTCGTTCGTCGGATTTAAATGATTATAATTGAAATTTGAAGTGCTTATCGGGCGGATGAAAATATCTGAATGAAATTTAATGAATTACACATTCGATTAATCAGAAGCAAATTTGTGGCTGATTCTATCAGATTCTTTTACTGTGAGTGAACAGCAAAACTTAACAAGAATAATTGTCGAGCCGCTCGCTATTTATGCGCGGTAATTAGCCAAAAGGCAGAACAAGTGCGTGAACCCGCCGACCACCGCACCATCCCCACTGCCCCTGACTACACCCAAAAGTGGTTGTCGTGGATGCTGCGAGTGGCAGCAACAGCAACAGCAACAGCAAGCAGCGAGTTGAAGAGGTGTGAACCAACACCCGCGCCCCCCGCCGGTTACAGTGCGTGCAAATAGTCGTTGCCTGGGCGCCGGACTAGGCGCTAGGCACAAGGCACTAGGCACAAGGAGTAAAGAGTGCGGGACAAGGGACGAGGGACGGAAATCTTTTACTGCTGGCATCTTTAGGAACTTCGTCGCAATTTCGCGTTTAAATAAACACGCAGAAAAGTAAAAGGCAAGGAAACAGAACGAAGCGGAAAGGGAAAGCACAAGCAAAAGGAAAAGGGAAAGGGAAAGGGAAGGGCGAAGAGAAAGAGAGCGAAAGCGAAAAATACCTTAAATAAAAAAACGCCGCACAAAGAGTAAGAAAACAGTGAAGAAAATCAAATAAGAATTGAAATTTAGGCCAAAAGCGGATTACGAGAATTGTTGCTGTTACAGCAACAACAACAGCCAGAACAAGAACAACAACAACAACAACAGAAGCGACAGCAACTAAAGCAATTACAACAACTACAACAACAACAAGTGGAGAGGCAGCAGCCGCAAGCATTAAAAGAAGATTTTATCCTTACAAAAGGCAAAAGCTTTGTGCGTGTGTTTGCGTCTGTGTCTGTATCTGTGTATGAGTGTGAGTGTATGCGTGTTTTCGCTTGTGAGTGTGCGGAAAATAAAAGTGAATTGCCAAAAAAAAAAAAGAATAACAAAATCAAATCAAAAGGATGAGTAGAAGGCACACATGAAAAGAAATGCCAAATACAATAAAATTGAGTAAATAAACAACAAATGGAGCAACAACAACAACAACACAAATACAAATAACAACAACAAACAATAAAGCAATAGACATTTGAACACGTGTGGGAAATATTTCAAATGGAAATTTACGCTTATCACGCGGCTGCTCATTAACGCAGTGTTGGCCACGCCCCCTGAGAAGAGCGCCCGGTTGCGTGTTGGCCATCAATTAATTTGCAGCAGCAACAACAAAAATAACAATTTTCGCACTTAAAGCGCCAAAGGGCAACAAAAGTTTACAGAAGCTGATAAAAAAGCGAAGAGTGGAAAGGCGATCAGAGTAACGGTGAACGGTGAACGGTGAACGGGAAACGGGAAACGGGGAAAGGAGTAAAGAGAACAAAAAACCAAAGCAAAAAGTGAACAAAAAGCACAAAAAATTAATGACAATCTGACGCACTGCGGTTTTCCCTCAGTCTCAGTCTCAGTCGCAGTCGCTGTCTCAGTCGCAGTCTCAGTCGCTGTCACAGCCGTAGTCTGAGTTTCAGTCTCAGTCTGAGTCTCAGCCTTCGCTTAAGCATCGGTATCAGCATCAGCATCAGCAACGGTACTCGTGTCTGTGAGATCGTGCTTGCTGTAGTGTGTGTGTGCGCGTGTGTGACTGTGTTTGTGTGTACTGCAAGGCACCACAGCCACTCCCCCCGCATCGGTCGCGTGCTGTCATAATTTATCACAATTGTCATCCCATCGTCGTCGTCGTCGCCGTCGTCGTCGTCGTAGTCATCGTCGTCGCTTTCGCTGTCGTCCGGGACAGCGTCGCCGTCGTGACCGTCGCCTGGTCTGTGGGAGCAGCGAAAGTGCAGCGCAGCAGCAGAAGTAACGGCACTCGTCAGTTACAAATTGTTTATGAAGACTTGTCCCGTATGCGGGTCAGTGCGTTGGAACAATAATCCGAGTGGCGAGGAAACTTTTTGTTTGCTTTCAATGTTTTTTGTTGTTCGCTTGTTTGTTTTTTGCTGTTTGTAAACAAACATAAATAAACATAAAAATAAAGAGCCGCTTGCATTCGCCTTGGAACTCAACCTGCACTTGGATTAGCAACACTCGAAGGAGCACACAGCGAGAAGCGGGACAGACAGAGGATAGCACGGGACACGAGCTCAGCTCCAGCTCCAGGATCAACAGCAGTAGAAGTAGAGGCAGACCTGCCTGAAGGCAAGGACAAGGCAAAGCCGTAGGCGAACGCGTCCTTTGGTGAGTAACACCCACAGATTTGTAGCTGAGCGTTCAAAGTTGGGCACTAAGTCCTTCGGCCAAGTTTTTACTCGGGACTCAAGTCAACTTTCTTTCTTTAATTTGCGAGTTACCAAAGTTCGGGCACCGCCTCCCTTCAGCCAGCTTCCCTCTAAGGGGGGCGTGGCTGGGGAACAGTTGTCGATTGTTAGCAAACAGAAGTTAGACAATTCCAAAAAGGATGCCCACATTTAATCCAATAAATAAGCCAATAGAGTGGTAAAAGGGGAACGTGTGGGTGGGGTGGGGGAAAGTGGTGGGTATTCCTTTCTAAGGATTATTAATCAAAACGCTCCTGAGTAGCATTTGAACTGATTGATTCAGGAATCGAATCCATTTTCCAAATTCCTGCGCCATCTCAATTTTGGGGCTGCCATCAGAGATAAGACTCTGCTGACACATCCTTGAATCAGTGCCCCCCGGGAGCACTGCTGGTTACCTGGTTACTTGGGCAGCAATCGCATCCTCTGCCACAAAGTCAAATCTTTGGATAAGCGTCTAATGTGTCCAGGACTCGAAGCGTAGGAATCCAAAAGAAAGGAAAGAAAAAGGAAATCACTTCCTTCGACCCGAAAAGAAGCTCGAATGTTTACGTAGCTCGCATTTACTTAAATGTACAATCCTACATGGCACACCCACACCTAGACACACACACCTAGACACACACACACAGAGACCCACTCAGACACACAGCAAATCAGAAAATCCAGTGCAGCAGCCTCCATCCTTCGCGTCCTGAGATAAACTCATATGAATGCGACTGCCGCAGGATATTTGCAAAGCCAGCGCCGTGGCGGACCAGAGCTAAGACCGTACCGAGACATATACAACCTTACGTTGGGTAGTCTATTAAAACAAATAGAAAAACAGCATGTACACTCCCGCACTCACACACACACAAACACACACACACGCACATGAGTCCGGCACACAGAGACCTCAAAATATGAACAAAACAAAACGAAATGAGAGTAGAAAACAGTAAAAGAGGAGGGGGAGGGGGCTGTGGAGTGGTGAGTGGTGAGTTGGGGGTGAGGTAAATTGCGTATATAACGCATAGTTGGAGCATGCCACACACACACACCTACACACAGAGAAGCAAAGCAACAAAACCCAAAATTTAGGTAACTGCATAGAAAAATTGAATTTTTCTAAAAATGCCTGAAGCGGCAGCTCCTCCAACAGAGGCAGAGGCAGAGGCAGAGGCAGAGGCAGAGGCAGAGACAGAGGCAGCACATAAAATGTTTGCCATGTGAAAATGCAAATAATATTTCTATGTATGAGTACATCAGAGCATGCATGTACACATATGCGTGTGTGAGTGTGAGAGTGTGTGTGTGTGCAGGCAAACAATAAAACTTTCAATATATATTTTATTAGAAATTCAGTTGCCATTTTATGCATAATAAATTTTCAAGCTAAGCTCCAACAATTACCCAGTTTTATGGGGAAGCAGAACTGCAGACAGGATAACAGCAAGGGAATGGGGTTGCTGGATGATGGGGTGTGGGAATGGGAATACTGTGACAAATGGCGCTGAAAATTAGAATAAAAACTATGCAATTTTCTTTTCTCTCTCTCCCAGTTGCTATTCATATTGATTAACAGAGAGGAGAAAAGAAATTGTTTTCATCAGCGGCGATAAGTTCAAGGATTAGCCTCGAGCCAAACGAGAGCAGCGCGCAACGATGTTGTTGGAAAACGTGGCAGGGGGGCAAAAGGAAAAATTGTAGAAAATGTCCCTGAACTGAATTTCCACTTGACTAAAGGAGAATAAAGAAAATGTTTCTTAAAGATTTCCCACTTAAACAAAATTGCACCTTGGATTGTGGGCACTCAGGTGCAAGTAAAACAGTCGATTTGGAACCAGGACTAAGCGGAACAGATTCATCTTCTGCCTTAAGCAATGTTAAGGCGTATGCTTCTCTGTTAAATCCTAACATAGTTAGAAAAGAGGCGTGTCCAAAAAGGACCCCATTATTAGTTATTTCTAAGAAAACTTGACAGTTCCACAGATGAAGGAGCTCTATGCCCGTGTGAAGTCTGTTAAGTAACAGAAACTCAAGACACAAACTGTTGAGTGTTTCTTATAGAATCTGAAGGGTGACCATTTTTATTTTTTGACACTGTTTTATATATGAATATCTAAAAAAAAATATCTTTTACTTAGAAAGTAAACTTTTTCCAAATTAAGCTTTCTTTTTGAAGCTGAAAAGTGAATTAAAATTACAACTACAGAGCCATACTTAACAGTAGCTTAAGATGCAATCTGTTAGGTGTTTCTTGTGCATACATTAAGGTGACCATATTTATATTTTAACGCTTTTCTGTAGAGGGCAGTCTAAGGAAGAGTTTCTTTTAGTTTAAACTCGAACTGATCTTAATTTAAGCTTTTATGTGAAGATTAAAAATTCAATTAAAATTTCCTGAAAACTGAAGATGTAATCTGTTAAGCTTTTCTTAAAGAGGTTTTAAGATGACAATCGTTCACTTTATTTATAGTTTTATACACAAGTATCCAAGGATCAATATGATTGAAACTAAATTCAATTCTGATTTAATTCACATTTTATTCAGACTTCCAAAGTTCAATAGGAATTTCTGTTACAGGCTCTAGGTACCTGTAGTTGATACCATCATAACATAAGGATACCATCTTCCATTTCCATTTACAGAAATCTAAAATTGAATATTTTTTGAAAAAATAGTCAACTATTTTTTAATTTAGATTTTATTCAGACTTCCAAAGTTCAAAAGGAATTTCTGTTACAGGCTCTCGGTGCCTGTAGTTGAGAGTAGCTTGGTAATTCGATCAAGTCTAAGGTTACCATCCTCCGTTTTTAACACATTTTCATTTACAGAAATCTAAAATTGAATATTTTTAAAAAAATAGCTAACTATGAGCCTAGCAGTAGCTTAGGAAGTAATCTGTTGGGCATTTGATGTAGAAACTTTAAGGTGACCATCCGCACTTTTCAACTTTACTTCACACAAAAATAACTCAAATTTTTTATTTGCATCAGAGAAGAAGTAAACATGTTTCGATTTCAGTCTGTATTTGGGAGTTAAAAATATTCAATTAAAATTCCAATTACAGACTGTGAGTAGCTGTAAATGTTGGGGCCAATAAAAGTTTTATAGTCCTGCGGAACAGCTATTTAGTCCTGACTAGCTGTGTGCTCTGAAATACTCATACAGAAAAATCTCAGCACTCATTTAAATTGATTTGATTTGTGGCAAGGCAATAAACAATTTATTCATTTCCTGAAATCGAACAACAAAATGTTTATTAAAATGTTTGCAAGCTGAATCCTTTTCAGAAAAGTAAGCACACATATCCTTTTTCCTACAATTTCCTTTGAAAATAGTTGAGACTTGTTCTTTGATTAAATCAGTTTAAAAGTTAAATGAAATACAAAATTTAAATTAAATAAATTCAAAAAACAAATTTAATTAATAGAAAATAAGTCTAAGGATACGAAGGATATTTACTTACGAATTTTTCATATATTTAATTTCCCTTTATTATATTTAAGAAAGGCCAAGATGATGGGAAAAATAAATAAATATTTTACGACTCTCGTATAAGTTTTATGGGCTTTATAATAAACTGAACGAACTGGACGAAGATGAGAGATAATAAGGAGCACATGTGGGTGGTGGAGGGAGGGGTCAGTTTTCGTCCTTTGGTCCCTACAAATTGAGGAATCTCATTTGTTAGGCTTAACGACTGAAAATGCTATAAATTAAGAGAAATCATCATCCAAAATGATACAAGGACGATAATGAAGATGTTTAACAAGCCTTAAGGATAATTTGGGAGATTCTCAATAAATTTTGATCTCTAATCTCGGAATACAAAGAAATCTGTGGGACTTGTACTCCAGACAGGACGCAGGCTTGAGAAAATCCCCATTCCGAATCCTTTGACCGGTCAAGCACCTCGACAGGTTAGTGTTGAGTGTTGAGGAGACTTCAAAAGCCGCCTATTAACTGATTTATTGGGTTTATCCCCATTTTTTTGCATCTCCTACACCTTGAGACTTTTTCAAGTCCTTGTGCAGCTCTCAAGGTCCTGCGACTTCTACCTCTCTGTGTGGAATGCATTAGATCCAATTGAATGGACATATTTTGATTCCTTGGAATGAAATATTATAAGATGGTTTAATTAACTTGAGATTTTCTGCTTAAAGGAGATCTGAAATCGAAGGATTTACCAGATCCATCCATATCCTTCACATCCTTCATTTGATTTTTATTAACTTAAAGGCTTCAATCCTTTGATAACTTAAGTCTTCTTCATATTTAATTATTCGTTGATGTAGCTAAAAACTTAAGTAAGAAAATTAAAAGGAATATTATGAAGGTCCTTCCAAGTGGTCCTTTAATATCCCGCACCTTCCATATGAGTCACTCGCTTCATTCTAATTAAATGTTTACTTTTACATAAAATGAAATAATTTAGAATGTTTTTAAGATGAAACTCCCTCCAGATATTCACCGCAGCTGAAGGTCCTTAGTATCCTTGCCATATGTCTTCTCAATTACAAAAGTGCCTTCAGTGATATTTCATCTGACTTTAAGGCTTTTGAAATCTTGACTTTATTTTCAATGATTGTGGAAAATTGACGACTTTTCCGGAAATCGCGATTTGAACTCATAAGACATTCTTTCAGAGGTATTTCTGAGAGTGTTCTCTGTGATCCCACGCTCCTGAAGGATAACTTCCGGCTTACATCCTTGGAAACCACAAATTTCCATAGAAAATGTATGAAGGGAATTCACATTCATTTCTTGGGGTTAATTTTCATTTGCGGGTCACGTGCGTGGGCAAAAACGCCTTCGGTGAATGTTGTTATATGGAAAGCGGGAAAATGGAAAATTGAGAATGGAAAATGGAAAATCTGTGTGGCACAATTTTCCAATTAACGTAATTTACGAAATGGCCTTCTGTTTGACTTGAGCCTCCAATTAAAAAGCTGCAAGGGGCTAAGCACGTACCTCCGAGCGACTTTCCAATGTTGCAACGTGCAGCAGCACCAGTGGCAGCACCATTGGCAGTGGCAGTGGCAGTGGCAGCGACTCTGTTGCAGTTGCACGTAGCACGCAAATTGTTGCAAATTATCGGCTTCCATTGTGGCGTCCGCTTTAATGAGCACCACGAGCAGAGGCAAGACATTGTTCCACGCGCTTCTTTAAGTTCAATAAAATGCTCGGTGCCTCATGTTGACAGCGCACGCTACACCTCCACGCCCCCCAAGCCTCCCAGGCCTGCCACGCCTTCCAGCCAGCCACCCGGTAGGTATGAAGGTGCCGATGTCGACATCTTCGCGTCTGTTTGCATTTAATTTTAACTTTTCCCATCTGATTTATGTATTCCCGCCAGTCGAACGATTTTGCATATTTATTTTGCATCCATTACTATGTGACTCCAAGGCGGTGGGGAGGGAGCAGGGGGCTGGAGATTAGCAGGGGGCCCATTGGAGGCCTCTGTAGGCGGGCGTTGCCATTGGCATTGCGATTGCCAGGGAGACGTTGGCTGGGGATATTTGTAATTCTAATGCCTTCAAAGTGTTTTGCTGATATGCGGTATTTGCATTTTCCAAGTATATATATGTGTGAGTGTGTATGAGTGTGTGTGTGTGAGTGCGTAAGGGTGTGTGTGCGTGTGTTATTTGATATTTAAAATTAAGAAGCTGCCAGCAATCATCGATTCCAGTTCGATTTTACTTCCGAGCTTCAAGCACTGCCACGCCCACTGCTGGTGCCCTAAGCATGCAGCAAGGATTCCATGAGCCGGTAACAGGGGTGCCTTGACTCCCCCCCTCCCCCTGCCACTGGGTCTGCCGTCTGTCTCGTTACTCAATTATCACAATAAATAATTTTATTATGCGCTTATCGCAATCCGCTAATTGTTTTTGCTTCGCTAATTGCATGCAATTTGTCCCCACGTTCCCCCCACACACACACATGCATGCCTGCTATTAGTGTGTGTGTGTGTTCCTGGCAACAATAATTTATCAATTTACTCAGCTCCGATGTCGAGGTAAATGAAGCGCACAGAAAATGGGAGCTTATCCCATGTTAAACAAACTTAAGCACAGACACAACGCTCACACACACACACACACACATGAACACAAACACAAACACATACAATAGACACATACACTCAATACACACAAAGGCGCAGATGCGCTAGATGCTGATATGAGCACCCGCAGCGACGGTTTTTATTGTTGTTTCTGCTGCAAACATGGAAAAGCTTGTAAATTTTTATTGGTCTTTGAAGCCATAGAAAGGCAGGGGACAGGAGACGGGAGACAAGAGGGACAAGAGACAAAGAACAAGAGATAGGAGACAGGAGACAGGGGGGACAGGAGATGGGGCAGTGGATGGGGCAAGATAGGAAAATGCTGCAAATTTCCAATTGAATTGGAAATATGTATTAACATGAAGCAGCGGCAGCGGCAGCAGCAGCAGCAGCGACCGCAACGGCAACAGCAGCTTTGGCCATAAAGGACAATTGGCAATGGCCGTGGCAAGGACAATCGCTGAATTGAGTGTGGAATCTACACGCGTTTACCGCACGTCGCACGATACTCGCCACTCACCACTCCCCACTCGCTGCTCGCTACTCACCGCTCGCTACTCGCCACTCGCCCCACTCCACTCGCCACTTGCTTCTCGCTACTCACCGCTCGCTACTCGCCATTCGCCACTCCCCACTCGCCACTCCCCACTCGCCACTCCCCACTCGCCACTCCACACTCGCCACTCCCCACTCGCCACTTCCCACTCGCCACTCCCCACTCGCCACTCGCCACTCGCCACTTCTCACTTTTCACTCCCCACTCGCCATTCCCCACTCGCCACTCGCCACTCGCCATTCCCCACTCGCCATTCCCCACTCGTCACTCCCTACTCGCGACTCTCAGGTCGCCACTCGCCATTCCACACTCACCACTCGCGACTCCCCACTCGCCACTCGCTGCTCTCCAGTCGATCTGCAATGAAGGCAGCTTCGATTAGCGCCCGCTGTCTAATTGGCTTTCTGTGTTGCGACTTCATCTGCAGCTGCCAGGTGGGAGCTGCTCGTCAGGCGAGTAGCAGCGGCAGATGAAGCCGCATCCTTGACTGTCCAGCGCAAAGCGAACAATGCGAACATTTGCATTTAGATTGAATTCGTCTGCATGGTTTTCCACGAGCTTCTCTCTCTCTCTTTTCCTACCTCCCTCCCTCTCTCTCCCGCTCTCTCCCTCTCTCTCCCTCTCTCTCCCTCTCTCTCCCTCTCGCAGGATATCATTTTATCTGAGTGATTCCAAGGAAATCAGAATTTCTAGGATCTCGCGGTATTGCGAAAAACGTATAGTACATCAATGAATGTGACAGGCAGAGAGAAAGAAACTAACACACACACACACACACACACACATGCACATACACACACACACACAAGCAATGGCACAAGAAGTTATTTGTTTTTGGATCTGTCAGTCGCTGCTTCTGGCTGGGAGATTCGATTGTGGAAAATCTTAATTAAATGCATAATTCGTATTTATTATTCAAATGTTTTTGATTTATGCAAAGCGCGCGCTCTCATGGCCGAGCCATCGTTTATAAATATTAATTAGAAAACGGTTTTTCCTCCCGGCCCCAAAATGTATGCTACGATTTATTTATTGGCGCTGCATGCGAATTTCGAAAATTGAACAATCTTATATGCGGGCGTCTGTGTGTGTGTGTGTGTGTGTGTGTGACAGGCGCTCATAATTGAAGAGCTATAGAGACAGTACACCCACACACACACACCCACACACACACACACACACACACACACACACATGTACACGCAGGGACTCCTACCTATGGCACTTCCTTGCAAACTGCTTGTATCCCTTTGAATAAATTAACGTCAGAAGTACTTTGGCTTTGGCTTTTGATTTTGATTGATGATTGTGCGCCTGGAGGAGCACAAGCAACAAGGACAACGATAACAAAGCCTGGCACGCACACGAGCTGCGCCTGATCCGCATTCGCCCTACGCCCATTCCCGTCTTTTCACGCTTATCCCTTCTTCATTTCGAGTTCTCTTCGCCTGAAGTATGTGCATGTGTGTGCCTGTGTGTGTATGTGTGTGCCTGTATGTGTATGGGTGTGTGTGTGTGTGTCTTGTGTCTTCTCCTGGCAATTGCTTTTACAACTGATGCACAAGTGCAAAGACCGTGTGCATGTATATGCAGAAATTACGCATAAGTAACGAGACGTGCAAGTTATCCCCGCCCCCCGCCCGCCATCAACCCACCCCCTCCCCGCAAGCATCCTTTCTGTCTGCAGCGGCTTTTGTAACCGCTCCGATGCAGCGTCCTGCTGACAGCGGCAAGCTCAAGCCAATGACAGCTGCATTAGTGCGTGGCACAGGTCTTGCCACACACACACACACATATTAGTACGTGTGCTTAGTCTACTGTATGTACATCTTCCAGGCATGTGTGTATGTGTGTGTGAGTGTGTGTGTGTGTCTGACAAACGCATCAATCAGCTGCTTTTGCCGCTGTTATCTTTTGATGTCTGTTAAAAGAGCACAAAGTTCGGCTCTTATCCTTATCTATGCTCCTAACCGCCCCCAGCCCTCCGGCCATTTACAGCGCCAGGGGCGTGGCCGTACTCGTGGCCATGTAATCAATTACATGGCTTCATTAATCATGCAAAATACCCGCAACAGCATGCGGCTTATTGATTTTGTCGAGCGTCTCCTCTTATCAGCTGACGTCACCGTGCCACAAAGCGTTGCCTTAAAATTAATAATATTTTTGCAACAAAAGACTACAACGCTAAAATACACATACCCACACCCACACACCCACACACACACACACACACACAGGCACAGACAGACAATGAGTCTGTCGGGCATTGTCTTACTTTTACAGTAGCTACAAATTTGCATAATAATCCGCGTCTTTGACATGGCTAACACCCACACGCCTAGCCCCCACCCACCACCCCTTCTCATCCATTTTCTTAATCGTTCCCTTTCCCCTGGCCCCCTGCTCAGCTACTTGCCGCACATTCAAGGTTAATTTGTTTCTGCCACAAACTTGGCTCCCGCTCAAAAGTATGCAAATATTTTTTTTATTCCTTTCTGCGAGTGTCTTGCCAATTTCATTTGGACTGTGCGAAAATATTGAAACTCGTATAATCAAGTTACAGGACTTTTCAATACACACACACACACACAAACACTCACACACATACACAGATACACATGCACTCACATAGACATCTGTGGCTTTCACTCCAAAACACTTAAAAGCACAAAAAGCCTTAGAAATTTACTTATTATATAAATTTTAATTCAAATGAGTGTTGACGCACAGTGGCACGTTTTGCTCTATTTGTGGTTAAAAATGTCAAGAAAATTGTCGAGGTTTCCCCTTAATTAATTCAGCGAATTTTGTACTTGGAGTTGTTTTTCTATGTCTTCAGATTTATCGTTTCTCCTTTGAAGTAATTGAAACAACAGTGGAACAAATTGAAGATTCTTGCAGCAAATTATAAACAATATTTTATTTTCATAAAAAAAAATAAATGACATTTGGTGGTATTTCGTAGAAATTGTGATGAGTCTAATGAAGAGTCTCTTGCACAGGGGTTTCCCTTGGCTTCATGAAGTGAATGAGAAAAAAAAAAATTATTTAATACCTACTTAAATTTTTAAACTAATATTTAAAACCCCAATCATCTTCCAAAAATAAAAAATAAATCATAAAATATAAATTGATATCCAGCACTAAAAATCTTGAATAATTAAATCTATTGTTTAAAATAATATAAAAATTATTTTTTTTAAAAAATTCCATGACCTTTGATTAAAATTCAGTCAGATTAAAATTTTTAAATTAAATAATTTTAATCTCCAGATTAAGAATATTTTTTTAGCTTTGTTTAAATACATTTTAATAATTTTCATGATTTTTTATTCATTATTAAAATAAAATATCTAATTTAATTTTACTTATATCCCCAAGTGTAAAGAATAGCTGAACGCTTCGGAAAAATAAAATAAATATGGGAACTTCTTGTAAATTAATTTATTAAAAAATCACAATTTATTTTTGGTTAAATAAAAATAATAGAAATATTCCAAAAATATTTTTTTTTATTATTATTTTTTTTTTACATTTAAACTTTTAGTCAGCTAAAATATATATTTAAATATAAATAGACAAATTGTCCGAAAGGTATATTTTATTTTTTAATTATTTAAAAAATAAATTTAAATAATTTCCCAAAAGTAATTTTCTAACTGTAATTTTCCTTATCTATACAATAAAAAAAATTTTATTTAATTTTTTTAAATTATTTTTTTTCCAAAATAACTTAAATTTATTTATTAACTAAGCTTGCTTTTATCAAGGCCAACTCTTGGTAAGCTCAGTCTTTGTTTTAAAAAAGTTGAATTTTAAATATTTTGGAGATTTTCCTCAACTTATCGTAACCTCTGTCTAAGTTTTAAAATTTATTTTACTTTAAATATTTTGGAGATTTTCCTCAACTCAGCCTTAATTTTTTTTTTTATTTTCGCTTCACGCAGTTTAAAAGAATCCTAGATATTTTTTCCATATTTGACGATAATTTTCAGTTATTTCTGCTTTCTGCGCAGCGAATGCTGAGCTTAAAATATTCCTCCAGTTAATCCACCTCAGCCTTCCACCTTCCCTCACCTATTCAACCCCCTGCAGCCCCGCCGGCACCCTTGTCTCTTCATATTTACATACACATATGCAAATGAAGTACCAACCATCGATTTCCGAATGTCTTTATTCAGATGCTGCCTTCAAAATTAAAATGTTTGTGTGATTCAGCGACTCAGCAATCCAGCGATTCGCCGACTCACCGACCCATCGACTCCCTGACTCTCCGACTCTTCGACTCACCTTCCCGCCGATTCGCCTTTTTCACTGATTCAGCGACTTGATGTTGTTCTTTGGAAATTGAATTCCCACAGCACAAAAATAAAGAAAGAAAGAGATGATGAAGAAGAAGAAGAAGATGATGGAGAAGAAGAAGAAGAGGAAGACAAGCAACTGACTATTTTTACCCCGAAACCATTTAAAATTCCTCTGAATTTTATAAGAATCTTATGCAGAGAAAATATGTCGAAGCCAGCGGAAGGTCTTCTGGGACCCCCGAAGCATTTTTATCCCCATGCGGCATTAGCATTGAAGTCGGACAAGAGTTTGTTTCGTGTCGTTAATTTGGAGGTTATTTTTGATATTGTTTCTTATATTCTTATATTCGGAGAAAGGTTTTAAGAATTTCAATAAATTAAATTGGAAAACTCAGGAAAGATTACTTTAAGTTGGGAAATAGGGAAAATTTAATGGCTCCTTATATTTGGTTCCAAAATGGGAAACAAAATTCGACTTAAGAGTAATCCATTGGAAAAATAAAGAAGCATTTTTTTAATATTTTTTTTTTAATAATTATTAAATTTTTTCTTCTAAAATATTATATATAATATTATATTAAATATTATATTATTTATAAAATATAATAGGTAATGGAATAATATTAAGAAAAAATATCTGTAGGTATTTTTTTGAAAATGGAACAGTTTTCAAAGCTTAACTAGAAAAAATAAATATCGTCTTATATATTTTATTTAAGTTCTTAAAATTTTTACTGGCCTCCAGAGATTGAGGGATTTTAATGTTCTATATAAAAGTATATATAAGTGTCATTAGATTAGATGGGGGATACCAAAAGAGTTTTAATGTATACAGAAAGTATATTAAAGATACCCGAATAATTATTGAGAAATTTAGTATTTTTTAATACTGTAAATTAGTATATCAAAAGTTTACATATTTGAAGAAAATATACCTGTTTTTAATAGATCTTCTTTTTATGAATAAGTTTGTTAGGTATTCAGAGCCTTAGGCTAACTTGGGACCTTAAGTATCTCACAGATACAGAAAATAAATAAAATAATTAATATCCAGGCTGATTTATATATATATATAATAATATAATATATAAAGAAAATAATTTTAATAAAATAAAATGTCTACAATATCCCAAAGATACTCAAGAAGTAATACAGCTCGGGGAAGTATCTACAAGATACCAGATACTCAGTTAATGATAGATGAGGGTAATTTATGTCAGGATAAATTAAAATACAAAGCTTATAAACGTCATTAAAGTCACAGATGAGGCGACGGCTCATCCAATGAGTGCCACAGGTCAAAGATGCAGATATAAGCCCAATACAAAGATAAAGTATCTGAAGGATACCCAAAATACAGTAGATGCTGCCAGCTTGGAGTAGAACTGCACACGACTTCAAAGGACTTACGCGATGAAAAAAAAGTAAAAAAAAATAATATAAAATATATAATTTCAGATTTTAATTAAAATAATCTAAATACTCGAACAATCATATCCTTACTCACAAAGGGTCCCAGCTGATCTGCTGGAATGAGTTTCAAGTCAGAAGATACAAATGCAGCTCATGGATTATTAGCTAAGTATCTATGAGATACACAAGGTAACGCCTTATCCTTGATTATTATGGACATAAAGTTAAGGGTATAAGAGGTTTTCTAAGGCACCTACAAGAAGAACCGCTTAAGGTCCTGGGCACTTTATTTTATATATAATATGAAGGGCTCGCCGATAGGATTTGAGTCCTTGACGTGTGTCAAGATAAACACACACACACAGAGACACAGGGAAATGTGAGTACGAGCCTTTATACATTTTCATTCATTTAAAGAGCTTTTGCCACAAGTGTCCTGAAAGTGGCCAGCGCGTGTCCTTGCTCGAGCATCGTTACCAGCGCTTAATCCTTGCGGCGACTCTTAGCAGCTCTTATCTACATTCCTGTTGCGCATGTTTCACATTTTGTTGCCATTTCTTTGCCCATTTCATGTTCATTCTGTCCTCCGGTCCCCCCTCTGTCCCTCTGTCCCTCTGTCCTTCTGTCCCTCTGTCCTTCTGTCACTTGGACGCTTTGCCGTTTTGCTGCTTTGCCGACCAAAGGTCTTAGCCGAGTTTAGGTCGACGAGCAACCGCATTCCGTAGTTCCGCATATCCGTAGATCCGTAGCCTCCCGTCCGCCGGAACCCTTTTTATGCGCCCTAAAAATGCAAATTTACATTGCGATAGCCACCAAATTTCCATCAGGTGAGCTCAGAGGCTACCGCTAATTATGTGCAGCCCCACAAGTGTCTGTGGTTGGCTCTGTGTGCATGTGTGTGTGTGTGTGTGTGTGTGTGTGTGTGTGTGTGTGTGGCAATGTGGGGCTGGTATGTAGTTAAGCTGCTGGTTTTACGGCCTGCTAAGCCGCGAGGGATTGGGCGGGGGAGTGGGTGGGGGAGGGACTCATCCATTATTAAGAGTAACAGCAACTTTCATCGACGACACAAGCAACAATATTTTATGCACTGCGAAAGAGGGAGGGGCACTTAAGCCCAAATGCCTGCCACTTTCTCACAGAGATCAGCCGCGCGAGGCCGCAGTCTGTGACAGCCGCAAAAACACATGTGCCTCACATGCAGCGCCCGCTTAAGTTGCGACTTCTGACATTTGAGCACCCTTAAAAATGCTGCACTTGTCACTTTCCACTTTCCCAAAATTTTGAAGACAACGAAAAATGAAAATTATAAATTGAAAACTCGCACATTTTCTGAGGCTCAAGGCTCAAGCTCATTGCTCATTGTGTCAGCTGAGGCGGAAATGCTTTTGACATTTATTAACATTTTCCCAGTGCCGCAGTAATTAAGTTTATAGCCATCTTCTTCTTCCTCTTCTTCAAATACAATTTAATATAATATAATATTAATAATAATATATATATATATTTATATATATTTATATAGATATTAAACCGAACGCGTAGGTAGACAGGACGATAGACAGCGGGAGACACATAAATCATTTTCCCATCTGAGACGAAGGATGATGATGATTATGATGATGCTCTTGATGCTGTCCAGAAACTGCCATAACTCACTGTCACTGTAGCGGCAGAGCGGGTTGCCAGGCGGTGGTTGGTGGGTGGTGGGTGGTGGCTGGGCGGGTTGAAGAACAATCGAATAAGATATTTCCCTTGACCAAAATGTATTCAAAATATTACAGATTTTTGGTATTTAAAATGACGCATCTAAGCAAATATGTGCACAGATGTGCACACACACACACACACACAGTTACAGATACAAAAGTATCTCAAGCTAAATCTAAATAAATCTCCAAGATACTAAAATATCCATGCCATAGCTTCATTTGCTCTGCCAATATGGAAATTCGTTGTAAAAAGATGTTCGCATCCAATGGAAGCAAATAGTTTTGTGTATATGTGTGCGTGTGTGTGTGTGTGTGTGTGTGCGTTTGAATATATATGTGAGATACATGTTGTGGTCTTTTGGATTTACTTAAATATTATTTTATTGCATTTCTTTGACTGCCAAAGATTTGAACTTACTTTCGCAGGACCTCACTCCTTGCATTTGATTCTCAAACGGGTTGCTCGCAGGACACCCTGAGACCAGGACATTGCCTTTAGGGAAACTCAAATACAATTTCTAAACTGACAACAGATTCTCCACCCACATCCAGACAGCTAGAGAAATGGCGAGGAACAAGCGAACCGCAAGGAGTAGTTCAGAGTCATTCATCTGCTTTGGCTGTGGAAATTCCGGGAACTGTTTTGCCATTTCCACTGAAATTTTCCAGCTTTTCATTGCCGCCCTCAGCTATGTACGCCGCCCAGACACTTGTCTGGGTTTAGTTGTCGCCCCGCGGTCTAAAATTATACCAGACAGAGATTTATGTACTTCGTGCTCTTGTGGCAAGGTTGTGCACACACTTTCAGTGTCTCAATGCCAAAAAGGAGTCTTTCCCCCACTCCCCGACTCCTCGACTCCCTGACTCCCCGAAATGAAGTTGGACACTCGTTTCGATAGTTGAAAGAACTCGAAACTTTGTATGTTAATTCCCAGACATTGTCTTTCTCCGAATACCTCTAATTACAGCCCGGCTCTTAACGTCTGCAGTGTCTCTTCTTATAATTAACATTGAGTTATGTTGATCACAAAAAATTATGTTAAGATCTCAGGAATTTTTGGCTTCTTTCTGCAGGCGGCGGGGAGTGAAGTTCTGTTAACAGTTTACAATTGCAGGCTATATACCCACAACTATATACAAATATGTATACCTTTCATGCGATTCTCCAAATTAGGGGAAAGTATACCTTCAACAGTTGCATAGCAGAAGAATGTTATTAACAGCTGTTAAGATAGTTACTTCTTTAAAATCACTTTGAACCATAAAACTGCATATCCTAGAAATAGATTTGTAAGTTGCCGTTAAAATTTGAAGGGAACATATACCTTAAAAAGTTACAGAATCAATTACAGAAAATGTTAATTTAATTGTTAACAAAACAGGATAACAGTTTCAAAGTTAAGTCTGTGTATTCAAGAGGAGAAAGATGAGATAAATGCATAAATTAAAATTCATCTTTGGAAGAGCAGTCAAGCTCTTCCTTAATCTGTATCAAAAACTCAAATTAGGGTGACCATTTATTGGAATGCACTTTACACTTCACAAAGAGTGTCAACTGTTTTTATGTTAAATTATCTTTCATACTACTTTATATATATTTTTTTATATTATTATCTTTTATATTATTATCTACAGTCATTTTTTTCAGTTTTCTCAGATTTATTCTAACAGTGACTTAACATAATATGTTAAGTCATAATTGAAAAAAGTCGCACCTAATCTTATATTAGAAACTTAGAAATAGCTTTACTTATTCCATTTTGATTCCTGACAGGAGTTGTTTGGCTACTGAGCTTTTTCAGCAGCCCTTCTTTATTTGAAAGAAGATCAATTTATAATTATTTCGTTTACAATATATTGTGTACCTTACTAGATAGGCGCTGCGATGGTGCTCCGGTTCCTATGAGTCGTACCCAAGAAGTGTCCGCTCAGCCGTAGCCACATGGAAGCTACCCAATTTGGCAGCTTCGGCTGATCAAGCTGGCAGAAGAGAGGCAGCCGATATGACCGCCCGAACATGCGGTCTCGGCTGCAGTCGCTTTGGCCACTGGAAAGAGTGGGTACTCAAACTCTTGCAGTCGACAATAGCGCCCTTTTGGCTGCTTCGACTGCAAGAGCATTCGCGCCGGAGCACCTATTACAACAGCGCTCTTAATATACATATTCTAGGGAGGGAGCAGCCGGTATGGAAAGTAGGGCTGCATAACCAAACAGGAGTCTTTCAACTCTTCTTAACTGCCTTTGACTTAAGCAGGACTCATCTAGCACAATCAATCAGTTGTTAATCAAATAAATAGTACATTTAAAGTACACTCCATAAGTCCATCATAGTGAAAAAAAAATAAGTCCTATGTTAAAGTGACTATTCTCTTGTAATGCACCGTAACTGTTAACATGAGTCAATAACATTATGTGTAGAAGGTAGCCAATTGGTTTTCTGTGAGAGAAGTAAAATTCAATTTCTGAGATCTTTGTTATTAACATATCCTTAAAATATACATTTATGCGCTACATATATATTCAGCTGCCCAGAAGGACTCCCTCTCTAACATGAGATTAACAGATCATGTAAAGTGGTTAACTAACATTTTAAATACCTGTAAATCGTACATGTTCCATTTACTAGGATGTTAATGTAGTCTCTAGGATTCATAGAGTGCTAAGGATTTGCGGGCTTCGTGTTATAATGAAGCACACAACTGAAAGGCTGGCAATGTCCTGATTGGTAGTTATTTGGGTGACCATGCCCGATTAGGTGCCTATTCGTGCGATTCATGTAGTCTATTCAACATTCTGTTCCATGCACGCGAGATTTGTGAAACAAAATTTTGATTCGCGGATTATTAAAGGCTTAAAGAATTTTTGTTTAATTTAGTTCACATTTAACTTCATAAGCCAAAAAGGACGAAATATTCATAGAGTTTTTCTGGGCATAATTAAAAATCAGGAAAAACGCAGCTTTTTGTTGATATTTCCAAAAGAAAAAAAAAAAATGAGAGGCTTAAAATGTTGGTATATGCTAATACCCTGTATAACTTTGTCACTCGAATTTCTGTTAAATTATTCGGATTGCACTTTTTTCGTCTCTCGTCCCTCGTCCTGCGTCCTTTGTCCTTTAATTGTATCAAATTCATTGACGCCGCTCGTCACACTCGTCGCTCGTGTTTAAAGCGCGATTTCAACTTTGTAGCTGCAAAATTAAATTATAAATATTTTCGTGCATTATCCGCATATATATATATATATATGTGTGTGTGCATATGTGTGTGTGTTGGTGTGTTTCTGTTTCAACAACACAATTTGTTTTAGCAGGTGGAATAATTAATTAAAACTGCTCATGTACCGCGCGGCGTGTTGCAGTTGCATTTGGGTTCAAATACCCTGTAATTTCCAAGAGCGAGAAAAAAGTAGTTAATTGGGTCAAAGTTCAAGCAGATGATTGAAGGCGGCTAACGGTATAAATACAGATATTATTACATTTGCATATTGTCAAGCTTACAGGATTAACAGGATAATTGGTAATGTAAAAGGAAGGAATATCGATTTGACTAGCGGTCGATCTTCCTAAGGATGTATGAATTTCTATGCTTAGCTAAGATTTGAAAGCCTACAATTTGCTAATAGGATATTAACAGGATCTCCACAGGATCGTTAGTAATTTAATCTGTAAATTAATTTTTTCTTTAATTTTAATATAAATATTTTTTATTAATATTTACGGTAAAATGTCAAGCTCCTTTCTATCGCAACTATTATTATAGATGCGAAGCACTCCTTTCAAAGGATATTCTTGAGACTTCAAATGTAAGATGTCCCAAGGGGCTTCCATATAACCCCTTAGGCTATGTACCCTCACCCCCTTAAAATCACCCCTCAAATCATTCAATAACTTGCAGCTATAAAATAAGTAGCCTGCTCATTCTTATCCTTAAATTATCCTGTTAAAAAAAATATAATAAAAAGGTTAGAACTCAGTACTTGGTAGCTTCGATCCTTCCCTCCTGAATCAAATTTGCAATTGTCCTTTAAAAAAAAAAACATTTACAGGGCATCCTTAAGTCACGTTTATTAAACCAAAATTTAAAGTTTTTCGGTCATCGACTTTATGTGCGTGTGAAAATATGTGTGTGTGTGTGTGTGTGAGTGCAAGTGTAGGCGAGTGTGTGCAAGTGTGTGTGTGTGTGGTTTGTGGCTATTATGCAAATTATTTATTGTGTGAACGAAATGTAAATTTTTAATTGATTTAAAAAAAGAGTTTCACTTTCTCCCTTATCCTCGGGTATCCTTTTCCTTCTTCCCCTCCCCCCTGAATCCTGCCCAGAGCACGTAAAAAACGCACACGAATCCAAAAGTGTGTCACTTTTGGTGACGCACGCGATTGTCGCATGCGATTTTCTGTTTTCGTTATCGCGGATAGTTTATTAGCAGTAGGAACGACAGTGACTGCCAGCAGTAACAGTTACTGTAACTGAAGTCGTGTCCTTAGAGCGGCCTTTTCCAGCGGCAGCTGCTGCTGCAGGAGCAGTTACTGTAATTTGAGTAATCGCTGAGGTCCGCGCAGTGGCATTAATTATGAAAGTGACTGCAGCAGTCACAGTAACACTTACCGAAACAGGCACAGAAATAGACGAAGAAGCAGTTACACTTACAGTAGCAGTTACTCGCCTAATGGTAACATCAGCATAGGAGCAGTGACTGCAGCAGGAGCAGTGCAGTAAATAAGTATCTGTAGCAGAAGCAAAGAAACAATAACAGTTACACTTGCATCATAGTAACATCAAAGTAGCAGTTACAGTAGCAGTTACAGTAGCAGTAACTGTATCAGAAGCTGTGCAGTAATTCAGTATCCGTAGCAGTTACAGAAACAGAATCAATCTTTGACAGAAACGATTGCTGAAGCTGGAAGTGAGTTCGGGTCGTGAAATGTAACTGCAGCAGTAGCAGTTACAGTCACGATGCACCAACAGCTTAAAAAGTAGCATCCACTTTGGAGCTGTTATGTGAAAGTCATAGTAAAATTAACATTAAAAATAGCAGTGCAAATAACATTTAAAAATACTATTAACAGTTACAGTCACAGTTACAGTTACAGTCACAGAAGCGGAAACAGTGACGGAAGCCTTAACAGAAATTTCATCAGCTGCAGTAACAATATCAGTTACCGGTGTAAAAGTAAAAGGCACGGTAAAAGTTGCAGTCACAGCGGAAGTAGCAATAATATTTACTTGGGCAGTGACAGTAGCAGTAAAAATATTAACACTCACAGTCGCAGTCACAGTCACAAACTCAGTGTAAGTGACAATGACAGTTGTTGTTATAGTCACAGTCAAAGTTTTAGTCGTAGTCATAAGTGAAGTAAAAGTTGTAGTTGCTTTTAATGCCATCGTCATAATCACAATCATAGTCACAGTCACAATCACAGTCACACCTACAATCAGAGTTATAATCACAGACGCTGTAGTAGTTACTGTCACTGTCACCCCAATAGTCACAATCACTGTCTAACTTGCCATCACCGCAACAATCACAGTGATAGTCAAATTCACTGCCACAGTCACAATTACAGTCACAGTAAAAGTAACTGAAGAAGTGAGAGTGATAACATCAGTTACTGTTTTGGTCACACTGTCATAGTCACTGTCTAAGTTGACATTACCGCAAAAGTCACAGCTACAGTTCCAGTAAATGTAGAAGTAGAAGTGACAATACCAAAGTAGCAGTCACAGTCACAGTCACAGTCACAGTCACACTATGGCAATCACTGCCTTAGCTGCCTGTGACAGTCATTGTCACAGTCACTATCAAAGTCGTAGTTAAAGCCACAATCAAAGTAAAAGTCAAGCTCACAGTCTCTGTTATAGTCACAGTCGCAGCTATAATCACAGTCACAGTTATAGTCGCAGTCACAGTTATAGTCACGGTAACAGCTATAGTCACAGTCACAGCTTTAGTCACAGTCGCAGGTATTCTCACAGTCACGGTAGCAGTAGCTGATGTGTGACTACCATGGTCACTACCATGGGCTACTGCCATTCACAGTAGCAATCAAAGTCACCGTCACAGTGACTACAGTAACGGTATCAATAACTGTATCTGTAGGTACAGTAGTAACTTTATTAGCAGCTGCCATAGTAGCAGTAGCAGTAACTTTTGCAGTAACTGTTAGCGTAGCTGCAGCCAAACTGTTGACATACACGCACAAATTGGATTTGCTAACGAGTTGGCTCCAGGGGATGAGGGGGGTGGCAGATGGGGAATGGGGAATGGGAAAGAGTAGATGGGGGGAAGGAGTGGGGGGAGGCGATTGGACGGTTGACAGTTGCCCGGTGTTTGTCACTTTTGGCACTTTTGTTATTGTCTTGTTGTTACTGTTACAGTTACTGCCGTTGCTGCTGCTGTTGTTGTTGCTGTTGTTCCTATTGTTGTTGTTCCTATTGTTGTTGTTGTTGTTGTTGTTTCTGCTGTTAGTCAACAAAAAATGCGTTCGCGCCTGTTATTTATGGCTTCGATTATCCCCGCACAATAGGCTAAGAAGCGGCAGGGGAAGAGGCGCGTTAGCGGTGGGTGGGGTAAGTGGTGGGAGGCAGGAGTTAGGGATATACCCTCCATCAATGCTGGTGCCTACGGTGCCTAACGGGGAAAGTGTTTGCGAAAAAAGCAGGAGCCTGGCAACGAGTCAGTCAGGCAATAAAACAAAACGAACACGCGCTCAGGACGCAGAGCGGGATGTGAGTGGTTGTTGGTTAGGGGGGGAGAGTAGATGCCCTTTTTTTTTCGGTAAGACTTTTCGGTGTCCTCTTGGGCTAGGGGAGGAGTATTGCTGCAGGGGCAGGCTTAGGTTAGAAATGGGCGCAGAAATCACAGAAGCAGTACAAGGACATGCCGCCAGGCAGGCAGGCAGGCAACCAAAGAGGCTTTACGTATTTTCAATAGTTCCCATTGTGTGCACAAGCGCACACACACACACATATATACATAGCGAACAATCAAAGATACAAATACTCAAACACACACACACACACACATTTGCAGACTCAGAAAGGGGCAATCTGTGTGCTGATTTCAACGTTTGAATTATGATTTTCATGTGGCGAAGTTTTAGTTTGATTTTCGCTTCGTTGCGTCGCTTTTTGTCGTTGTTTGTGTTGTTTGTGTTGTTGTTGCCGATGTTGTTGATGTTGTTGGTGTTGTTGGTGTTGCTGTTGTTGCTGCTACTTTCGTCGTTTCTGCCGAGTCGAGCGACAAAATTTATATGCGCCACTAATGTGGGCACTTAAACTATACAAACAAAATGGCCCTTGTTCCCTTTGGGTCTTTGTAAACGTGCGTATGTGTGTGTGTGTGCCTGTGTGTGTGTGTGTGTGACTTTATATGCATGTGTGCGTTTGGTAAAAGTCGCTGGAGACTTTTGGCCCTGGCCATGTGAAAATGACTGAAATCGTATCGAAAATCAAAGGTCACTTTTGGGATCAATTCAAAAGGAATTGCCGCATTCAAATCGCTGCGAGGCACTTCTAAAAGCACACACACACACACACACACTCATACGCACAGAAGCACACACACATAGATTCGCGTTTATATACATATGAACTAATAGAAGAACACACACACACACACACACACACATTTACAGGCCAAAAGCCAGCGACAATCGACAACTAAAGTCACACACCCACACAAGAACATACCAGCATATACACACACACACACACTCATACGCATATATATATCACCACACAAATACATATGCAGATCTATTGATGATTTTGAGACTATGGAGGATGTGGCTGCCATAGATATTCAAACCAAATTGCGTCATCTATAACATGTGTTCGTGTCTGTGTGTGTGTGTGTGAGTGTCTGTGTGTGTATGTATGCGCGGGTGTATAAGTGTGTCTCTGCTGACTTTCGATAGGAAATGAATTTTAATGATTGCCTCAAAAAAAAGACAAACAAGTGAGAAAGTTTCGGGTAGTTTGATCGGCCAAAGGATACCCCGGGCTCTGCTGGGAAAATGTCCTTTCACACGGACATAACATACTTATTTATTTCCTATAAATCACAAAAATTATGAACTTTAAAATATCAGCGGAAAATCAAGATTTGATTAACACAAATATAAGTGTCCATATATCCTCATCGAGTGTCCTTCGACAGAGTCAGCCTGTAGCCTCCACTTCTCTAATTGCTCTGATGAAAAATCAAATGGAAATACTTGAAGCTCCTTCTGAAACATTGCTACAGTCATCTTCGGTAGACCCCATCTATGTCCTTTGTGGTCTACAGGATATTAACTATTTTAGCGATGGTTTGTTATCCTGTTCCAATTGGGGCTTTTCCCAAGTTGGGGGTGCTCTTGTTTTTCCGACTCCTGGAAACTTTATACATTAAATTGTTTACTTTTTCGGCTGCCGCTGACGCCAAAGTGGCCGCCAGTGATAACGTAACATTTAACGGTAACTGTAACGATAACGATAACGATTACGATAACTAAGAATCCACCTCGAAATGTAAATGTAAATAGATTCAATTTCAATTCAATTCTCGACGCACAGCTGACCGCCCATGTGCTTGACTCCTTTGACTCCGTTGACTCCTTTGACTCCCTGGGATCTGCTGGGCTGTGGCTGTGACTGGGAATGGGAATGGAAATGGGTATGGGTATGGAAATGGGACTGGAACAGAGATGGGGACACTACGATAAAAAGATAGACGAGGGGGGATGGAGAAGGGGATGGGGGGAGGGAGTTGGAGCCAAGCAGGCGCTTGGAAAATGCAAATAGCATTTTCCGTGAAGCGACGCGTGGCAATGCCTCAGCCGCTCCTTTCCACCTCCTTTGGGGTGAGGCAGCGCCTGCAGCTGTTGGCAATATGTCAAGAATCTGCCCCCCGCTCCCCAGCCCCATGACAATCCCCTGACCATAGCCACCGCTCATGCGTTGACGTCTCTCCGCGTGTTCCATTTATTTTTAGCTAATTAAAAATCAGCTTTGACTCGCATCAACAAATGCGAAAAGCGCAATGCGAGATGCGAGATGCGAAATGCGAAATGGAAAATGAAAAATGGAAAATGTGATTTGTGAAATGCAAAATGCGAAAATGCGAAATGTGAAAATGTGAACATAAAATGAAAATGGGAAATGCATCTCCCTCAATTTGTATTTATGAATATTAATTAAATTGTTTGTTTTATTTTTTTTATTTCTATTTTTGTTTTTTTTTAATTTTTATATTATTTTATTTTAATTTAAAATTTTTTTTTATATGTTTATATTTATATTTATATTTAAATTTATATCTATATCTATATTTATTATTTATATTTATATTTATATTTATATTTATATTTATATTTATATTTATATATTATTTTTATTTAAATTTAATTTTTATATAAATTTTATTTTTATTTTTATTTTAATTATATTTTTATAATATTTTAATTTTATACTTATTTTAAATTTTACTTTTGCTTTATTTATATATTATTCTTACATACATTTTATTTTTATTTTTATTTATATTTTGTTTTTATTTTTATTTAAATTTTATTGTTATTGAAATTTTATTTTTATTTTTAAAATATGTTTTTTTAATTTTACAATTATTTAAAATTTTATTATTATTTATAAATATATATTATTTTTTATTTATATTTTATTTTTATTTATATTTAATTTTTATTTATATTATTATTTTTATAATATTTTAGTTATATATTAATTTTAAATTTCAATATTTATGTATTACTGTTATATATATTTTATTTTTATTTAAATTTATTTTTTTTTTAATATTATTTTTATTTATATTTTATTTATATTAAAATGTTATATTAATTTTTGATTTATTGTTAATTTTGGTTTTATTTTTATCTATTTTTTGTATTTCTTATTTAATTTTTATTTTATTTTTATTTTACCTTTATTTTTTATTTAATTTTTAAATTAAGTTTTTTTATTATTATTTTCATTTATATTTTTATATTATTTTAATTTTATATTTATTTTAAATTTTATTTTTGTTTTTATTTATATTCAATTATTATTTTTATCCGTTTTTTTTTGTATTTTTATTTAATATTTATTTTGTATTTATTTTATCTTTATTTTTTATTAAATTTTTAAATTAATTTTTCTTTATTATTATTTTTATTTTTATTTTTATTTTGTTTCAACTTCGTTGATTTTTGTTTTTAATCGCATCAACAAGTTTGCATTGCGGCGTTGACAATGACGCGGTGGAGCACATGGCCATGGTTGGAGGCAGCTGCAGCTAATTAGCTGACTTCGACTCGATTCCCAAGCGGTCCTGTAATTGCTTTTCCCGGAAAAGGACTTCGGACTTTGACCCGTTCTGTGCGTGAATTTACTTTTAATTTCATTTCTCAAACACGCGCGCTTCGGCACTTCGTTTATTTTTGCTAATTAATGGGGAAAATAGGTTGCCAGTGCCTTGCTGGCTGGGCGCCAGGTACAGGACATAACCCTGCCGCGATTCCCACCCAGTACAGCTCCCCGAGGATTATGATTCTCAACTGTCAAAAGTGGATTAAGAGGAGTTTGTACAAAAATTACTCATACGTCACGTGTGCGGCTTTGACTTCGACTGACGCTTTAAAAGGGACACAATTCACCATCTTTTTGTGTAGGTGTGTGTGTGTGTGTGGGTGTGTGTGTGTGGTTATGTGTGTGTATATATTTTTTGTCAGTATGAACCTTTAGAGACCTTATCCAAGGCTCTGATAAGAGAATAAATAATGAAAGACAAACAAAGTTCATCAGCGGCTGACACCAAAGACAAAGCCGAGACGAGCCTCGGAGAGGAGAGCGGCTGGCGACATGTCATGTCCTCTGTATCAATGTGTGTGCGTTTGTGTTTGTGTCTTTTAATGAAATAAACGTGACCACGCCCACCGGACAACAGCCTTTGTTTGCTTTCTTGGCTTTTGTTTTGTTTACTCTGCGTGCGGTTACAATTTGACTGACCAAACAGGTGACAAGCACAAACTTAAGGCAAACATTTGCACACCCACACCCATACCCATACACCCATACACACACCCACACACACACAGCTGAAGTCCGATACGATTTTAATTAAGCCAAAATGCCAGTCAGAACGCTTAGTTTTAAAGATAAATTATACATTTAATGAAAAACGGAAAATTATAAAAAGTGAAAAACATCGAGACACGAATTTCGGCCACCAAAAGGGATCGGGGTTCAAAAAACTTTGGGTCACATTTGGGGCAAAGGTTGTTGTTGCTCCTGGGCCAAGGGTTATGCGCTGAAGAATATTAATTGAAGGATTAGAAGGCGTTCAAAAGGATGCGGCAGGCCACGCGGCCGAATGCCTGACCAACAAACTTCAATTTAAATTCAAATTGTGAGGCATTTCTTTTGGGTATTCCCCCCACCCCCACACCCACTACATTCCAGCTCCCAGTAGGCGTGCCCCCTGCCACGTGTAAATATTTCGGAAAATTAAAAACGTTTAATTTAATTGCAGCTGATGTTAATTTAAATTGCAAAAATTTCCTGCGCTGACAAATGCCGCCTCATTAATATCCAAACAAACTTCAACAAAGGATCTGTGAAAACTTTAAGCCATACAACATCCTTTGCCCCGTCCACCAACTCCACACCGTTGCGTTGCTTCGACTCCTTCAGTCGCTTCTCAAATTTCTAATTTGGCAACACTCTGATTGACGCCCAGCGGGGGGTGAGGGTGGGAGTATCCTGTAAGCCAGTGACAGCTGCGTCACCTGTGTGACTGCCGCATGTTGTCAAATTTAAGGTGGATTTTGTGGTGGCAGCCACAGCACCAGAGCTTGCAACCAGCCAACTGTGTGTGTGAGTGTGTGCCTGTATCTGTGTGTGTGTGTGTGTGTTCCCTGTGCAACTGCTTTATTTATATGAAGCCATCAGAGCATCAACAGACATTCAGAAGGGTGTGGCAGAAACTGGATTCTGTGGATGTCCTGTGAATGACAGGCAAGGCCGCAGCTTTGGCAGTACGACACCCCTGCTTTCCGCCAACACCAGCCCCATCCCTCGCACCCATCACTAGTTGACGGGCACAGCGAGGGGAGAGACAGGATCAGAACAAAAGATTAAAGATTTACATAAATTATTTCACCTACTTCCAAGTCAACTGCGAGTTGTAAAAGTTAATCCATTACGCAGTCGGGATGATGGCATAGCGGTTAATCGATTACTTTAATGAAGTTACTACATGTGTGTGGGTGTGTGTGTGTGTGTGTGTGTGTGAGTACTGCTGAAGGACCTTCTTAAGTGAGTCAAAAGGAGGTATTTAAAGCAGTTCCCACGACAGATCGCTGACAGGAAGTTTCCAAAGTGAAGCCTATTCCAATCCTTGAATATATACACAAATTAAATATTTGTAATCGATATCGATAATTTTCCGGAAATAATAATTTTATTTAAATCCATTATTTAAACGGGAAAATACTTAAAATTTCTTTAAACTCTCCCTTTTATTGGCTTGATACAACTTCAGTCTTCTTCCATTAGTGATTAAAAAAATATTAAGGAACTAAATTAAATATATAAATTATATAAAAATAAATTCAAATATAGTATAAATAAAAAATCCTCATAGAAGCAATAAAGCTTCGGCCCTTGACATCATAAATCATAAAGTAGAGACCATAAATTCAATTGTGGCCAAAAATAACTTCCAAGACTCTGCCCCATTTAAGCACGACTAAAATATTCTAAACACAGATTAAGTACAAATTAATTTAAAGAATTTTCCATAGACACTCTTGAAATCATAATGGAAATTCGACGATTTCTTCTTTTATGTATCTTCTCCCCGCAAAAATGCCCAAGTGCTGCTCTTGGCAATGCAAACAACAAAGAAAACACATGCCATGGGGAGTACCCAAACTCACCTCTCGGGCTCTGCTGCTTTCAATGTATACACTGAGAGAAGCGAAGGCACGTTTCATTAGAGCTTAAAACCAATATTGATTAAAAATGTGTCTGCTTCGTGTTTGAGCTGTCCAAAAAACTGGCAGCTTAAAACCAATGCTGGCCTTTTTTTTTTAAGTGCGATAACGCAGACTGAAAAACAAGAACAACATCAACAGCAACAGCAACAACAAAGCCATATTGAAGATAACTGTCGCAACAACAAAGCATTTGGAAGTGTTGTTGTTGCGGTCTGCGGCATGGGCAGAGAATAGAGATAAGAAACGAAATATGCAAAATTGTTTTTGTATTTCGCATTCGTCAATGCGGCGGGGAATGTATATGTTCCAAGCATTGCTAGCCTTTACCTGCAGGCATTTACAAAAACAAATCACTCTCACACACACACACACACACACACACATATGGTGGAGTCTATTTCAATTTAGGGCATATTTCTAAACGAAGGAAATTAGTGAAAACGGCATTTTTGGGGGGGATTTCAGATACATTGATTTTTATCTTCGATGCATGTGGATTTTTCTTTAAAAGCGCAGAAGTCCTTCAACTCTTTGGGTACTGAGTTGAGTTTAGAAATCAGTTTCATCTCTAAAATAAATCGATTTAATGGGTAAGCGGGGAGAGAAGTAAGGAAATTGGCATCGATACTTTTTAATTGCGAAGAACTGAATGAAGAATGAGAATAAAGAAAATTCTGCTAAAAGAAAGGATATCAATTATTTATTTATATTTTTTTTTAATAATGATTTTTTTATAATATCAGTTATTTTATCGATTTGTTCACAAACTTATCGATAAATTTGTATAAATTGAGTTCTTCTGTCTGGGTTAAAAAACAAGTAAGACACGTGACACGCAGCTTAATTTTCACATCCTTCGAAATTCATTATTTATCTCGATTATTTTGCTTTGATTATTTTCGATGAGGAAAACGCTTTTCATTTCCAAGAAACATTTTCCAACTTTCCGAATAGAAAAACAATTTGAAACGAGATTTGACTGTGTGTGTGCTTCAAGCTTTGAACTTGAGTCCTGTTTTAAATTGCGTGGAACTAAACTTAAGGCTAAATTTTCTAGATGAATTGTCCTTCTGAGAAGTGAAAGAGGCTTTAAATAAACTCAATTCTCGGTTCCTAATTCGAGAAAGGACGAAAAGTGAAATTAAATCAAAGAAATGGAAAACTTTGTAATGCTCAGAACTTGTCCCGGCTTAAATCAAGGACGAAGGAGCACACATTAAAATAGTTCCTGATTAGGTTTTTACTTTAATTAAATTAAAATATTTCTAGTCCATAAAATTGTAGTCCTTGGCCAAGGTTTATGCTCTCCTCCGGCCAAAGGAAATGCTCGGCTTGGCATTAAGTAAAAGGTATTTAAGTTAAAATATGTTTTTTATATGTGAACTGAGAAAGAGAGAGAGAGAGGGAGAGAGAGAGAGTGGAGAGAGAGAGGAGTAGAGGGAGCAGAAGGTCCTTTGACCGGTTGGTCTCTTGTCTTTCAACTTGGGACATCGCATGAGTGTCTCTCTGTAAGGAGAACTTTTCATTCAGCAAATTACGCAGCTCCTTCCCCGCGCTCCTTTGCCGGCAAATGTGTCCTCGTGCACTTTTCTAGAATTTAAGTAAAAAGGTTGATGAAAAGCTATCGACTCGAATGAAAAGCGCATGAGGACTTTACCCCCTCCCCCCCATCCACAACCACCTTCTACCTACCGACTGAAAGTGGGGAAAATAAACTAAGAGAATAAAAAGTGGAAAAAAATTGGAGGATGTGCAGGAAAAATAAAGCGATTCTCATATGAATAGTGAAATTGAGTCTATACGAGTGTGAGTGTGTATGTGTGAGTGTGTATGTGTGTGTGTGTGTGTGTTTGAGTATGTGTCTGCATGCTGTACATGTGGACGTGTGTACGTGTGTGTGCGTGAATTGGACGCGTGCCCAAAATTGGGGCAGCTTAGAGGCAATTTCAAGTATGACTAAAAAAGTACGAAAAAAAAAAATTCAGGATAAAAAAAAAATTTTTCATAAAAACAAAAACTTTGGCTGAAAATAAAAGTATAATCAACTTTTCATATTTATTTAGTTTTTTCTATTTTTTTTTTTTGCTGTTGAAAACTTTAAAAATCTTCATAAAGTGCGCATCAGGGTCAAAAGGTCAAACGGAATTGGGCTAGTGTCCTGTGCAGGATTCTTACCAATTAGTTAAGGAAAATAAATGATATCCGGCTATATGAACAAATTAGGGCAATTAGGAATATTACATTGTCTGATTGATTTGGATTTTCATGCGTGAGGCGATTTTCCTTTCTCTCGGCCCAATTAAGATTTTCCGCCTGTCGTTGTTGTTGTTGTTGTTGTTGTTGTTGTTGTGCTTTGGGAAGCCGTTGCGCATTTATTAATGTTTTTCATAAGATTTTCGGTTGCTGTAATAAACGCATAAAGGATATTAATGAGCTGCTGTTTGTTTCACCTCCACCCACGCCCCACGCTCCTTTGCCCCTCCCCTCTGCCACACAGCCAAAGACATACAAAGACGCAAAGGAAGCAGCAGCAAATGTAGACGGTGGCCTCCATGTTGAACTTTCGCACGATTTGCTTTTATTTCAGCTGAAAAGGCAACTAATTGCTTACTCACACACACCACACACTCACACACACACATACATACATGCATCTACACACACACACACAAAGAAAGCAAACTTATTGCTCATGCTGGCAAGCAGAGCGCTTACATATTTCACAAATTGCGCATACGACATGCTAAACGGCATACAACACACACATAACACACACACACATACACACATCGCACATACACACACATAGCACACACGCATAATGTAAACACACGCTCAAAGCCGAGACAAGTCCGTGAAGAGCGCATTATCAGGCCATAGTTGTTGTCAATGTCGTCGTTGTTGTTGTTGTTGTTGTTGTTGTTGCTGCTGCCTGATGCATGCCTTTGTCATAATTCAACTTTTATTTGCACACTTGCACACACACACACACACACGCACACACGTGGAAAGAGAGAGCGAAGAAAGTGAAATGTACTTTGAGTGGCGCTAAAAGTATGCCGCGTGGTGTAATAACACGCATTGTCGCCAGGGGCGGGCTGCTTGCGGGGAAGAAGGAAAAGAAGAAGGGGAAGGAGAAGGAGAAGATGGGAGAGGGGGAAATAAGTGTGTGGGAAATGTGAAAGTAAAGGGATGGAAGAGGCGGGGGGCGACTGTGACAGTGACAGCAGCGGTGCTTATGCTTGTCAGACGCACGCTTATGATATCACACATCAGCCCCCCACACACACACACACACACACACTACTTCACACACACACACACACACATACAGACAGCCAACCACCCATACACTCAACATAGCGAGCAACAGAAATTGCAGTCGCTTATTGTGTCCTGGGAGCATCTCAAAGCCCAAGGACTGTGATTGCCCGTCGCGGCTGAGTTCCCGCATATTTCATCTTGAGAAGTTGTCACTTCGCTATGCGTGTGTGTGTGTGTGTGTGTGTGTGCGTTGCAAGGCGTTGAGTGGAGCTAAATTTATATATATTTAATATAATATTATTATTTTATTTTTAAATTTATGTCAGCTGCCATCAGCCGCTGTTCGCGTTCGAGTTATGCGCCTTTGACTTTATGAAGCGCGCGAATTGCGAATGCAACGCGTGACAGCAGCCAGGACATTTTCATTCCCACACACACACACACATATATATATATATATATTTATAAATATATTAGGTATGGGGGCTACACCCATTTTGCAGCTCGTTCCCAGCCTCATGTGGTCCATTCGATGCGCGGGGTTTATGCGGCGTTAAATCTTGAGGAAATTGTGTCACATTATGATGAACATTTATGGCAAAGTTCAACATTTGCCATAAATTTACGCGCCTTGATGCCAACGACAGAGTGGTAACAACATCTTTTCGAGCCGCAGCCGCAGCCGCAGTCGCCGCCGCAGCCTCCATCCCCAGCCTCCAGCCACATCCTCACCCACAGCCTCCATCCGCAACCTGAACCCAGTCCCTCATTCGACTCCCCCACTGCCCACTCCCTACTCCCCACGCTCTCCAACCTCGAATCCCCGCATCCAAACCTCAATTTCATCGTCAGCCTCGCGCCTGATCCTTGTGAGCTGTGAGCACCTGCCAGGATGCCTGAATTAAACATGATGGAGTAGCTGCGGTAATTTGACATGGCTCAAGGCTCAGGCACGGCTATGTTGCCAGCCGCTATGACCCGCCACTCCTCACCCAGCAATGCCATCCAATCAGTGACCAAAAATAAGCAATGCGCATCCTTGCCTTCAAATCCTGTTCTCAAAACTCTGGAGCACCAATCAATCCATGACCTAGACAGCCGCTTGCATTGATATCCTTCGGTGCAGCTGGGCAGCTACTGGCTGCCTGTACCTGTTTCCAATGCTCCAACACTTCCTTTCCTTTCAGCGCGGACGTCAAAAGTTTATTTAATGAGTGACAGGACGATGGGAAACAAAGGTGGAGTGAAAGGAGGAGAGGAGGGGGAGGGGGAGATGCGTGGGTGGTTGGGTGTGTCAAATGTGAAGAAATACCTTAAGATCATTGCTGACACAAACTTTTTTAATTAGCAAATCCTTCGTTCGACTCCGTATGACTCGCCATTGGCGGCTCCAATGAAAGGACGAGCGTACGCAGGACGAACGCAGCTGCTGCCAAGTTAATTAATCAGTAATAAAAAATGCTAACTAACTGCCAAGAGAAACAGTTAGGAAAACAAACACAGAAACTGGAACTATATACGCTCTGTATGTGTGTGTGTGTATGTGTGTGTGTGTGAGTGTCCTGTGCCATATGCTGGGAACCTGAAATTTGCTAATGAGCAAAGTTTTTCCCGAGTTGAAGTCGACGTTTGACTGTCTGTTCGTTCATTTGGAGGTAACAGGAATCCCAAAAGGAAGCAAGTTTCTATAGTCAAATAAATGACATTGCCAGAAACAGTGGCACCCCCCACACCAACACACCAACACACTCTACACCTACACCCACACACACACACACAGAGAGGGAGTCGCGTTTTGTTGTCATTTAATCAAAGGGTCCGTTGAAGTTCATAAAAATTTATGAACTTTTCACGCGCTTTCTTTTATTTATACCTACACTTTGTATGTGTGTGTGTGTGTGTGTGTGTGTGTGTGTGTGTGTGTTGGTTGCTGTCTGTGCTGCTCATTAACAACGTGTCTGAAAACCCAATAAGCGTGCTTGAGTCGAGTGTGAGAAACTCGCAGGATATTCAAAGCAGGAATCGAAAATACCCTAACATCCGGTGGGGAATGACCTTACCAATACATGCACACACACACACACACACACATGTATAGACCTCTCTTTATGCACTTAAAATGAAATCAAAATTTTTCTCTCTTTAAGGAACTTTTCCGCTTAAGAAAAACTTTCTAAGAGAGATTTAAGTAATCGAAGCTCAATCAGGCAGTGTCCTTGAGATGTTATCCTTTAAAGTGTCTTAGGTTTAGACAAATGAACATGACTTATATATGATATTTTCGGATTTTCTCCAATTTTGCTCCTTTAATAAGGATTTAGTGGAAAAGTCGACTTTCGCTTTTCAATCCTTTTCCAAGTGGAGACGAATGAAAGGATATCCTTTCTGAGAACGTTACATCTATGAATGCATATCCTGCATACTCACATTTTCAATCACATTCGAAGGGTATATGAAGTTGAGAGGTACAGGCTTGTCGACAGTAGCTTCCCCTGCCCCCGCCCCTGCCCCTGCCCCTTCCCTGCCCCCACCCCTGACCCTGTACCTTTTCCATTCCCTTCCCTTCACATCATTTGAAAGGATACGCACAACTGACGACGCAACACAAAATGTTGCATAATTACGCGCGGCGCCTTTCTGGGTTAAGGTGAGCCGCAACAACAACAACAGCAGCAACAAGAGTGAGAACAGGAAGAACAACAACATTGACAGCAGAATCAACAAAATCATGCGCGTGCCTGTCGCCTCCCCCTCCCCCTCCCCCTTCACCACTCGACGGCAACAACAACCCCTCCTCCGATCCAAAATTGCAGCCACAGTGGGGCAAAACCAAACAAACCATGACACATGCGTGGCTGCAACGCTTCGTTGACATCAGTGTAAGTGACAGGACGGATGAGTGGATGGGAGAGAAGGGGAGAGAGAGAGAGAGAGAGAGAGAGTGTGAGAAAGGGAGAAAGGGTGGGTGATCGGAAGCTATAGAGAGGGAGCTGTATTAGCGGGTGATTAGGGGTTGCGGGGGTGACTGGAGTTGCAGTCAAATTGCTATGTTAGGTCTAGGGCGGCTGGTGGCAGGGGGCGGGGTTTCGTTTGGTTGGTTTATCAATTTTGATGCGTTGTTTAATGACCAACGCTCGGGGTAAGCACGCAATTAAAAGGCACAGCAGGAGCAACATTTGGTTGGGTCATAGAGCAGGCGGCGGGTTGGAAGTGAAGTGCCTGTGAGGGGAGGGAGGAGGATGAAGGGAGTAGGGAGAAGGGAGTAGGGCAGGGTTAAGGTGCATGCTGCTGACGCAGCTGTGGCAGCTACATAAATCTGCCGACGCCTTAATTACGAGCCTCACATCGCAACGCGCCATTAATCACACTTCATCGATGGCGATGGGCGATGGGCGATGGGCGATGGGCACATAAAACGGGCAATTTGGAAGGCAACTCCCGGAGTCGCCTCCTTGAGACCCCAAGGTACTTGGCCCTTGGCAGAGCTTTACGAGTTCAATTTGTTTGATGTGTGCATGTGCCTGTGCGTGTGTGTGTGTGTGTGTGTGTGTGTGTGTGTGTGTGTGTGTGTGTGTGTGGTGAAAAGATTTTATTAGCACTTTTCATATTTCGCAGAAGAGAAAACAACATCAAGGATTGGCCATGGCTGAAGCTGTGGGTGGCCGCGGGGCGGGTGTTAGTGGGAAAATCCTTGACGTGGCTCGTGTTACATGTTCTCATACATTTTCTTTCCTGTTTTTCTATTTGCAGTGCTGGCCGAAGGGACGTCTCAAATCTGCGATGCCTGCGAAAGGCAATAAAAGTGCAAATAAACATGTAAAAGGACATTAAAATTCCCGTGGAAGCAGCTCAGAGCACAAAGCACACAGGACCATAGGACCACAGGACATGCCTGGCGATTTGAGGGAGCAAGGACTCTGTAACACATAAATGCCCGTTGAAATGTGCTTTTTATGGGCCAAACTGAAGTCAACAGCGAACTAAGGACGCGCGTTGGCGCTTCATTAAAGTCAAAAGCGGCGAACGGATATCAAAGCGGAAACGGAAGGAGTCAACGAGATTTCGCACACACAAACAGAGCAGCGGAAGGAGCAAAAGGAGTAAAGCAGCAAGAGGAAGAGAGGTGGAGAGTCACATGTATTGGTTGTCGGTTTCGTTGATTTGAGTTTGCTGCTCCTTTGACTATTTGGCCACCAATTTGATCCTTGCCACATAAATGACGTGGCGTCTCTGCGTTCGAGGACAACGCAATGAAAGCAATGCAGTTTTTAATAACATCGCACACACAAAAGCCATCAAAAATGCAACCAACAGCGACAACAGCAACAATCTCCACATTTGTGAAACAACAAAAACAACAACATCAACAACTACAAGAACAACTACAACAACAACTACAACAACAACGAGAACAACAAGAAAACACACATCGAAAATGCCGAAGGAGGTGCTCGCTTTTGGACCCCCGCAAAACGGTTTCAATTGTCGTTCTAATGCTCGTCCTTTTTGTAAGTCTGCAACATCCCGAGGGGACGCTTGCCGAGGAGGAATCACAGGACTTTCAAAAGAACAGTAAGTACCAGAAATAATACGTGCACACGATTGTGTTTTGACTTCTCCCCCCCATCTCCATATACATCTCAGCCTCCAGTCAGCCCCCTCCACCTCCTCCATTCTGTATACCCAGTCCCTTGTCCCTTGTCCCTCGTCCCTTGTCCTTAATCCTATTCCCCATTCTCGCGTCCTTTCACCCACGTGGACGTTTTCCTTTGCCCGTAACCAAAACGTCGAAAGCAGCAATCAAAATTGCTTTGAAATTATATTTGCCCCATATGCAATTTCCCAGTGGAGACAGCGCCAAAAACCCAACCATGGGATATCCTGCAGAAAGGAAGAAACGCGCACAAAAATAAACTGAGTCTCACAGTAAAATGAGCGAATAATAATTTGCCGTTTTTTTTAAGGATAAAGAATATACATAAATAAGGATGCTCTAGTCTTTATTTATACTGGGAGTTATCGATAAAAAAAACGTCCTCCGATTGTAACGGATTATTTCTTAAAATATAAACGATTTTGTCTCTAAAATATTTACCGATTATCTCATAACAAAAGTCCTTTAAAAGGACTTTTTCTCACCACGCAAAATAAATTTTTTTTGTTTGTCGGTCTATCGATAACACGCCAAATATAGTAATCGATTCAGATTTATACAGAAAAGTTTTGTCATCTTTATGATTTTGTTTACAGTTAAGGACGTTACAGTAAAAATTTGATTTGCAGTCTAAGGATAATTTTTTATATGTCATTTTAAGCACAGAAATAAAAACACTCCTTGTTTAGAAGCAATCGAAATAATCGAATACTTTCATATCAAAAACATTGATTTGATTGCAGATGAGTAAATTGTATTTATTTGAAACGCTCAGTCACAGTTACGAATAAAAAAATATCCTTCACGTATCCTTCCTTTTCATCAGTAGGAATCTACTTTAACAGTTGACAATTTATTCAGTCTCTAGGGACTCGGAACATAACCTCAAATTTCTTAATTGAGTGAATTGTTAAAAATTATACAAAAATAAATAATTGAAATAAAAATAAATTAAAAAATTAAAAATACATAAAAATGTAAATAAATAATTATATAAAAATAAAGTAAAATATAAATAAATAAATATAATAATAAAAATTAATAAATAAAAAATTATTAAATAAATATTTAAATATATATAAAAATAAAAATATATAAATCTATAAATATAAAAGTATATAAATTCTTAAATATTTAATTATGTATGAAAAAAAAAATAATAATAATCTTACGAATAAAATAAAAATAAACTAAATACAAATGAATATAAAATAAAATAATATTAATTTTTTAAGGAGATCCAACAAAATCTTTATAAATGGAATTTTAGGATTTTGATGAAAATATTATTATTATAAATTATAAATTATTTAAATTATAAATTATACAAAATTTAAATTGAATTTTAATTTTATGTATTTTTATTTATTCAATATTCATATTAAATTAAAAATATTATTATACTTAAATATAATATTATATGATATGCCATGTCACAGGCAACAGGATACATGGTATAACATATGAGCGAAATATTAAACCTACACACACAAGCCATTCAATTTTCGTAATTTAAAAATAATAAAATTATTTTTATTATTATCAAAAATAATAAATTAGTTGAATTATAAACTATTTAAAATAAAGTATAAAATTAATTAAATTTACTTAGGGAGAATCCTTTGAAAATCAATCTGAACTTAGATTTATTTTCCTCCGCATATTTGTATAAATTAAATAAACTCCTCTTCGGGTTTTTTGAAAGGACTTGCTTTGTCAGAAATTGAAACATACCCGAGCTGAAAATGTCCTTTAGACTAAAGCATCTAAACACGTCCTAGATATGGAATAACTTCCATTGTTTTCCTTCGACTCCCAAACTTGAGCTCTAATTTTAGAACTTCTTAGTTTTGGTTTAGAAGACAAAAAAAAAAAGTTTTTTAAGGACACAGGACATTCTTGCACGAAGTTTAAATATAACAAATGAAAAACCTTTAAAGTTTTTGTCGAAATGAAGAAACTAAGAGAAAACTTGTATCCTTAAAGACAAGGAGTTGAGTGTGTGTAATATCCGAGGGGGGTTGGTGGGGGGACTCAATCGAAAAGCCTTTCTGTATAAACGTCATGGATATTGAGTGCAAAAAAGGACTCTTCACGTATCTTAAAAAAACATATATTTTGCGGAAGAAGCTGAGATACGGCATGTTGTGGCTCAGGGCACAGTTGAAGTCCTTGTTTTTCATGTTTTCAAACAAACAAATGGAAAATCTCGTATCTTCAATCCCTCGAAATTCGAATCCGTGTACCGAAACTATGCCAAGAGCCAAGAGCCACGAGCCACGAGCAGAAGCGAAGAACAACAGAAGGAAGAAATCAAAGGGAAGAAGGGGAGGGTGGGTGGTTGGGTGAGAGGGTGGGCCGCCGTACTTCCGTCCTCCATATTCGCACACGTTTGCACAAAATGGTGGCCTGTGCAAGGATTTTGTGCAAACTTGCAAATCATTCGCCGACTGCCCAAATGCTTATCAATGTGCGTTACATAAAACGTGCTGAATTTTTCATCTTTTCCTTCAGTTTTTCTGCTACATCTTGCTCCTTCAACCCTCATCCCTCATCCCTCGTCCTTCCTTCATCTTTTTGGCGTGGAAAACGAAAACTTAAGCGAAAACTTGCCAGCCAGCAGTTTCGGCCAAACAACTTTATAATTTGCGATGTCGAGCACATGTCTGTCTCCATGTGTGTGTGTGTGTGTGTGTGTGTGTGTGTGTGTGTGTGGCTGGCCAGTGCTCTTTATGATACCATCAACTGGTTGTTGTAGTTTACGCTCAGATTATTGTAGAGCTTCCCTGCCCCGAAGCAGAAGCGGCTGCCATATCCCATCTCATATCCCGAGAGGCGTTGGGCCGCCCCACGCCCAACGCCCAACACTCGTGTGTCCTGGCCTTTATTTAGCATCCCAACCACTCGAAAAAACAAATCATAATTCGACATCGACATCAGCATATTTTCCCTTTGGATCTGTGTCGTCTGGTCGTCTCTGCGTCCGTCCGTCCGTCCGTTCGTCTGTCCGTCCTTCCGCCAGTCTGTCTTTTGTTGCCGTTCGGCTGGGCGCAATTTATGACAGGATTTGCCCCCAAAACGGGGCACATTCCCGGGCATTTTCTATTTCGTGTGGCATTGCCACGCCGAAGCGCGGGATTTTGTAGTAAATTGAATTTCGATGCTTGGATTTAGACATTGTTCGGTCTTCCTCTCGCAGCACCAACCCCACCCCCCTCCCTCCCACACAGTGTCTCTAGGTAACTCAATGGCCCTGAGACTCGTCCCAAGTGCGTTGAGCATTAAATTTAATTATGTAAGTTCTGTCCTATTAGCAGGAAAGCCACTTGAGAGCTTTAAATGCCAAACGTTTCTTCAGATGATATCCATCTGACTTAAGCATCCCCCGCCACCCCCCTTTCTCCCTATCCTCCTATGGGAAGCCTCCTCACTACTCGATAGTTGCCACATTTGGCAAACGCACTGCTGATGCCTTAAGTGGAACTCAAATGTGCTGCGTAACGTTGCCACATAAACAACAAACAAGAGCACACACACACACACCCACAAGCAGTCACACTCACACACACACAGCTGTATGCTGCGGGAGGGGTGTGGACTGCGAAGACTCCCGGGACATTGCCATGGCACTTGGCACCACGGCTTCCGTTTGTCGCATGAATATTTCCATCATAATCGTCTCTATTTTTATGTTCACAACTATTTCCTTTATATGTATTTTTATTTGTATGTATATGTATATGTGTGTGTGTTTGTTGCACGTAGCTATGGCTGCTGTTGCTGCCGCAAGTCGCAGCACTTGGCATTAGCACTGGATTTGGTTTGGTTCGTTGAGCTAAGCGTCTATGCAAATCTCATGCTGTGCACCCGTTACGCCCACCGCCCGCCGCCCACCGCCTACCACCCAAAAACGCCTACCATCTGCTACCACCCACCGCCCCCCCCATTCATCGCCGCCCCAACGCTGACTTTGACTTCGACTTTACGCCTGAGGCTTTGTTTTGATGGGCAATCAGCAGCGCCAGAAACGCAAAACAACCCTATGCTGGGCGGCATTAAAGGCGGAGGGGCGTGGCGGCTCAGATCACAGGCAATGCAAATTCAAACGACGCGGACGGCAATGCCGCAGCTGACGTCGACGTTGACGCCGCAGTTGCAGTCGTAGTTGAAGTCTAAGGCGAAGTCAAAGTCAAAGTCGAAGTCGAGGGCGAAGGAGTTCCCCCTTTTCACTGTTGCTGCTCATCAGCGCATCATTTGAGTTGTAAATTGATTTTTTGTTAATTTTTATGAACTTCAAAGGGAGAACATGAAGGGTGCAGCCACGCCCCCCGCCTCCTGCATGAAACACCCTCGGCATCGGCAAGTGCGACACATGTGCGCTGCCAGAAGCGTGGAAATATTTCTCGAAAATATATATTACCATGCAAACAAATACATGCAGATATACCCATACACACACACACACACACACACACGCACACACGCACACATACGAACACGCATACAGTAAAAGAGACGTAAGATATTTATTTATAAACACGCGCGCGCGTTCACAGTGTCAAAACAACGTCACGGCGGTGCGACGTTTGGACCAAAGAAGCGCCACAAGTCAAGTGCAACACACACACACACACACACACACACACATACTGCACATATACATGCAACAAAAAATAAAAGAAGGAAAATTCATGTAGCTGCCACGTTGCGCCAAGATGCAAAGTTCAATTTCACATGTGGAAAATAACAGCAGAAACAAAAAGTGTTTGTGGCAACTCATGCAAAGGAGTGGGAGGGGTGGTAGGGGTGGGAGGGGGGAAGGAGATGGGGGGTGGGGGGAATGAAAATATAACAGAGGAAGCACATGTCACAGTGCAAGAAGTACGTGCAGCGAGTCGCAAGTAGAGATAAGGAGCAACTGCAGCGGAGCGACTGGGGGAGAAGGCGGGGGTGTGGCTGGTGGTGGGGCGATGGGGGATACAAAGTGGGAACAACTGGCGATGCATCTTGACAGACGACAGGCGACAGACAACAGACGATGTACGAGGAACAAGGAAAGGGGAACGAGGGACGAGGGACGAGGGACAAGGAAAGTGGATCGAGGGGCAGGAAAAGAGGGACGAGGTACATGGAAAGAGGGACGAGGCACAAAAAGTGTAGGATGAGGGACGGAGGACAAAAAGTGTGGAACGGAGGACGAGGGACAGCAACGACAGGCAGGCAGCGAAATAAATGGGATACTTTAATATGAGACAAGAGCAAAAAAGGAGGAGGAGGAGTGCAGAAGGAAGGAGAAGCAGCGCAGAAGGAAGGAGGAGCAGCGCAGAAGGAAGGAGAAACCGCGCTGAAGGCACAAGGAGCAGCGCTGAAGGGATAGGAAGAAGAAGCACCGCGGAAGGCAGCCAAAGGTGCTGCCAGGCAGGCAGAGTGTAGGAGCTGCGATAAATGTATGCCCTGTCATAAAGGACTACGAGAAAGGATCGCGCAAAGTTGACGTATCGCTGCCTTAGCCGATTTTCCATCAAGATATATTTATATATTTATCTGAACAAAAACTCAGTTGTGGCAGTGGCAAATGGCAAATGGCAAGTGGCAAGTGGCAAATGGGAAATGGGGATATGGGGAAAGGAGCCTCCATCATAAATAAAGACGTCGATTTGCCAGATACGAGTGTTTCCCATTAAAAAGGCGTGCGGCAGGGGGGGAACAGCAGTCGCTCCAATGGATGCCTCTGGCCTTATCGATGCTCCATATGTTTAATCGACGAGGGCAATAAAATCTTTGAGAATCATGATTCTATATACTCTGGAAAAATGTTTGATATTCGCAGGTCCATTAAAAGGATTAACGGCCAGAAGCTGGAAGCCTCCACTTTGATCTTTGGCTGCGATTTTCCTGGACAACTGCAGAATTTTTAAATGATGAGATGGAAGGAGTTGCCTGGATTATAGGGTATCCATCCATTGTTCACTCCCTCTCTCTCTCTCTCTCTCTCTCTCTGTCTGTCGATTGTGAACTAGTTATTTATTATTACAAGTCTCTTAAATTGAACTCACACTCGGCTGAGTTCGCGGAGCGAAACAAAAGAAGCCTCGAAGGCTGCTTCCTTCGTAGTTCGGAAAACATGTGCTCTTCATTTGCGCCTCGATGCACTTTCGCCCATAAAGCGTTCGGTACTTTTGCATTTGCTGTCTTGTTTATTAAGTGCATTGGTGTAGGCTTCCGGAGCCCCAAGCCCCAAGCCCCAGCAACAGCCTCCCACCCATCCATTGTTACCAGCTTCCAGTTCAGGATGGGAACAAAGCTTTCTGCTCGTTCATTGAAGCAACAACAACAACAACGACGATAAAAACAAGTGGCTAAGAATGAGGAGCAAATGCCGTTTCCTGTTTAGCGCGAAATTTCAATTATGAGCAAACATGACCACGCCCACACACCCATACGCCCATACGCCCACTGTTGCCCTTTGCCACTGACAGTGCCCGTCGTCGTTCAGGGAAAACAAAGCGGAAAATGAAATATTTGTAAGTATTTCTTTTAGCGAAAAACGGGAAAAGTGGCAAGAAGACAGGGAAAAGTGGCAAGAGGCAGGGAAAAGTGGGAAAAGTCAGAGAAAGGCGGGAAAAGGCGGGTGAAGGCGGGTAAAGCGGGAAAAATGGGAAAAATCGCTTTGCTCCACTTTCATGGGCGTTGGGGCGTGCACTCGTGCAGCTGTTTCATTTCCAGCCAAACACGGACCAGATACGATAAATATATACAGATATATATCTCTGCACACACACACACACACACATACATACACTTGTATATGTAGAAGTTATAAGTTACTGCGCCCGCTGACTACTCAAACGTGACTGTCCAAAGTTTTTCAATAAACTTTAACAAGAAAACATTAAAAAGCCACAACGTTGGGTAGCGCATTTCCATTGCCATTTCCATGCCACACAACAGCCACCCCACCAGCCCACCACCCAACCACCCACCTATCCTGGAACCACCCAGCCAGCGTCCACCAAATACCCAACCGCCGGCAGCAGAAAGTCAAAGCTTCAACTCTATAAAAGCGGCAAATAGTTGTGTGAAAAGACTGCCCATCCCCCCTTATCCCCCCTTCCCCCGTTCCCGCCCCTTTCCTGCTCCTAACCCTGCCATTGCTCTATTTCCCTTCTACAGTTTCCACAGATCGTATCCTCTCTTTGTTATTTCACCGACTGCCAGCGACTTCTGAAATATAAATTTCACATAAAAGGCAAATCTACAGCACATCTTCAGCTCCTGCTCCTGCTCCTGCCCTGCTCCTGCTCCTGCCCGACTCCTGTTCTGCTCCTGCTCCAACCCTGCGTCATCCCTGCTCTGTCCCTGCTCTGTCCCTGCTCTGTCCCTGCTCTGTCCCTGCTCTCGCTTCTGCTCCTGCCCTTCTCCTGCTTCTGCTACTGCTTCTGCTCCTGCTTCTGCTCCTGCTGCTGATTCTATGGATGGCTACGTCTTAGTGGCTGCTTATGCCACCCGCGAGGCTGCAACAGCAGCTGCTGTGGCAGTTGCAACGCGCCAGCACCCAGTTAGTGCGCATTACGCGGCAAAGAAATGAAATAAATATCATTTTATGACTTTTTAACTTGCTTCTACTGCCGCTCGTTGCTCGTTGCTCGTTGCCCTTGCTACTTGCCCCTTGCCACGTCACGCCACGCCACGCCACGCCTCATCTTCCCTCGTCCCTTTTGCTTCCATGCTGCAATCTTCGCTTTCTTCTGCCGGCCTTAACAAGCGCAATAAATGCAACACCATGGCCAGAGCGCATCAATGGGTTTTGAGGGTGCGGCATAGACAGAGGCACATCCTCCCACTCCCCCTACCCCACCCCCGCGATATCCTTTTGTGCTGATATTTTTAGCCGCTCGAAGCATTTGCATTTTTCACTTGATTGAGCGCGCAAGCGCCTTGTTGTGAGTAATGCTTCCGTTAATCAACGCGGTTCTCCCTCGCCACCCCCAACCCCCCGTAAGACGCTGCCAAAAGCTGCCCCTGGGCAAGAGCGAACCTCATACCAAAAGGTGTGAATCAACAAATGGCAAAGAGGGACCCATTCCATGTCCTTTTGTATGCGAAATAACATCGCTTGGCCTTTGACTTCTGCACTTCACGCTTCGCTTCACGGGGTTTATTTCCCGAAATTAACCCTTTCGCCCAGAAGGCAGGCACTCATAAAAAATTCAATTTTATGGGGCATTTCTATTTGGCCACTTTTCCATCTTGTCTGCACATGACAAAATCGCATTAAAGCCCCGACAGCGCCACAGGACAAAGGTCCGAATCAGACCGAATCACTCAGTCGACGGGACGGAACGGGGCGGGACGGGACGGTACGGGACGGCTTGTCCAGGACCAAATGTCGCTGCCATTCTTAGCGTGTAATTATTGCCCTTCAACAGGATATCAGTGGTCCTGTCAAGAGCGCACACGCAAGCCCCACCCCAAATCAAATACCCTACGAGGCGCCCAATGGATGTGTCTTTATGACTTGCAACTGATCTACTGGGGAAATCCCTATGATTATTTTCATATTGCGTCTCCTCACGCACCTAACGGGACTCACATTGTTATGAAAGTTAACTGTTCTCTTTAACGCTTGGCCACCCATCAAATCAATCATCCAGCATTTAATTCATATTTTAAGCAGAAGATTTGCTCAGTTCTCTCAATGAAAAGCCACTCCTTTTAATTGCTATTATTTAATTAATTGTTATCCTGGAAACAACTAATTTGTATTCCTTCAAATCTGCTTACAAGATTTCCGCGTTCCTTTGCGATGGCGCAGCCAACTTAACTTTGCAGCTTAACAGCTACGAAAATACTGTTAGTTCTCATTTCGGGCAGAAACTGTTAAGTAACATTTTTGGGATATTTAAAATCACTTTTCCTCTTAAAGTCATATAAGAGTCAAGAATTAAATAAGAAATTTTTTTTAAAAGCACTAATTTTATTAATTTTAAATATTTTATTATAAAAGACATTTAATAAACATGATAAAAAATATACATATATAAAAAAATATTTCAATTTATTTTAATATTAGATATATTTTTTTATTTCACTTAAATAATAAATATAATTTTTTATTTTACTTATCTATAATCTAATATTTATTTTTATTCATAATTATATTAATATTAAAACTTATTTATAATATCTAAAATTTTACATACCATAATCCAAATAATATATAATATATTATTTAATTTTACTCAATTTAATTATTTTTTTTTAAATTTTTTTCAAATAAATTATTCAGAAGCTAAACAACCGCTCATTTAACGAATTAAAATTTATTTTTCTCTTTTTATTTGTAAAAATAATAAATATATATTATATAAGATAAACAAAAAATTAGTCAATTCCTTAAAAAAAAAAGATTTCTGCTTATCCTCAAATTTGCAACGTCTGGCAACTCTGATTCTGTTGCAGCCAACTTAGCACATTTTTCCGCTCAAGTCGCCATTTTAGGCCCAGAGGCATTTAATTTTCATAGCCTGAACCTAATGTTCACCTAATAAACTTTAAAAAGTATAAGAATTTTAATAAGTTATACATATATTTGCAGTTCATTTTTGAAATTTATTAATTTAGTAATTTATATTTTAAATTAAATAAAATAATATTTTTATTTACAATCAATAAACTCTCTTAAGTCTTATGATAATTATATGAGGACTAGAACCTGGATAGAAACTGGCTGACTGATGACTTAACCTAAAAAAAATTAAAGTAGTTAATTTTATTTAAGCGTAAGCAGATTTACAAAAATATCTTAAGAAAATATCAGTTTATCGAAATAAATATTAATAAATGATAAAAATATATTAAATAATAATAAAAAATAATAATCAATTTCCTAACGTCGTTTAAAAGAAAGATGTTATTGGAAGTGACGGAGAAGTAACATCGATTTTTATATTTAAGATTAGGCGGAAGATGTTATTTTTTTTTTTAATTTTTATTTTTAATTTCTTTATTTAGCTATTTTAATTAGCAATGAGCTATGAATGAAGAGAAAGATTATGAGGGATAAGTAGGAATCATTTCATCCAGAAACCGAATGGATGGAATATTTTATAAAATATAAAATATAAGCAAAAAATAAAATAAAATTAGTTTTTTAAATAAGACTATAATTTTATTAATTTTAAAATACTCTTATATGATAATTCAGACCGTGATTTTAGAATATCCTTAAAATATCCTCGTTTCGCGCTACTTGAAAAGTGGAATAAACACAATCGACACGTCGCCGACCTAAGCGTTCACCTCGAACAAGGAAAACTTTGTTTGTGTTTGGTTATGTTTATGCCTTTATCCTTTTAAATGTTGTGATTCATGTTTACTCACTCCGCTCGCGGATAAAAGCTGAGAGCCTGAGAGCCTGAAAGCCAGTGCAGCAACACCCACGCTTCAGTGCACCCCCGGCGGACGCGGCAAAGTCCTTTGTTGTTGCTGGGTGCTGGGTGCTGGTTTGGTGGTGTGGGCGTTGTATTTTTTATCGCCCAACGGCATGCGCTTTTACCCAACTTGGTTGGGTGGGGGAGGGGGTAGGAGTGTGGGTGTGGAAACTTTGGGCTTTGGGCTGGGCCGAGTGTGACCTTTTGTTTGAGGCGAGCGGCTGTCCAGGGCGCCTGTTAACGTTTATGTTGGGGCAACACGCCTTTATGATTTCTGTTTGATTGCCGCTGCCGCCAACAAGTAAGCGCCATTAGTCACACTTTCCTTGTGTGTGTGCGTGTGTGTGTGAGAGAGTGTAAATGAGGAGTGTGAGGCGTGTAACGGTTTTGGCGTTCAAGTGGAAAATTGAATTTATCACTTGAAAATGCCAAGCAAACGGCATTCGGCCCTTCAGTCCTTCAGCCCTTCAGACCTTCAGCCCTGCTTCATTTTTTTCCCTGCTAATTCGCAATAGAATTTCAGGAAATTTGTCGGCGAATCTATGTGAGACACGTAATCAACTCGTTTGTGCATATTTTACAGCCCCGCCCACTCCCAGCCCCTCACACCGCATTTCATACATTTCGTAATATTTTCCGCTTCAAATGTTTTTTTTTTTATACTCATTTTGAGTTTCAAATTGGGTATATAAAAATGTCGACATTTTTTATCCTTGAATGAGAATCGTGTGAAGTGACCCTGCGGCTATAATTAAATCTTAAATTTAAAGTTTAAATATACATGAATATATTTTTTATAATTTATTACGATTATTCAATTATTTCCGCGTGTAAATAACATTTCCTTTAACACTTGAACAGGCTTCACCTCTGTTAAGCAGCAAAGGATCTGCCAGGCCAAGTCCATCCCACTTAAATATCAAATTTAATTAAATAATCAACATTTTTAAATATCTAAAAATAATATTTAATTATAGTCAATTTTATTTTTAAAATTGTCCCCCTTTATAGGGTGTTTCTTAGTCGAACTTCTGTGAAGAAGCTCAGATCCTTAGTCACAGTTGGACTTCAGTTTGACCATTCCAATTGGGTGACCCTTTGGAAAATTGAAAAATTCTTGTCGAAGCGGCTAATTGAAAATTAGTCAACGCTGGGCGTGGCAAAGGGGCGAATACGGAATTGGGCGTGGCATGTAGGCAGCCTGTTATTTAACATAATTTGCATATTTATTAAACATTTTAAAAGTCCCTGAGTCTTTATGCCGCTTCCCTCGTTCCCTATGCACTTTCTTCCTTCTTAGTTGCTCCCAGCCCCCTCCCCCCACCCCCTCCCTCATTTTAGTGCGTGTGTTTAGCCTTTGAAGCACTGCAACGAGGCGATTAGGCACTGAATTTGCATAATGTGCGGCCATAAATTGCTGTAAATTGAAAATGCTGCAACTGCAACAGCAGAAAAAAGCAACAACAACAACAACAACAACAACAATAACAATAATATAAATAATAACAAGAACAACAACAACAACAACTGCGCCATAAATAGCATCAGTCGGAGTAAATAAATTAGAACGAATTACAATTGCAGCAATTTGAAGTTGCAAGCCTGTGTGTTGCAAGTCTGTGTTGCAAGAGCTTCGATTTATTTATCGCCGGCGACCCATAAATTTCTGGCCATAAGTACAAAATTGTTTGTCAGCTGTGGTTTTAATTAAAAAATTATCTAAATTATTGCCGCTCGCTGAAATATTTCATTTCATTTGCGTCAAAATGCCCAGGCAATCGTATAAATTGTCATTTTCAGCGGCCGCATAAACTAAGCCCCCCCTGCCCCCTGTCCTCTGCCCTAGACCACCCCCAGAGCAGCCCTAGAGCAGCCCTAGAGCAACCCCCACAACCCTTGCCCTTTACTCTGATGCAGCATCACCTCCTGCGCTGTCCTCATCTGACGAAATCACACTTGTAAATCTAAGCATACACACACACTCACACCCTTACACACACACACACTCACTCACACACACACACGCGCTATCTCACGTATACATCCAAAAAGTATGCAATACTATGCATAAAGTAGTAAAGATCCTTGTTGCTGTTGTTTGTGTGATGAGTGTAGTTGTTGTTGTTGTTGTTGTTGTTGTTGTTGTTGCTGTTGTTGCTGTTGTTGCTGTTGTTGTTGTTGCTGATGTCGTAAATTTACATATTTTGCATATAAATAAACTCGTAAAAGCGGATTTTGTCGCTCAGACAGAGCAGAGCGTTGAAATGTCACAGCCCGAAATGGCAAAAGAAGCGCCAAATAAATATAAAATAAAATATCTACAAAATGGCCAAAAAGGAGCAACCAAGGAGCACATAGTGTTTTGTATATCCTAGCCGGTTTGTCTACAATGCCCTGGGTTACCCGGGATGCCTGGTGTGTGCCCGACGTGCCTGAGGTGCATATCTATATGTATATAAATATATATATATATATATATCCTGTTCATCTTCTTCTTCCTCCCTGTGTGTCCTGGATGCCGCCCAGCAGCCTGCAATCGAAATTGAATGCGCCGCCTCTGAGTTATGGCAGTCTGGCCAATGTGTATCAGCAGCTGGGCAACTGATACAAGGCTTCAAGCTCGTTACCAAAATTGAGAGTTCCCCACTGGCTCCCTCACCCCCCTAACCACCCATTCCCCCTGCACCCTCCACTCCACTCAATCATCACTTTGTTGGCTGCGAGTCTGACTAGCTTGGATTTCAGGTCTAGGCGTGGCCATAAACAAGCTTACACTTGATATATTGTCGAAGGAGTTTCGCCACTTGAGCATCGCATTGAACTCAATACAAACTTTTGTCTATATATTTTTTTGTGCTGGCGCTAAGGATGAGGCATCCTGCTGATTTCCATGTCACTGTGACAATTGACTGCGCGCATAACAGACACTGGGAGGACATTAGATACCAAGTGTAAACTTTCAACCTTTGGGAAACGAGAGTCGAGATTTTAAACGAAATTTTTTGAGATTGACAAAGCAATCGCAATGCTATTTAAATTTCAATCCCAAACAAGGAACGAGTCCTTATCGATATGTGAAGCTGCTGCTCCTCTCTCTTTAAATAGCACTGAAAATATTTGAATTTAAAGCTTAAGTCCTGCCCTACAACCTGTAGTACATGGGGGTAGATGAAGGATATCGTATTTTGTACAGAAGGAATTTTTAAATAAAATAAAAAAATTTATTTATAAGAAGGACGAGTGAAGGATTTAATGTTGTATTTTTAAAATTTGTAATAAATTTTTTTTGGGGACATGCAGTAAAGTTGAAAGCTACAAGGATTTTATTAGAGATCAAGTAAATGCTTAGGATTTGTTGTCTTTGACACGAGTTGCAAAGAAAATGGAGTGGCAAAAGGATCAAAGATTAAGTGTTAAATAATTTTGGAAATATTTGTAGCTAATTCCAATAAATTATTATAGTATAATTTTTTTTCTTTTTATTCATTTAATTTTAAATTCAAATTATGGGAAGTATTTTTTGGGCTTGCATAACGAAGGAAATGCCTCTTGTATGAGTTTAATTTTAATTATTTTTTGTAATAAATAATAAAAATGGAAAAATATAAATATGGCTTATTTTATGCAGGACATTTATTTATTATAATATAAAGTTCAGATATTAATAAAAATATTAAATAAATTGTTCCTATTTCCGTGCATTTGGCAGCCATTGGGAGTCCATTAGAAATTCCAAGGCTGGCGGCTCATTGGACACTAAAAGCCAACACTTATTTTTCGGCAATTATTTAATATTTATATTTATATTTATTTTTATACATATATTATAAATAAATATAGTTTCTAATGACTAAATTTTCATATTTTATATATTCATTTTATTAATGTGCGGGATGTGTTGGCGGCTAAAAGCTAAGGACCAAATTATATTAATTTCCTCTCAACTTGACGGAAGGTTGGAGGCGGTTTAATTCGGCGTATCGGTAATCGATCTATAGATATCGATCAACGGATCTATAGATATCGATTAACGGATCTATAGATATCGATTAACGGATCTATAGATATCGATCAACGGATCTATAGATATCGATTAACGGATCTATAGATATCGATCAACGGATCTATAGATATCGATCAACGGATCTATAGATATCGATTACCGGATCTATAGTTATCGATCAACGGATCTATAGATATCGGTCAACGGATCTATAGATATCGATGGATCTATAGATATCGATCAACGGATCTATAGATATCGATTAACGGATCTATAGATATCGATTAACGGATCTATAGATATCGATCAACGGATCTATAGATATCGATTAACGGATCTATAGATATCGATCAACGGAAATATAGATATCGATCAACGGATCTATAGATATCGATTACCGAATCTATAGTTATCGATCAACGGATCTATAGATATCGGTCAACGGATCTATAGATATCGATCAAAGGATCTATAGATATCGATTAAAGCATCTATAGATATCGATCAACGGATCTATAGATATCGATTAACGGATCTATAGATATCGATCGACGGATCTACAGATATCGATGAACGGATCTATAGATATCGATTCCCGGATCTATAGTTATTGATCAACGGATCTATAGATATCGATGGATCTATATATATCGATAAACGCATCTATAGATATCGATCAACGGATCTATAGATATCGATCAATGATCCATCACTATCAAGAATCGAAGAATATATATATATATATCGATCAATGGATCTATAGATATCGATCAAAGGATCTATAGATATCGATCAACGATCCATCACTATCGAGAATCGATACTTAAATATCGATTATTACTTCAATTACGCCGATAGTCGATCCATCGGTTTTGGTCTTCGATCCCTCCGCCACTCCAACCGATTCATTAAGCTATCGAGACTACTTTCTATATTATTATTATACTATAGCTCACAGCTCTTCCTGAGTCTTGTTTTTTTTAACAGCTTAAGTATAATTATAATTTTTAAATTATTGTCAGAAACAAAGGGTGACTCACTCGAAGATTTTAAATGAATTAAGTTCACGCAAGGAGAGCTGAAACAAGGAAGCATCAGACATGAAAGCATCAATCAACGACAAAGGCAGACAACTCAGAGAAATTCAAGGGAACTCAGTCTATATATATATATGAGAGTATATGAGAGTATATGAGAGTATATGAGAGTATATGAGAATATATGAGAGTATATGAGAGTATATATGACTGAGAGGATATAGGGACTTATTTACATAAATATTTCTTAATTCCTTTTTCCCCTCATAAGTTAAAAATGGAAATTAATTTTAGGGAAATATTTACAGGATTCTGGGAATAACTGCTGCCAGATTAGAAGCTCGGAATTTTGTAGGTGCCTAAGCGTTGCTCATCTCTAGTGCCAGTCATCGATGCTAGAAAGAGATTGGTGGAAGGAGTGGTGGGAGGGTGGCAGAGGGGGGGGGGGGGGGGGGGGTTGGTGCGTGGTAATCTGTGGCACAAGAAGTGGCGAGTTTCCCGATTGCCTTGTTGTTGGCTTTGGCTGTCATAATGTTAAATATGAACGCAGGGGGCGTCGCATTAAATCATCTAAATGTTCATGCTCATTAGCAATCAATGCACAGCAACAACAACAACCACAACAACAGCGTCAATAGAAGAAACAACATTAGAAACGACAACAACAACAACAAAGGCAACAAAGGCAACAAAGCTGCCAACACTTCACACTTCATTTGTGATTTTCCTGCGAGGCAGAAGCAAAATGGCGCTTTGAGCGCAGACATACACAAGCTAACACATACACACATACGCACACACACGGACATAAACACACACACACACATTCATAGAAATCGAGCAGCTCGATTAACAGGCAAATTAGCATAAAATTACTTATTTCAAACTCTCTCTCTTTCTCGCTCTCTTCGTCCTCATTCTCTCTCTCTTTCTCTCACTCTCACTCTCTCTCTCTCTCTCTCTCTTCTTCGTTTTCTTTCTCTTTCACTCATATACCAAAATGCGTGCATGCAGACCAAGTAAATAAATCAATTAGCGGCGCAAGCAACAACAAGCATCATCGACTTTGGGGCTGCGGGTGGGGGTGGGGGTGTGGCTGCTGGCGGGGGTGATGTGGAGGTGGGGGATCGGGGCTTATATTGGCGACAGCTGACGCATATTTGTAAACAAAAACAAAGAAAGAAACAATTAAAAGCTTCTGCTTCTCCCTCCACTCTGCCACTTCTTCTCCTCCTCTTTTTATTCTCCTCCTCCTCCTCCTTTTCTTCTGCTTCTTTGTGAACAGCATGTGCACAACACATTTGCCATTGGGAGAAAGGGCCAATACATTTATGGTAATTGCCCGAAAATGGGCCAAACTTGAAGTTCCCATCGACGGCTCCCGCCCGCCTCTGCCTCCGCCTCTACCACTGTCTCTGCCACTGCTTCTGCCTCTGCCTCCGCCCCTGCCTCCGTCTCTGCCTCTGCCACTGCTTCAGCTTCTACTTTAGCTTCTTCTTCTGCGTCGTGGTTTTGCTTGATGGCAATGGCAGCTGGTGTGCAGTTGCAGCTGCATGTTGCAAGTGCAACTGCAACTGCCACCACTGCCGCAACTGCCACATTATTTTAATTATTTGTTTACGCAATGCAAACAAAGTTGCTGGCGGCACTTTTTGTTATTGTTGTTTATGTTATTATTGTTTATATATGGTTGTTGTTGTTGTTGTTGTTGCTGTTGTTGTTGTTGTTGCTGTTATGCATGTGAACTTCATAAAAAGTAACGACTCGGAAATTCTTGGAAAAGTCGAAAAATAAATAAAACAACTGCAACAACAACAACAACAAGATATTAAATAATGAAAACAATGCCAAAGCCGTCAGCTGGGGGGTCGTCCAATTAGTCGGCAGCGGCCCCAACGTCATGCGAATTTGTCAAATTAAGCAGCTGCCGCAGTCAGGCTCCTATCCCAATCCCCACATCCACCCCCAGCCCCACCCCCGCCATTGGCCACTCTAATGAATCAGCAGCGGCTGCTTGATCCGCTTGACCCCGCCCCTTCAAATGTCAGAGTCCAACTGAAAGGGGCGCATAAATGTGCAGGCAATTACCAAGCACCATGCCCCGTTTTGCATTACCGCCCCCATGGTTATGGCAGCCGCCACCTACTGAAGCCTCTTGCCGTGCTTGGACAATAAAATTTCGGGGCGCGTCATTTGGGCGGCATGGCAAATGCGTTGATGCGGCGCCAACAACCAAATGAAATTAAATATCACAACGAGCGGGAGGGGGAGGAGGAGTCGACTCTGGATATGGAGCTGGAGTCAGAGGCTGACAAGCTCGAGCAGGAGTAGGAGATGAAGCCTGGCAGGAAGGACGAGGGCTGCGGGGGCAACGCCACTGAAGCGACACTGATTAAAAAATTGTTTGACAAGAAATCAGCGCGACGTTTGTCTGCCGCCAGGACCTACGACGGTTGCACGTTGGGTGGCAGCCTCTAGGCGCCTACGGCCGGCATCACCGGTGTGTGGGTGGGGGGGAGTACCGCGTGCTGCGTGCGCTGCGAACTTCGAGCTACGAGCTGCGAGCTGCGAATTTGGACCGGCTGAAAAAGTGAAGTGTCGCCATTAATTCGGCGTAAATTTAATTGTCAGCTGCAATTAAATTGATTTTCGCCCCACGGTAATGGCAACTGCTGCTGCTCCTCGTGTTGTTGTTGTTGTTGTTGTTGTTGGTGTTGCTGTTGGTGTTGCTGCTGTTGGTGTTGCTGCTGCCGGCGTAACTGCTACTGTTGCTGTGGCTGTCGTTGAGATTGCCTCGTGTTGCCGTTGTCGCTGTCACAGTCTCTGCCTCCGTCCCTGCCTCCGTCCCTGCCTCCGTCCCTGCCTCCTTCCCTGCCTCCGTCTCTGCCTCCTTCCTTGCTACCGTCTCTGCCTCCGTCCCTGCCTCCGTCCCTGCCTCCGTCTCCACCCCTGTCTCTTGGCCTTTGCCGCCCAAACTGGCGCCATATCATCTTTAATTTCCTTTTCATTTTCCATGCGGCCAACAGATTTTCCTTTTTTCGCTTCGATTTTTCATTTAAATTACATTTTTAAATCCCCGCGGTTTATTTGAGTTCTCATTATTCCAAGGCCCGCATCAATCGAAAGATGGCCTCTAAGTAGGCCAATTCCTAAGGACATTGCATCCCCCCAGCCAACACTTTTATTACTTTTCAACTCATTGGAACTTTTGTTTATCCAAAACATGGATTATTATTCCCCGAATAACAACCGAGTTTGTAGTTCGCTTCTATTGAAATTTTCGCCTCCGATTTATGAATTTTCCATCTCCAAAAAAATGCAAAAGACGCGATCATAATTTTCCACTCTCAATATTTTCCACTCTCAATATTTTCCACTCCCAATCATTGATGTTTTGACTGGCGTTTTATTTTTCCACGAATTTCTAATTATGATGATCCACAATTATATCTGGAATAAAAATGTATTTATTTGGATTAAGTTCTCAATTTAAATTTATTTAAATGCAATGCTTGAAACGAATATAAATAAGCTTTTTCTCTATGGTAAGCTTTTTAGTTCGTTTATGAATAATTATGGCATTGGTTTAGGATTGATTTTAAACCAAAATTAAAGTGTAATTCATAATTTTGTAATTTTGTATTAAAAATAAATAATTAAAAATAAAAGAACACTGTTTGGGTGGCGATCTAACTAGATGGCTAATTTCTAAAGAAATTGAGAAAATAATTATATATATATTAAAGATAAAGATAACATTATATGTAAAGTTAATAATAAAGTTATAATAATTTAAAATTAGTAGCAACAATAATCACAGATACATTATAAAATAATGTAGCATGTAACATATAAAATATATAAATTATTATTATTAACAATCGCATAAAAAAATGTATATAAAATGAAAAATTAAAAATGATAAATTAAAATAATTCATTATTTAAAATACAAAAAAAACATAATATACATATTTAAGTTTGTATATATTTATATTAACATAAATATTTATACTTATGATCGGGACTAATAATAATAATAATAATAAAAATAATAATAAATAAAAAGCAAAAACATTGATTGAATGATACAAATGTAAATAATAATAATAATTATTATTATAATAAAAATAACAATTATAATACAATAATAATAATAATTAGAATACAACAATAAAAATAAATTATAAAATTAAAAAGTTGCTCCTGTTTACTAGTTTACCAGCAGAAAAAAGTGTAATTATTTATTTTTTTTTCAATTTAAAAAAAAATTAAAAAATATAACATAATAACCTTAAAAAAACAAAATACAAAAAAAGGATTTAATTCAAAAATATTTATTATAAAATATAAAACCTAAAATAAGAAAAATACAAAAATAGTAAAAACTAATTCAATAATATTTATATATTTATTACAAAATATGCAACTTAAAAAATAAAAAAATTAAAAAAAAAAATAATTCAAGAATATTTAAATATTTATTATTTAATATATATATAATTTAATATATAAAATAAAAGAAAAACGAAAAAGGTTTGATGCAATTAAAAATGAAGGAGAATATACCTCATTTTATATATTAAATACATAACTTTCTTTCTTTTTTTAAGATTCAAAGAGATTCAATTTTAACATTTCAAATTAGTTTTTATTTAGTTCAATTTAAATAAACATACTTCAAATGAACCTCAAGCAGAAGGGAAATGCCTGTCCCTGCAGGGCCTTGGCACATAAAATAAAAACCAAATAAAATTGTATTAAAAACACATAAATAGATATATTTTTAGGCTCTGTGTCACGGGAGAATCTCTAATCGGAGGCAACTTCTAATAATTATATATACAAGTATATATATATACATATATATATATATATATATATATATGTATCTGAACGCTTACAGGGCAGGGCTGTTGGTTTTTTGTTTGGCTTCTTAAACTAAAACTGGCACAAATTCAAAAATGATTTTTACGCAATTTTACGACAAGAACTTTGAAGATGAACTATAAATAACGGACCCCTTAGTGCATCTATTTGTGTCTTGTATCTGCGAGATACTAGCCCAGCCGCTTGCCGCATGCCGCTTGCCACCAGCCGCTTCTTTACAGCTGCGGCCGCCACTGACATGAGTCACATGCTCGCCGTCAGCTCTGAGCTCCGTTCACCTGGGAGAGTGACCTGTGGCCATTTTAATTGAAAATAATAAACACGCGTGTAAATAATACACGACGTTGCAAGCAGCTCCGCAGTCGACCCAACAGCAGGCAAATGCGATGACAGTGAAGCTGCAGCAGTTAGAGATGGTCGATAGTTGCCTCCTGATTGCAGGTGGTCATAAACCAGTCACGAATTGGGATCTGATTTGAAAAATAAATGAAATGTTAGATTTTACAAAATTTAATAAAGGAAGAGGAATGAGTTAGGGGTGAGATTGCAATTGCTTAAACGATAGTTACAAATAGCAAAAAAAGAAACAATCGAATACAAAATTGATTTAAAACTTATTAAGTATTTTCTTGATTATCCAAAACTGATCAAAAGCTCCTGTTAAGTCAGTTGTGTGACAAATTAGAAAAATAATAGTTAAATTAAAAGTTAAAAAAATTAATAAATAATTAATAAAGTTGTAACTAAACGATAGTTGCCCACATATAGATATAAATCTATTTAAAATCAACTATTCAAAACTCGGGATTTAATAAGTCAATCTTGGGTAAATTTAGGAAAATATAAAAAAAAATTGAAGTAGTTTATTTTATATTTATATTTAAACTTTTAAATATTTAAAATAATTTTTTAAAATAAAAATAAATATAGTTTTTTGAGAAAGTTTACAAAAAAAAGAACCTTTGGCGGCAGCAACAAATGGCAAAAATAAGCGATTCATTATTTTTTATTATTTTATTCCTTCATTATTTAATTTTTATATTTTTAAATAATTTTTTTTTTTTTTTTAATATTTTTATATTGGCAGCAGCAACAAAAGGCAATAATAAGCGATTCATTATTTTTTATTATTTTATTATTTTATTTCTTTATTTTTTGTTTTTATATTTTATTATTTGTATATTTTTTTATTTGTATATTTTTATATTTTATTATATTTATAGTTTTTTTATTTGTATACTTTTATAATTTTTATTTTTTATTTTTATATTTTATTATTTTTATATTTTTGTATTTTGTTTTTTTTTTATATTTTTATATATTTATATAATATTTTGATTTTTTATAAGTAACTTAATCTATGTTGGTTTTTCTCTCAAAAGTCGCATCAATTGGCGTGTCGTGAGCAGCACGAACTATCGCGCATCTCTAGCAACCAAAGCGATGTCCTAGTTTCGCACCAAAAGCTGCAACTGCTGCACTGCCGCTTGCTGTTTGCCGCTCGCCGCATGCCGCTCGCCGCATGCCGCTTGCTGCTTGCCGCTCGTAGCCAAAACTTGTCGTCGTAGGTACAGGGCATGGGCCATGTTGCACAGCATGTGTTGCATGTTGCAGCAGCACCAGCAGCAGCTGTAGCTGTAGATGTAGATGTAGTAGTTGCTGTTGCGGCTGCCTGCAACGTTTGCAAAAATGTTTTGCTGCATGCCTTTGCCATATTTTACTTTTAAATGCCAATGCTGCCTCTGCCACTGCCACTGCTGCCAATGCTGCTGCTTCTGCCACCGCCTTTACCTCTGCCACTGCCACTGCTACTGCCTCTGCCACTGCTGCCTCTGCCACTGCCACTGCTGCTGCTTCTGCCACCGCCTTTACCTCTGCCACTGCCACTGCCACTGCTACTGCCTCTGCCACTGCTGCTGCTTCTGCTGCTGTTGCACGATGTTTTTTTAATTTATTTGCTCATTTTCACTATTTCCAGTTGTCTTTTAAAGCCACCCAACGGCCCCACTCCACCCACCCTTAACTGCAAAATTTGTGGTTCGTTGTTTTCATTGCGGTTTATTTTCATGCACTTCACACGCAGCGAAAGATTCCCTCAGTTCACAGATGCCGTTTGTCAACCTGAGGTTGCAGGGCAGGCAGCCCGAATGTGTGTCCAGGGACGCATGTTTTATGGGGCTTACCTAGTGATATACAGAACCCAAAAAATTGCCGTGGGCTGAAATATATAGAATATAGAATATAGAATATAAGAAGAGGGGAAGTGGGGAAGTGGTGAAAGGGGGAAGTGGTGAAGTGGGGAAGTGGGGAAGAGAAGAAGTGGTGATTTCTGAGGAAAAGTAGCTGCTTTTTTTTTTGGTAGAAACTGAAAATTTATTGAGTTTTCTAGGCTGACTTTTTATGCAAGAATTTTTATCGTTTTAAAAAATTAATAATATTCAAAATTAATAAATGATTTGTTTTAAATAAAAAATATAATTTTTTTATTTTTTTAAACTATTATTATTCGTAATGAGCAATCAAAATTGATATAATATTTTCAATAAGCTAGTGGCAGGTCTTCGAGAATTGCTTGTCCACTGCAACGATCTTAATTACATTTTAAAAATAAAAAAAAATATATAAAAAATTTTAAATATTTATATTTTATATTTTTTAAAGGAATATATACATTTTCTTTCTGTACTCATAGATTTAGGCCCCCGAAAAATCACACAGATCTCATACTGAATATTTACGCGCTTTTCCCTCGGTTGGGTTTTTTCTGCGTTCTATCAGTTGTTTTAAAGAGTCCTGAAACGTTGTTAGTTCCAAAGGAACTTCTTTTATTAAATAATGCAAATTGAAAATTAAAATTAAGAGGACATTTTTTACAGGGTATTCCGCCGTCGGGTGGACTTAATTAACTCACTTTTAGTTGTTTTTACATTTGGTCAGAATTAAATTCTCATATATAATTTTATAAATCATGGCCACATGTGTTGGCTGCAGCTTGCGACGTGTTTGCGCAATGCCAGAGGCGTGGCACAAGCACCCCCCTCCCCCAGCACACACACACACACACACACATTAACACACTGACACAAATATATATATGACGCTCTGCGGTTACCCTGTCATACCCCGCCCACAGACGATCCTGCGCCCCTTGTGTATCGTTATGTTTACGTAATTTAAATCAAGTAATTTACGCGCTATTAGAGCGACCACGAGGACACTTAACTAGCTCCTTTTGTCCATGGATCTCGACGGGAAATGCCAGCAATTAACATGAAAAATGAAAATTCCATCATTTGCCTATTTTCCGTAATTGCGGTCATTGCGATTGTATTAAGTCGCCAAGTGGTTATCAATGAATCGCGATTGTGTTTATTCTCAATATTTTATGGCTTGTTATTTGTGAGGAGTGGCAGGGAGCATTGCCTGCAATTAGTTGCCGCCCTAAGCGCATTACCTGCATTTGCCGACCGCACGCTGCGTATACGTAATGCGCTTAAATGTGAGCACGGCTTTGCCTCAAGTGGCGCCAAGTGGCGGCAAGTGTGGCCCAACAGTTAATAGGACCATCCACAACGAGTCGCAGCTTAAAGCCTCGTCAACAACTAAAGAAGTGGCAGCATCAGCAGAAGCTGCGCCAGAGGCAGTGGCAGTGGCGGTGGCAACAATAGTGGCAGCAGCAACAGTTGCCATGGCCAGAAAGCCAGAGAATGAGAAGTGAAATAAATAAAAAAAAAAAAAAAAACAAGATAATAGTAAAAAGGGAGCCACGTAATGGTCGGCCAAGGAGCAGGACAACAAAAGCGCTGACCGGAATATTTTTCCGTATTTTATTATTAAATCACGTACCGCGTGCAATACGGCGTCCAAAATGACAGCGAGCGCATTTTAATTGGAGGCAGGGAGGCGGAGAGGCGCCCCAAGGAAGCTTCGAGCTTGATAAGGACTCGGAATGGTCGATGATGAGGCGCAGACAAGTGATGTGAAGGCAATTCCTGCCTCACCTCCACCACTCCACACACCCCACACACTTCACACTCCCCCGTAGAGCCTTGAATGGCAGTCGCTTTGTCTGCGGACTTCCTGCAAATGGCGTTGGCAGCGAAGTTTTCTAATTGAAAATTGCGTCGCTGAATTTAATTTGAAAACTTTCACTGACACGCGAAGGTCCTTGCTGGCCAAAAAAAAGAACAGCGGCAACAACTTGCAGGATTCATAGCGGGCAAATAAAAAGGCCTCGTCCTTAGGGCGACTTCAGTCAGCCAGTCACTGGGTCAGTCATAAACAGCCTGGCGATTCGTTTGCCAAATCCATAAAGAAATACATTTGCGTATACTTAATGTTCAGGAATCTGTATATAAATAAACACACATATAAATATGCGTGTGTGTGTGTGTGTGTGTTTATGTTTATACACACACTTGTATACATTTTGCCTAATTGACTTGCCGCGGACATTTGTTGCTTGGCTGGGCGAGTGGCGCCAACATTTTGCCAGCACTTGGCCAACATTTTGACACAGCGATTTTCGAGACGGGAAAATTCTTGATTTTCACTCGTGGAAAATTCATTTTGGCCGCTTGCCTCTCTTGCCGCCATTTTGTTGGCCATTAAATGATTTGCGAAATATTTTCACACAAAACTTGCATCTTAATTTCCGAATGCTCAAGTGGCACTCATCGTTGCAGGGCACACGGGGCGTATGAGACGCATGGTAAGGTAGGGCGTGGCAAAGGAGAGTCCCTCAAAGTTGTACGTTTAAAAAGTTGTTGTTTGAATTGTTTGCCGGACACATGAGGGCAACCGGAAATGCATACAAAACCTACACAAACATCGCTCCGGCTCCAGAGGCGAAACATGCCGGCATTTCTAATTATAAGTAAATACGCACACACACACACACACACACATACACACAGGCAGATGTTTGCATGTGTGTGGGTAAGCACTTTAAAAGTTTTTCGTGCACACAAACACACACACACATAACCAGTGGCAAGAGGCAAGGAGGCAAAGAGGCAAAGAGGCAAAGAGGGAAGAGGCAAGAGGCAAGAGGCAAGCGGCACAGAGGCAAAGGCTGCCCTATTAGGTAGCTCGTAATGCATGTTAAAAGTGTGAGAAAGTACATTAGGGTCACTGACGACTTTGACTAGAAAGGTCTAGGGAGGGAGAGGCGTGGCCTGGCAGGACATGGCTAGAAATGGGCGGTGATGCTGTTGATGGCGTTGCCGCCGTTACAGCCACTTTCGCTCTCAACTTGCAGCATTTTGTGGCCGACTCTTTCTGTGCTCATGTGTGTGGAATGTCTGCGAATGTGTGTGTGTGTATGTGTGTTTATGTGTGTTTGCCATAATGTACAATTTAAATGTAAACAATTTGCCCCAATGTGCCGCAGCGTGGCAACAGAAGCACGAAAATAAGAAAAAAGTAAATGGAAAAGGACAAAGGCAGCTCCATAAAATATTTAAAAGGCAGCAGTAGCATCAGCCGTGACTCTGCCACCGACTGCGGCAGCATCATCATAGCCAGAGGTAATGGTAGAGACAGAGGCAGAGGCAGTGGCAGTGGCAGCGGCAAGTGTTGCAAGAACAACGTCGAGCATATGGCCGACGTGGCAGCTGTGAATAGTGAAACTCAAATATTTATTTTGGCAATTGCCTCTAATTTAGTTCAAAGTTTCCAGCGTACTAAATAAACTTTTCATTAGCAGTACACACACACACACACACATACACACACACACATACACACAAGTAGAGTTCAGCCTTATTGAATATGCGAAAGGATAACTATTAATAATTTCGTTTAATTAACTTTCTTTTCCACTCGTAATTGACTTTTATGCAAATGTTGCAAATGTTGCAAATGTTGCAAATGTTTCAATCAAACTTCAACCGAATCAAAAGCCACAGACTAGAAAATACCAACAAACAATTAAGTTTATGTCTGACATATGATTTGAAGGACTCTACCGCTGGGTATATGCACTTTGAGGAAGGCTACGTAACGCCAGGAGTCAAGTATATCTCATGCGAATCAAGAGTCCTTTCCATCCGTTCAAGCGCTTCAATGGGATATATATGATATATTTAATGTGTAATGTATGTTTATATGTGTGTGTGTATATATGTGTGTGTAGGTGTATATGTAAAGTATTACTATAAATCACTCCACAATCGCTGAAGTGTGATTAAATAAACCCGTAAAAAGGAGTGAGGATATTTCAGAGACTCTTCCACTTCATGGCCAAAATCATTTGCTCAGAGTATCCTTTTGTAATCTAAATGATTATTTACAGTTTTTTATTCAATATTTTATTTTAATTTGTTGAATACCCTTACCCTGTATATATATATTATATTCCGAATCAAAGTCCTTTTCCATATACAGAAAAGCATCTGAGGCAGACTCCGCCAAGAGCGCAGGTCTGCCAGGACTTTACTTGCCATTCTACACCTTCAAACCTGCAAGCTGTGAAGCCAACAATCAACTCAATATTTTTTACAGGGTATTCAAAATTCGGTTCAACTTTTTATTTAAATCTTCGCCCATTTTCCCTTCGTATGCAACAAGCAGATTTTCAGAGAAGGCAAAGCCGCAACCACAGCAAGCGAAAACCACAGCGCAGCCCTTGCGGCATAAGCCAGTGCCACGCCCACAGCACAAGTGTAGCTTTTAATAAGTAAGCACAGTGAGTGTAAGCGACTGCCAGATACCCTGTAAAATACTTGGAAAGTTTATATAAAAATATTTCTACTCTCTCTTCGACTCAAATTTGAGCCTGGAATTTTTTGGTTGCCTTCGAGCTGCGACGCTTTGGGTGCCACAGGCTGGGCTTTAAAATTTTACAGGGTATTCAGATAAATGGGAGGCGCTGCAATAGAACCGTTTGATAAAATTGAAAAACTAAAACAAGGCATCTATTGAAAAGCTGCCAAGTTTTTTGTTTTATTTTCCGATTCAATTTTTATTTTCCTTTTGCCTCACGCTGTTTGCCATTTATTTGTATTAGTTGTTGTTGTTGTTGTTGTTGTTGTTTACTCTGCTGTTGCTGATGTTGTTATTGTTGCTGCTGTTTACATTGCGTGCTACATTTGGCAAGCTGCCGCCGATATCTAGTTTATTTAGCGACACGTTTCGTTGATTTTCTATTATTGTTTTTAGCTTCCCCCGAATTGAGTTTTATTTTTATTATTTTCCTCCTTTTGTTGTCTTTAATTCCGTGGAGGTCATTAAACTTTCGCCTGCAAGTGGTAAACATATTGTAAATTAAATAGTTTAAGTTTTTTTTTTCTGTCGACGATTGCGCTTAAAGCAGCCCAAGTCGCCGGCAAGGACAACGACGAATTTAAAGCCCCCAAAAGCCACACGAACGCCGAGAGCGATTTCTGGCTTCGTCTTAGCGCCTGTTGCCTGCATAATTAATGCCTCGTCCTGGGCCCGCAATGTGCCTCTCGAGAAGCTGTGGCAGGGGCCAGATGAAGGACTAGGCGAATACTGCTAACGCCCTTGTACAAGCTGCTATTTTATGCATGCAAAGTCCCACGCTGCGTATGCGTAATGTCTGCCAAGGCGCATGCCGCATGCCGCCTGCCGCATGGCGCTCGGCGCTTGGCGAGGGTCTCACAAATTTAAAAGGCATAGAAAACAAGCCCAAACTAAGATATTATAAACACGGGAAGGGAGCACGGAAAATATCGGAAAATATTTAAATCTTCAGCTCGTAAATAAACTAAGGCCCAAAGCTGTTGTTTTACACACAGCGACACTTGAGAGTCGCCGGAAATGTTATTTATAATCGACTCGGAAAATTTTCATCTATTTCAAAACTAATAGAAAAAAACTTCATACTTCAAAATTTTCAGTTTTCCAAATTCAATTTCTAATTTCGAGTTTCCGCTGCCATTGACTTAATTAGTATTAGAAAAGAGCCATAAACCGTTAGCACCCGCACACCCCCCATCCCCTGCCTGGGATATTAATTGATCCGCGCTGAGAGGCTGTCAAATGCGCCGATGCCCGAAAAATGAAGCCTCCGAAAATCTCACCCTCGTCCGCCGCTTAAGTACTAAAAATTCCAATTGGGAATCGCTGCCTTGTGCGGAGCCCCCTCCCCCCTCTCCCCCACCACTCGTCCCTCTCTAAGGCAGGTCTATTAATAGCCGTGAATAATGCGATGTGTCAAAACAAAACATCAGAGCACCCGAAACGTGCAACACGCAGCCCACTGTTCGGGCAGGTAGGGCACTCGCGGCGGCAGCCAAGCGGTGGCAGGAACAGAAGACATCAAAGTTGTCGTTTCCCCCTGCCGCTGGCTGCCAATAAAAGAATTAAACGAATTCATAAATCATTAAGGGCGACCAGACGATTGCCGACTCTGTGCCACAGGCTGCATCCCGCTCTATAAATAATCAGGTTGCAAGTGCCTTGACGGGGACGTGCCACGTGTGGCATCTAGCGGCTGGACAACATCAAAGCTGTGCTGGCAATCTTGATAGCCTCCAATTAGACATGCAGGCAGCCGCGTGTGGCTGCAACAAGCGTTGCACATACACTTACCCCTCCCCCCTTTGGTCCTTGTTCCTTTGGAGTAGAAGCTGTGCCAACACCATTCATAAGGATTTACGATTAGGTGTCGCTTTTTGCACTGACGACGCACATTTGCTTAGCTTGCCACAAGCCAAAGCGTTGACAAATTGCCACAGTAGCAGCAACAGCAACAGAGGCGGCGGCAGAGGTGGCAACAGAGGCAGCAGCAGAGGCGGCGGCAGAGGCGCTTGCCGGATGCGGAAGCGGCGCTGCTGCCATGTTTGCCGTTTTGCTCAAGCTGTCAGCGAATGGGCGCCGGAAAGTATGCAATTCAATATAACAAATGGCGTTTGGCTCTGCGGTTCCCCTTCACCCACTCCTCCCCCTTCACCCACTTGCCACTTCCCGCTCCTCCTCCTCCGTCCGCTTCTTAGTCAAACTTCGTTCTGTGCGCGGAGCGCAGCTTGCGAATATTTTCAATAATTTTCCAATACGTTCTCTAAGTATGTGTGTGTGTGTGTGTGTGTTGGTGTGTTGGTGTGTGGGTAAGTGGTGTGAGGGTGTGAGGGTGGGCAGGGGTATGCATGCGCTTGCCAAGTGTGTGTGAGGTTGCATAAATTTGTGCATAAGGTTGTGGCTTGTGCATCGCTAATCCTTTGCTTGTTCAGGTTATAACCAGCTTTGAGTAAGGATAGTGTCCTGACGGGGAGAGGGAGTGAGCAGAGGAAGAGTTGGGGTTGGGGTTGGGGTTGGGGTTGACGTTGTGGCTGCTTAAACAATGGAGAATGGTAAAGGGTTGGGAGGGGGGAGACGATGAAATTTGCACTTAAATTTTGACACTGGGAAAAACATTTGAACATCAAAGTGCCAGGACGACGGAAACCCCAACCCAAAAAAAAAAAAAAAAAATAAAAAAAAGGAGAGCGGAAAAGCGTGCGAAAAATGCCTTTTAAAACTGTGTGCAAAATAAAAGCAATGCTGCGATATACCCTGTAAGGTCCTGTGAAGCGATGCACCACAAATCACTGAAAAAAAGTGGCTTAAATTTAAAATTAAAAATCGGATTATTTCTACGCTCAAAGGATATCCGAGCACAGGCATCCTAAGCAGCTGCTCGAAGGATGCTCAGCTTTGTGTTAGGGTGTCCTGTGGCTCATCAGCGCTTATTGCTCTCCAATAACTGTTATATTTTTCACTTACCCCGGAAAAGTGCCCCGTGAAAAGTCGTTAAAATTAAGCGGGATTTTCGTAGCCCCCTCCTATTCCCCCTCATCCCCCTTCCCCCCTTTGCCTTTGGTTTCGGTTCTGGTGGCAAAAATGTTGCTTAAAGTCTTGAGATTCGTGGATGATTCGCAAAGGATGTGAAGGTAAATGCTTTAATTGAGGGCTCGGTCGCTACGGGCGCGCACTTGGTGACCGTAAGGATACAGACGTCGGCCCAAGGACGCACGCATCGAACACCTGCACAGCCGAGCTGCAGGTTAAAAATAAAAGAAGCCATCGAAGCGAAAGCAATGCCAAAATTTTACAGGTTGCCTGTCGAATAAAATTACACAAAACACGAACCCAAAATTCGAGGTGAAGCACCCAAGCATAAAGGGAAATATTTTCTCAGATACAAATACATGTATAAGTATAAGTGTGTGTATAAGTATAAGTGTGTGTGTGTGTGTGTGTGTGTGCATATGCGAGAGCCCGCGTGTGTATTTTTTGATCATTTTTCGAAATAACAAACTCGACAAACAACAACGCGGGCAACAATAACAGCAATAACAACAACAACAACAACAACAACAGCAACAAGGACTGCGACAAGGACAACGATGATGTCGACAACCGGCAAGCGGAAGAGTCGAACAGACAATAACAGAGGACGGACGACGGACAACGGACGATGTGGCTATGTAGCTGTGTGGGTGGTGGCTCGTAGCTTGCCTAAGGGTTGCCAGGCTACCACCCACCACCCACCAGCCATCGCTGAGCCACCACTCCCCATCCTACATCCATCAGAGATCTGTGTATCGTCCTGTAGTCGCGAATCGCAAGCGGAAGCTTTGTGTTAAAATAACAAACAATCAACTGAATCATGCAGGATGTTCAAATAAGAAATAAATATATTTTATCAACGTGCCAGCTTCCTACCTGACAACTTCAATTGGTTGCCCCAGTCACCCAGTCATCCTGTCCCCCAGTCCCCTAGTCCCCCATTTCCTCAGTCATCCTGTCTCCCATTCCCCCAGTCACTCAACCACCCAATCACCCAGTCCCTGCCATTGCCCCGGCAATCCTTGCCCCACTGTGCGAGGCGTCACTTTTCGTGCTTTGCCAATAAAAGGAATAAAAATAAGGAGCAAAAGGAAACTCAAACTTTCTCTCTCTCTCTCCCCTCTTCTCTTCGCCATTCACCCACGCAGTACCCGCACGTTTGGTTTGGGCCGCCACCGGGAAGACCGTCGAGCTGCCCTGCGACCTGACGCCGCCCACGCCGCAGGATTCGGTGAAGCTGCTGCTGTGGTTCAAGGACACCACCGGCATACCCCAATACAGGTAAGTGCTCCTCCAATTCCAAACATGGCAAATCAATTTCCAGCGCTCGGCCAAACTATTTAGCCGCCGCGAGAGGCGTCTAAGCCGACAGCCCGAAGGAGCGACCGACGAGCGGAAATACTACCCGACGCAGCACGCACACAAATACACACCAATACACACAAATACACACCAATACACACAAATACACACCAATACACACTCAAGCATTTATACAGCATGCCACATATATCCTGGCGACAGCCATCCATCAAAACCGTGAAGTAATCGTCAACATCCTTTGGCGCATATTTCACATTTTTTTCATTTCATTTTTTTTTTTTTTGCTGCTGCTCCGTGCGTTTCACTGAGTCCTGACAACGGTACATTTTGTGTGCTGGCATTTAAGCATACGAACCGTAAGGATGCGTATCGCATGTGCGTGTCCATGTGGCCATATGCGTGTATGTGTGTGTGTGTGTGTATGCCTGCGATGCGCCCGTCCTCGCCGTCATAATCCACTTTGTTATAATAAATGTAAAGCACATCCGATTACAGTTGCCATCGCCAAAGTGTAGCAAATTTTCACGCACACGCACACACACACACACACACACACACACACGCACGTATATGTATGTGTGTACACGCGCCAGACACTTGCACCACCCTCTGGCCACAAGGAGCTGCGCTACATAAATTCCAGTTGATAAATTTTCAATGCGCCACGCACAGTCGAGGGGCAGGGGGGGCAGGCGAATCGGTGGCATCGCTTCGGATCTGTGGCAGAGGCGCAGAATCGGTTGCAGGTGCAGGTGTTTGCCAGAGTGGACACCAGTCGATAATCATAAGCAACAACTGCAACACGAGCAACAGGCCAGGATGGGAGCAACTACTGCCTCCTCCTTCTCTTCCTGCCCCTCCCCCTCAATCCCTGAGTCCTGCATGAAATAAACAGAGTAATTTTCTAAAACAGCAACAAATTGCGGCAATTTGCGCAAAGCTGCCAAAGTCGCGACGTGGCACGAAGCAGCACGGAAACACGAGTCCGGAATGAAACAACAAGACTCTCACAAGACTTACACACACCCACACACACACACACACACACACACACACGCACACACACACATATACACTCTCGTACAAATCGGACGTCATTTTTTATGCCCGTAAATCGGGGAAGCAGAAGGATGGCCGTGCACACCGGGCCAGGACGAACTAATGGCCAGGACGAGATGCCTGTGCATATGTTTATTTATGATGTATAATAAGGGCGCTATGATGCCTGCCACGCCCATCCACTAAATTCACACTTTAACCAATTTTGCTTTTGCTCTGTATTCGCCTCCTCCCCCGCTCCCCCGCCCACAGCCTGGACTCACGCGGCGGCAACGTCAAGCTGGCGCCGCATGCGGCCATAGCTAGCGATCTGGGGCAGCGCCTGTTCTTTAGCATCGGCGATAATCCCAAGGATTCGCGCCTGCAGATTAAGGACGTCAAGCCCGACGATGGCGGCATCTATCGCTGCCGCGTCGACTTCTTCAACTCCCCCACGCGCAACTTCAGGCACAATCTGACCCTAGTCCGTGAGTAGAGCTCCAACTAAGCGGCCGACTAACTAGCTTAGTAGATGAACTAACGCCACTGACAACTCTTTTGCAGTGCCGCCAGAGGAGCCGCGCATCTTTGATGCCCAGGGCAAGGAAATCTCACAGCTGGCAGGACCCTTCCGCGAGGGCTACGAGCTCTTCCTTTGCTGTCAAGTGCGAGGCGGTAAGTGGAATTCCCATTAATTCCGATCCTTGTGACAAGCGTTGACGGGGTCTCCGATTAATCCTTGTCCACGTGAAAAGTGGCAGTTGCATCCGTGTCCTGGCATTCCAATCCGACACATTCAACTGCCAGTGCCAGGACATAGTTACTCATAATGCGCCCATTTTTTTTTTTTGCGTTCTGTTGCAGGTCGCCCGCCGCCCAAGGTCACCTGGTGGCGGGACGGCAAGGAGCTCATCGGCACCAGCCAAACTTCCGTCGAGGAGGGGGCCACGGTGATGGTCAACCAGCTGCTCATTGGCACCACGACACGGGATTACTATGGGGCGCGCATTGAGTGCCGCGCCCAGGGCACTCGACTGTTGGAACCCGTCACGAAGGACGTCACCGTTCAGGTGCACTGTAAGTCTAGGCCCACAGTTGATTAGCAGGATAACAGGTTAACATGAACAATCCTTACAGTGAAACCGGTTCGTGTCAAGATTATAACGCCCAACGATCTGCTGACCGCAGGGCATCCGATGGCCATTCGCTGCGAGTCGTGGGGCTCGTTTCCGGCGGCCAAGATTGCCTGGCTCCTCGATGGCGAGCCCATACGCAATGCCGAGGTTACGGCCCACAGTGACAAGGAGGTAAGTCCGGCTCCATATCAAATTGTTTAAAAATGTGAAAGGAATTTTGGGGCAGGACAATAAAATGGGAGAGGCAAATGGGAGTGGGAACGAGGGTGGGAACAAAGTGGGAGTGGAAATGGGAATATAAACAAAAGTGGGAGTAGCCTTTGGAGGGGAAATTGTTGCCGGGAAAAGGATGAGGGGCGGGGATGGAAATGGGTTTAGGAATGGGAAACTTTTCTGTTGTCTCAAAAGGAACTTTTTTGTTGGTAGGGAAAATTTTGCTTTTTACGTTTGACATTTGATAGTGGAAGGAACGCACACACACACACACGCACACACACGCACAAAAAGACTATAGAAGTTTGAGCAACTGTGCGACGCTTAATAACCTCTGAAGTGCAACAACTACAACAACAACAACAACAAAGATGATGCCGACCACTGGATGACCCTAAAAGGCGACGTGAGCTGGGCAAAAGTTTGGCTGCAGCCGCAGAGCCAAAAGCTGCAGACAAGTTGACTTCAAGTGGCCGTCCGCCTGGCTGGCTCCCACAGCACAGCAGCAGGAGCCCCTCCACAACAGCTCCCAGCATCCTTTACGATGCACCACCCAACAGCTGCCACCCACCACTGTCCCATCCCCGAGGGCAGCTTTGATGAAGTGCACTGCCCAAAACTTTCAAGGAAGCTATACAAATTTGCACTCAACGACTAGGACTCGGACTGAGACTAGGACTGGGAGTAGGACTGGGACACGGACAGGGACTTGGACTGGGACTAGGACTAGGACTCCGACTGGGACTCGGACTGGGACTGGGACTAGGACTCGCACTCGGAGTCGCACTCTGTCCCACACTTGAGCTCACACTGGAACTTCGACTTGGACTCGAACTTGTACTCGGACTCGGACTTGGACTTGGAGTCGAGCCTGGACGACAGGCGAACACTTCCTCGACTAATGTGCGAATTTTTATTTGAATTTATGCTGTGACTGGCGGTCCCGGCCATTTGTTATGAGAGTCCGGCGGAGGATTTTGCTTCCTTCTCGAATTCATCAGCTCCGGACTTGCATGCAACATGCGACGCCCCCAAACGTGGGACGGGGCCAGACCGCAGCCTGGCGAGGCAGCTCGGTTTACGGCTTCCATTAGTTTGCCGGCAGTGGCACTTCTCTGCCTTCTAATTATGCCATGTAAGCGGGCAGAGACGGAGTCCAGGGCAGGGTATCTGATGTGGATGCCACGGCTGATGTGAATATGGTTATGGACGTAGGATGTAGATGTGGATGTGGATCTGGATGTAGATGTGGATGTGGATGTGGATGCTCGGACACGTGAGCTGCCCGGAATGACTGGGGCCAAATGTGGACGGGCATGAGGCACTCGTGCATAACTGATTCTTACGAAAGAAGACCAGGCAACACATGTGTGTGAGTGTGTGAGTGTGTGTGTGCGAGTGTGCGAGAGTGTGTGTGTGGGGATAGGAGGGAGTCGGAGGCGTAAGTGGCGCCACATCTGCTCATTATACACATGTCTTTGTTCGTAGTTCGATTGTTGCCAAAACGTTGATGTGGCAAGCACTCGGATGCCCCATCCACCGCCTCTGCCCCTTGTGCCCCATATGCCCCCATCGTGCGCATTTGCTACTCGAAATTCAATACCCTCCTCGGAGCACAAGGACAAGGAGCATCTAAAAATGCGTCTCATTATTTTGCGAGTTCGTGCAGCAATGCCACTCGAGTTTGTCGCAGGACCTGCCGATACCCTGCAGGCGGTCGGGCGGGTGAGCGGGTCGCTCAGTTCATTTATGGCAAAGGGCTTATGGCTTATCTAAGATAAAAATAATTTCCACTACATAGTTAATAATGTGAAATCGCCTTCTTTCTACTTCCCTCCGCAGGATGCGAACATCACAACGAGTATCCTTACGCTGAAGGTTACCTCGGAGAACGACAATGCGGAGCTGACATGTCGCGCTACAAATCCTTGGTTCTCCGGCGGTGCCATTGAGGATAAGCGCATTATACGTGTGGCATGTAAGTATGGATACATACACAAAGAGGCACACACACACACACACACACCCAGACACACACACACACACACACAGACACACATTGCAGTCTTCTCTGATATCTTCAGTAACAAGAACTACTGGATGAACTATGGCCCCTGCTTTCAATTATGTCAACAATGCAAGAGACACACACACATACACACACACACACACACACACAGACACGTAACACATGACAGACACTCACACAGCAATACATAAAAGAACACACTCCTATCAAGTAAGAGACTTATGTGTATCCTTTTCACGGCTTTAGCCATGTCTATGTAGATGCGTGCGAGTCTGTGTGTATGTGTGTGTGTGTGTGTGTGTGTGTGTGTGTCTGCTTGTTTGTGTGTGTGCGTAGTTAAAAGCACTTTCCACCCAGGCAAGTCCAATTAGAAGCGTATTAGGGACAGAGCAACATAATTTGATTTGGAAAGCGGAGCTTGAAACTGGGAACTAGGAGCTCGGAGCTGGAAGCCAGAAGCCGGGAACTAGGAACTAGGAGCGAGGAGCTGGGAGCTCAGAGCTTGAACCTTCTGCAAGCCTAGGCTTCTAAGAGCATCCACCTGTTGGGCCGTTGGCTGCTCCTCGCTGCTAAGCTGCTTATGAAATGCAGTCATGTTGTCATCATCATCATCATCGTCCTTCGTCCTTCGGCCTTCGTCATCCCCGATGCTCCTTACGTCGTCGCCCATTGCAGTGGCTTGGAGTTGCCATGATTAAATTTTCACTGTTATGTTTCCTGTGCTCATTTCTCGCGTAGCCTCCATTATATTTGCGACATTCGCTTCCGGCTTCCGTTTTACATTACTAAGCGCCCCTCCTGCGGACCGAGCACCCCGTACACCGCACCACTCTCCGATCCACTGGCAATAACTCCCGCAACAACAAATTGAATTACCTGCAGTTCGCAGAGCAACTCGACCTCAACTCTTGGCGCGACCTCAGACTTCATTTCGGTTTAATTTTGTGCGGCATTTTTAATAATTTACCATAAGCGTCAGCAATTTTTGCCTTCCTGCTGGCGGCGCAGGACGTCATAGTTTTGTCCACCCGCGGCCAGCACGTCGTCCAACATGGCGGCCGGACATGACGCACTGGCGCCAGTCTCCTTGGGTGGCGCATTAGATTTTTACAACCGTAACTAATAGACCCATTTGGCTGATGGCCAGGACCAAGGCGAGGAGGCCTGTTAGCCAAATGCCGCGCTAAGGATGTGCAGCCAAGCAGCAGGGCGACCGACGAGCAACGGCCAACAACTGACGACTGACGACCAACGACTGACGACTGACGACCAACGACTCACGACTGACGACCAACGACTCACGACTGACGACTGACGGCTGCCCAGGAGCAGCAGTGGCAGTGGCGACTCCTCCGCCAGCTTGAGTTAACTACATTACCGAGAGAGGCCCACCTTATGAGCCATTTAGGTTTATTATTTAGACTTTTATCCGGAGTTTTTGTAGCGCTCATTAGATTTGACGTCCGCACTTATCCGCTGATTTCTCTTTCAATTTTCATCCATTTTTGTTCTCCCCCCAACAACAGATCCGCCCACCGTATCCGTGCACTTGGCCAACGAGGATCCCAGCCGCATGGTAACACGTGCCGAGGGCCAGAATGTCACGTTCAAGTGCCGTGCGGATGCCCGGCCTCCGGTCACCAGTTACTCCTGGTTCAAGAACGTAAGTATACCAAAGATTTTCATCGATATATCTGCCTCTTCATCCTTACCCGCCCTTCCCAAACCCCGCCTCCGTGTCCTGTCTATTCTTCTCTTCCATTTCGACACTTTGGAAATTTTTATTATCAATTTCTTTGCACCCGAAGCCAGCGGCAGGCATTCCTGTGGCAACCTAAGTAGACACTTTGTGGTTTAATTTAATTTTCCGAAATTGTTACCAACGCCAAGATCTACACCCAAGCACCAGGCACCTAAATATGTGGGTGCCCTATGGGTCGACCAAGTGGTCACCGGTCACACCCCTCCCCCTCCATCCAGATCCATCCACACATCAACCATACGCACAGTTCCCACACCCCAACGACATAATTGCCTTTGGGTTGGGTTCAGTCCGAACTGCAAATTATTTAAGCATTAATCATGCGACAAATAAGCCCGGATTACCGTAATGTGACCACACGGAACTCACTCATTCCCCACCCCCACCTCCTGGAGCTGACATTTCCCCGCCTCTGTCCAAGCATCGAGCATCGGGCTTCGAATTCGACTTACATTCATAATCCCAAACGCATAGAAGCCACAAAGCCTCGCCATTGTTCGATGTCCTTGGCATTGTTGTTGCTATTGTTATGTATTATTATTATTTTTATTATTATTATTATTATTATTAAACGGCTGAGGTTCTGACATCCTTTGACAGTTTTGTTCACATGGACACATCATCATTTTTCATCATCGCATAGCTTCAAATCATATTTCTTGTCCGCATCATTCTATTCATCTCTTTTGGCCATTCGGCATTTAACAAATTATCCCAGGCCAAGGGGGAAAATGGAAAAACTCTGTATACACACACATCCCCATATTCCCACACTTCCACATTCCCACACATCCGCATGTATATGTGTGCGTGTGTGTATCACATGGAAGGTATGTCAAGCTTCGTTCTGCCTTGGGTTTCCTTTTGGCCTGACAAAAAGCAGAAATCGGCAAATTTTTATGAAAAACGATGCGCCAAATGTGCCACAAAAAGAAGTTAAAAAAAAAACGGAAAAAAAAATAAGAAACTCTGAACAAAGTCAAAGAAAACTTTGTCACTTCTTCAAATGTCAATTTCTCCTAGAATATGAAATATCAGCAGTTTTTCTTTTGCTTTTCCTTTTTCTTATTTTCTTGTCTTTTAATAAGGCTGAAATTCGCGGAAGTCAAGGAAAATTGTCAAGAATAAAAACTTAGAGAAAAACTTCTGTGTTTCATATCTGCACCCTGTCCCCCAGCACATGTGGCGGGTATACACGAATTCCAGTTGAGTTTCTGCACTGCCTAAAATCTTTTTTGATCGGATGGATTAATAATTTATTAATGGTATCAGATAAGAGAGAGTATAGAGTTAAATTAAGTCGAAGTCTAAAGTTAAATTAAAAAAAAATTAAATAAGTGAAGACAGGATCAAATTTAGTCGCTGGGCTTATATATTATTTAATATCATATTAAAGATACTAGGTTTATTTAAGTTCGTAGAATTGAAATTTCAAACATTAAAAATTAATATTTCTCATTATTGAAAAAAGAAATGATATCCTTAAAAAGCTTTTGAGAAGGAGTTGCTAGGTTAAGCAGTTGCCCGGGAGAGCGAATAATATATATAAAAAGTTTTTTTTTTATTTTTTTATAAACTCTCAGGTATTTAAAAAAAAAAAAATTAAAAAATATATATTTTAAATATTTTATATTTAAATAAAAAAATTAGAAAAAATGAAGGATATATCGGTATATCCCTAATATTCAACTCATTATCAATTTTTGCTGAAGATGTTCTCTCTCCTTTTTTATAAAGGATTTTTTAATACATTTTAAGTTAAAGAACGTTATTTATTTTTTACGTATCTAATTTTTAACTATCTTAATAATATTTATTTACAGAATTTTTGATAATTTATTTTTATAATTTATTTGTAATGGGAGAATATCGATTATAAGTGATAAAGCGTCTATCTACCGCGATTCTAGTGCCAAAAAGAAAAACCAAACTTCTAACTCCTTGCCCTGTCTTCGATTGCTTAGTTTGGGCATTTATTTTCAGTATATACTATTTATGAGTACTTATATACATGTATGTACATATATTTAAAATTATATAAATTTTATTTATATGACTTTGAACGGCATCAAACAATTCGGCCGCAATTAACTCCTCTATCACCCGATGAAATTTACAGAATTATTTTTAATTCCTTATTTTTAATTGATGTACACATTACAGCGATTAAACTCATGCAAAATTGCACCCAAGGCAGAAAATAAAAAATTTGCAAATTTCGAATAGTAAATTATCTGTAAATTACAAAAAAATAAAAAAATAGAATGTGAATAGATATTAAAATAAATATAAATAAAAGGAGCCACCATCGGGAGTCTCCCTGTTAGTTGAGCGGATTTCGAGTAGACAAATGGAAGTTACTGGCTTTTCCTTACTCTAATATAATTCAGAGAACTGTGTATACCCTTGGCTGTAGCATTGTGTAGGGTATCATTATGGCTATAAGCTGCTTTAAATATCAGCAATGTGAATTTAATTATTTCAAGTTTTGACAGCTGCACAAAATACGCTCCATGCATTTTGATGTCAAAAAATTATGCAAAATTTGCTCGAAATTATATTTTGTCGGTCGTCGCAACAATGAAATGAATGTTAATTGAGCGGGCTGAGTGGTTTTAATATTTTATTATTTATTTATATATTTATTGAAATAAATACAATTTTTTTGTTTTTTTTTTTTAATATACCTTTTTTTTCGTACATATTTTAATCAACAATTGAACTGAATAATGCCGATAGCAAAATACTCGAATGCAATTATTTTCAATTTTCAATCGAATTGAAACCATTTAATACACTCTGTGGTCGTTTTAGCTTTACTTTTAGTTTTAGTTTTGTTCTAGTTGTGTTTTAGTTGTGTTTTAGTTTTGTTTTAGTTTTAGAACAACGTCACATATGGAATTTATGCCCATTGCGCCTCCCAGTCGCGGTTTGGTCCTTTAGATGGGAATGCCGGGGGGTAGTTCCGAGGTTTACCATTTTGGCAAATTAAATGCAGTGCATTTTCATTATCTGAATGTATATCTAAATACATCTGAATACATCGGAATATATATGTTTATCGAGTGCAATATCTGTGGCATTTAGTGGCTAAGCACTTGAAGGGCGTTATTCAGTTCAGGATATGTGTTAAATGCTTTGATGGAGAGAAGCGTTTATCCTAATTTTGTTGCAATAAATTCGATTTTAAAATGAAAATCACGATCAACAATAAAAATATAGCAGCCACTTTTTGATACACTGATTAAATTATTATAATTGAAATGTTTTGCTTTAACGCGATTGAAGCGGTGAAATAGAACAAATCACACAATCAAATTCCATATAAGGGAGCAAATATCTAGTAACTGTTTATTAAGTTAAATGTTTCAATTTCCATCGAATTTATAATTTTGGTTTTTTTTATTTATTAGGGGCTTATTCAATATTTCAATATTATAGAATCCCTGATTATAGAATTCTGTTTAAATTCAAATTTATTTTGTTACATTTTCTACTAAATTCAGCTAGAAGTCTGTGAGATTTAAATATACTCAATATAATAATAGTTATTAGTTTTATCATCAGCATATGACTCAAGATTTATTTTATTTTTTATTTATTTAATATTACATAATAAACATGCAATTTAACTAATTTTTCGACTAACTTTACTCACATTTAAAAATCCACCTTGTTTTTTTTTCTTATAAAATGTTCTTTTCTTTGCTAAAAGCACAGATCTGCTCCATTGTTTGGGGTTGTGTCTTTGCTGCAAGCGTCGATCTTTTTCCTAGGGTTGCGACTTCGCTGCATTTATAGCTATTCTTCCTTGTCTTTTAAATGATGCCCGCAATTTATAGCCGCTTACTAGGGTTGCGTCTTCGCTGCATGCGTCGATCTTAACCGCTTATTAGAACTGTGTCTTCGCTGCAATTATAGCTGTGCTCCCTTGTCTTTTTAATAATTTACAGCCGCTTACTAGAGATGTGTCTTCGTTGCATTTATAGCCTTGCTCCCTTGTCTTTTAAATAATTCATACTAGGACTGTGTCTTCGCTGCATTTATAGCTTTGCTTTCTTGTCTTTTAAATGAAGCCTGCAAATCAGAGATTAATTTATAATTTATATATTATTGTTTGTTTATACATTTTGTATTTTTATATTTATATTTTATTTGTATTTTTTTTTTTAAATATTAGTTTATTTTATTTATTTATTATTATTATTTTATTGCATCAAGTAACAACAGTTTCCATAAAGTCTTAAATCTGCTAGCAGTTACACATTTGAACATGAATGAACATCAATGATAGAATCAATATTATTGTAACCATTTCAAAGGATGCCTTAAGATCAAGCTGTTATCTTAAATGTTAACACATTCTTAAAGCACTTATTACAATCTGGCAGGGGACTAAAACAAGGACACTTTTTAACCTTTGACCGTTTGCATATGAAAGGCTGTTACACGTTTAAAGGTGCCATAACAGTTAAATATAATCTTATATTTACGCTTTTTTAGTCAAGGAATGACAGTTATCCTTTTATCAGAGTGCTCCACTGACTTTGATTGCCATCCGAAGGCAGGAATGGAAAAAATCGATTGCATAAACTTTAATCAAGTTGCTCAAAGAGACAATTTCCAATTTGCAGATGCACTTGGAACATGTTCATAACGTAATATTACCCAACACCCACACCAACCCAGCTCCTTTTTCTATAAGTTATCTGATGCCTCACCCCACCCCGTATCCCTAACCCGGAATCACCTACGTCTCCATCCATGTCAGTTACAATATATGTTCTTTACGCTTATACAATGTTTTGCAGGGCATGCGTATGTCTGGCGAGAGCACGGAAATCATGCACTTGACACAGCTGGAGAGGGAGAGTGCGGGGGCGTACGCATGTGGAGCGACCAACACGGAGGGGGAGACGCGCAGCTCCAGCCTCACCCTGAAAGTGCAATGTAAGTAAGGAGCAGGAGCCTTGCCGATGGCAGGCGCAATATATAAGAGGAATGCATATTCACACACACACACACACACACACACACTCACACATATATACATGCACACTTTTACAGTTATTGTAATGGGCGGGACGACTGTGAGAGCGGCAATATGATGAAATAACATGGCAGAGCTTAGCGGAAACGGAAGTTGCAAAATAAAATCAACTAGCAGCTCGTGCGCATAGCAACAGAAGTTGAAAAAAAAAAAAAACAAGAAATAAAATAAAATAAAAAAAAATATATATAAATAAGAGAGAAAAAAAAAAAAATATTAAAGTTGGCAACTTTTTGTAGCGGATGAGGAAATTGCTTAGAAATGATGCATGGCTCAGTCCCCTTTCTAACACTCGACTACACAACTCCGAGCGCACAGTTTGAAAGTGTGTGTGTGGGTGTATGTGTGTGGTGGGGCTTGTTTACAATTGTAAAATTGTTGCTGCCGCCAGTCTAAATAACCGCCATTGATTTACACACAAAAGTTTCGCCTATAAATTTAACTCTGTGCAATTTTTGCTCTGGCAACTTTTTCATAAACCTCACGTGAGGTCCTTTGGGGAGCAGCGGCCGCCAGCAAATTTTTCAGCCTGTGATTAATGTGAATTGTATAAAGTAGCGATTGAGCCTTATAAATCTCTGACATCTTTTCGTTTTCTTATCTTTAAATTCAATTGTTACTCAAGTGTAAGTGTAAAAGGACCCTGTCCAAAGGATCAGTACAAGAAAATTGAATACATTTTGAACACCTTCCTGCGATAAGCAGCTCAAGGCTGTAGTAAAGGGACAATGACAGGATTTAGTGCTGTTAAGTCCGTCAACATACAAGGTATAAATGCTAAGCTCATGTCCTGGTTAGTCCTGCGGAAATCTCGCAAAGAAACTGATTCATTTTTCAGCTGCTCCAAAAGCTTCCTTTCGGCTATACGACAGTTTAAGTAGTTTATATTTCGAATTATAAAAGTTTCAAGCTGACTGACGGCCATAACTTGCCACATTTAGTTGAAACTTTGCACACATATACACACACACACACACACACAGGCAACAAGTACAAGGATATCGTCCTTTGAGCATATTGCGAGTAGATGCAGTCGAGTTGTGATAACAGCGCCAAGTAATAAAGCTTCAACTGCTTATCAGACTTGGCGTGACTTACATTTTAAAGGCGGCTTTCAGCGCCAAGCACTCTAAGTACACACACACACACACACACAATCAAGCAATCTTTTTTTTTTTGAGTAAATTTGTATGTGTGTTTCTGTGTGAGACAGACTTGGCCCTGGGCTAGAGCAGAACTTCCGCATATCTAGTCCTGTTGAACAGACGAAGTGAAAGTAAACTCGACAACATCTTCTTCAATACGTGCTACACTTGTACACACACACACACACACACACAGAGGCACACACCCACAGACTTGTAGCCGCTTTTAAGCATAAACAAGAACCACTACAACAACACGTAGAACGTTGAACGTGGAACCGTTAGGTTCCTGAAACGGAAACATGTTAATTACTATGCTCAAGGCTATGTAGCTCCTGACTCGACTTCCTGTTGGATTTACCCTCCATTTTTGTGCCCTCCCCGGGCTTTGGCTTTGGCTTTGGATGTTGTCAGACTCCAGAGGGACAGGAGGTGTGGCGGCGAGTTGAGTCTGCTTGGTTACTTAGAGCCATGGTTATGATATAGAATATAGGATATAGAATGTTGCTTGGGCGCTCATCCCTGGGTAACAGAAAGCAAATTTAAAGAGCTCAAACTTTGTGCGGCTTAACGACTTTTCGCCCTTTTGACATTCCCCATGCGATTTGCTCGCTCTTTCTCTCTCTTACAGTTTCGCCGCGATGTAAGCCCGGCACCGAGCAGACATCCATTGGAGCCATCAACATGCACTCATTGCAGGTGAAGTGCGAGGTGGACGCCGATCCCCCCGAATCCGTCAGATTCAGTTGGACCTACAACAACACACGCAACGTGTCCCCGGTAAGTGCTCCGAAATTGCAGTCCCCAATCTTGCAGCCAGGGATCTCAACCCAGCCCCTCAGTCGTAATTACACGCCCGGAGACGTGATGCAGCTCTGTGGCCCATTTATTGATTTACCCGAATGCCGATGCTCTGCCCGACTATTAGTAGAACTTGTGTTAAATACTTGAGCTCCGGCTGTCCGGAACTTCAAGGACTGTAGTCCTTGTCGGTGGCATGGCTATGGCTACCGCTGCGGCCACGGCTACGGTTGTGGCTACGGCTGCGTCTGCTTCTGCGTCTGTGACTGCGACTGCGGCACAACAATGGCATCCTGACGAACAAAAGCCAGGAGGGAATCAGACACAGCAACTTTGTACGTGACTGAATTAAAATTTAATCAAAATGTATAAATTGTGCATTGGAAAGAAGGCAGGAGCAGCAGGACGAGCAGCGGCAGCAGCAGCTGCCCCCAATTCGTAGCTCAGTTGCTGTCTCCGTCGGCGTCTCTATTGCCGTCTCTTTCATCGGTTAGTTAGGCGACTTTCATGCGGAATGCAAACCGTTTAGAAGCGGAGAAAAGTGCAAAGCTGGCAAAGCTGGAAAAGCAGGAAAAGCCGGAAAAGCTGGGAGGGAGCTTGGACCCAGGCTCCAGCTTGCAGCCAGGGAAATGCATACATGTAACTGCTAAGAACTAAGGACTATGGACTAAGGACTTGGGACTTGGGACCTGGGACTTAGGTATTGGGACAGCTGTGCACAATAAATAAAGTAATTCATTTACCGCAAAAGTTATTCGAAAATCCACACGAAAATCCGCAGGACCAAGGAGAGCAAGGACTCACTCGACTCAACTCCTTCGAATCCGATTCGTGTTTGCATTGCAATAAAAACCTATTTGCCTTCAAATATTTATGCTCGAGGTGGCTCCTGGCCACTGACTGCTAGCTCCTGGCTGCTGGTTGCTGGTTACTTACTCCTGCCTCCTGACAGGCTTCAATGATGGCTGCCTACGTCTGCAGAACATCCTCAGCACAGTCTCAGAGCCTCTCTAATCCTTTGGCTTCCCTCTACTTGCAGGTGCTCAACTCCAGGATACAATCGAACGGCCTGACCAGCACTGTGACGTACCTGCCGCAGACCGACTCCGAGTTAATAACGCTCGCCTGCTGGGCCAGCAACGTGGTCGGCCGGCAGACGGCTCCGTGCCTGGTGCACATACTGCCAGCAAGTAAGTTAAGGAAATTGTTACACCCAAATCCTCGCTTCTCGTTTCCCGCTTGTCGCCGCTTCCTTCTTCCGACTTCCTTCCCTCGCCACGGATGGCCCACCTCCAAGGACCTGCCTTAAGATGCCGACATTGTGCAATTTAAGCAAGACTCTGCCGCCGTTGGTGTCGGTGTCGATGTCGATGCCGATGTTGGAGTTGAAGCAGAAGTCGGATGAGGAGGCAAAGGCGGAGAAGGAGACGGAGGCGGAGGGAAGACGGGGGCGCCGATGTCTGTCCTGGTCTATCTGTTATGCACACCTAAGGATCTACTTACATAATTGGTTGGCGTGTGTGTACGGTGCATGCGGTGTGTGGTCCAAGTGTATGTGTGTGTGGGTGTGTGTGGGTGTGTGTGGCTTGGAAAATTGTATGCTGAGCAATTGAGGCGACTCCGGCAGGTCCTTCGCCAAAGCGTTGGCAAATAATCATCAGCACGCGGTCGACCGGCGGCTCTATCATTATGGCATCTATGGCAAAATTCGGCCATTATTATTAATGCAAACGTTGGGCGTGTCGGGCCACGCCCATTATTTGGCTTAAGTGCTGCAAATGTGCGCCAAATTCGAATGCAAATGTGGCCAGTGCTATGAATGCTGTGAATTATCCTTGCAACCATGAATTATCCCTGCAATTGTTAATATCCTTCCTTTCCCACGACTCCTTCTCGTTCCAGATGCACCCGAGGCGCCCAGGGCCTGTGAACTGCGTAACGATACCGTCCTGGAGGTGGTCTGCATAGCCGGCAGCGATGGCGGACTCTCCCAGTACTTCATGCTGGAGGTGGTGGGCGGCGACTTGCTGTACTCCAGCGACACGGCCTCCGCCGGTCGAGGACAGTTCGGCGATGCCGGCGGCTTGGGCGACAACGAGATATCCACGCTCAACGACCAGGTGAGTCCTTCAGCTAGGATCAAACGAATTGCCCTGACAAGCAGTTGACAAATGAAGGCGTTACCAGCGGGTGGACATGACTGACCACTGATCTGTCCAGCGGGCGGACGGTCCGGGCTGGCGATTAAATTAAAAATTATTTACAGGCCAAGTAACAGCCCTCCGGGAAGGACTGAAGGTTGAATCGCTTGCAATCCATATGGTCAATTAGTGTGTTCATCCTTTCTGACTTTTCTGCTTGAATTATTAACAAATATGATTTCGAGGAAGGCTGTTGGACCACTGGACTCCAGTGGACCAGTGGACCAGTGGACCAGTGGACCACTGGACCAGTGGACCAATAGAGCAGCGAGCGGGTGGACGGGTTAAGAGGTGAATCGGGGGACAAGTGGAGCACTAGCTCGACTCAAGCGTAAAAAGGACAACGTAATTAATGCTATAAGTTTCCATTGGAAGCTGGCATTTGAGCCAGCCGAGTGGACACTGGAGTCCGGACGCAACAGACCGGGGACACTCGAGGACTGCTTCATCCATAAGCCAACGCGCCAAACACATGCTCGGTTATTAAATTATCCCTGTCACTCGTAAAAGAGAATATCATATGAAAATTTCATTTCATTTCGTTTGGTTGCTTTCAGCAACTTCGTTGCTTCGAAGGAGCAGCTGGTGGAGTCGAAAGGGGGAGGGGGAGGGGGGAGGTGGGCCAGTTGCTTGGTTTGTTGATGAAGCGGACTAGTCGGGCGAGTTTATTAGCAAAGTAACCAAGCGCAAAGCAGAGCAAAGATACGGATGCTTAAGGGGACGGAGGCCACACCAAGAAAGGAACAGAAACACACAGAGAGAGGAAGGAAGCGGGAGAGGGAGAGGGAGTGGCAGAGGAAGTCTAAGTGGAAGCGGGAGAGGGGAAGAGGGATAACAACAGAGAGCGAACGAAACGATGATGAGCAGGACATGGACTCTGACCAATGTTGGACTTGAGCAGCTTTAAAGTTTCACGCTAGATAAAAATGGTATACAACTGGCGGAAGGAGTAGGAGGGGGGCGTTGCCCTGGGCATGGGCGAGGGCGAGGGCGTGGCCGTAGAGAGCAACCACATTGACAGCAGCCTGTGTACCAACAGTCCGAATAGTCCTAGTGAGCGGGCGGAAAGCGTATGGGTGGATGGGTGGATAGATGGATGAATGGAAGGATGGGTGGATGGACCGGTGGGTGGATGGGCGGGTAGGTGGTTGGTTGGACAAAGCGCCGCAAGGACAACATAAATTACTTACGCTTACTTGAGTGGGAATTTGTGCGTAACCAACGAAGCTCACTCGATTGTGTCCCATTACGGCAAACGGATATTCAGTTTAAAATTTCAGACAGTGTCCTGGTCAGAATAATGTGGCACATTCGTCCCCGCCGCACGTCTTGCACGTCCTGCACGTCCTGCATGTCCTGCAGGTCCTACTCCAGCCGCCGTCAACCCTCCTCCATTCGACGTAATCTCGAACAAATTTTTAGGCATGAATAATTATTTATGTGTTGTGCGCTATGGGTGTATGGGTGTGCGAGTGTGCGGGTGTACGGGTGTGCGAGTGTGCGAGTGTGCGGGTGTGCGAGTGTGTGAGTGTGTCCAAAGTTTGGGGCCGAAAGTTGGCAACAAATAAACATTGGATACTTTGCAGCGCGTGTGCACATTCCTAGCCGTATGGCCGGCATATGTGTGAGTGTGCGTGTTGATGGGTCTTCGGTGGGCGGGGGGAGTGGCAGGACGACTGTCAACTCGTTATCTAGGAACAGAGCTAAGGATCATATCTCTGTATCTCCGTTTTTCAATTTTTATCTTTAATTTTTTGCATCGCCTCTGATATCCTTTTTCTCACTCTCCTTCCAGGCAACATCCGCGCCCATCCTCCGCATGCAGGAGAACAGTCCACAGTTTCGTTTGAATAATTTAGAGCCGGGACGTGAATATCAATTTTTAGTTTACGCCGTGAACGCCAAGGGACGCAGTGAGCCTCCGGTGGTGATTGAACGTGTGCGCGTGGCTGCACAACTGGGACCATATGGTGAGTACCCCATTCCCCAGTCCCCAGCTCCCCATTTCCCAGACTCTCTCTAGTAGTTGAAGCTGCCGAATGTGCCCGACCAACAGGAGCAGGAGCTCAGCAATCGCCTCTTGTCCTGGCCACATAAAGTGTGCCAAAATATTCACCGAATTTGCCTCCGCCTCGATTCTTTCGGGGGTCACTTGCCGGACTCTGCACTCACCGGACTCTGCCAATAAAGTTGCCAGCCTGCGCTCCATTCTCTACTCCCCACTGGCTACTCTCCACTGGCTACTGGCCACTGGGCACAGGTCTCAACTAGCTGCCATCCGTAGTTGGTCGCCGTCTAATTCAACGCTTCAGCGCATTTTCAAATCAACGCAAGTTCAAGGAAATCGCCTTCAATCAGCCGCCGCGAAGCCCCCAAAGGCGGCAGCTCGCAAGTAAACCTGATGTCCTTACCGGCTGACTGGCTGACTGGCTCACAGGATGACTGACTGACTGACTGAGGGACTGACTGACTGAGGGACTGACTGCCTGAGTGACGCACTGGCGGCAGGTCTGCCTCTGGGGCCGCCCTTTTCTAATCCACTGACTGAGTTATGCAACGATGCGTAAAGCATTTCCACATTTTCCATCAATGCGTTCCAAGTGCGAGCTGCGAGCTGCCAGCTACGAGCTACGAGCTACGAGCGGCGGGTGCCAGGGGCACGCATATTACGTATACGCAGGGGCGTGCCGCAAGAGTCGCAACAGTCGCTACAGCCGCTTCATTTTGGCCAAGCTTAACGACATAACGACAGCAGCAAGACACATGTGGGAGCATGTATGTGAGTGTGCGTAAGTGTGTGTGTGTGTGTGTGTGTGTGTGTGGGTGTCATTGGCAGTGCCTTTCTTTATTTCAGGGCAAAGTGAAATTGCTTCAATTTTCGTTTTGCTTAACGGACGCCGTAGACACTTTGCTTTTATTGTTCGCCTCGCATTCGCATTCGCTTTCGCACTCTGCCATTGCGTATACGCACTGTTTTACGTAGGCAGTAGCAACAAGAATAACAACCACAACAACAACAACAACAACAACAACAACGTTGTCATTATTTTCATGCTGATTTTTATTTTTATCTGCATTTCCATTACCATTTCCATTTTCATTTTCATTTTCATTTGCACCGGCTGTGGTGCCCCCCACCCCTCCCTGACCCACACCCACACACACATACACACACAGGCACACACACACCCACTCAACACTCTGTTCGTTGCGGATCCTTCGGCCATTTACATTTGTGTTAACGGTAGAAAGCACCCGTTGGCCATAAATCACACATATTACCCGATTTAATGCATCTAATTGTATTCGATACCCGAAATGTTCAATTAAATGTCCTTTTGTGCGCCGTCCTGCCCCGAGGTCAGTCCAACACTTGACTAAGTTTGCCCCACTACCAAAGCCTCCAACAGCCCGGCGCACCTCAAGCACTCACTTAGTGCTCAGGGGGCACATTAAGTGGCGCCCAGTCGACCTGGCAACAATAACTGTGATTACCAAAGGACTCTGGGCCTCAAAGTGCAGACGACAGAGCACAGAGCACAGGACGAGGCCCAAAGAATCCTTGCGCGTAATTTATGCGAAATTTTAACACTGCCAGCGCCTACGCAGTTTCTATTATTTACACGTTGCTTGGGATTTCTGAGTGTTGCCTAATGCCTATATGTGTGTGAGTGTGTACTGGTATGTGTATACGTGTGTGTGTGTGTATTGGTGGGGGTGAGTGTGATAATAAATTTGCTAAGACTGAGACGCCAAGGAACAAGCATATTTACGTGTAAATAAGAACAAATCCGTCTCCGCTTCGCCGCTGATTTAAAAAAGGCAGAGAAAAAAGGAAGAAAAATAAGGATGGAGGATGAAGGAAGAAAAATCAAAGGTATAGAAAAGCAAAAGGAACCATAAGGCGATTTGATTAGATTTCCCAGGGAATGAGCAAAAGAAAATTACTTACTAAATCTGGCGTATGAAAACAAATCAGTTAGCCAGGAGCGAACGCTAAGCAACTGGTTAAAAGGCGCTCGCAAAGGGTCCAAAGCCTTTGGAAAATATATTGAAAAGAAAACTTGGCAAAGGACACTGGCAGGAGCCAAAGCAAAGCATCAACAGGGAATGAAGCAGGAGGAGGAGAAGACGGAGCAGGGGGAGGAGCAGCAGATGCAAAGGCAAAAGCAGAAGCCGCCACAACAAAAATTAAATTGAGCCGCAGGTGTAGGCAATTTCCACTTAAATGCTCAGAGCCTGAGAGCTGCCAAAAGATGGCAGGAGATGCCCAGGACACGACAAGCAGCAGCAGCCGCCGGAACAGGAGTAGGAGCAGAGGCAAGAGCAGCTACTTGGCAGTGTTTCAACTCAAAGCTCACAAATGGAGCGGAAATGCTGCATAGCAGCTGAAGGCTTGGTGGGTGGGACATGGCGGACATGGACGAATGTATCACATAAATCTTGCCGGGGGATCATCTTACAATGAGTTCTGCTGTTGCAACTTCCGACATGTACCCCGCCCCCTTTTTGGCCCGCCCCCTCTCTCTACTGACAGTCCAATAAAAATATAGAAAGAAAAACATACATTTTGGAGGATAAACGTTTGATTCCGTTGCCACTGCCAACGAGCGGCAGGCGGCGGGAGGCAGGCGGCAGGAGGGAGAAGGGAGAAGGGAGACGACGGGTTGCGGGTGGCTCGTGGCAATTAAAGTCGAGTCGTCAAGGTCATAGCAATTGATCCGCTGACCCCCAACCCCGCTCCAGTCGACTGGCCACTTTGGCCACTAATTTCAATTTTCAACACAATTTCCCGGCGAAGCAGCGAGGGGCACATGCAACAAAAACAAAGCACATGCCACATAAACAAATACAAGGAGCAGGCAAACGGCAAACGGCAAATGGCAAACGGCAAACGGCAAACAGTTAAGGCAATCAGTTAGGCAATGGGCGGGATGGAGCCCCTGCCACCCAGACAAATAAAACAAAGTGAAACACAAGTAAATGAATGGCATTGTTAGAGGAGGAGGAGAAGGAGCAGCAGATGGCAGGGCAAGTCAGTGACTAAAGGAGTAGCAAGGAGCCAGGAGCAACTAGAATATCAAACTAATTTCGAGCAAATAACAAATCATTGTTGATGCGCATCCCTTGACCAACTGATGTCTAACCTGCGACCTCCTTTGGTCTTCTTATCTTTCAGATGAATCCATACTCTCGGAGGATCCCACGCCGGCGGAGACGACGCATCATGTTGGCGGCAGCATCGGCGGCAGCAGCAGCGCCGGCATTGGCATCGGCATTGGCGTCGGCGCCGGCGCCAGCATTGGCAATGGCCCGGAGAAGCAATCAACGCTCCTGATTCTTGCCTCCGTTGTGGCGATAGGCGCCGTCATTGTGACGTCAATTATCGTGGCCGGCATCGTCGTTGTCTGTCGGCATCGTCCGCGGCCACCTGAGCCGCAGGAGGTGCGCAAGAGCATGCGGTAAGTGGCAGCCAGAGTGCTGTATACCCTGTAGTCAGTATGGATGAAGGGGTGTGATGGTGGGAAGGGGGGTGGCTTTGGGTGAAGCTGTGCAAATGTATGACATGTGGTGGGTATCTTAAGGCTGTGCTTATCCTGGCGCAGTTTCCCTTTTATTGTTTGCCGAGTTGCGCGTGTATAAAAACTAATAATGAAATTGTTTGCTACAGCGCCTGTGTGTGTGTGCGCTGTCTGTGTGTGTGCAAAAATAATTACAGCATTATTTATGTGCGGCACGTGTGCAGCACAGGTAACAGCAGCAGCAGCAACAACAGCAACAACAACAACAGCATCCGCGGAGGGGGCAACTGAAAGTGGCCGCAATAATTGTAGCATACTTTTTTGCGCCCATGAAATGTAATTAAATGCGAGCCAAGGAAATGATTGCATAATCAATTGCCGGGCGAGTTTTCAGGCGAATGTCCTTTAAAGTTCAGCTCCAATCAATGTGCCAACCACAATGATGTCCGGGTTCATTAGGCATTCGATCATGGGAGTGGCTTCGGAGGGGGCGAGGTTGAAGAGGATGGTGGGCGGGGGGCCTTAGGAGACTGAATCGATTAGCCTCTGGGGCGGGGGCATTGAGCTAAACGAAGAGCACGCAGCTGCCCACTAAATTATGCTTAGACTGTAATTAAATTAATTAAACCTGCACCTGACTCCGACCCACAAAAGACCAAGAAAAGAATCAAAATAAACGACACTCACTTTGTACGTGTGCCTGTGTGTGTGAGTGTGTGAGTGTGGGCAAAGGTGTCCGTTTGTGTGTGAACTTCGTGCAGCGGAAACGGATAATGCCCCCCCCCCCCCCCACTCAGTGGCCACCCCTCCAACTGAGTTCCATTTAAGATAAGAAATCAGCGCCTGCTCTGAAAGGGTCGCCCAGCAAGGAGTAGATAATTAAGCAGCTGCTTAACTGGGCTGCCGCTTTGTGTGCCTGTCCTGCCTCCGTCCGCTTTCACTCCCCAACCCCTCCCTCCGTTTATTGTCCTATTACCTGACACCTTCCCGGTCTCTGTCAACTGTCAGCAGGAGCGCGTTTGGCGTCTGTCCTAATGAAAGACAAACTTTCAGGCATTGCCGCATGCAGCACGCACAATGTGTGCGTGTAAAGTGCCCAAGTCTGTGTGTGTGTGTGTGTGTGTGGGAGTCTGCGTGGGTGAGACCCTTGGCATTGTCTGTGTACTTACCTGAACTTTGTATTGATGGCGCGACCTAATCGCATCAGCCGTCTGATTATCTACCCACCGCCTCGAGCAGTTGGGGCACATGGGGCGTGGCATCTATCCGGGGGCAGCTGCCACAGAGCGCGACATCAAAGCAAAGCCCAACAAATATTAATTAAAATGCGCTACAAAATATAATTTTCAAAAATAGCAGCCACCAAATGATTCGTCGTCTGCCCCCATCGCGCGGGGCACATCAAAGCGTGCCGCATGCGGGCCATTAAATGGTCACTCCGCACAACATGCGCGGGGGGAAGTAACCAGGAAATTTCCAAATTCCAATTCCTCCCAATCCCAATTATACGTTTTACTCATTTTATGTCAAAGTGAGCCATCAATTTGTGGATTCGCGTAGAATTCAAGGCGCAGGCGTATGCAAAAAATTCCTAAGGGGGGGCCCTTCAACATTTTTGGTCTTTTGATTGCCAAATGCAATCAGCGTACCTTCCCTCCCCTCAATACTCAATACTGCCTTCTCACCTCCTCCTTCTCACAGCCTCCTCACTGCCTCCCCACTGCCTCCCCACTGCCTCCTCACTACCCCCTCACTGCCACCTGACTGCCTCCTCATTACCTCCCTTCCCACTGCCTCCACATTACCTCCCTCCTTCCTACCTTCCCTACACACAACTTCACTTTCTGCCTCTCCGCCCCTCCCCAGCAATTGGCAGGTGCGCCTCTGGTCGTCCATCTGAGAGTCACTGGGATATCTCTCCATGTGCGCCAGTGCATAAATTTTAATGATTTGCCTTTTGTGGCAAAAGTATTAGCGCAAATATTTAAACTCCCCCCCCCCACACACACACACACGCACACACACAAGCGCACGCACACACGGTAATTGTGTGTGCCACAAGTTATGACCGATAAGCGCGTCTATGGCTTAATTAGCATTCGCTGTGGGGCAAAGGGCAATGGTGAAGGGGGGGGAAGGTGGTAGATATAAAGTTGACTCCTCTGATGCCACACACACACAGCTCATGGCAGGTCCAGGCCAAAGGATAAGCTGTGGTCAAACTAACGCCGTTGAGACTGCGCATACGCAGCGTGCAACGTGCGGCGTAAGGCGTGCGGCATGCGGCGTGCAGCGCAGGGACATTAAGTGAAAGGCTTCGAAAGTTGCAACAGTTGCTCCCAAGTGGCTGCCCATTACACAGTTGTTGTTGCCGAACTTTGACCTGTGGCAAGCACTGGGGTCGACACAGGTTGTCCTGTTTCGGTATTTTTTTGTCTGAACAAATTTTGTGGTTATGTTAAAAAAGTGGACATTATCCTGGGAACTATTAGCAAGTTTCTGACATCGACATTGCGGGTATTTCTATGCATGTGTGTGTGTGTGTGTGTGTGTGTGTGTATGTGTGTCTGGGAGTGTGTGTAAAAACTTTTAATAGATTTGTGAGACTTGTTTTTCTTTTGACTCCCACAGGCCCGCCCGAAACGATGTACCCTCGATGTACATCGAAGAGGATGAGCTCAATGAACTGGAGGAGGGCGGCGGCAGAGCTGCTGAGATCCGCTCACGCGTCACGCCCGCCACATCGCACCTGTGCAGCGGTGGGGCTGGCGTCGGTGCCGGCAGTGGCATCGGCGGCATTGGAGGCACTGGCGGCGGCATCGTGGGCGTCGGCGGACCGCATCACTACATCTCCGAGAGCTTCATCCAGTATGCGCAGCCCAGCCTAAACGGTACTATTCCAAAATCTATACTCAACAGACTCTAGCCCGTAGTCATGTAGTTATCGATAACTTTTCTTTATCCTTATCTTTATCTCCATCTTAATCTTAATCTTAATCTTTATCTACATCTTAATCTTAATCTTAATCTTTGTATTTACACTCTTCTGTATCTGTAGTCAAGTATCGCATCTTCTTGTGTTTAGTTACTTTTAACGTACCTCGTAGTTAATCCTTTTTGCATTCACCCGATTTGCCGCTCACCTCCGGAGCTCCGTCCGGCGAGTTTCGAGCTCTGACTTTCGACCTCCTGACTTCACCCTCCGACGTTTCGGCTCTGATCTCCGACACTTGACTTCCAAAGTCCACATCACGATTTCCAACTTACGAACTCTCTGACATTGAACGTCCTGATTTTCATCTCTGAGATCCGAGTGTCCATCTCCTTCATCCGAGTGCCGACCTCTTTTATCCGAGTGCCGACCTCTTTTATCCGAGTTCCCTACTCCTTCAACCGAAATCATTTGTCGCTGTCTGAACTCCGAGCTGCATCCTTCAGCATTCGGACTCGAGTCACCGAGGTGCAAGTCACATCGTCCGAGCACAAGGGTATTCCCAATGAGAGACGAGTCCTGATTCGTCGGCCGAACTGCCCTCCGATCTTTAAGGTCGTGTTTCCCACCTCCGAAGTCCAGACCCGAACTCCAGGATCTGAGCTCCGAGCTCTGAGTGGCAATTAAGTAATAATTATTTTTAGTTCATAGACTTAATTTTTAATCGATTGCTGCAATTGAATTGAATTGAATGTCGACTGTGAATAATCAAGGACTTTTCTGTACATACACTTAAAATAGTTTCCTGGACTATCTAGATTAACCGTTAAATCTAATTAATAAACTGTAAAAAGCTAGTCGAACGATCCATCAGAATTTATTCTATCATTTTTATGATTTTGTAATGTGTAATTTTTAAATTTTAAATTTAAATTAAAGCTATTAATTTTTAATTTTTAATTTACAGTTTTAAATTTTTAATTTATAGTTTTTAATTTGTAATTTATAGTTTTTAATTAGTAATTTGAATTTATAGTTGGTAATTTGTAGCTCGTAACTCGCAATGATTTAAAGTGCATGTTAATGATATTAATTACTGGTTATGTTACTGTTAATGTTAATGCTAATGTTAATGCATTGTGGTTAACATTTATTTAGGCAACTCGCATTAATTATGTAAACTTATGTAATATTCGTATCCTTGGGTCTGGGCCATGGCTAAATGTGCATTATGTTACAACTCGAAAGCGAAAGCGAAAACAAAAACAAAAGCAAAAGCAAAAGCAAAAAATAAGTAATTTTTAATTGAAAAACTAATTGACTCTCATTTCATTTGGCAAGTAGCTTATGTCCTGGCATTTCTCTAATTAGCTTTGAATCGAAATGCGAATCGAAATGTTCATTTAAATTGATTTAGTTTTAGTTTCTGTCTGCCAATCCATTAGGACTTTCCCTGCGTACCATCTATACATATAGCTATGTATACACACACACACACACCTACACACACACACTCACACACACACACACACATACATAGTAAAAGCAACTTTGTATAGAGATTAGCTCACCTCCCCTTAGCCCTCCCCCTCAGTAGCGATTGAACGAGCATTTGGAGTCCGACATTAACTTAGTCTTAGTTCTCTTCTTCTTCCCCTTACCCCTTTCTCTCGCTCTCTATCTAGCTCTCTCTTTCTCTCTCCCTCTCTCTCTCTTTGTCTATCTTCTCTGGCTTTCACCTTCCGACCTGTTGGCCACAAAGTTGAACTCTCCGAAGTTGAGGCTGTAAATACCTTGCCTAATATTTAAAGCTATGTAGTGCACCCGAAACTCTTGTAAAGTTGCAACCTCTTCCCCTCTTCACCCCCCTTCAACCCACTTCACTTTCACCCACTTCACTTTGAACCACCAATCTGTAAGAAAGAGCAAGCCACCGAACACCCACCCACTTGGTGGCTTGGTACTAACGATCTGTATTCTAACACTGTTACCGCTAACCACCCAACAAACCAGGCGATGTGCTGCTGCCTTTGCTCGTGACCCGCCGCCATCAACGAGCCGCACCACTCACTGCGCCACTCACCATGTCGGATGTGGTGGTGGCCATGCGCCACCCGGCAGCTGCCAAGCTCTCCGCAACGGCTGCCGACGCAGCCGCCTGGCCGCCCAAATGTATGCAAACAATATTCTTATACAACAAAATCTGTGCAACAAGCTGTGGGGCAAGAACCAACACCGACACCGAAACCGAAGCTGAAGCTGAAGCAGAAACAGAAACAGAAACTGAGGCAGGCACTGAAACTGAGGCAGCAACAGAAACTGAGGCAGGCACTGAAACTGAGGCAGGAACAGAAACTGAGGCAAGCACTGAAACTGAGGCAGCAACAGAAGCTGAGGCAGGCACAGGGACACACACGTAGGAATAAAGTTACAGACACAACCACAAATACAGTTAGTTATTCGTGTCTCATGTTCATATGTCCTTGGCACTTGCACCACTTTACGCATATTGAGCAACGATTTGAATCCTTAGAAACATCCACATGTCCTTACGTCCTTTAGTCTCTGGCAAAGACTCACAGCTTTGCCTGCACTTCACATTCATGATAGTAGCAATTGCCGCTCTTTGTGTATCCTGTTATCCTTGAATTGTTTTGCTATATGATATTGAAGGACGCAGTGGCTCGAAGCGTGGGCGGAAGGATAACTGCGATTGAAGAGCTTTTAGATTCCTGTAACTATTTGATGATCTAGTTAATAGAGTTTTGGAAACAGAAACTCAATTTTGTTATCCTCGTAGAGACCTTTTCGACTCGAGTTTGAAACAATCGACTTATCGATTCATTTTTAAAGGACATATGCAACTGCAATTAACTCTAGGCGCAGTTCCACCCCGGTGGTAAATTTCATAGTTCTTATCCCTTGCATAAAAAAATCCTTTTAATGGACTAAACTTATCGAAAAGATTTCTCCGTGTTATCGATAATTTTAAAATTTTCTGCAAGGTTAAGTTTCTGGCCATTTTCATTTCCCGAACTCAAAATGAATCTCAAGAAAGGACAATGGCTTCAAGTTAGATATTTATTTTCTTCATTCCATCGATTTTTATTTTGTGTGTACGAATCCTTGTTTATCGATTAAAGCTTAGAATAAAATATTTATTGAGGATTCAGAAAGGATTCTTCCAAAGCTAAAGCTATCAATAAAATATTTACTAAGGATTCAGAAGGGATTCGTCCATAGCTTCGGAAGCCCTTAGGTTTCACTTCTCACATTTAAGACCCCATGAAAGGACCTTGAGTTGAAATAAAAAGTGAATTGTTATTTAAAATTGTAGGAAATTAAGGACTTAAAAATTCTTTTTATTTCACTTGAGCTCGGATATATCCTTGTTGACATAAAATTGAATCTCTAACCCTCAGGATGAGTTCCCAAGAGCCTAAATCTTCAAACTAAAAGTCAGGATAATCAGATATAAGAGCTTGGAGTAGGGCTGCTAACAAGGATTAAAATTGCATTAGTTCACAGGACACAAACCAACCTATCACACTCCTGAACTATTGTCCTTTACTTGTTGATATTCTGAATGTCCTCCTTTGGACTGGATCCTTGGGTCCTCCGCAAATTGCACAGCAAAGCCACAAATTTCTTTTGGCATTTGCTAATTGGGAATCCTGTTTTTCGAGAGCTGGGCGTAATAACTGAATAGTATTTCTGACAGGTTGTCCTTACATGTGGGTAAATGTGTATGGGTGCGTATGGATGTGTGTGTGTGTACGTGTGATTCAAATGTTGAGGAAACGATTTGAAAACTGAAAATTTTGTGACGCTCCTTTGGATTTGGGATGCTTGTGGCTCTTCAAATGACTTCAATCGTAGGCAATAATAAGCGTTTTTCAAACAATTAAAGGACATCAGGCAAATGTCAAGAAAACTCAGGACGAAATTAAATGAAAGAAATTCTAAAGGACGTAAAAGGACTTTTAAAGTGTGTTCGTTGGGGAATTTTGATGTCGATTCAAGGACCGGACAAAGAGCACTGCAAATGACAACAACAACAAAAGCACAAACAACAGCAACAACAACAGCAACAGCAGCAACAACAATAAGTGACAGGACAATAGCGTATGTTAAATATTGTATTTAAAAAGGACAAATGCCGTAGAGTCCTTGCAGCCGGCCGCCTGTCAACTTGCGCCTCTCTGCCGCCTACGAATGAGGTCGTTACGTATCGCTTTTTGTTTGTATTGGTATTCAAATTGGAATTTATATATGTGTGTGTGCTTATACAAGTCTGTGTGCGTGGGAGTATTTATGTATGTGTGTGTGTGTGTGCATCGACAAAGCCCTTTAGACAGCCCTGCAACACACTGAGATACAAGTGAACAAAGTCGTATGCAAATATTCGCACCGAGAGTTCGCATGTTGCACGTTCCGAGTCTCTGCAACAAATTTGCTGAACATAAGCCCCCCAATCCCCCTCGTCGTGCCCCGCCCCTCCTCGGCACGCCACGCCCAACGCTCTGCACTTGCCACTCGCTGAGCTCATGTAGACTTTTGTGTTAGCTTTGAATTTCATAAATATCAATTATGTATTTTGCCAGAGAGAACTAAATTAAAAAGTAAAATATACGCAGGACATCAGCCTCGCACACAGGCGAACACATCAAAAAAAAGTCGCAGGACCTCGGAGGATGGCGAATGCAAATACTTCCTTCGCAGAGCAGATGTGACGTATACGTGATATTATTATTTTAAATATTACACACATAAATGCCATATCTTTTGTGTATGAGTGTGTGTGTGTGTTACGTCCTTATTCCTGGATATTCCTGGAAGGTCCTGGTGCCTGGATGCGCCTCAGAAATCACAAATTAGCCACATTTGATTTTGTCAGCGATTTAATTTGCTCTTCGTATGTCTTAATTTATGTGATTTTCACTGTTCGTCCTTTCGTCCTTGCCGCTCGTCCCGCTCATCCTGTTTCTTCGCATGCCTGACAACTTTTAATTTATGTGCGCCCCAGGCTCTGAGCCGCGACACGGCCCGGCGACTCTCGAGCGTATGCTGCCTTTATTTATTTGCAGAGCCTCTTCAAAGTTGCCCTCTGACACGAGTACACGCACTCACACCCACACACACACACAAACACACACACACACACGAAAACTCACACACATATACACACAAACTCATACAAGTTGACTTGGTTTTACTTACAAGACACTAACAAGTACCGAAGTCAGTCTGAAGTGCGCCCGGGCGATTCCAAAATGTTAAGATTGTTGCTCCAAAGACAAACAGCAAACAGGACTAAGGGTCCTTAGACTCGCAAGTAGTCGCATTTTAGATATCCTGTAAATGAAAACGAGTGGATGAATAATCAACTGAGCTTCAGGGCAAAGTTGCAGCCATAGCTCAGAAGGAGAAATGGAAGTTTCTCTATGAGTCCTTTCTATGAGCTGTAAAGGAAGAAGCGGCGAGAGAAGTTTTATTCCTTCAGTTCAGAGAGAGAAGCGCTGGGCCGATAAGTAAGCCAGAGACCGCAACAATTGAAAATGCAAGCCCTTTGGGAGTTTAAGAGCCCGGAGTCAGGGATTTTAAGGAATTTCCCATTTACTTCTCTGTGTGATTTCCGTTTCCTGTTTCTTTCTTTTAATTTTTCTTGTTTTCCGCTTTGATTTTTGGCTCCTCCTTTGGAACTTCGTTTAATGTCAAATCCTGTTTATGTTGTATTCCCTGGGCGGGGGCAATATCTTTTGACATTTACAAAGTTTTCAGGAATTTCTTTCGGCTCTCTCATTACCCACATTCTAATTACTTATCTATTTATTTAACGTCGCTTCTCACTTCTTCCTTTTCACTTTTTAAATAATTATAATTTCTTTTTCCTTTGATAAATCACTTTTCAATTTGCTTCTTGCTTTGCTTCTCTCTTGAAGTTATTTATTTATTTTTAAAATACTTATCCATTTCGCTTCTCTCCTCTTTCTTCATTTACTTAAAACTTCTCCACCTTCTGTGCAGCTTTAGCTCATTTCCATTTTTATTTGTGACTTTATAAATTCCTTAACTTATCCTTTTTTTTTTGCACTATTTTGGTTGCTTCTCGATTGGCCGTTTTATTTGCTTCTCATGCTCGCTTCTCTCTTTTATTCAATCAGCATTTTTTTCTATACTTTCAAACAAACTTCTCACTTCATTTTCGAAGCATTTTTTTCCTTCTTTGTTCGCCTTTAACTTCTCTCCTTTTTCTGCTCCTTTCAACTTTGAATCTTTTATTATTTGCTCCTTCGTATTTTGTGTGCTTCTTCCATCGCTTTCGAATTTAGAGTTGGGTTCGCTTCCAGCTGCGCTTTCCAATTTGATATTGAAGGACTTTCTTAATTGGTTTCAACTTTCCACAAAAAACTCAACGCATTTTCCTCGCTTTCAACTTTGCTTCTCACATTTGAGAACTCAATTTGCTTCTCAGCTCGTTTCTCAATTAGAGACTCGCATTTCCAGCTGCTGGGGAAATCTTCGTTGTTGTTGTTCTCACAACTTTAATATTCTAATAAAATACCCATCTTTATATGCGTGCCGATATACCCCCTCCCCAAGTGCATACCCTGTATCCTGTACACTCCTTGTCTCTGTAATTCAAGCCAAGGAAGTGAGCTACTCATATGTGTACCTGGCGGGAGCACGCAGTGCCAGCATCTTGGCTGCCACGCCCCCTTGCCACTCTTGTCATTAGCCAGCGTTTTTAATTGCATTCAGTCTTAACCTCCGTCAAAGCCCACCACACCCCCCTCCCACAAAACCTTCTCTGACCCCAACCCCCGCGTCAGGTGGGTGTCCAATGGACGACTAGAAGCTCGACTCTTCTTTCGCTCTGCGAGCAGCGCGTCTCTTCCGCACGCAAATGCGTTTGACTTTTTCAGCTTATAGTGCTCCATATATGTGTGAGTGTGTGTGTGAGTCTGTGTGTTTGTATTTGTGTGTCTGTGTTTGTTTTTGCTTATGTCTATGCTGCTTTTTGTGCACATTTGTTTCATTCCATGTTGCAGCATTCATTCTGCTCGACTTTTTGTCTTATTGTCTCTGCCGTCATGTCCTTTTCCTCGCGCTTTTTCTTAGCGCGTCAAGAGTCGCGTCGCCAGCTGAGATACATGTGTGTGTGTGTGTGTGTGGCTGTCCTTGTGTTCCATCCTGCTACTCCTGCTGCCATTTGTGGGCAACTGTTCCAGCGTCAGCTGCCGTACCATGCGTGTATTCTATAGAGTGTATGTATTATGTGTGTGTGTGAGAGTTTGTGTGTGTGTGTGTTTTGTGTGTGTGCGCACTTCAGTGGCACTCGTCTAATTAGACAAAGTTAAGACTGGGCCTCATAGCAGGCACTGAAAAAGCGGACGGTCTTGGGCCACTAACGGCCATCATTTGTTGTGGCATTCGCTTTAAGGCGCCTTAAAGTATGCAGTAAAAACTGTAGGTGTATGGGTGTGCGTGTGTGTGTGTGTGTGTGTGCTGTATGCTTTATGGGCTTTAAGCGCACTCGCATCTACTTTGATGTTTGTGGCGGAGCCACAAGAAGTGCCACATAATTTGCTTTGGCAACATTGTTGAAGCGGCCTATGCCATACGCACACGCATTAACAGACACATACACTGTATGTGTGTGTGTGTGTGTGTGTGTGTGTGGGTGGCACTTCAATGTCAACGCTCATTCATTTGCCGGTCGCACTTCCGCCGCCGCCGCTTCGGTGCCCTATTTGCCTTTTGACCCCCGAGGCTGGCAACATTTTTGCGACTTTTGACATTTTTAATGCTGCCAGGCATGGCGTGAAAGTGCGAGTATACGTGTACGCACACACACACACACACACACAGACATACATATATATACACAGAAAGAGACACGCACTTTTGACGCCATTTGAACGTTGCTTTAGTTTGCGCGTCTTTATGACTCAAAGACGCCACACAAATGTCACATAAAAGGCGATAATAATAAAAATATAACACGGGGCGCTCCGAGTGGGCGATAGCTGGAAGCTCGTAAATAGCGAAGCGTCGAATGCTATACGAGTGCCGCCAGCGGACGCTAGATGGCGCTTTAGTTTCAATTGATCTTTTGCGGGCGACAATCAAATGAACTCGGACATAAATGCGATAAAAATTATGAAATTCTTGAAATATTTTATAGCCGCACAAGAAGATGAAGTGGGCGGGGACAGGACTAGGGGCTGCGACTAGGGGTGGGGTATGAATACATTAATGTTAATATAATGTCCTTGTTGTTGTTGTTGTTGTTATTGTTTCTGTTTCTGTTTCTGTTCCTGTTTCTGCTTCTGTTTGTGTGCTTATATTTGTTTGTTTGCTCGGTTGTTGTTGTTGCTGTTGTTGTCCTTATCGGCGCACAGTTGGTCACGCTTTTTGATATTTGCTAATAGTTAAAATGTCCTTTCTTTTCTTTATTCCATTTCTGCAATATTTGAATTTTCTTCAATGTTTTTTGGTTTTGTTTCTTTTTGTTTACGTGTTTACACTCGTTGCTCCTCGTTTATTTATTTGCTGCCACAAAACAATTTGCAACCGTTATATGATGTCATTTTGCAAGTGTTGTGAATTTCCACAAAGAAAACTAAGTAAAAGCAAACACAATAAGAACATTCAAACAAACAAAAAACTAATCGTTTAACACAAACTGTACTTTTGTTTTTCTTCCCAATCGCATCTGATACACAACTACGCACTTTTCACCCACCACCCACTGCCCATCACCCACAACCCACTGCCCATCACCCGCAACCCATTACCCGTTATCCGCCACACACATACGCACACACGCATATGTTACGCATAACTCACTCACTCACACTCACACACTCACTCACACACACACCCCCGCACATACCATTGTTGTTGATTTTGTTTTATGCCAACCATCCAAAGTGTATATTGCAGACCCGGATCTGATATTACCGCGCGGCGAATTGGAATTTACGACCCTGGATCCAACGCTGAAGTAATTGTAAAAAGTAATAATATCTAGCGCAGTACACAGAGTATCCTGCGTTACAACGCTGCCCATTACAGTCCCCAACCCCAGCCCCAACTCCAACCCCATCGCCATCGGCATTCCCCATAACCCTCGTCCGAAGTCATCCCAAGCCGCGATGCACTATGAAGGCCGAGGACGAGGCCGAGGCCGAGGAGTCAAGCGGTAGGCATCATAATTCATGGGCATTTCATTTTATATAGCTGTAAATTTTTAGCATAAATTTAAATATATTAATGTCAAAGGTAAAATATACATAAATACAAATAAATACATAAATTTATCCGAGAGTATCCTTGTTATCCGGATAAGCAAGGACTCAAAAGAAGATTCCATGTTTGCGAACGAAAAAAATTAATAGAAATAAAAAAAAAAAGAAAACAAATAAAAAAAAACATAAAGTGCAACTCTAAAGGTACACTGCAATCTTGTAACTGAAATCAAAAACTAAACTTTTTGTAAATATCATTAAATGAAATAAATACACACACACTCACACACACACACACACATCCAGTGACAGACTCAAATCAGATGAAGATTTGCATTGAAGCGCCACGAAGTGTACATAAGTAACGGGCAAACATTAATCAAACTGCATTTAAATGTTATATACTAATGCATTAAAATATGTGTACTAACTGTAATTAATGAACAATTAAGTTTTTAAGCTAGTTACTAGTGTATTAAGTTTAGTCGTTAGTCCTTTCAAGTATCTTAAATGTAATGAGACTCAAAGAGCAAAGAAGCAAACCAAAAAACAGACGAAAGTTTTAATCAAAATGACATCAAAAGCAACTACAAGTAGACACCCACACACACACCCGAACACACACACACACACACACACACACACACATACACACACACACACATACACTCAGATAAACCTAAACTATTCGCTAACATAAGAAGTTTCCATTGACTACATTTAAACAGCGTGAGGCACTCGTAAAGTTTATTCGGAGTTTCCTTCGAGAGCCACGCCCACAACCCACAACCACATCGATGTGTAGACCTAATAAAATATTTGTAATTGAGGATTTATAGCGGCGCAAGGAATAGCTAGATAGTCGGGAAAGCGGAAAGGCAGAGGAAGGAAAGGCAGGGAAGGAAGGAAAGGGAAGGGAAAGGATAATTCATAGGGAGCAGCGCCTATTTTTCAATTGAATCGTATAGAACTTTGGGCGACGAGTGTTTCTCAAGGAATTCATAAATATTCTATTACTTATATAACAAAGGGCTGGCTGCGAACTGCGAGTGCATAATGAATAAATGTTAGATAAATTTTGCAAAACTCAAAAGCCAAACCCGAAGAAACCACAGAGCAACTAAAACAAAACAACAACAATAAAAACTATATGGCAGAGGCAGCAGCTAATAAATAGAAGCAACAACAATAATAAAAATAAATAAATTCATCGTATGTAAATGTTATAAATAAATAAATTAATCCAAGGAAAGTACACGAAACTCGAAACTCGATATTAAACAATATTCATATGTTGTGTGTGTATATGAGTTTGAATGTGAATGTGAATGTGAATGTCGAATAAATATATATACATATTCATATACAGGCAGCCTAGCAAAATATACACTGCGTATGCGTAACGTAAATTTGAATCGGTGCGGCGGTGGAAGGAGGAGCGACAAGACAGGACTTGACGGCAAAGGCGGAGACGGAGGCAGAGGCGGAGGCAGAGGCGGAGGCGGCGAACGACATAAATCTGTCTACTTAAGTATCTGTTGTCCTGTGTATCTGTATCTGTATCTGTAACTGTCTTCGCCTCTGTCTCTGTCTCTGTCTCTGTCACTGTCTCTGTGACTGTCTCTCTCTCTCTCCGTCCTCCTCCGCCCGGTCACTTTCTCTGTCTCTCACTCTGATGAAATTACAAAGTAAACTGATTGTTTTTAAGCCGAGGTTAGAATTAAAAATGAAAAATGGAATACATTTAAATTACATGGTAAATACATTTTACATTTAAGTCGAAACTACTGAGTGTGTTAATAATATTAATGAATACTTAATAAATAAACTGAATTCATGAATGAACAACAACAACAACAACAACAGCGAACCACCAATCATTTTCCACTAAATCAATTTTAATTACAAGCATTTTGCTACATCAAACGCCCCACATGCCGACCCAATGCCAAGTTTTCCGCGACTTTCGGACCAACTTTGGCTGCGGGGCTAAGTGATATTAATGCCGCTCAAAGACTGTGAGCCTGTCCCCCTCTACCACCCTCTCTCTCTCTCTCTCTGTGTATCCTTTCTGAACTCCTCCCGCTTCAACTGTACCCGTGGCTCGTAAAAGGCAAAGGCGGTCAGCAAGCTGCAACCCTCCATTAATTTGCACGTCGGCCGCTGGTCGCTGGTCGCTGGTCCTTGGTCCTTGGCTGCTCTTTGTTGGCAGCTGGCTGTTCGAATTGGAACGGAACTTGGCCTGCATTTGGGATTAAAACACTTGCCAGCACATTCCCTGCATCCGAGTCAATGAAATTTGATGCCCAACTCTTCGCAAACTTCGCAACTGCACTTTATACACAATTTAATGCTAGTTTCTGCTTAATTGCATTGCACATTCTCAAAGCTCGAACTTTGCAGCTCGTCGAGCTCAATGGGTTATACGAGAGTCGAGATCAAGACCCCCTACCTCCCTCCCTGCACCCATCTAACTACATTTCTGCCATCGGGCTTTTTGCCAAAGGAGTTAACGGCACTTCACTTATTTGTTAATAACTTTTATTAACTGCCATCATGCAAAGTGCAGAGGATTGTTTATTAAATTAAGCTGAAGCAAAGATGGAGGTAAGTCTTAACATAATAATAATTACCCAATTAGTCACTTAAATTAATTAAGGCCCATCCATAGTCCAATGTCTAACTGAGCTCAGCTCTTGATCAAAACTTGCATTGACTTTCGATTTAAATTTATTCCTGGCTTTTGGTACATCTCAAGCCTTGTGTTTATTTTGTTTATTTTCTTAGCTTCATTGTCTTTATATTTTATTATTTTATATAAAAAAATATTTATTAGAAAATTGATTAGATTTTTATCATGTTTATATTAAATCCATTGAAGCAGTTCTCTGGTTCAAAACAAAAGCTGCCAAAAAGAGAAAATAAATAATTGAAGATTTCAGAAACAGACAAAATTGTGAACAAAGGCAATTGCAGTTTTTTTCTTATTTTTTTATTTATCATGCAGAGTCTCTCTCTCTTTTTTCTTCTCTCTCTCTACCTCTCTCTTCCCCTTTTCTTCTATTTTCTTAGTTTCATTCTCTCTCTTTCAACTGATAAAGTATCAGGCGTGCATCAAAACTTGAAAGGTTCTTGCAGTTGGAATATAAAAAAGTGTTGCATACTTTTAGTTGCGCCTGCGGCTGTTAACAGCTGCACTGCTGTTATTAACAGTGAACGCTGTGAGTAACCCACAAATTGCCTTACCTTAATGAAGGGCCGTCATAATGACATTATTATTTGGCACTTAAACTGTTTACTTAATTTTTAATTAACAACTTAATAAGATTGAAATTAATTCTGTTCAAAATATTCCTTAATTAAAATCTAAGAAATAAATTAAATCAATTATTTTCATCTTAAATCTATAGGAATTATGGGATACAGATTTTTGGATCTAAAGTAGTTATTGGCGGGTAATGTGAATATCCCAGAGAGGCCACAGTGACTTCTATGCACTTTTGCAGTTGGTCGAGTTCCCTGGAGCTTGCGTTTTTTTAAACATCCTGTTTTTCGATGCAGTAGATATATCCCTCTCCAACAAACTTCATATTTATGAGGTAATCCTGATGCCAATTTGGAAGTGTGACATACAAATTTACGGTACCACAGCCAGAATAAACTTGAAGAAAATTCAGGGTGGTGCAGTCAAAAATTCTTAGAAGACTTTCCCATTCTTCCTGGCTCAAGCGTTTGAATACACAGAGCGGAACTTGAAGGTGCTCCCATGGAGGACACAATTAAAAAAATATCAGGACAATACTTGAAGCGCTATCACTCACATCCTAACATATACGGGACTGGAGGATTTCAGAGTCTGTATAAGTGCCTAAGTCATAGAGTTCAGAATTTCATAATACTATTAAGATTCTAGATATATATAATTTGTCCTTAGACTTTAATTAAGGATAAGTTTTAAAAGATATAACAGAAATCTGAATTATTAATTGTTTGACAAATGAATAAAAAAATTACATTAGGAAAAAAGAAAATGTTTAATTTTGTGACTGAAATAACAGGAGAAAAAATACAAAAAAAGAAGTCCTGCTTAAAACGAGCCCATAAAAGTATGCTACACTTGGATAATACATGTTTTGACTGAATTATCGCCTTAACAGCGTTGAAAAGGACCCAAAAATTATACAACTGGCAACCGCGACACGTGCAACAGAGACAAGGAACTACACGGCTCTGTTATCCTTTCATCGTATCAGCTCTTAACCGCCGAAAGCCCAAACCCACAGCTCATACAAGTCACCAGTGACCCCTTCATCCCTCGAGTCCTTAATAAGAAATGGAAGCTACGAATTGCCTGTTGGTAGAGAGAAGCCACGACATGACGTCAGACCACAACCCAGTCTCTACACGGAACTCCTCAGTTTGGGGTGGGAGGAGGGGCGAGGAACAATACATGAGTATTTTGAGTCCTGTATTTAAGAACTTTCACATATTTTGATTCAAACTGCGTTGCTTAAGGACTTTAAGTGGCCAAAAGAGAGGAGGGGGGAAACACTTTGCGATTTAAACTGTAATTTTATAACTTTCTCCTATCTGAAAATAAAATGCGATTGTTTTTCCAGGAAAAAGTAAAATTCATGAAAGGTAATTGAATTTAAAATAGATCCTTTCGGGAGAAATGTGATATGCGTGACCGAAACTGGTTGCATGTCCTTCTAGGAAGCACAACCGTTGCCTTTTGTTTACGCTTGGATTCATTTCATATTATTTCACCGAATCTCAGGCCGGAAGGACAGTTTAAGTTTTCGAGCTTTAAACTGACTTCTCTCTGCTTGCTGCAAGGACCAAACGAACGTTTATATATATTTATGCATGAATATGAAATAGTTTTTTCCAAAGTTACGAAACTTGCTTATTTTTTTTGTCCACTACAAAGCTTACTTCCTGACAATGTGCATCCTTTTTAATCCATTACGAGGCACAGTCACTGTTCCCTCCACTTGGCAAGTGTCTAGACAAATTCAACTGCTCCTTAGAAGCTTCTACTAAAATATCCCTTTTGGAAGACAAAAATCTAAAAGTAATTTATGAATAATATTTAATGATCAAATGGCAAGGATCACTGTGCTTTTTAAGGATTTATTTATGCATTTTTTTATTTTTAAATATTATTTTATTTTAAATACAGAATTTTATTATTTACATTTATTTATCTTTTTTTTAAGAATTATTTATTTATTTCTTTCGCCGGAAACTGTTCAGTGCCTTCTGAACTCGAGCAGGCGCTTAAAATAGGGAAAGGACGTGTAGATACAAAAGTGTCCTTAATTAACCTTGTATATTCAAAAATTATTGAATGATGTCTTTACTGATCTGACGAGTAGGAAGATCACAGGAATAAAATTCTCTATAAGCAACGACTCCGCTGGACTCCCCGCCAGTTGAGTTTGGGTATTATTATGGTAATTATCGGTTGGCAGGACGCTTGGATGACGTCGGAAGGATATTTTTAATTATTTAAGTATTCCACTTTTATAAAGTTTGATTATTTTTTTTTTTATTTCTTTTTTATTTTATTTGAAACCAAACCCCATATTACCGTAGAAGGAGGAGAAACATGGAGCTATTTAGGAAGCCGTTTAAGCCGCCTTACTGGGCGAGCAGCTAACAGTGTCCTTGTGCTTCAGCTGTGGTGCCTCAGCCATCTGTCACTGTATCGGCGTGAATGTCTCCCGATCTGCTCTTCAATAGTGTGTATATTAAGGACTCTCTTACGTACCAGAAGCAACTGGGTATCCATTGTAGTACCCGATTCTGTAGTCTTTGGATTTGATTGTGGTTGGATTTGACTGCTATTCCCCAGAACTGCATGTCCTTCAGTCACATCTGTATGACGCCTATACAGTCCTTTTATATCTAAGCTGCAATTTTATTTTTCTATTGATCAGCCATCCTTCTGATTGTGGCCTAATGTACATGTCCTTAATGCAAGACTCTCTTACTCAGATTGAGATTTTGTATTATATATGAATTTTAGTAGAAAGGACACTCTCTTGAGCTAATATATAGCCTATCATAGAGACTTATTATTACTCTTGGATTGCCGAGCATTCGGAAGGATAGCGGAAGGTGGCACCTCTCGGCGCTTTGCCTCGGATAATTGAATTATCGTGTCGTAGCTTTAAGATTCAGTGTCTGAGGGATTACCTTACATTTAATTACTCATTGATTAATCATAATTCAAAATCAGTAATTAAAAGGAGTAAATAAAAGGAGTAAATAAAAGGAGTAAATAAAAGGAGTAAATAAAAGAAGTAAATAAAAGCAGTAAATTAAAGGAGTAAATAGAAGGAGTAAATAAAAGGGGTAAATAAAAGGAGTAAATAAAAGGAGTAAATATTTAATGCGGTTAACCTATAAAATTATATATTTAGCTTGCTACCAGAAGGCAGCCAATCAAGTCCTATCCATGTCCTGAACTTCCAATTTCTTGGCCTATAACAGTCTCTTCCTATAACAGAACTACTTAAATGTTTAAAGGACATACTCCATAGTTCAACGAAGCTTTCGCATCTCAAGGTTATCTGAGGGCTAAAATTAATTAATTTCTCTACTGATTTTCTGTTCTCATTTAACTCCTTTTTCTGCCGAGAAATTTTTTTGCTCCGTAGGATTAAGATTAAGGATTACTGATATTTAATTCTCAGGACATACACTGCCTTAGTTATAGAATTGTGAATCTCATGGTATTTCCTACCTTAAGTAAGTGCTGCCAATGCAAAGACATAATCCGTAACACTTTGAAGTCCTTCAGTGCGAATACCTTACTTCCTTGTGTTTAGCCATAAATTGGATCCTTGTAATCAATCATTTATTGAACTCTCATTTGAGGTTTCCTGTCCAACATAATTAATCAAAGTGTAACGAGTCCCATTTTATACCCTACCCCGAGCTGCGTCTCTCCATACTCGAGATATTCTCAAGTCCTTGCAGTAACGAGGCAAGGGCCACCCTTTCCCAGCTGCAGTTTTCAAAGGATGCCAAAACCCATTAGCTGCCAGTTATAAGAGGATTTGATTTTGGGTTATTTTGTGCATTTCGAGGCTCAAGCGATATTTAAAACTGCTGCTCACTCATTGCTTTCTGGCTATAAGAGGATTCCACTTACGACGAAGTTATTTGAAGCCTCCCGCCGGAGAGGGGTGTGAGTGAAGGAGGGGGTGAGGGAGAAATCTGCAATTCCCAAATTTGTTACTCGTGGAGCCCAAAGTGAAAGAAAGTGGAAAAGAAACCAAAACTAAAGCCGCATAAATCTCAAGATTTGCACTTAAGTGCGTAAATCGAAGTGATGCAAGGATAGCGTGAACAAAGCGAGCAGGAAAAGGAACAGGAAGAGGAACAGGAAGAGGAAGAGGAAAATTCAGTAAAAGGAGATGAGGAGGGGGAGCAGCTGCTAAATCGTTGACCAGTTGTTGTCGTGCCTTCATGTGACAGCCGTTGCTTAACCGTGAGGCTCACAAGCAAATTAGGAGACGGCTGAATGAGTCGACCGGCCAAATCGTCCAGTCCAGTGGCACAATACACAAAGGCACACTTAGCCAGGATACATAAGTGCTGAAATATTAATGCTCCAACTAAATGCTGACAAGCGCTCCAACGGCCTTCCTGAGACCATAAATGCCAGCTTTGAATTCAATTAGCCAGCCCCCGGGATGTCCTGGAAGTCGTCTGGCTGGGAGGGAAGTCATAATGGCATCGATGCAGTGCAGCAATTATTGGCTGCTCTTGTTGACAAGGCCGACAAAGGAGCAGTTACCGATTCGCCTGCTCCCCCACCCCCTCCCACACACACACACACACACAGCCGCACTGCCAACAGAAGCCACAACCTCAGTGAAAACACCGCCTGGCATTGATGCCGGTGCCCATAACAATCACAATCACAATTACCATCACATCAATGGCTGGCAGTGCTGAGTGCAACGTGGACATCCACGATATCCAGGACACTCAGGACATCCAGGACATTCTGGACGACGAGGCGCAGCTTAAACTTGACAAGCCGCAAATTCTGTCGAACGCGGCAGTGGCTGCTGCGCTGCTGCGCTGCCGAGCTGCCAAACTGCCGAACTGGCGGAAAGGACAGGCCGAAGGACAGAGAAGCAGAAGCCTTATTGTTGGTTTTTCGCTGCTTCTCGATTCTACTTGGAGCCCTCCTCCAGCAGCCAGCAGCGAGTGTCCTCGCGATGCTGAGCCATCTGCTCAAATAAGGACATCGGCGCCAGCGAAGGGAGCAATCAGTTCGAGCGACGACTCGTTGCGCGTATCTATGCCAAGGACATGACGTGCACAATTGTTTTGGCGTTTGCCTATTGTCAACTGGATGTATGTGTGTGTGTGTGTGTGTGTGTGTGTGTGTGTGTACGTGTTTGTGTTTTATTTACCACAATGAAAACATTTCACATTTTAGACATTTTCAACTTTTATTCGCAACAAATTCCCTTAAATCTACAAATAAACTCTTTAAACCGCGACACTCGATCTCGACGAGTCCTTTATTTTTTTTTTTTTCGTTGTAAAGCGAAATTCAATCTTTAAATACGCTTGTATGTGTATACATGTACATACATGCATATGTATGTATATAATATATTTATTAACATCCTTTTTTTTTTTTTTTTTGTTGCTTTTTTCAGTTTTTGCCTTATGCAATTTGCAAATCTGGACTTTTTATGCTGAATGCAATTATTCTCCATTTACAATGCACTCAACGCAAAGTGGATGCAGACGTGGGACTCACTGCAGACAGGCGCAGGAGCCGAATGACCGGCCAGGACATACCTGTATCTGCCGCCAAAGCGCGTTGCGTTCCCAAGGGATTTTACATTCAATTCATTTGGAGTTCACTTGGAATTCATTTGGAGTTCACTTGGAATTCATTTGGAATTCATTTTAATTTTTTTCTTTAATTTTTAAACTAATTTCTAGGGCAAGTGTAAGTCTGGCATTCGTTCCTGTGGGCGCAAAAGGACCTCAGATCTATCTACAACTAAGAACGGGAGGGGCAGCCGACGTTGGCCACTCGGCAGTGTCTCCTCTCAGAGTGAGGAGAGAGCGATATCAAAATATACCCTGGATTTGGGGGCTCGGGCACAAAAAGTGTACATGGAGGCAAACAGCTTGAATGGGGCACAGGAGCAGTGGCTTGTATGGGGGTGGGGGAGGGGGAGGGGTGAGGCAGACAAGTAAATAAAATTGCAAATAAAGTAAAAATGTTGAAACGTTGAAATGTTGAAATGCCAAAGAAATGCACGGTACATATTTTACATTTATTCATTCGTCGCCGCTGCTGTTGCTTTTAAGCAAGGACAAAGCGGCGAAGATGGGAGGATGGCAAGGATGGTAAGGAGCGGAGGAAGGAGAAGGGAAACTGACGCTGACGCTGTGCCGACTCGTCCTGGTAAGCCGAGCGTTAATAACAACGCTTATCTGTGGCATTAGCAGAGCGAACACAGCAATAGCAATGGCAGTGGCAGCGGCTGTGGCAGAGGCAGAGGCAGAGGCAGAAGCAATGGAAACGGCAGCAAAAAAAAAGGAAGAAAATCTAAAAAAAAGAAGAGGAAAAACACAACAACAAAAATGATAATGAAAACTGAAATAAAAGCGCAACAACAGCGCCAAGAGACAAACAGCAAACAGAACAGAGATGAAAAGAAGAAGAGAACAGAAGAGAATGGGGAAGGGAAGGGGGGAGAGGGAAGTCCAAAGAGTGTAATGGGTGGGGTTGGGTGGAGGGGAGTGGAGCGGGGACGCAAACAGCGGCGGGTGTAGACGCAACATAAGTAATTCAAGCCGCTGCGAACGTCAACGTCGACGTTGATGCCGCTGCCGACGACGACGACGACGCCGACGTCGATGCCGATGCTGATGCTGACGCAGTTGCTGCTGGCGTGACAACTTCAACTGACAGGCGCCGCGCAGCGCCATCATCCATTATCAGCAGTTGGCCATCTTAAAGTGCAGCAAAGCAGCGGAGCAGCGGAGCAGCAAAAACAACGCAGGATATGCACAGGAAGGCAAAGGACGAAAAAAGAATAAAAAAGATGAAAATAAAAATAAAAACAACAACAACAACAACAGAATTCACCGAAATACAACAACAACAATCGGACAGCGGGCGGTCGCACACAAAGCGAAACACAACAAAACAAAACAGGATAGAAAAACAACAAAAAAAAAGGAGAAAGGAAAATAATGAAAAAAAAAACAGGATAAAAACAAATGCAGAAGTAAAAACAAAAACAACAACAATAAAAAAAGCGAAGAGCAGCGTGCAAAATGTCGCATTGTTTTAATGCATGTGGCGCAACGGCGACGGCGATGGCGAAGGCAACGACGACGGCGAAGGCAATGGCGATGGCGATGGCGATGGCGATGGCGATGGCAATGGCGATGGCAACGCAGGATGCGCGGCGCACACACTGCGTATGTGCAATGTCACGCCAAGCCACAGAAGCCAACGCCCGCGGCTCTGGGCATGTCTCGTTACGTATACGCCGCATGTTACTTGCCGTTTGAATCGCTTGCAGCGCTCAAATGTTGCAGCTGTAGTGGTTGTTGTTGTTGTTATTGTTGTTGTTGTTGTTATTGTTGTTGTTATTGTTGTTGTTATTGTTGTTGTTGTTGTTGCTGTTGCAGCTGCTGCTGCTGGGGGGTGTGGAGTGGGTGCTGCGGATACTGGAACGCCTGCTGGTGCGAGTGCGGCCGCTGGCCCTGCCTGGGCGCGTCGCTGCCACCGCCCACAGACTGACCGGGCGCATCCTTGACCGTAAACGTCACATAGTAACGTTTATTGCTGTTCAACTTATCCGCCGGCAGTGAAATTAGTTGCTTGCTCTTCCCGTGCGAGAGCTCGAGTGCAACTTTGTGGCTGCACTTGCCGCTGCCCCCGATGCCGATGTCGACGCCGACGCGTCCGCTGCAAGCGCGTCCGCTGGTCAGAATTTTGGGCAGATAAAAACTGCTGACGCCTCCGGCCTTTTTGTACGTTCCATAGCCAAACTTGGGCATCGTGTGGTGATTCATCATGGGAACTGCAATGTCAAGCAACAGAAAGGACACGGATTAGTTGCGATTAATGAACGGCGGACGATCGGCCAATTAAGTGAATGTCCTGCCGCCTAGTCCCAACGGAAGTCGAAGTCAAAGCCAGCGACGGGCAGCGCCTTCTGACGGCTGCCAGTGATTTGGACGCAGCACTAATAAAGCGCTCGAATCCGAGGGACGGGCAATTCAACCCTGAAGGCCAGTTGCCACAAGGATGTCCTGGCTGCTGCAGACAAGGACTTGATTTACTTGCTCTTGTTGCATGCAATGAAAATGAAAATGAAAACGAATCCCAAGCGCGCAACTGGGCGAACTTTACGCGTTTTCGGGCGGGATTAGTGTTGACTTCGCTGCCGCCGCAGGACACGGGACACAGTGGACAGTGGAGAGTGGAGAGTGGAGAGTGGACACTGGAATAAGTGTGTATATAAACAGTGGAGCACAAAGGATGCGGCGAAATGAATGCGTTTTTAATTTGGCTTAAGCCGGACGCATCCTTTGGCCCAAGTGGAAAGCCTGATGGCGCGTCTATAGAAGTTGTAATAAAATTTCAAAAGCTCAAATGGGCAGCCGGACGGATGGACGGACGGACGGGTAACCGGGCCAACAGCATTAAAGGGGCAAGCGGCGGCAAGGACGCAAGGACTTGGCGGACTTGGTCCGCTAAATGAATAAACTGCTCGTAATTAGGATTTATTTTAATGCTGTCGGCGCATTTGGCGCCCACGCGCGAGTCCTTGCGCTTTGAGTTCGAGCCTGAGTGCTGGTCACCCGCTTGACCCACTCGAGCGAGGCTCAACCGAAAGTGTAACAGCTCGTGGCCAAGTGACGCCAATGACGACTGCCGCCTGTTTGTTTGCCTGGTGACATTTTTCACGCTCTCAAAGTGACGCTTCGGGGCTTAGGCGCCAGGACACCCAACGATGACTTACTGTAGGCGGCACATGGGATGCCCGTGTAGGCGTGGGCGGCGTGCAGGCAGCGGTGCGTCTTTGTGGTGCACTGCAGCGCCTTCTCGTACGCATTGTAGTCCGGACTCAAGCGACGTTCCGCCTGAAACAGAAATAAAAAGGATACGTCTAAATTTTCAACCTGTACTCCCGCCCACTCCCGCCCCTTCAGCCTCTGTCCGACTGCAGCTTACCTCCTCGTAGACCTCATTGATGTTCTGAAAGTTGTTGGTGCCCGGCTTCTGGAGTCCCTTGAGCGTCTCGTAGAGGAACAGCTCGAAGTTCTTGAAGGAGTACTCGCTGAAGTTGTAGCGCCTCAGCCTTGTGCCAGTTTCGCCTCCAAGGAGCACGCACGATTTGTGGTAGTCATCGACGGCGCGCTTCACCAGGACCGTCTCGTTCAGCTTGCTGGAGCGTATCTGCAGCGACTTGAGCTCCAGCAGATGCTGGAAGATCTTGCGCTCCATGTAGTATCTGCGAAAAAAGGACACTGGATAAGAGATGATGCCAATGCCAGCGACGCAGCGACGCAGCGACGCAGCGAGTCCTTAGAAAAGCGCATCATTGTTCTTATTCTTTGGACAGCCATTCGCAGTCTGCCGTTCATTCAGTGTCCTTTGTCCTCGCCTGCCATTCCGCTATCTCATCATCATCATCATCATTATGATGATAATCATCATTATCATCGTCAGGCTTTGCCTGCTAGCGCATAAAATAAATGTTTGCAAATGTACGTAAATTGTCATTTTGATATTTCGCGATGCGAACAAAGGCCGCGCCTGCTGTGCCCCAGTCCTGCTCCTGCTCCTGCTCCTGCTCCTTGTCCTGTGTCCTGTGTGCTCTGTGCTGTGTGCTGTGTACTGTGTCCTGTAGCCTGTACCCTGGCTCTTGCCCTAGCCCATTCCGGTGCCCCTGCTCCTGTCCAACTTCCTTTCAGTTGCCTACCCAGTACCAGTCCTCGCCACGCCCCCGCCCACCACTCCGCCCCCGCAGACCGCGCGCACAATGCGCGAACGCAATAAAAGGCATCATGTTATTAAAATTTGAAAAATACTAAAGTGCGTGCTGGCGGAGGGAAAGAGACGCAAGATGGCAAAATAAAAAGAGAAGAAAATAAAAAAATAAGAAAATAAAGAGAAGAAGAAGCAGAAGCAGAAGAAGCAACGGCACAAAAAAAATACTGAAGGAAATTCTCTTAATAATTGAGAGCACATAAAGCGGAGCAGCGACTGAAATTAAAGCCGCCAAAAGCCATGGCCACGGCATAAAATCTAATTGAAAATTTTATTAAAAACTAAGCAAATATTAAGGCGCGGTCCAAAGCCTCAAGGCGCTCCCCAGCCCCCACCCCCCACCCTCCAGGGGTGGAACTGCAAGTGGAGCTTCTGAGGCACTTCAAACTTTGTTCGCCGGGCCAGCAACTTTTCCAAATCAACCGCCGGCTGCGAGTCGCTGCCAAAAGGCATTCGAAAACCGAAAAACCAGTCAAAAATGGCTAAAAAAAATGAAAATAAAAAATAAAAGCAGCTAAAATAAAAATGTGGCAGGAAAAAAGCTGAAACGCTGAGCAAATTTGTCGAGTGCACTTGGCGGCGCAACGCTGAGCAGCGTTTTCGAAATTGTTTATGCAGTTTATGGGCAGCGGAGGGGTAGTGGGGAGTAGCAGGAGGGGAAGGACAGAAAGTGAAGAGGGGGGAAGGTGGGGAGGGGCGGGCTGAAATTGGTTGGCAATTTATGCAGTTGACGCTTGACACTGTTCGCCACTTGGCTGCACGGCAAAATTATGCGAAACAATTTGACTTTGAAACAAAAAGGAAGCGCGACCAAAAAAGTGATGGGTAGGGGGGTAGGGGTACCAGCAGTGTGCAACGTGCAACGTGCAACGTGAGGCAAGTGCAAGTGCAATGGGCAAATAATGAGAAGCTAGCGGAAAAACCCAAAAGTGGCTACTCTTCATTTTCTGCTTCTTTCGATTGCGCTTCTTCTTAATCATCTGCTGCTGTCTCCACGCCCCTCCTCCCCCTCCTCCACCTGCTCCTCCACCTCCTCCCCAAACCCTTTAATGGCCCAACCAGCCCACCAAACGGCCAAGTGCTACTCGCGACGCTAAAACCGCGTTACAAATTGCCCCTTCAAGGTGCACGTCGCCATCTCCCTGACCAACGGTCCAGAGACGCGGAAGCCACAGCCACTGGGCAATCGCTCTTCCGCTTGTTTAGTCATCTCCATCGCCATCGCCATTGCCATCGTCATCTCCATCGCCATCGCCATTGCCATCGTCATCTCCATCTGCATTTCCATCTGCATCTGCATCTGCATCTTCGGCTTCGAGTGAACCTGAAGCAAAGGCTGCAAAGAGCGGTTCGGGTGTAGGCGGGGTTGATTGGAGATGGGAATGGGGATTCAGGGTTGGGGGTTAGGGGGCTAGGGGGTTGGGTCCTGGGGACTGGGGACTGGGATGCTGCCTCCTTGCTGTCTGTTTGTCGAAGCGCTTTTCAATTTTACGCCTCGCTTTGGCTTCACTTAGCCGCCGCTCGATTCCCTTGCTCCTTTGCTCCTGCGCCGCTTTGAACACGCTGCTCGAGTCTCCTTTTCGCAGGACTAGTTTTGTGCCATCGTTTGCCACTTTTTTGTGGCTGTGCAAATAGTGTTTGCAATAGTGTCCTTGGCACATTTTTTCGGCTCTGCCGTCGTCGTTGTTGTTGCCGTTGTTGCTGCTGTTGTCCCTGTTGTTGTTGTTGTTGCTGTTGCTGTTGTTGCTTCTGTTGTTGCCGTTGTTTTCGTTGTTGCTGCTGATTTCCGTTTCCGTTTTGCGTTCGCTTAGCACAACTTTCATTGCATTTTCTTCTGCGCGTTGATTTTGTGTGCTACATTTTTTAGTGACCGACTCACTGTCACACCCAAGCGCACTCTCGCCCCCCGCCCCCACCGCCTCTCAAACGCCACCCACCGCCTGAACGCTTCCTGTTTGTGACACAAATGTGACAGGCAAAAACTGCGCGTTGCAGCAAAGTGGATGGAGTCCCGAACGCAGCCCGGGGGGCTGCTGGTGCGGCGTGTGGCAAAGGAGTTGCAGGCAGCCGCGGGATGTGGCAGGATGTGCTGCATGCGGCTGTTGACAGCGCCAGTGACAACGAATCGCAAAGAAATTAAGCGTCCCACGAACTTGCAACAAAAAGCAACAATTTTTTTCCTCCCTGCCCCACGGCAATTTGCAATGCATAAACAACAAAGCAAAGCGGAAATCCCAACGAATCAAAAAACGAAAAACGAAAAACGAAAGGAAAAAAAAACAAAAAACAGAAACACAAACACAAACGCAAAGGAAAACGAAAGTCCTGAGAGCGAGTCCTGTAAAAAAGAGCCCATCGCCTGGTGTTGATCCTTCGACATATGCACAGTTTGATGCCTTCTCAGGTGAGTATTTGCATCCAAATTGGTGGGGGCTCAGGTGCGGCCACGGGGGAGGCAGCGTGCGCCACAGGGGAGACGCGGCAAGGTCCTTGAAAATCTGTGGGTTGGGTTTTTTTTTTGGTTTTAGGAACTTTCCTTTAAAGGCTGAATGCCTCGCGCTGCTTCTTGCTGGCGCCCAAAATTTCACTTCTCCGCAGGACTCAGAGAAAAAGTTTCAAGCGCGCGCTCCTTGAAAAACTCAGTGAGAAAAAGCCTTAAGGGGGTGGGCGGTGGGAAAGGTGGGTTGGGAGGGGGATGGGTGAAACATTAGCGCAGCTCATGTGGGTAAAGTTACCAGCTGAACTTCTATGGCTTCAAAGTGTTTCAGGTCGTCCTTTTACTTATTAATGATATCCCGAAACTCCTTTGAATGGCCTAAGCCTAGAGAAGCGAAGTCAGGGTGGGGCTTGTCACTGTGGTGGGGGGTTGGGGTATGTAACAGGTGGATGAAGGAAGTACAAGAAGTCAAAGAGAAGATTAGTATTACTCACGTATCACTACAAACTTCATAACCAAGAAACATTTTATGTCCTTTGGTGTCCTTAAAGCCTTGAAACACATAGCAGATAAGGTTTTCTCGTTTGACTTCAGTGGAACTCAAATCAACCTGTTATTCCTTGCAATCCTTTCGCAGAAGCTACAGTGTATGCTTACGTTATGAGCGAACGAAGTCCTTGGAGCGACTTAAGAATCACATGGAGACTCCTAAGACTCAATTAAAAGCTGGAACTGACTTTTCCGTTGAGCTCGGGAAAATATCTAGGATATTTTATAATCCGTGACATATGGCTTGCATATGTCCTTGTCTGCTGTTGCCTGTAATATGTTTTGAAATGCCATCCTTGAGCCCTGACGACAACTGAAGACAACATCAACGTCGCGTTCTAGGATAATGAAATTTTACTAAATGTCCTTTTAAATAGTTTCTGCATAAACTGAAGCTCATTAGTTGGGAATTATAAGAGACCCATTCCATTCTGGGAAACCTTCTGCAGATTATCTGCAAGGACACACGCACGCAGGAGCAACAAGAATCTGCTTGGAGTGGCGAGGACGGGGGATGAAGATAAGAGAGAGGCAAAGAGGCAAAAAGGAAAAAGGAAACCGAAAGTTTGCCTTGGCAAAGCAAAATCCAAATATTTTACAATGTCAATTACGTGAGCGCACATTATAAATCCCAGATCTCACCTGAACTGCTGGGACACACACACACATATACACACTCACACACCTACACATATACACTGATACAGTGGCACACATAACGGGGAATACACACGCAATGCCGGCAAGTTATTTGCTTAATTTATGCGTCAGATAAAATTTTAATCTCTTCGGAGCGAAGCCAAAAAACAAAAACAAAGTTCGCAACGAAAACAACAACAAAAAAGCCAGAAGAGTGTTTAAAAAAAATAAAAAAATAAAAAACAAAAATAAATAAAAAACAAAAAAAAGTGAAAAACAAAAATAAATAAAAAATATAAAATGAAAAAAAATAAAAATAAATAAAAAATGAAAAATGAAAAAAAATAAAAATAAATAAAAAATAAAAAATGGAAAATAAATGAAACGAGGAGAACAACAAAAAATAAACACAAACATGCGACTGATATAAATAAAATTCTCTATTTACACACTTTTCATGGTGTTTTGCAATGCATCCCGTGTCCCTCCCTCAACCCCATCCCCAGCCCCACCCCCCCTGCCAGCCCCCTGGTCCATCAAAGCGAAATGTATACCATGGGGAGCTTTAGATTTCCGCTTCACGTTACGTTTATTTTTTACTTTTTCCTTTCGGTGCCACCAAACCGACCAATAGACTCATCTTCAGCCACGCCCATGCTACCCCCTGGCCGCCCATACCCCTCAGCCACGCCCATTCAAATTGTATTTGCCACTGGATTTTTATGTATTTTACAAGAATTAATTGACTCGCTTCGTCGACTTGTTAAAAAATTCCCACATTTCCACCCGCCCGCCACGCCCCCTCGCATCGTCCTTTCTTTCACTTCCTCGTTGGCTGCTCCTCTCGCTTACCCCGCCCCACCACAGCCCACTTATTCGCACGGCAGGCAAGACGTTTGTTTGACTTGCCGCACGTTGCGTATACGCAACGTTTCCGAGTATTTGCATTGGCTGCGGGTTCGCTTGAGATCCTTGCAGGCAGTTCCAAAACTTCCCCGAGCTCCCGCCTCCCGTCTTCCAGCTGCCAGCTCTCAGTTCTGAGTGCTGCGTGCTGAGTTATTACATTTCTTATTTCGCTTACGCTGCGACTTACGGAGAACCGAGTGAACGAACGGGATGCGTAAATATTTCCATTAGTCAAGTGGAAAATAATATTTATGAATTTTTTTCCCAGGATTCGTTTGGAAATTTATTCATAGGCAAAACGCTGCGGATTACGGAAAATTAACAAAAAAGCGAGGCACTTCAATTTAATTAAGGACTCCTCTCGGTCCCTCGGTCTCTCGGTCGCCTTATGCAAATCCTTAAATTACAATTACAATTGACTTTTACCCGAAAAACTTTGCCATTGAAAACAAAATTAATTACCAAAGTCCTTAGAGGCGATGAGGCACCTCATACGATTTTTAATGCGAAGGAAAACTAATTTGATGTTTTGGCCTAAAGTCCTTAGCTTAAATCCGCTGGCTGTGAAGGATTTCCGCTACAAGGATGCTAACAAATGCCAATTGTAGTCCCTTTCCTTCCTTCTCCCCCTCTCTCTCTCCTTCTCTTTCCCCACCCCTTTCCTTCATCGCCATTCCCTGTGTCGCTGCTTGTTTTGCGTCCTTAAAACTCGCCCGCTAATCCCCCCTTAATTCCACTTACAATTAGAATTAGCGCCTTGTAAAACTGAAGGCCTCGCCGCTGCCTCCGACTGACTGACAGAGTGACTGACTGAATGACTGAATGACTGAATGACTGAATGACTGAATGACTGAATGACTGAATGACTGAATGACTGACTGACTGACTAAAAACTGACTGACTGACTAAAAAACTGACCGACTGACTGACTGACTGACAGACTGACCTACTGACTGACTGACTAGATGACTGACTGACTAGAAAACTACCTGACTGACTGACTGACTGACCGATTGACTGACTGACTGACTGACTGACTGACTGACTGACTGACCTACTGACTGACTGACTGACTGACTGACTGACTGACCTACTGACTGACTGACAGACTGACTGACTGACTGACTGACCTACTGACTGACTGACTGACTGACTGACTGACTGACTGACTGACTGACTGACTGACTGACTGACTGACTGACTGGATGACTGAATGACTGAATGTTTGACTGACTGACTAAAAAATTGACTGACTGACTGACTGGACTGACTGACTGGATGACTGACTGACTGACTGACTGACTGACTGACTGACTGACTGACTGACTAAAAAACTGACCGACTGACTGACTGACCTACTGACTGACTGACTGGATGACTGAATGACTGACTGACTGACTCACAAACTGACTAAAAAACTGACTGACTGACTAAAAAACTGACTGACTGACTAAAAAACTGACTGACTGACTAAAAAACTGACTGACTGACTGACTGACTGGCTGACTGGATGACTGACTGACTGATTGACTGACTGACTGACTGAATCAACGACTGACTGACTTAATGACTGACTGACTGACTGACTGACTGACTGACTGGATGACCTACTGACTGACTGACTGGATGACTGAATGACTGACTGAGTGACTCACAGACTGACTAAAAAACTGACTGACTGACAAAAAAACTGACTGACTGACTGACTGACAGACTGCCTAAAAAACTGACTGACTGACTGACTGAATGGATGATTGCAAACTGCGTCCCATTTTCATATTTTTCGCATTAACAAAACATTCACCGCAGGTGGGCGATACCCCGTTTTTGGTTAGTAGAAAATTTGGAGCGTGGGGTAGCGGTACGGCCACGGTGTGGCATGAGCAATGGGCAAGAGAAGAGGAGGAGGAGGAGGAGAGGCTGGTGGTCTCGGGTCGTGGGCCACGGGCCATGGCACTTAATTAAAATGCGCAACTCTTTGCCGGAAATGAGCATTTCAGCTAATGACACAAGCCTGGGGCCTCTGAGATTTGTTGCCGTTCGTATAAATTAAAATAAATCAGCAATAACAAAAAAGAATTTTATGAATCTGAATTAAGCCAACTACGAATTGCTGCTGCTCTACAAAATTCAAATTCGAAGCACTGAAAAAAATTATTTTTTATAAACGGATAAAATTTTTATACAAGTTTTAAATCCACAAAAATAATTTAATAGCAATTAGGGAACATATGCAATAGATCCTTGGACTGAAAGGATATTCTAAATATACGTTTAATCAACTCATTCCTCTCATCTCGAGAACTAATCAGAAAAGTCGCGGACATCCCTCAGAAGGATCAATTCAATCCTGATACCTTCCTGTAGGGAATATCATGTATTAACACTCGCCTAGATCTTTCCCAGAATCCTTTTTATGATGGGACTTGATACAGATGCTTCTTGGCATAATAAAAGCATACCGAGGAAATGAATTAATAATATTCTATATGCTATGATATTTAAATTGCACTCACATTTCTCTTCATTATAATAATAAGACTTCAAAAATATGTTTTGCCAAGAATTTTACATACGAATCAGATTCCACTTCTGTGACTCTTTAAATAACAAATGTGATTCAATTGATGTAGATACAGATACACAAACAGATGAAGATACAGATACAGATACAGATACAGATACAGATACAGATACAGATACAGATACAGATACAGATACAGATACAGATACAGATACAGATACAGATACAGATACAGATACAGATACAGATACAGATACAGATACAGATACAGATACAGATACAGATACAGATACAGATACAGATACAGATACAGATACAGATACAGATACAGATACAGATACAGATACAGATACAGATACAGATACAGATACAGATACAGATACATATACAGATACAGATACAGATACAGATACAGATACAGATACAGATACAGATACAGATACAGATACAGATACAGATACAGATACAGATACAGATACAGATACAGATACAGATACAGATACAGATACAGATACAGATACAGATACAGATACAGATACAGATACAGATACAGATACAGATACAGATACAGATACAGATACAGATACAGATACAGATACAGATACAGATACAGATACAGATACAGATACAGATACAGATACAGATACAGATACAGATACAGATACAGATACAGATACAGATACAGATACAGATACAGATACAGATACAGATACAGATACAGATACAGATACAGATACAGATACAGATACAGATACAGATACAGATACAGATACAGATACAGATACAGATACAGATACAGATACAGATACAGATACAGATACAGATACAGATACAGATACAGATACAGATACAGATACAGATACAGATACAGATACAGATACAGATACAGATACAGATACAGATACAGATACAGATACAGATACAGATACAGATACAGATACAGATACAGATACAGATACAGATACAGATACAGATACAGATACAGATACAGATACAGATACAGATACAGATACAGATACAGATACAGATACAGATACAGATACAGATACAGATACAGATACAGATACAGATACAGATACAGATACAGATACAGATACAGATACAGATACAGATACAGATACAGATACAGATACAGATACAGATACAGATACAGATACAGATACAGATACAGATACAGATACAGATACAGATACAGATACAGATACAGATACAGATACAGATACAGATACAGATACAGATACAGATACAGATACAGATACAGATACAGATACAGATACAGATACAGATACATTCTGAAGGGTGGGGCGAACAAATCACGTTTTCTGTCATTACCCCTACACGAAGTTGCGATTTTCTAGGGGAAGGACGCGTTAAGGATTACTCATAATTTATCTTCGCCTGCGGCGGATGTGGAGGCGCCCATTGAGAGTGTGGAGGTCGGCTTTGATAATGAGGAGCACTTGTTTCAATTACACTTGAATCTTTTGTTACTCCTCGTGGGTCATCGTAAATTGTGAAGTAGTTGTGGGGAGGGGTGAGTGGGGCGGGGGGTGGAATGGGTAGGGAAGGAGGGGAGGGAATATTAATGCCGCGTTTATTGCCTTTAACCGCATTATGATAACTTTAAAGCGCGCATTTTTATGGCAACCGGAAGCTGGCCAATTTATTTGTTGACCAGAACAACAATGGCGTCCAGTGGAGGCTCCTTTGAGGCTGGGCCAATCCCAGGGCCATTCCCCGTCGCCGGGCAGCGCCTCTCGCGCTCTCCCAGTCACGTTTAAAAATGAGAAATGTTTCCAAGGCTATTAAGTGGCCAACTAAATTAACTTTAAGGCGGACCGACTTTGGCTCGTCCTTTGGACGAACGATGAAGGATGAGGATGTGGTGGTGGTGGCAGTGGCGGTGACGGTGGCCACTTTGATTACATTAAATGAATGGGCATCTGCGGCTGAGGCAGCGGCCATGGCAGCAACAGCCGAGGGACGCGTGCGTGATATAATGCGGAAGCAGGACGAACGGCCGGCATCAGGACATTCAAGTTGATTAAAATCAAGCATCAAGTGAATAAATCTACGGCCAAAAGGCATTCGCGGCTGCCCGCGCGTCCACTTGCGCGGTGATTAATTAAAGTGAATGAATCCTGGCCATTGGTCACTTGATTTCGAAGGAGTCAGTTATCCCAAGGAAGCCATGTACTCACCTGCGAATGTTGCGCTGAATGGAGCGGGTGACGGCTCCCATGTCGCAGGCTCCCTTGTCGCCGGGCTTGCGGTTCTCCTGGCGGCTGCTGCAGGATCGTCCATCCAGAGTCGCATAGATGGGCCGCCGGGGCATGGCAGTGTGTGATGTCCGTGGTGTGGGTATCTTAGTCCGCTCTGCTCGTGGACTGGGCTCAAACCCGGAATCCTGATCCTTGCTGGCGGTGGCCAGATTCAGGCTGCTGTCTTGCTTCCAACTCGTGCGCGTCTTGGCGCCGCTCCGCACGCGTTTCTTAAGACGCCGCTTGCGCCCGTTGGCCAATCCATCATAGACTTCAGCGGCTGCAGTGGCGTCGCTAGTGACGGCCACGTCGCCGCCAGTGATTCGACCGCCGCTGCTGAGGAAGCGCCGCAAGGCACTGTCGTGCTCCGGGTCAATGCCGTCGTCGTCATCGTCGTCCACCTCATCAAAGTCATCGTAGTCGTACTCGGCCTTGTCCAGCTCCGAGGCACTTGGAAGCTTGGAACTAGCGGTGCCGTCCTGCATCACCTGAAAGACTTGGTTGACGCCGTGCAGACGCGACGCCTCCACCAAATCTCCGATGGACTCGTCGCTCTTCAGCACTTGGAAGCTCGATTTGCGTTCGGACTCAACTTCATCCGGAAAAACCTTTGCCGCCGGCTCATCGTCCGCCGAATCGGATGGCAGCAACGTGAAGGAGCGTCTGGATTCCTGCTCCCGTTGGGGTTGTTGTTGTGGATGTTGTTGTTGTTGTTGTGGATGTTGTTGTTGTTGCTGTGGTTGTTGTTGTGGATGTTGTTGTTGTTGCTGCTGCTCCTGTTGGGACTGTGGGCGTGACTGCTTTGCGGCTGGCGCCTTTTGTTGTGGATTTTTGGGTTCGGTCTGCGGTTGTGGGGGCGTGTCTACCGCTGACGCTTTTGGCTCGGTTTTAGGCTCTGCCGCCGGCTGCTCAGCATTTTCGACATCAAATTTCTGGGCAGGCTCTGCTGTGGCTTCTGGGGCAGCTGTTGCCGAGGCAGTAGCTGACTGCGGTCGCTCGGCTGACGGCGGCTCGACAGCCTGGGCAGCAGCCTCCTCAGCGGCAGGTGAAGGCATTGCGGTCGTGGTGCCAGTTGGTGGTGCGTCATCAGGTTGCAGGGGGACAGCTTCCGACTTCGGTGCGGTGTCTATGGAATTTCCCGTGGCTTCATTCACTGCCGGCATTTGCTCTTCACTTTCGTTCTCGGATTTCGCCCTCACAGTGCCGTCTTCGGTGGAGCTCCTCGACTCGCTGCTCAGTGCCGTGGCAGCTATTTTAATCATCTGTTCGACTTCCTTGGACACCACTTGGGTGTCCTCTTCGCTGAGTTCCTGTTTTGCAACAGCTTCGGAATCAGCTGAAGCAGCCGCTGGCTCCACGTCACCGGTCACCTCGTCAAACGACTTGGAAGACTGCAACTCCGCATCGTGATGCACATCGACCTGGGTGATCACTGACTTCGCAGGATCCTGCTCCTCATCCGTCAACTCCATCGCATGACTTTCGAACACTTGCAAGCTCTCGGCTCCCCCATCCACAGGCTTCTCGCCCTTGGCGCTCTGAGGAGGCGACATGATGAAGGTTCCCTCCTTGATGGTTGACCCCGTGGCTGGTGGTGTCGGGCGGTGGTCGGCGGCTGGATCAGCGCTGCTGGGAGGCTGTTCCTGAATAATGGGTACCTTATGCTCAATCCTCTTGGGTGACTCTCCATTCTCCTTACTCTCATTGCTGTGTCCACTGTGCTCCTGGCTACTGCCCTGCAGGGATCTGCGTGAAGATGTGGTGCGTTTACGCTGCACCACGCGCTGCTTCTGACGCTTGTGGTAACAACAGTTCTCACAGGAGTCCTCGTCGTCTTCGTCGTGGTCACCTTCACTGGTGCTGGCATAGCGTTCCCTCGACTTGCATCTTCTGATCTCGATGTTGCTCTTCGAGCGGCAGATCTCGCTGCACCGCTCATGCTTGTTCTCGCCACAGCTGCTCGTTCGTCTTCGCAGCTGACGGCGCTTGTGGCGCCGACAGATGTGCTCGCGGCGATGCTCCTTGCGGTACGTGTCCTCGGTGCAGCTGCACTCTTCCTCTCCCTCCCCCTCTCCTTCCACAGCATCAGCATTGCCATCACCAACGTCGGAGTCGGTTCTCTTCAAATAAACAACATATTTTTTGGAGCTGCGCAGATCGTGCAACTCCTCCTTCTCCACGTACTTCAGCGGTCGCACCAGATCCGCGGCATTGCTTTCGTGGAAGGGATTACCCCGCCTTGCGGCCAGCCTTAACTTGCTGGACGGCTGTCCGCCGTTTGACTGTAGAAATTTGGCCGTCGAACGATGACCCCTTTGCAGGGCTCCGTCCAGGGGTGTTAAGACGGTGCCCCGGGAACTGCGATAGAGAGCATTGACATCGCCTCCAATGTCCAGCAGGTACTTGCACATGTCCGTGTAGTCGTTGGCTGCCGCAATGTGGAGCAGACTGCGCCCGTCGTTGCTGGTGGTGTTCACCTGCTTGGGTCGCTGGCTGAGCAGCCATTCGACAAGCTCGCGGCGTCCGGAGGCGGCGGCCTCATGAAGCGGCAGATCGCCTTTGGCATTTCTCAGCCAAAGATTCGCGCCGCGTTCCTTGAGAAGCTTTAGAGTCTCGAACTGGCCCTTGGAGCAGCCACAATGTGCAGGTGTGCGACCCTTGCGGTCCTGTCGATTGGGCTCCGCCTCCAAGTCCAGCAGACGCGCTGTTGCATCCGCATGCCCAAGCGTGACAGCGTAATGCAACGCCGTGCAGCCGTTGGAGTCTATGAGATCTGTGGGTGCCCCGCAGAGACTTATCAGCGTATCGATGCACTCGGTGTGACCCCTGGAGCCGGCGCAATGGAGCGCGGTGAGTCCATCCCTGCAAAGAAGTTCAAACATGAGCATTATTAACGTGTGTATGGAAAGGAAAAGTCTTGAAGGGACCGCAACCCACTTATCGGCACTTTCCACGCGAGCGCCCGCCTTCACCAGAGCAATGACTGCCTTGGCAGATCCAGCGGATGCAGCCCACAGTAGCGGCTGTCGTCCATCCTTGTCCTGGACGTCGACGCAAGTCTGTGGATGTGCCAGAAGAACGCCAAGAATTTCCAGGGCAAGTTTGCTGGAGTTGGACTGGAGCTTGTTCTCATAGCTGGCGCCGCACATTTGTGCCGCATAGTGCAGGGGCGTGCCACCATTCACGTCGGGCTTCGCCACGCTCGCGCCAGCGGCCAGGACTGCCCGCAATGCTTCAATTTCGCCACATACTGGAACGAAAAGTTTGTTTGATATATGGCATAGTGTATAGTGTATAGTGTGGGTTCTGGGTTCTGGGTTCTGGAGGATCTGGAGAGATGGGATAACTCACCCGTCGCCCAGTGCACCACCGAATGGCCTTCATTGTCCACGGCATTCACATCGGCTTTATTCGCTAGCAGCAAATTGACCATCGCCAAGTTGCCCTGAATAACAGCCAAGTGAAGCGGCGTGAAGCCATCCTCGTCGGCAGACTCCAGCAGCTCTGGAGCTGCAATCGCAATGCTGGCGGCCGCCACGAGGTCGCGTGTCTGTTGCAAGTCCTGCGCGGCACAATAATGCAGCGCGTTTCGGTTGCTCCGGTCACGTTGCCGCAGCAGCTGAGGCTGTGGGAAACAGAAGAAAAAAAAGTATACGGAATCTGTGTTATTCACATGGTCGGAATTCAGTTTTGAATGCAAAGCCCTCCACACACACACACACGGACATTCAGTGCCTTACACATTCCACATCCTTCCTACACAACACAGCTCAGAGCCTGCCCACTATCATACCATCCATACCATGCGAGCCTTCAAATTTAATTAATTACTTCACTTGGTGATTAACTTTCATGCCTGAAAGTATGCAATGGAAATTTAAATTGAAGCGCCTCCGGCAACCGTCGCGGTAGTCGCTGCATTCGTTACATTCGCTGTTGCCGAGGAATCGATTAATAAACTAATTAAAATGTCATTTGCATTTTGCAAAAATTGATGCCAAAGACAGAATTCCCACCCACCGACGACCCCCGCCCAATAAATTGTGTAATATTAATTACGTTTCGGACCAAACGCACACAAAACTTTAACTGCACCAAAATGTGTTACTCCTTCAATTCAATTCCGTTCTTTATACCCTAAAAGGACATCAGAAACTGTTCCCAAATTGGGTAGATGGATGATACCAAGCCTTATCATAGCTTATATAGCGATACTAAGGACTTACATTTCATAACTAGAGATTAAAGATTTAGATATATTTAATTAATTAAATCTAACTCGAAGCGTCTTAATTAATTAATAATTATTTGGATCGCTCTGTCTTTCTCTTAGATCTTATTTCCAAGTATGTCTTGCATAAATTGAAAGTCAGTTATCATATTTTTTTTTTTATAAATCTGTGGTTAAGTTAAGATCCTTAATTAAAATAAAATAAACAGTTTAAAGGCTTGACTTTCTCCTCTTTATTTAAAATTTAAATATCAAATAAAAATGAGTTTATATTCAAGATGCATTAAAATAAAAGAGTTTTAAATAAGCCGATTAATTGATGAATAATTAAATATTTATTATATGTTGAAAAAAAGGAGTTACCATAGATAAATAATAGAATTTGATAGTCCCTTATATACATTATTATATTATTATATATTAAATATTATAATATATATTATATGAGCTTCCCTTTTCCCCCTCCCCAGTTATTTACCTATGCAGAGGATTTAAAAATAAAGCAAAAAATGTCTAAATTTTTATTAATTGTAGTTTTTTTAAATTTATTAATTTTAAATGAAAAATCTAAATAATTAATTAAGCATCATTTAATTATCCACTATATACTTTTTTTCTATTTTCTGTCCCTTTTTATCCCTTGCGATTTTCTGTTTATTAAACTATAAAAAAAAATCATCAACAGAAGATTAAAAAAACTCAATACAAAATAATTTTATATGTATATTAAAATTAATTGTATATTAAATTTGGTGCTTAGCTGTTGTTTAGTAATCAGGATACGTGTCCTGTTCTTGAAATTCAGTCAGCCTCATTAAATCAATATAATTTATGACAAATTGTAGAATCCGATTTAAAACAAATATTAAAAGCATAAGCATAATAATTTAAAAAATAAATAAATGCAAATAAATAAATATACAAAGAAAATAAATTCCATTATTATTTTTTATTTAATATTATAAAATAAATTCAACTGAAATTCTGTGATAAAGACGGAATCAGTTTATGCAAATTTTTAAATTGTTACTTGAAGCTCATCGAAAAATTGAATATTTTTAAAAGTTAAAAATCGTCGTTTAATAAATAATAAGTGGATATATATTTGATACATGTTAAAGAAGGATATATGTGGGCTCTAAAAACAGGATGTATGCTATAAATATTATATTTAATTTAAAATTATCGGGTGATTTCTAGATTTATAATTCATTCTATCAAATCATTAAATGGGGAAAAATTCTTTAAATTAAAATTGTTTCTCAATCAGTAGGCAAATTTATTGATTTTAATTTAATAAAAAATATCTAATATCTGATTTTAATTAAATCAGTAATGATATTTATATAATAATATTATTTAGTTAATTAAAATATAAAATATGCTGTACTTTATAAGTAAAATCAAAAATATGAGATTAAATGAGATTTATATATTATTTATAAATTATTTAATGAACGAGGATAATGATGATTATATTGACATAATGATGATGAAGATGATACTACAAATAATATTAGTGATAATGATGGTGATAATGCTGATGACCATAATGAGTATAATGGTGATAATGATCAATCAATAATGGTCAATCAACTAATATTGAAATAAATCTTAAGGGAATAACTTGCTGAGTCCTTATACCATATATCTATATGAGACATATTATATCCTTTCAATAATGAAACTCTCTCTCTCTCTCTCTATTCGTCAGTCTAAGCTCTCAACACTTCTACATCCATATCCTTTGATAATCCTAAAGAATCCAACCCAAAAAAGCAATACAGAAAGCAAACCGAAACTGCGCTTCGTACAAAGACCGGAAAATGGTTCGAGTCTCTACTAAAATGTAAGTCTAGATACAAATGAGAGTATATATGAGCGTGTGTGGGTGTATTGGTGAGTTGCATATTTACAGGACAGACGCTGCTGACTCTTGCACGTGCAGGGTACCTGTCGGTCGTGAACACTTGCCAATCGGATTCACAGTTATGTGTAATTTATTTATGTTAATATTTATTTAAATTGCCAATTGTTGTTGCTGTTTTTGTTGTTGATATGATTGTGGTTGTTGTTGTTATGTTTGTTGTTGCTGTTATGATTGTTGTTGTTGTTATTGGCCGTAAGGATGCAGCTATGCGTGTGTAATTAAATATTATACTTTTGCACAAAAACGAGGAGCTGCCGCCGTTGCCGTTGCCGTTGCTGCCACTGCCGCTGCTGCTGCTGCTGCCACTGCTGCTGATATTGTTGGTGTTGGTGGGGCATGCAACGTGCGGCATTCGAATGCAACACGTTAAGCGGCGGCTTTTCAATTAATTATTAAACATATTTTCGCGTTAATCACGTGTAAATTGAGACAGTTATGAATAATTGAAAATTACTTTTCATCTGCGGCCCGTTTGCGGCCGTTGCTTGTTAGTTACTAAAGCAACAGTGGCCACAACCAACGGCAACAACAAACAAAACATAACATAAACAAACAAATGGGGAGACGCGTCGCCTGGAAAGTGCAAGTGCCGCTTCGGTTGCGCCTGGCAACGTGGTGAGTTGCACTTGCACTTGCCACAGTCACGGGTAACGCCAGGCACACACACATCCCCACACACACACACACACACATATGCAGTCTTGTGGTGTGTTTGTAATCATATGGCATTTTGTTAACCAAAAAAGCGCAATTACCAAATTCACATTGGCCACTTTGGAGCGCATCACCACCTCGAACTCGAACTCCAGCGGGCGGGTGAACATTCTGAGCTCCCAACTCGCGTTTCCGTCGACTTTTCCGCGTGTCAAAACATGTCAAGTGCAGAGAAAATACTGTCGCCGCCATCGGGAACTAAGCCAAAAGTTTCACTCGGCTCTCTAGTCACTAGTCACTAGTCCCTAGACTCTCGACACTCGACACTCCACACTCCACACTCAACTCTAGACTCTAGGCTCTAGGCTCTTGATTCTCGAACCCAAAGTTCGCAATGCGACGACGGCGTCTCCAGCGGCACGCAAACCCAGATCCTTAAGTGAAATTGTTGCCAAATCATCGAATCGCCGTAACCTAACACGTGAAAAGGACTACGATAGTGGGTCGACGATTGAGCAAGGATGAAGCCCTCTCACCACCACCACCCCCCCTTTAACCGTCCACCCCACAGGCAGTGCCGCACTCACAACCTTCCTTCCCTTCGACAAATAATGACAGCCTTTGGCATACAAAGAAATACCAATAAATTATCCGATAAAAGTCGATGGCAAGAAATACGGGAATCTATTTATACTCCCGGAAAGCAATTACGGATGTAGAAAGCACAAATAATAAAGTCATAAAGCCGGAAGGTAAATATTTTCGATTTGACGTAAATTTGAACAGATCTCAAGGAACTGAGCATCTGCTGGGGAGTCGACTCTAAGATTTTCTGTATATATAATCCATCATCCATATATATATTATTTTATATATTTCAATTAATTATTTAATTATTTTTTAAGGTATCCAAATTATTCCCGACTCAATGCTAGATACATTTCTCAGGATATACAGTGATTATAGCTGAACTTCCTTTCTCAGGTGCCCCGCCATTCCAACTGATCTAGGGATGTATTAAAATTATTTGAAAGGACTTGCGATAGTTGCCAGGTTTAATTTAATAATATTATAAATTTATTTATTTATTATTATTATTAATTTTATTTATTTAATTTATTTATTATTTTTAATATATAATCAACCCTTTGATTCATTTAACTGCCTTGAGCCTCTTCAGTGCATCCGTCAGTCGTCTAGCTGAGCCCCTCAACCGCTCACCTTTGTTGCTGCCATGTGTATAACAAGGATATTTTCTAAGTTTAGGCTCTATTGCTGCCATGACTAGTTTTACCGTTAGACCGAATGATGGAAAGTGTTGCCAACATTCAATTTTTGGAAGACATTATAAACACATCGGCCGCTCCTTATTTGTATGAGGCGCAAAGTCATCGCGTGACTCTCAGCGGATCGAAGGACATGGCGCGGGGACAGGAGTGGTTGTCGTTGTTAAATTTATTGCACATTTAACTAAGTCAATAGAAGTTCCAAAAACTAAAACAAAACCAAGCCTGTGACTTAGACAGGCCAGACGAAGGAGGAAGCAGGCCAAACCAATCAGAAATTTGCGTGCTGCAAATGCATGAGGTTCATCAAAAGGAACTACCAAATAAATGGGAATCCGATTCAAAAGTTACTAACTGACTTTGTGGGAACAGAAATATATATGCTCTATAAAAAAAAAAAAAATAATAATAAATAATAATAATAATAATAAATAAAGACTGGAAGGACATGTGAACTTAATTAAAAATGTTGGGCATTTGACTTCTCTTCAGTTAAGCATTGAACTAGTTCATTTTGGAACCGAAACTGGAAATATTACTGATATATCAGCAACTTCTTAAGCTACCCTCGTGTCTGAAATGTCGGTTAGATTTTTTAGTTCACTCCACAAAAAAAATTGAACTAGTTCATTTTGGACCTGAAACTGGAAATATTACTGATATATCAGCAACTTCTTAAGCTACCCTCGTGTCTGAAATGTAGGTTAGATTATTTAGTTCACTCCGCACAAAAATTATTAAGAGCTCGGCTCCGACCCAAGTCTCTTCTGAAAAGTTGAGTCTATTTAAATTTTAATTATATTTTAAATTTTAAATAAACTCCACTTTAAAGTTTGCTTAAATTCCAAACAAAATTCATATTTCAAATTCCGTATGGCTTATGGCTTCTGCTTAGCTTCATAATTTTTATAACTACGAAAATATCCTCTTAGGTTAAAAATGAAAAAATAAATAAATTATAATAATTTTTTTAATTATTAATTTAATATTTTTTTTTTATATATTTTTAATATTTATTTTTAAAGCGGACAACTATCCGTCACTCAGTTTTAATGATGCTCAAAATAAGTAGTTCAAGGACTGCTCAGTGTCTGCTTTAGTGATATCCTTTTTATTTAATTTTTTATTTATTATCAACGAGCATTAAAAGCAAACTAATTCATATATTAATTATTTAAATCAAACATTTATAATTTAATTTAAGTAATCAATGCCTTAAATCGAGGCAGGGGGCGAGGCGAAGGCGAAGTAAACTTAATAAAAGGCACTCAGGAACCGCAAATACAATGCAAACCACACAATCAGGACTCCAGTGTCACTCACACAACCAAAGAGGTGGACACGAGGTTCACCTTCCCCACTCTCCCCACAACACTAACTCCCATCCTGCGCAGTCGCCTTCTTCATTACACATCGCAGATTAAATCAAAGCTCTTTAATAATGGCAGGATATGCAGATAATTATTGCATTTTAATTAATTATTAGAGGGCAATTAATTTGCAAATTCAATGCGAATTCAAATTATAATCAAAATTCAAAAATCAAACATTGCCTCAAGTTTATTTTCTAATTTCTTATTTGGCGACAATGGGAGAATATCCTGTTTCGATTCAAAGAGCTTCTGGGAAATCTGCGAGGGCGAAGCTCAACTCAGGCTCTCCGAAAGTCCGCAAGTCCGCAAGTCCGCAAGTCCTTGGGATCTTTTGATTTGTTAATATATTTGTTGATTGAATTGAAACTGTTTTGTTGGCTTTGGTGCATTTGTTTGGTTTGAAAGGATCCCAAAATTCACATTGTGATTCACTTGGTTCCTTGTTTAGGGGCAAAAGAAATATTTACAATGAGTTTTATTTGCCGCTACTTCCGTTATCTGAGTGTCCCTTTTGCGGAGTCTTGGTCATATCCTTCAAGCAAGGCCAAGTCACCGTTGCCGCCTTCATCCCACTGCCACTCCCACTCCCACTCCCACTCCCTGGGCTGGGCTCACCATTCGGATTATGAATAATTCAAATAAACTGAAATGATACCTAAAAACTTTGACAACGAACGCGCACAGTGGGCACAAAGCTGTCGATCCACGGGTCAAACGAAAGGGACGACCTGCGACTTAACGTAGCATCAAATAAAATTCTTCTGCTCTTTTTATTGTTGTTGTTGTTGTCGTTTCTGTTGTTGTCTTTGTTATTATTACGTTGATGCTTTGTACACTTCACTCTTCTCTTCTCATCTCCCCCTCACCTCTCCTCTCCACTCCTCTTCTCTTTCATTCCATTTTTCATTCTTTCGCCCATCCCCCTCTGGCGCCCTGCCATCAGCCACTGCTGTTGGTGTCATGCGAATTTGCATTTAACTTTCTACGTTTGCCCAACACAAAATGAAATGCGATAATCAAATACGTCCAACAACAATGCGCCCACTGGCACCACCAACAACAACAACAACAACAATAGCAAAAGCAGCCTCTTCCTCCCTCTCCCTTCCTCTCTTTCATCTCCTCCCTGACACGCTTTTTCGCTGTCTCCCTCCTCCCCCCGTCTCTTTGTGCATAAACCGAGTTAAGATAAAACTTCGACATTGCCAGTTACCCATTCAGACGCAGGCCTCACCCGCCCAGCGCCATTCCCCTTTCCCCTTTCCCCTCTCCCCTCTCTCTCTTTGACAGTCCTCGCCCCACTTCCCTTCGCTCCCTGCGCTCCATCTACCGCAGCTCTGCTGCTGTTGCTGTTTATGCCATTTTAATAGTTTTTAAAACAAATGAAACACTGCAAAAGCCACACAAAACGCGAAGCCACAAAGACAACAATAATCATCGGAACGACTAGACGCCAGTCATGACATCCTCTTCATAAGGATTAAATTAGCTTATTTCGAGATTCAAGGAATTTGAATTTGTTTATAAATACTTGAAATCACTTCGTGAATTTAATAACATTTCATTTCTTTAAGGACATTTAGCTCATGATGTGGATTTAAATTAGATTCAAAGTAATTACTAAAATAAGAAGTTAAATAATACTTAATATTAAAAATTATATAATTATTATAAAATATATATAAAATTAAATAAAATTATATAGCTAAATATATATTTTATTATACAAAAAAGGATAACTAATTATAAGTGAGAGAGGGAGCTCAACTAAGCAGTCAGATTCCTTTTGGAAGTTACCGTAGAGAAAGGAATCCATTCCTGCCTTCATATATGCAGATAATTAATAGAATTTTTAAGGATTTTTTAAACACACACTTAATAAGAGGGAAGCTGTCAAAGTGAAGATATTTTAAGAGGATTCAGGAGAAGGCATCCTTTGCACCTAATACAAAGTCTCATTTGTAGGTCACCTCAAAGTGAAGTAAAACTGACTCTTAATCAGGCTGACTTGGCCTCTAAGCTGCTTTAATATTTAATATTTAATAATTAATAAAAATAAAAATTTCTTAAAATATTACAATTTTTCTTAAGTTATAAATTTATAAATCAATTTAATTAAAATAATTTTTTTTACTCCTTTTAGTGACTTCTTTGAACGACTCTTTTGAGCCTTCAGCTGATGTATTAAATTACATACATTTCTTTAAGACTTCAAATTATGAAGTATTACTTGCAATTAAAAAAAATCTCTCAAAGTTTAAAATAAATAAAATTATGCAAATAATTTATAATACATTAATTAAATAATTTATAAAATAAATATAAATAGAAACCTCTAAAAATCCAAGCGTATGTTCAATTTATTATATAAGGCGATTAGACAAATAAAAAAATAAATAATAATAATTATTAAATTAAATATTTTATTTTTATTTTTATTGAATAATGTAAGCACTTAAATAATAATAATTTAATTTTTTATTTATTTTTAAAGTATGTTTAAATATATATGTGTTTAATAAAATCTTAAGATACCAAATAAAAATTAATCCTTTGTTCCCTTCGGCGATTAACACATTCTGTTCATAGCTTAAAAAGAAAAGCCTTAAAATATTTAATAAAAAATAATAATTATATAAAAATAAAGAATAAATACTTAAAAATATTATGACAAAAAAGGAAACTTCAATTTATATATATAATTCTCAATTAATATTTTTTATTATTTATATTTTTTTTTATTTTTTATTATTTGTGGCTGACACGAAGAAAGACGAATTTTTTCACCAGTAGAAAAATTACCTGGCAGAAGAAAATGAATCCTCGAGTTAAAATGCATAAAAAAATAAATATACTTTGCAACAACAACGTTGTGCTTTATAGGGTATAATTAAGTCGTTTTGTGGACAAAGCTGCACCCTTGTGCCCAGGTGACCCTTCGCCTGATTAAGGAAGAGTTTCGTAAAAGATACGCGCCACGATTTATGACCTGCAGCAATCAACTGCTGCAACAATGAGGAACTGTCGGGGGTCAACGTGGCCATAAAAGGAAAAATAAAAAAGTTAAGGGAACTCACATATTTTCCTTATTTTGCAGGTCTTCACTTAGCAAAGGTTATGCCTAGGCCCAAGATGGCTGCTCGACTGCCTTTAAGCGTTTCCGGTCGGGCAGAAAAAAAAAAAAAAACAAAAAGGAAGAAAAAGGAAGCTAAACTTAAAACTTGTTATTTATTCGTGAGTGTGAAGGGGTGAAGGATTGGAATGACGGGTGAAGTGGTGAAGGGTTGGCAAGGGTGACAGGGAAGGACTTTTTGGTTTTGGTATTTGCATAACTCAAGCGTTTGCACTTCCGTGGAGGCCTGCAGCAAATCTGAGTAACTTTCGTCCTGGCCGTGGCTTATTATTCATATATCGTAATCCATTAGCATAACAATGAAGATGTCCACAAGTCACAGCGGCACCAGCAGAAGCAGAAGCAGCAGCAGAATCAGGAGCAGCGTAACGGTCACAAAAGTCATAGGCCTTTGAATTTATATTTGGATATGACGCATACGACATGTTGTACCCATAGATTTTATTGTTTACACGCAGGAAGTGCGTACACACATATAAATAAAGCATAAATAATAATGAAAGAAGACAGCGAAAACAAGAAGAGTGAGAACTGGGAATAGGCAGACTCATACAACCACTTTCTCCCCTCCACACACACACAAACACACACCGACACACACCGACACACACAGAGACACACTCACCGACATGATAATGCATAAAAAATAACATACATGTTCGGTCTGGAAGCTATGAAAGGGCACAAATGGTAGCTGGCATGCGGGCAAGGAGCTGGGGAGCTGGAGAGCTACGTGGAGTAATGGAGTAAGAAGGGGCGACCAGGATGCCAGGCATCTGGGCCAAGAGAACATGAACCGAGAATTCGACTTAACGCTCCGTTGGCCAGAACATCCGCCATAATTATGTGTGACGCGACAGCAGAATGGCACATTAAAAGGCCGGGCTGGACAGGCACAGGAACAGGGAAAGACACACCCACAATGGCAGTCACAGTCGCAGGCAGAGTCACAGTCACAGTCACAGTCACACTAGCGACCAGGAAGAGGGGCATGAAAGGCCGTAGAAAATCCCACGTATAGACATAGACAGTACACCGGAAGCGTTCTGTGGCCGCCTTAAGGTCGCCATGAGTCGACCGCCCACAAGCCACTCCCTCCTCCCTCTAGATGGGTCTGCTTAAGATGTCAAGTGACCAGCAAGCAGGACCACTCAATGCCAAATTTATGCGCACAATGCGTAATTCATATGTTAATCGCATTCAGTCACAGGACCAGCAAGCAACCAGGCAGTCATCCTGCCATCCTGCCATCCAGACATCCAGACAACCAGACATCTAGCTATCCAACAATCGAGTCATCCTTCCATCCAGCCATTTACCCATCCAGCTAACCAGCTATCCCAGCAGACAGGCAGCCCGTTATCCTGGCATTCAACCAGCTACTCGCAGGCTCCCTTTTAATTAATGCAAGCGACTAAATGCGCAGGTAGGAGTCATAGTTGTAGTTCCACTCGCAAGCGGTTCGTCCTCGGCGGTGCCTATGCTTAAGACATGTTTGCGGGGGCGTGGCATTGTCTCAAGCATCCAGACGTCGGTGAGCAACGGCACTGACTATAATTTACATGCTTAGCAAACAAAGCGAACAGTATAAAAACGATGCCGGAGGAGGGGAAGGGATGGGAGAAGGATATTACGCGGGAACGGGTGTCAGAGCAAAGAGAAGGGTGGCCGAGGCAGGGGTGGGGAAAGAGCTCTTTAACTGTTGTTGTAGCACCTTTTATACTTCTAATTAGTGCCACGTTGGTGACTGCAACAACAGGGAACACGCAGCAACAGCAACAACAGCAACAACAACAACAAGAAGAAGAAGAAGAAGAATCTTCAATAGTTTCATGCATTGCAGTTACCGTTAACTGAATGGCTCCCTTTGTTGTGGCTGTCTCAGTCTTAGCTGGAATCCTTTCTCCTGCCATTTACCCCCACACACTCAACCTCTGCTCCTCCTTTCGCAGTCGCCGCGTGCAAGCGATTCGCTGCGGCGCATTCTTAAGTAGTTTTGGCAATTATTTACAGCTACTTTGCTCACAGATCCGCAAGCCATTCTCCCCCTCTTCCCCCTCTTCCACTATCCACCTTTCTCTTTCCTTTATCTACCATCCTTTCACCCACACCAATACAAGACTTAAGGTTTGCCGCACGGATTATTATTATTATACCGTAGTATGTGCCGCGCTCGGCAGCTCAACTTCTGCATAGTTTTTATGCCATGCAACGGATTAACAGCAACGGCAAACTTTCATTTTGATCTACAAACTTTGTCGGCTCGCCCAGGATTTGTGCCGCTCTGCGCCGCCCTGAACTAGTTCGCTCAATCTCAGGTAGGGCAAACTGTTCGCCAAAACATGAACAGCAATTTTATCCTTCCCTTCGACTGCTTTAATAGCGTCTAAATTACAAATCTGTGCTCAAAAGTTCCACATTCCCCAACAAAAGGATACACTCTGCCACATTCAAATGCTGCGAAAATGTTGAGAATATTTTCCAAATAAGAAAAAAGCAAATAATAAATAAATACACTTTAATTAGGACATTGGTTCAGACCCAGTAAGGCTCTACTTTCGATCAACATTTTATAATTCAAAAAGGACACACAAATATCTTAAAGCCCCCGTGACCTCCTTTAAGGCTTATTAGCAATAACTTTATATATTTTTATTTTTCTACTTTAATTAAAAACTCTTCAATTCTCAGGAACTCGGAATCAAAGTCTCCCTATTAAGCTCAAAAGTTCTTAAGCAAGAGGAGAAAATCATATTTCATCCCTAATCTTTGCAGCTGCACTGAAAGTCACCTCAGGTCTGCAGCAGCCCAATAGGCATAGCCGAGACACAAACCCGCAAGTGGTCAAATATCGCGATTTGGAGAACTTTGCAAAGGCCAAGAAAAACGTATTCAAGAATTTTAATTTTTTAAAGTTAATAATTTAAAAAAATATTGTAAGTTTTAAAAAATTCAACTTTCCATTAATTTTGTTAAATATATATAATAATCTAAAAATATATTATTAAATTAAATAATAATAAATAAAAGCTTAAATTTTGTACTGAATAGACTAAACTTTCTCTCTTGCGATATGCGAGTTACAATTTTGTTGCTCAATTCAATTATTATTTAAATTAATATAAAATATATAGTATAAATAAATAAAAATATAAATAATATAAATAAAATATTATTTTAATATTTAAGGTGTCCTTAATCATGATCTTTGAACAATTTTTGGTCTCCTATGAAGTAATGCTTATGATTTAAACGCATTCCCAACGAATAGCAAATGAATGAAAACTTTTACTAGCAATAAGGCTTAGGGAGTTCATAAAATCTTTGAATAAATTGAATAATTTAATACTTTTATATTAAATAGATTATAGTTAAATTCTAAATATTTGCATTCATTTAATTAAAATTGTCAATATTTTGAAAATGTAGTAGCATTAAAAATAAATCAATTTTCAAATATTATTAAAAAATTAACTTCATTTTTTGAAGGGTCCCAAATTAATTTCAAATATTCTGATTTTATCCTTTGAATCAAGTTTTTTTAAATGTTGTTGAACTTTGAATAATAATAATTTAACGATTAGAATAAATGAAAGGATAATTATTGGAGGCCTGAATTTAACCTTGAATATCATGTTATACCGAGTCTGGCGACCTTTCCGTGAGCCACGGCCAACTTAACATTTATTCCTGTTGCAAGTCGTTTCGAAAACTGTTAAATATTCTGAAATATTGCCGGCTGGCAGCTGTTTCCCTGGTAATGACAATCAACATTACGATAAGTTGAACTTTAATTTAATTATGTAAAAGGCGGCAAGTTTTTCCAGTTTGTCAGGAAAGAACAAATCCTTTATCTTAATTAGAATTTATGAAACGACTTCCAGGACTACAATTACAGGCCAACTTAACGGGGCGGGGAAGTCAAGGTGAACCCTTTTCGGATGTAAATGGAATTTAAAAAGGAAACTCGTGCAAACTTTATATGCTAATAGAGTATCCGTTAAGCTCTCTCCGTGTGGATGGGAAGGGTATAGGACGTGTCTTATGAATACTTTAAGACGCTCCCAGCTGTAGAGCTGCCCTGGCAGCTGGTGGCATGGTGGCGTGGTGGGTCCTTTGGCCGATTTGAATTTGGCCAGTGACGTGTCGTCTGCATAATTCATTGGCCAAGTTGTAAGTCATGGCTCAAGTTTTCTCTAAATCAAATTAAGTTTGTAAAATATTTTACAAAACTTTCCTCCAGCCAAGGCTCAATTAAAAATTATGCATCCCCCCACTTCCTTGGCCAAACGCTGCCCCTGCCCCTGCCCCTGTCTCCGTCTCTGTCTCCGTCTCTGTCCTTGGATCCAAAGTAATTTCCGCAACAGAAAGTTTCTGGTCAACAAAACATTTGGACCACGTCCAGCCCAATGTCCGATCCCGGCCAATCCCAGCCAGACTCCCTCCCGTCTGTGCATCCGAGCGCAGTGGAATTAGTAACAAGGACTCCTCATTTGCGTCAACTTTTCATGTCATTATGCACTTTGAGCAAATATTGTTGTTGAGACTGAAATAAAGTTTCAGTGGATCCTCACATGTGATTAGCCCGGCGAGCATATCCTTTCGGAGCAGAGTTGTGGCAGCAGGCAAATTCATATGCGGATATCCTAGCTACAGTCAGTGGCAGCAATTCCGACTTCAATAACAGTTTCAACTGTTGAAGTTGCAACTTGGCCTGCAACTTCGCTGCGGAAGTCATTTCCAAAGCCAAACAACAGTGGCTTCAGTGGCAACAGTGACAACAGTGGAGGAGTGGCGGTTTAGGGGGGTTGGCAGGCAGCTGCAGGACATGCGCTGTCCGAGAAGGAGTTTGGGGGCATTGCTGCATTTGGTTGCAAGACAAATTTCTACGATTTCAGTAATTAATTTGCCATTTCAAAGTTTGGCTGTCATAGAGACAGCTATCCCTTTGGTTGACGACGATTGCTGACCGACCCTTCATCATAATCATCAGCATCATCATCATCATCATAACCATCATCATCATCATTTGCCTGTCCGCTTACTGGCTTCTAATTAATTGGCGAACTGGACAGATGGAGCCCAAGCCATCATCTCCATATGAACGTCCAATGCAAGTACAAAGTTTGAGCCGCCTTTTTGCTCAATTAGCCGCCGCTCATTTGGACCAACTTTGGGCCTATTCCAGTTGACCCAATGCCCCGCACTACCCCCTCTTTGGCCGGCGCAAATCATTAAACTCATTGACGCTGACTTTTATTTGGACATTTGTTGGCCCCCATAAAGTGTAGGTAATTAATTACAACTCAACATGCAAAACTGTCAAAAGGCGGCTACAAATTTGGAATTGAGGTAAATGGTCGAAACAACCAAATGGCCACCAAATCCAAATGTGGCCTAATCTATTTTCAATTAAAGCAGCTCCCAGTTTATGAAGTCATCTCACATCTCGGGAAGCCCCAACTTGGGTGCGGTTGTCCAGTAATTACAAGAAATGCGCAAATGACTAGCAATTAAATCGAACACAGAGGGGAAAGGGTTCATCGGGGTTGGAGGTGGTAACAGCCAGGGTCGGGTCGGTCTTGGTTGGGGGGATGAATACAAATTCAGAGTTCTGTAAATTTAGTGAAAATTGTATTCAGAATGGGTAAGGAGAGAACAGGACGAGGAATGGTGAATGGTGGATGTTGAATGGAGTAAAGGAGGGACGGGGAATGGGTGACGGAAGGATGAGTCTGTTGTAAATATCGCACCATTTGGTGCTTTACCTTTGGCAAACGTTGGCAAACATTTTGGGCCACCGGAGCACAACTGGCGATTAATTAAGAATTCAAGTGACTGCAACTAAAGTTAAATAGATATTGTAAAATGCTTAATTTGAATGCCGGAGACAGAGGCGAATCAAACGAACCATCGAACGTTTGAACAAGCTCCAAAACGAATAAATAAATGAGTGCCAAAAGCGAATCTAACGAATGTTCAGCGTGCGGAAATGCGGACTCTCCTCAAAAAACCAACTAAAAGTCGGCGAAATGCAAACTTTCAGCGTCATTTTTAATGAAATTTCAACAAAATGTTACAAACGTGGCAGTTCAATTGTGAAGTGACGGAGAGGGGGAAAGGTGGGGAGATACGCTGCACTAGCAAAACGCGAAACGCAAAAGCAAAAGGCAAAAATTGCAATTAAAATTACCCAGTCGAAGGCCAACAGTGACCAGAACTCCGAGTTGGCCAAAAGGTGCAGACAGAACGCTTCCGAATTAATAATAATTTGCGCATTGATGGAGCCAAAGGGAAGAGCAAGACAGACAGAGAGAGAGAGAGAGAGAGAGAGAGAGAGAGAGAGAGAGAGAGTGAAGAGGAAGGAAGGAGGACAAAGGAAGGGAAGTGATGGCCAGGGAGCGGCGTAATTAAAAAATGGCAAATACTCGATAGGAGGTTGAAGGTCAGGCAATCGACGATAATGGACCAAGCCTAGCGCACACTGAAGGATTCCATCATTCTTCACTTCCTCGCGCAAGGACAATCGAGTGTGTAATTACAATTTGAGTCAGAGCGAAAGTTTTGCTTCGAACAGCAAAGCAAATACAGTGGCCACTGGGATTTGAAGGTCGAAATCAAGCAAAATCAACATCCTGCCTGGCCACTCATCCCCATCCCCATCCACATGCCCATCCTCATCTACATCCTCATTTCGAGAGTCCCCACCCTTATTCCTTTCCACATCGTCCACATCGACATAAACATCATTTATTATAGCCGAACATTTTTTGCATCTGTAGCATCGCATATTAAATATTAAGCCCCTCGAGAGCCCAAAACAAGTGCGTTCAAATGCAAAATTAATTTCGAAGGGGCCACTTTCTATACTCGTGGCATTCAAGGCTTTAACCGCTGCTGGCTTCAGGACAACGACAGGCAGAGGCTTGTAGGTGCACATTGAACCCAATGCCAGCCTCAGTTTTAGCCTCAGTATCAGCTACAGCTCCAACTCCAGCTCCTTCTTCAAGCTGAGACAATACATGGAATACCCTGTAGTCACAGACAGAAAGTCGAAATGACTTTTAATTTACCAAGAAAGACAGAGAGACAAAGAGAGTAAGAGAAAGAGAGAGGAGAGAGGGATAGGGAGAGGAAGCAAGCAGTGGAGAGAAAGAGAGAGTATCTTGAGCAAAGTTTGGCACGGTAAGCAAGCAAAACTTTTAACAAACACAAAAAAGAAAACAATACACAATTCTAACAGAGCGGGAATAACATAAACACCGAAGCACAACATGAAATGTAAACAACAACAGGAACAACTGCAATTAGAGACTTCAAAACCAAAAGCTAAACTTTGTGCATCTGAAAACTTAACAAAAACAGAACTGATAGAAAAGATAACAAGGACATTCGGAACGAACAAACAGCAGCAGTAGAAAAGATAATGTAAATGTTAAAGCAACAAAGTAACAGATGTTAGATTCACTTCTAAAAGAAATTACAGAAATAGAAGCTTAGAATAGAAGCAACAACTTCAGCAATCGGAATAACAGAATAGAGTAAAGAGTAAATGAACTGGAAATTAACAGAAACGTTAACAGAAACAGAACAAGTGAAAAAATGAGCAGAAAACCAGGCCAATAAAATGTAGGTCATGTTAATGGCAGCTTTAACATGTTTTTTTGTACATTAAAACAAACATTAAAGTAAGGGGTAATTTGTAGTTAAGCAAAAGTCAGAGATACAGAATATTAACATAGGCAATGTTAGATTACAGCATCGATAAATTAAAGAAGTTAATTGTTAAGTCGTAACACAATTAACAGATTATAGTCAATAGTTAAGATAACATTTGCAGGCTGGTAACAGAGTAAATCATAGTTACTCCCAAATTTATGATAAACTGTAATATTAACAGAGAGAGCAGATAAAAATAGACACTAACAGTAAAACTACTATGAGCAACAGTATCTAGCCATCCCTTGCCAATAAAGGAAAAAAGAATAATTAAACTTGATAAAGCTGTAAAACCGATAACATACAAAGAACCGCCACTTTAACATAAAGAGTAACTGTTCAGTGAGAAAGGAGGAAGATCGTAAAAAATTCAAGTTAAAGACGTTGCCAATGTTAAAGCCAAAATAAATTAATTTAAAAAAATGTATAATTTTTAACATTGGGAAAGGTGACACAATAAAAAGCGGATATGTTACTGTATAAACTTAGGAAAATTTATAGCTACTTAACAGCAAACGTAACAGTTAAAATTACATTTTATTTGCTTAAATAAATAATGGGTCACTTAAATAAATGCAAAGCATAATAGAAATGAAAAGAAAGAAAAAGGAGAAACTTTAGTAATTAATACTTTAAAAACATCGAGAACAAAAGAAAAGCATAATTAAAGTGAATCCTTTCAAAAGGATAATCAAAACAAATGCAACTAAAGAAGAAATTGTAGCAGCCCCAAGAAGTAATAAATCGACGTTTAAATTGGCGATTGGATAATTATACAATATTTTAAGATTAAAGACGAAATTTACAGGAACAGTAAGAATGACAAGAAAAATACCACTGGTCACTGGACAGGTCACTAACAGAAAACAAACAAATAACAGCAAAACTAACGACAAGTAACATGATAGGTAATAGTACCTAAATAAAAGAGCACTAATAGTAGGAACATAAACATACCAGAGATAATAGATAAAAGAAAAAAAATTAAGCATAATAGATAACAGCAACGTTAACAGCAAAGTAACATTTCAAGTAACAGAACTTAAATAAACCTAGTAAGAAACAATAACATAGAAGCCTTAACAGAACAGATAACAAATAAAAGCAATAATAAAATATATATAAAATATAGATATAGAGGAAAAAAAAACTTGAGTAAGCCCATTTATTAAAATTGTCCATACAAGTCTTAACAGAAAGGATAACAGATTACAAATTATGGATAGCAGATGTCAGTCACATCATCAAACAGATAACATTATAAATAACAGTATTTCAGTTAAAGCAGCCACAACAGGATGAACAGCAAACATAACACCAACAATCATTGTACCAACAACTTAACAATAACAGAGCTGTTAACACTCTGTTAACGGCAACTGTTATGGTTACAGTCTGAGCAATAATTTGGGTGTTGAGCCCTTTGAAGCGATCAAAAAATTATCTTATGCAAGAGAAGATTTCATTAAATGTCAAGGATATTTCAGTAGCCTAGTGTACCCCATAATTTGTGTACATACGCATCCTTGGAACATCCTGACAAACACTGTTAATATTATTTGGTGCAAACAAAAGCTGCCTGCTGCCTACTGCCTGCTGCTTTGGCAGCGGCTCTCGTTGAGCAAAAATCAACTTCTGCAGCTGACTTTTTGAACAAAAACTTTTGCTTAGAGCTCGAAAACGTGGTTGGGTGGTAGGTGGGGGCGGGGGTGGGCCAGGTGTTAAGGGGCAGCGGGAAGTTGGAGTGGTGGGAAAACAGCAGGTAGATGGTTGATGGGTGGGGGGTAATTGTTGAGCAGCCGCTGCAAATCTTGAGTGAAAATAAATAATTTACACCTGCAGCTATCTGCGAGGGCGGCCAGCGCAGGAGTCAAAGGAGATGACCAAACTCGTGGGGGGAGTGGTAGGTGGTGAGTGGTGCGAGTTGGGTGTGTGAAGGAAGGTGAAGCCGAGGTGAAAAGTTTTAGTTTCGAATTTTTAGCAAAATTGCGGTTTTAACTTTAAGGCAATGCCAATGGGAATTGTGCAGGCTCTGACCAGGTCTCCAAGGTGGCACAATTGAGCCATTGAGATGGACTGAAAGTGCGGAAGATGGAGGGGAGAAGGAGTCTAAAGGAAGAAGCAGAAATGAGGAGAAAGGAATTGCTTGCAGCGCGCCAAACAATGCTCGAAGCCAAAAAGTTTTATTTTCTAAGAAATTAAGACTTAATTGGCAAAAGCAGCAACAACATCAACAACATCAACAGCGGCAACAACAACAGCATCAACAACAACAACAACAACAGCAACAACAACAATAAGACAATATAAAAACAACGAGAACAAGGGGTGCGTGGGTGCGGGTGGTGCGGAGGGGGTGCGGGTTGTTCTTGGACTTGGAAAAACCAACATCAATGAAAAGTTTAAGCAAAACAATAGAAGGCAAGTAAACAAAGCCGATGAATGTTGCTGAGTGCCCCTAAGAAGCCCAGGCCGGAGCCCAAGCGACAGCATCGATGGAGGCCCAGACTACATATAAACACACACTAGCACACACACACACACACACACACACTCCTATATATATACATACACATGTCTGTATATGAACACGTATGGAAGTCAAAAGTTTTCTTGTCCCGCACAAGCGACTAGTTTTATTACTCATACGTCATGTTGTACAGAAGAATTTCGAAACTTGCCAAAAAGAAAAGAAAAAAACAAGGCAAAAAATAAAAAATGGACGACCATTAGGACCTGCGAAAGTGACTCCAAATTGGCGGAGCTTAAGGAATCCTCCACAATCAGTCAGAGGGCCAATTGAGGCCCTAAACATAATCCCAATTAAAATATTTAAGGAGTTGCCGCCGAGCAAACAGCGACGCGCGACAGAAACAAATGTAAATAGAAAATTGTTTAAATTATTCAGCAACTGGAGTACAATGAGGGACAGCAGCCAGGGCGACAGCTGCCACGTGGCATGGAGTGGGCGTGGCAGGAATGGGCGTAACCCTCGCCAAAAAGTTTTAATAGGTTACGCGACCTTATCAAGCAAGAGGCAAATTAAGGAATGCCCCAAAGGCATAAGATTAACAGTCGCTTCAAATAAAAACAAAAATAATAATAATAAAAATAATAATAAAAATAAAAATAAAAATAAAAATAAAAATAATAATAAAAGCAGTTACAGACGAGATATAAGTGATATCAGACATGAGATCCGAAAAAATTCCAAACATTTGCAAATTTGGCCAGGAGCGGGAATATTAACCACTTTAATCTACCAAATGCATGTGAAGGATACAAGGCAAACACATATAAGGATGCGTTAATTTATTGACATATATATATGTATATATGAGTGTGTCTGTCCATCTGTCTGGCCATCTTAATGATTGCCAGAAGCTCAGAAAACTATGACAGTCATCAAAATGGCATGGGAATTGCCTCGAAAAGACAGACAAAGTTTTGTCTCAGTTGTTTGGGGAATGTCCTGGCGCAGGACTGAACTTAAACTGAAATAAAGGTATAAATTTCAACGGACCTTCGATATTTAATTTAAGTTTTATGTTCAAGGATAATAAACACGAAAGTTGAATAAAAGAAATGCCTACTTAAGTCTAAGTAAGGATAATCGACCGACCAGACGGCAGTCAAAAGTACAGTAAACTTTGCAAATGACGAACTCGAAAGAACTACTTAAAACTGTACTTAAATTTGGATGACTTATTTAATAAATTATTTAGATAATAATTTTTATATTTATGCGTTTTTAAAAATAGAACTTAGCTAACGGGATGTGTCCTTTGCCTGTAGCGGTTACTCATACTCAGGATATTTTTAGATACGCGAATGATTTAGTAAAAAAATAATTTATTTTAAGGCAAGTTAAGATTTAAAATAAATTATTTATTAATTAAATTATTAATAATTTATATTTCTAAAAAAAGTAATTAACTTAATTATTCACCCGTTCATTTATTGGTAAGAAATGCTTCCCGCCCTGAGGAAATATATGTGTTTCTTTGGAATCGATATACGTTTAAATATTAATAATAAAAAATAAAAATAAATTTTAAAAAAAATACGCTTTTATTTATAATAAAAAATAAAAATAGTAATAATAAAATAATAAAATAATTTAATCAATTAAAACCATCTTAAATCAGGACTAAGCATATTGTATTTTTTCTTCAAAATAAAAAAAAGCTTTAAATATATTAAATATTTATATATTTTAAAAATAAACAAATTTTTTTAAAATTTAGAGATTTTTTAAAGTTTATGTATTTATTTTTAAAATTTTAAAATTTACTTTCGCAAGAAAACTTAAACATAATGTAATATACCTTAAATAATCCTCCTGCCAGAACTTAAAAAATAGTAATCATTTTTTTTTAATTTCTCGGCTCACCCTTAGGTAAGCGAGGGCTGATTGAAAAGTTTATCGATTTTCATCTCATTTTCAGAAACTTAAGCCGATTTGCTTTTAAATCATCTTAAAGCAACAATGATAGAATCTCTTGCTTGTCAACTTCAGCAGAGGTCCTTAAAGTCAACATGCAGGATGCTCTTTAAAGGAACCCAACAATTAATTTTATTGTCCTTTGTACCTAAAGTCCTACTGATTATTTAAAATACCCAAATGGTTTAAAACATGTTGTACTTCAAGTATGAAATTTCCGAAAACTATTAATTTGGGTATTTCAGGATCTGAAGTGGTCCTGTGTTGCCATATCCTGGGCCAGCTTCTCAATTACAGGCAAATGGCTGAGATGCTCTCAATTGACTGAATTTCAATGTAAATTTGTAATAGATGTGACCAAATTTTCAGCTAGATTACATCTGGCCACACTGATTGCTTTAAACGTAATTATGAATCGGCCAGGACGAGGAATTCGTTCCTTCCATTGATGTTGTTTATGGGGCAACTGAGTAATAATTGCGATTGCCACTGGTCATATTTCACAGCCAAATAAACCGTCAAGAGGTGAGCGGGAGGGGAGAAATGGAGTAGGGGAGGAAGAGGGTAGGGGGGCTGGACAATAATGGGGAAGTTGTAGAGGAAATGCCGTCAAGGTTAGGCGCCTGTAATGCCATTTGGCAATTATATAACTGAGTGAGCTGACGTCAGGCTGAAGGACGAACATTGTTGATGTTGTTCAAGTTGTTGTTGTTGTTGTTGTCAATTGTAGGCATTGGCATTTCGCGTCGTAGTACAAAGCATCCCAAAGTGGGCCCAGGACCAATGCCCAGGCAATTTCACATCAAATTTGGCGTCAATATCAATTACGGGAGCAAAGGCACAAAATCTTCAAATTTCCGGAAATGAAAGCATTTTGTCAGACAGCAAAAACGTTGCCCAATAATAATTGTATTCACACGCCAGGACAAACACACACACACACACACACGCACACAAACACAACTATAACAACATGACAATTTGAATGCCAGCGAGGATCTGGGTGGCAGGCAGGCAGGCAGGCAGGCAGGCAGGAAAAGGATGGGGTGGGTGGCTGGGAAGCAGGAAGCAGGAAGCGGAAAGCGAAAGGCGGGAAGCAAAGGGAGTTGGAGTACGTCCATTAGAGATCCTTGGAAATTTATCAGCGTTCAATTAAAAACTTTTCAAATTTCAATTAAATGGGAAAATTGGCATATTTAGGCGCATGAGGAACGAGCCAAACGGCGTTTACAATTCGCCTGCCAAATTGCGCAGCCATAACTAAGCCTCGAGGATTATTTTGTCAATTTCAAATGTCCTGCCATTTACAGCATTTTAATACGACCCCAGCAAAGGCGGAGTGAAGCGGAGTATCCTGAAGTACAACTACGGATGATACAGGCGGCTTGTGGAAATCATGGATGCGACGGGTGCGAAGGGTGTGCGGGGCGGGGAGGGGTGAGTTTTTTGAATCCTTTGTTCAGCTTCTTGTTGTAGAAATGTTTATGAAGCAATTAGGATCCTAAGCCTGAGAACAATGCGTCCCAAATGACTGCAACGGAAATTTTAAAGATGCTCGTCATGCTGCCAGGACACCTTCGAAAGGATATTATCGGGCGGACTTTAACTTTTAGCGCCGTCTCATCGTGACAAGGAGAAGAGCAAGAGGAGGATGAAGAAGAGGATGAAGAAGAAGATTAAAATCTTGTTACGCCTTTGCCTGATTTGGGCTTTTGTTGGCCGGCTATGGCATTTGTTTGGCTTTCGTTTTGTAACGCCCACGCCATGCCCTCTTTTCTCTTCTCCCCCCCTCCCCTCATCGTCGCGCAGTCACCCATTTCTCGCTTTCAGTTTTTCCAACCTTTAGAACTCAACTTTTCCTGTAAGTCGTAACGCCCCATTTGACTCGCTTTTACTTCTGAATACCACAGACTCCCATCCTGCCACACCCCCCTCCCCTACACTCCCCTTCCCCCTTGACAGCCGCGCCATCTTCATAAACATATGTTAGGAAAACTTTGGCTCCCTTGGAGCACTTGGAGCACCTACCTTGGCGCGCATCTGGGCGAGCACTTGGACAATGTCGCCATGCTGACACGCATACATTAGACTGCTGCAGCCCTCGGCGAGACGGGTTTTTGTTGCCGCTGCAGCCGCATCCACGACTCGAATGTCGCTGCTGCTGACTGGAGGCGTCTCCGTTGTCCTTGTTGTCGCTCTGTCCCTTCTTCTTGCCAATGCTCTCGATGTGGATGCAGTTGTCGTCGTCGTCGTCGTCGATGTTGTTGTTGTTCTTGTTGTTGTTGTTGTTGTCGCTGTCGTTGTCGCCTTCATTGTCATTGCCGCTGTTGGTGGCGCACGTGAGCGACGTGGCAACGGACTTTTAAACTGCAGCTGCTTCTTTGTTGCCGATTCCGCGACGTTGGCCTTCAAACGCGGCGGCTTGGCCGGTGCCATGGCTGGAGCCTTCGTTGCCGTAGCTCTTATTGTTGTTGTTGCTATTGTCGTTGTTGTTGTTGTTGTTGCTATTGTTGCTGCCGTGGCCATTGCGCCTTTTGCTTCCGCTTTCGGACGCTGTTGCATAATACTTGCGGTACTTCTTATTGTTGTTGCTATTGTGACTGATGCTGCTGCTGCTGTTGTTGTTGTTGTTGTTGTTGTTGTTTTTGTTGCTGTTGCTATTGTGGCTGCTGCTGATGCCACTGAGGGGCATCCGCTGCTTTGCTGATTTGTGTTTGTGGCGCTTTTTGCCTTTGTAGTTCGCAGCACAACAAATTGTTGCACTCATTTTCTCGCGCTTCGATGTTGCATTTTCGCGGGGTTCGAGTCTCGGCTTTAAGTTTTTGTTCTCGTTCTATTTGAACAGTTCGTTGCCTATGTATAATTAAACGCTAATTTGTTTGCTCGCATGTCCTTGCAACATGCGGGCCCCTCTCTATCGTTCTATCTTACCACGCCCCCCCCCTCCCCCTTCCCATCTTCCCGTCTCCACCTTCAGCCTCGGCGCACACATCTTGCGGTTAATGGTGACAGTTTTGCTCAGACAAAGTAAATACATTTTGAGCTTTCAAGCGTAAACGGAAGTTCGCTGCTCACATGGGACTATATATATGTGTGCGTGTGTGTGTGTGTGTGTGTGTGTGTGTGCTCTCTAATGCGCAAACTGCTTTCGCTCGAACGCCTTTTAAATTTTCAACAACCTGCGACATGCGGTGAAATGAGCGCGAATCGACGCGACGGGACGCGCACCAGCGGCCTTTTCAATAATTAATTTTGGTTTTTATCAAAGTACAAGCACAAGCACACCCACACACACACACACACGCACACATACATGCAGTGAATTCATCCGGTTGGCTAGGGAATTTAACGACGCTGTGGTAACTGCAAAATAGACAGCGACAACGCCCCAAAGTATGCTATGAAAAATTCAATGTGTTCACATTTGATTTAAATTTCCTTTTCACACACAAGCACACACTCACACACACACACGCATACGCATTTGGCGTAATATCAAAGCGAATTTCGCTGTTAAATCGCGCGGCAAATAGTTTGGCTTTTTTTTTTTTTCTATGAGAAGAACCAAAAAGTTGAAGTTTGTGGCGATGGCGATGTTTAAATTATGACAATGCGGAAAAGCAGCTGGAAAGGTGCTAAACGGGGAGCTGAAGTGATGATTGAAATGATAATGATACAAACAAAAATGATGATGATGATGATGATGATGATGATGATGATGAGAACAGCTGCCACTGCCGCTGCTGCTTTTATAAAGCGATAAATGAAAAAGCTGCACAAACCTATCGATTGATTGAAAACCAAAATGGAATTAAATAAATACGACGATGCCGCTGCCGCTGCTGCTGCTGGTGGCATGTGGCATGTGGCATGTGGAATGATGGCCGGAATGATGGCATGGGGAATGGCGATTTTCACGCACCGCATTGAATTTTGGAGCACGTAAATCGCAGTCCACTGTCTGTCGCAACAACTGAGGCTGTGACTGCGACGACGACTGCGACGGCGACTGCGACTGCGACTGCGACTGCGACTGCGACCGTGACTGTGACTGCGGCTTATTTCGCTGTAACTGCCACACTCACTGTCACTGCCACTGCCACTGCCCGAGCTGCAGCTGCTGCCTTCGTTTGTTTGTTGCCTTACGGCTGCTTTTCTGTGCGGGCCGCAACAGATTTACATTTCATTTCCAGGCATTGCCAATGGCAACGACGACGGCATCGGCGATTCCGATCCTGCAACGGCAGCAGCAGCAGCAGAGGCAGCGACAGAGGTACCAACACTTGATGATGATTACGGCAAGGTTTACGAGGCGTTGAGTATCGTTGGAATCGTTGGCATCGCGGGAATCGATGGAATCGCTAGCATCGATGGAATCGGTGCCATTGACATCGGCGTCATCGACAAGCGTTGGCTTTTAATAAATTAATAAAAGAAAACAGAAAACAGAAAAAAAAAAATAAATAAAAAAAGAACACCCAACGCGCACTTCACTCCGAAATGCAATAAAATTTTACTGCCCAAAGCGGAAAAGCGGGAAAGCGCGAAAGCGGCTCTGCCAAGGACCTCTGGTAGGCAGCCCGACTTAAAAGTGCAAACAGTTTGAGGTTCATTAGCTGCCAATAAGATGCCATTGGATTGGAACAGCGTGTGGAGCCCAAAAGCTCAAATAATGCCCCAGTTCGACGGAATCCCTTAAATATTTAACTGATTACCAATCGAAGGGCTCTCAATTGATGAGCAAATGCAATATTAATTTAGTCTCCATAAATATTTCAATTTATTTACATTAAGCACTCAGAGCAAGAGGCTCAAAGGTCTTTGCCCTCAAGACTTGAGAAAACTCAATTTTGCTCAAATAATTTTAATAAATTCCAAGTTTATTTTTAAAATTTTAAGAGTTTATAATTGTAATGGAAAATGCTCTAGAATTTTTATAAGCAATTATTTTTTATATATATTATTTATTATATTAAATAAAAAAAATAAAAATTATAATTGATGCTATGCAAACCGATCGCAATTTAAAAAAGGCAAAGTCTTTACATAATTAATTGAAATTATAAAAAAATACAATTTAAAATATAATTAAATTAAATTAGTTTAATTTTAAAATTAATTAAAATTAGGGCAAATAAATTAAAGCAAAATTATAAAAAATATATAATTAAATAAAATTAATTTAATTTTAAAATAAAAACAACTTGCACTGAAATTCTAAATATGTATTAACTTAGTAAGCGGAATAAGCGAGTTTCCATCTTCACTCTTAAGCCGCAATAATAAAATAAGTTGGCAGCCCCGTTCATTGGCTTGTGTGGTGGCAGTCGATAGGCGCTTAAAGCGTCGATAAGCAAAACACAAGCAAACTGAGTTTTAGTTGGCTTAGGGAAGATTTTAAAATCTCAGATATTTTTACTAACTTTGCAACTTAGATTATCGTTTGTAGGTAATTAATAATTAAAATATTACTTCTCAAACCTCATCAATTATAATTATTAAATCATTTGCTGTTTTATATTATTAAATTATAAAACAATTATCAAACTACTCTTCAAACTTGATGTCCTCGCATATTTAATTTACACACATACAGACATTCAAGTTCATTAGAAAATTCAGAAAAGTTTCTACACATCCCAAGTAATAATAATATTATAACAATAAAATCCTTAAACTCGGACAAACGCAACTTTATTCATCATTCATTATTTTTATCTGGATTTAATGCATTCTCATCGAGGCGGGTGCAATGCTGAGCTCCAACTTCAGAGAATCCCAAATAATTTCCATAAAACTGGCTTAAAAATGTGTTTATATTCCCTTGTTCAAATTCCACAAGCTATTTTAATTTATAACGGTTCAGTTAATGTTAATTCAGTCTGCTATATTTAATTCTACAATTTAAATACCTTATTTAATTTTCCAATGTAACGCTGAAAGGATATCAGACACGAACTCTGAGATGCAAAGCATCAAAGGATCCCGATAGAAATATAAAATAGTTGTCTCCGCTCAAGTGGTGTTTTATATAGAAACTGATAACAAATCAAAATGTAATACTCAAACAAATTAATTATTTTTAAATTTAAAATTTAAATTTTTAATTAATTAAATAAACAAAGAGCCAAGACTCAATCAAGAATCAATTTGAAGGACAATGTTAAGGGTGTTTAGGTTGTTCCTAAGTTTATAGGAATATTTCAACGCAACACCAAAAACTTCTTTTAAGTAATTGTTAAATATTTAACGAAGATATTTATATCCTTTAATAAGTGACAGCGATGGGTTTTATATCGATTATTTGAAGGAGGAAGCTATGGCCTTTCGTCCTATATATATTGACTCCTAAACAAAAACGAAACTCCAAAGATACGGTCTTATTTATTCTTCTTCTTCCTATATTTATTTTATTCTTATATTCTTATATTCTTCTTCTGCCTATATTTATTTAATCCTCATTTCAAGGGAATCCTTATTTAAGATTAATAACGCCCCAAACTGCTAAGTTAACGTTCATCCTGTACTTATACCAACTTTTACCAGAAATAAATCGCAGAAGAGATCCTGAATTTTAATAATAAATTCATTCAAGCATTTATAAAACCCCGTAAAATATTAAATAATTTATATTTTCAGTCTAGGAGATGATTTAATTATAAATTTGATTTTTCTGCGCTTCTTATTTTTTTTTTAAACGTTTTTAAATCCCATAATTAAAAAAAAATGAGTATTTAAATCGCTGAGTGTAAAATCCAAAGCCCAAATCAATGACTAACTGAGGAAAGGAAACGAGCGGAAAAGCTTCCTTCTTATAGAATCAATTCCGTGTTTGATTTCGCAGGATACCGACTTTCCCATAAAATGTATAAAGTGGCGTTTCAATAATTGATTGAATTGACAGCAAACGTGTGTGTGTGTGAGTGTGTGAGTGTGTGAGTATATAAATCTGTTTTGAGAATGTGGTTCTAATCCTGACCTCTTAACCTCTGCCTTGTGTATGAAGCTAAATTATGAGGAGCCTTTGTTTACTTGGCTGTTTCTCAGTACATAAGGACATTCAGTTGCCTTTTCAAGGATAATTAGAGCAGTTGTCACGCTTCGAACACAAATCTACGACTAAACACAAACGTGTAAATGTCTACATGTGTATATATATATGTGTGTGTGTGTGTGTGTGTGCGTACTCTCAAACGTGCTCCATATATAAAATTCAACAACATAAAAGCTGACACTGAGCTGAATAACACGCATACGCAGCGTATGTCGAGGTAATTTTACCTCTATCTTTCTCTCTGCAGCAATGTTGTGTCTCTGTGTGTGTGCGTGTGTGTGAGTCATAAACGTTAAACAGTTTTATGGTGTTGCCATAATTATTCTATTATTAAGTACCAAAACATTTGTCATGTACGCAATGCTGGCTTTATAAAATGTTGCCCTTGTTGTTGTTGTTGTTGGTGCTGCTGCTGTTGCTGTTGCAGTCATTGTTGTTGTCTTTGTTGTCACTGCTGCTGTTATTATTATTGTTGTTGTTTCTACTGCGGCTACGGCTGTTTATAAGTGATTAAATGTTGCCCACGTTGGTAAACTGAAATGTGCCTTAGGAGTTGGCGCTGTCGATGCTGGTCCAGGCTTCACATAAGTGTCTATGTGTGTGTGTGTGTGTCTACACATGTTTGTGATTGTGTGGCGAGCTGCCAAACTATTGAAGTGTGTGCCTATCGACATGCGTATGTGTGTGTGTGTGTGTGTGTGTAAGTGTGTTCATGCTGTTAAACGCAAACTCAGCCGCTCGGCAAATAAACATTTTAGCAAATTTACTGCCAACTGACAGCTGTCAGCTTTATAACCACCATCAAACAATGACAGCAAGAGGAGAAACAACAACAACAACTCACACTACAATAACAGCAACAACAACAACAACAACAACAACATAAACAGCAGTAACTAACACAGGAAGAATGGTAGCGAAAGGTACACAGACCACAAGTCTACTTAAAGCGAGAGAAAAGGACGTCAGGAGACACACGAGCAGTGACAGCGACAACTAAATACACATACAGGTAACCAAAGTGGCTAGGTATACATACACATACGTACACACACATACACCTACAGTCAACCAGGCAGTTTTCCCCACTTAACACTTCATTGAAAAACCACTCAAAAAGCCACTTTTCCAACGAGTGCAAAACCCCACAGAGGACGCTCCGAGGAGCTGGCACACACACACACATACACATACACATACGTACACCTAGCTCTAATAGTAGAGGTGTGTGCGTGTGTGTGTGTGTGTGTGTAGGCAAACAATTTTGTCTGAGCGTTTCTGTTTGTTATTCGTTTGCATCGTTTGTCTCCATTTAGCTCCCTAAATCCTCCCATTTACCCCTCATCCCTTGCCCCTCACACCCAGCATCATCCCATATCCTTCTAATAGTCCATTTCTCCTCTTCCTGTCATGTCTTTGACTTTGACTTTGCCCATCAAATGCCTTGCTAATTATGCCAAAAGCATTGAATTTCTCTGCTGCCACTGCCACTGCCCCTGCCACTGCTGCCCCTCCCTTCCCCCTCCACCTGCCGCTGGCCCTGCAACTGCTGCTGTGGCAGCCACTGATGTTCCTTCTATTGCATCTAATGAAAATTTAATGCATCTGAAAGGAGCCCTGGCAAAGACATTCTATGCGGATGAAAATTCCGGCAGCTTATTTTCCATGTGGCTTAAGGCATTCCGAGGGCCAGGACCGGAGATGCAGTGCAGCATCTGGAGCTGCAGTGGAGGTCACCTGGCGATCCTGTGTTTACCTTTGACTGCATTAAAACACAAATTGTTGACATTTTCGCGTCGGACAACGTTTTTTATTTTCGTTAACTTTTTTTTGTTATTTTTGCTATATTTTATTTATTTTATTTTGTATTTTTTTACTTATTTTATTTTGTTTTTTTTTACTTATTTTACTTTGTTTTTTTATTTACGTTTTCCAAGGACTGGAATTTCTGCTGCGGTGCTTCTACGTTTGAGTTTTTCCTCTCACACCTTCTCCTGGTCATAGCTCACATCGTCCTACACTCACTCACACACACACGCGCACACACTCGGACACACACTCGGACACACGCTCTGTGTATTTACATACATATATATATGTATATGTATATTTTTATATTTGAACAGTTTCACATTTTCACAATTTCATTAATTATAAAAAAAATAATATTTATGTTTTGTGTGTTTTCGCATGGCGTTGGCTCTGGGCTGTCCAGGCACTGTTGGAATCTATCGCACAACTGGCAGCCAATGCATTTATGCTCTACTATGTGTGTGCGTTTGTGTGTGTGTGTGTGAGTGTGTGTGTGTGTACCAGGGGGTGACCATTTGGTGCATGCTCCGTGTTATTGTGTTGGCCACCCAAGTTGCCATAGCGATAAGGCGGCAACTGAGGCGAGTGGCGATTCCAGGACGCAGAGCAGCACCCGCAACACTCGCACTCGCTGGCACTCGCCCCACACGCATACTCACGCACACACACACACAAGCATGCCCAAACACCCTTGGAATCACAGTGAGAGTTAAGCTAACAAAGTTTGGCGGCTTAATTGGGTTAAATATTGCGCTTTTTATTGGTCCTGGCAAGGATAATCATTATGGAAAACCGCTCGGCGTTCGGCACGCAGCTCTGAGCTCTTAGCTTTCAGCTCTCAGCTCTCAGCTCCTAGTTCTTAGCTCTTAGTAGCTTGAAGTTCCTGGCTATTGGCAATCAACGTGAAGAACTTCGTTGATTCTGACAATGGCAGTGCCTCCACTCGCAGGATAAGAGCAAAATTGAAATAGCAAAACTGCCAACTTCATGAAATGCTGCCTGTTCAAATGCCAAAACGGAGGACTTAACAGCTGACACTGAGGCTAAGCGTTTAAATTTCAATTAAGCCAAAAGCCAGCCACATACTTGCTACTAACCCAAACACACACACACAGGCACACAACACACATTTGTAGCCGTTACAGCTCATAAATTCCTTGACTTGTGTCAGGATGTGTTAGCTGGGCCGACATTTTGCTCCCACCAAATGCCGAAAACTTTCTCGCTGAGGCATGTCAAGAGCAGCAGCAGCAGCAGCAGCAGCAACCAAAAACCAACAACAACAACAACAACAACAAAAACCCTTGTAAGCCTGGCTAAGGCGTCCAGTCAGTTAGGAGTAAGTGCCCCAAAAATAAACTGCACACATTGTGAGCAATGGGAGAGACTTTGGCAGCTGCATTTGCAGCTCAAATCGAAATGCACTCAGAGAAATAGTGGACTGCTTTATAGCAAAAAATATTCTTCGAAGATCAAATGAATTATTATGGCAATGCTCTGTCAGGATATGGTATAAACCAAAGGATGCTGCACATTGAAATCATATGGCAATTTAGACGAGGCTTCAGTTTATTTTAAAGCTGGGAATCAGTTTGTAACTTAAATGTAGTTAGGTTGATATGGAAACTAAGGCTAGAGAAAATCTGTCCTAGCTTCGACTATATAATCTATTTTATATCTGATATAGAAAGTCATATATGATGACTAGCTGAAGCTCCTAGCATCCTCAGGCCCAAAAATCAAACTGCTTCCAAGAAAGAGAGTAGTCAAAGTAAACAAAATAAAATGATCTATTTTAATATTATGAAATACCTAACAATAGAAAGATATCCTTTTATGTCCTTCCTGGATAATACTGTATTAATTTATTCTATATTAAGTATACAAGTGGATAAAAGAAATGTTTGCCTCTCTCTCTCTCTGAAGTTGCTTAAGGAGTAAGGGGGAGGATAGCTTATCGGGTTTGGGTCAATGTTAAAAACACAGCTTTGAGATGGGATAAAAAAATATATAAAACATAATAATAATGCATTATAATAATACATAATAATAATACATAATAATAATACAGTGTATATCGGTTATATACAAGCTGCTTTTATGCAACTATTGCTTAAATGCAAATTAATGTTATTTTTAATGCTAATTGCTTAAGAGGAAATATCGCATATATGCAACATTTTGTCTACATATATAATATATATATATATACAATAATAAAACATTGAGGTTATGTCAAACTGCCTGTGTGATCTTTACTCTGAGCTCCATCGCCTACCCCTGTGTTTGGTGCTCTGTGGCTTTAGGTCTTAGGACAAACTAAGCCAGACATTTTACACTCTCTACAGGAATTTATACATAAAATCATCCTTTGGAAAATCAGAATCATTTCTTGCATCGGGCAAGGACAGCATCACTTCAGATGCCTTGCCTTATATAATTATTATATATATTATAATTATATAATCCCTCACACTCACAATTTTCCCATAGGGCCCATCACTTGAAACCTTCGCCTTGAAGAATTCTCGTTTTCAATTCAAAGAGAGAAGCATTTATTTGAAATAAAATATTATTTAAAAAATGTATAATATTACTTCCCATATTTCATTTTTAAGTCACCGATATCATTGTAGTAAATAATTATTAAATAAATCTATTTCTAAATATTGAACCTTTCACATAATTCTTAAAGCTAATAAATAATTCGGGTGGTAGTTAAAAAAAGAGTTCCTGAAAATGTCTAGAAACTTCTTACAAATAAATTTACCGCATTTTATAACTAATATTATTATATTCCCTATATAATCACATATGATATGACATATTACATATATAATATGACATATTAACATATGATATATGCTATGTATGAGCAAAGCTATCAGACTTCCTTTTATAGGTAATCATCCAACTTAAAAGCCCTCCTTTCAGTCAGCTTGCAGAGAGAACTTAGCAAATTAAAATTATTCCCCGAGTTTGTTATATAATTTTTAGTTCTTATTTATGTAACACATTTATTTTATATTTTTATATTTGTATAAATTGTCTCTGATAAATGCTCTTAATTAATTTCAATCAATAAGCCAAATTACATCTCATACCTCTTCATTGTATATGACCTACCTAAACATGAAATCCGCAACTTCTTTGAATTATTTATTTAACCTTTAAAAAATACAGATATCATAACCCACAAATAGAGTTTTATATTATTACAGAAAATATATAAAAATAAGTAGATAGATATCCTTATAGATCTCAAAATAAATAAAAAATCTAAATTGATGCCTTTTTATAATAAAAGTGATTATTAACAGGAAGCAGGAAAATTTCTAACTCGGGAATCTTTAAGAAAAAAAAAACTAGAAATTTCTTAATCAATTCATTTACTTTTCAACCTACCCTCGTATCCTGAACTTTACAGATATATCTTCCTTCTCTTGAAGGAGTCACCCACAATAAGCCAAGTCACAGTTCACAGTTAAAAATAGTCTCTTTTTTATATAAAAATATTATTAGTCAGGATCTCAACTTAAAAGTCCAATATTTATTTTAAAATTTTATTTTAAATTATGTTAGCAATATTTATAAATTCAAGAAAGCAAAATAAAATAATCCACAAATTATAAAATAATAAAATCAACTTTAATCCAATCCAAAATTTTCCCTCATATTTTTTCATTTGCCTTCATAAAAGTGAAAGCATTTTTTATTTCTTTCAGTGTAGAAGCTAGACAACAAATCAGCTGGTCACACTTGGGGCGTGGCAGTTGATGTTGCCTCTGCTTGGGCAGTCCATGTTGTTGTTGTTGTTGTTGTTGTTGTTGTTGTGCTGCAGCAGCTCGCAATTCTTTTAATTAAAATTGCTCTCGGGAAGCGACTGCATTCAAGGCATGAGCCATGAGCCATGAGCCATGAGCCATGAGGGAAGTGCCATGTATGGGGCATGGGCATGTGGCATGTGGCATGCGATGCAACGTTATCAAACAGTCCAACTAGTGGATGCCACATATGCGTGCACCGGCTTATGCATTTATGCGACTGAACTTGGCAGTTGTTTGAATGCTTTGGTACTTGTTGATGTTGCGTTCACAGTTGCCGTGTGCCTCGTGCCTCGTGCCTTGTGCCTTGTGCCGTGTGCCAGCAGAAGTTGCATGCATTTGCATGCCACACAAGCAGCCCGCATTGCCGCCCATTGCATCCAAATTCGATAGCGTCGTGTATTTGTTTGTTTTGAGCCCGCCCCCCTCTCCCACTCTCTCCCTCTCCCTCTCTCTCTCTCTCTCGCAGAAACTGCAGACAGTTGGGGCCGTCAGCTTGTCAGTTTTTCGGGCCGTAAAGTGGGCGCTGACAGCGCCGCGTGAGGCAGTGGCACTTAGAGGCTAACTGGCAGGTGGATGCGTTGCTGTGCTAATTCCAAACTCCTGCCCATTTCCAGGACATGCACAAGCCACAACCCGAAGCCACAGTTACTTTTCAGCCCATCAGCTCCTTTCCTATGGCCCATAAATGACCCAACCAAACGCTTTCCCATGTAGCGCATTTCCAGGCCAAGTTAAGTCGTTGCCACTGCCACTGCCACCGCCACCGTCCGACGCATGCTTCAACCGCATCTGCGACAGCATTTGGGGACTCCTTATTACACCTGCCTTCAAGCTCCCTTCAAGTGTTCAACTCGAGACTCTGTTTAGTGGTTGAAGGAGTGGGTTAACCCACTCGATGTCCTCCCCCTTCCATTCTAAATCCGAGTTTTTGGCAGAAGTTGCAGTTATTATAAAGCTCATTAGTTGGGCGCTGGCAAATTGACAATTTCTGTGTCATGTCATTGCTGAACTTTCTCGCAGCATCCTTGACCCCACGCACCACATCCCTTGCCGCCTCTGCACATGTGTTGCCCACTCAAAGACTTGGACTTAATTGAAACAGTTCCACACACAGCTTCAAGCAGCCCCAGACGCGGCAGTCGAAGGGCGCCGCTTTAAGATTAATTATCCCCAAACTACACACAAATACCCAGTATATATATGTGTGTGTGTGTGCGTGTGTGTGTGCGTGTGTGTGTGCTTGTGTGACTGGTTGGACATACGCCACCCACCGCTGTAATTCCCAAGTCAATTACAATCCAAGTGTTGATTTCACCTAATTGCTGACACCGTTTAATGATACAATTGAAACAGCTGACCTCGACGGGAATGCCAGCTGCTTGACCACCCGCCCCCTACCACCCCCTGGCACCACCTGCCACTCGTTGCCACTGACCACCACCACCCACACATCCCTTTCCGCGACTCCCACTTTCAGTTTAATTAATTTGCACTTTTACTGGAATGCGAGGGCGAACCTTTTGCCAATGCGAATTCATATACATTTGATTAACATTCCTGAAGGATTGCGAAGGATTGAGGAGCAGCCACAAGGCTCGCAAGGACTCTCCATATCGTTTCTCGCTCGGCTTTGTGTCATTAACTTTAAGTTGTAATCTCAAATGGAGTACCTGATACTTTCGAATTTTCCACGCACCCACACACTCACACACACACACACACACACACACACACATACACACACATACACACACACACACGCACACACACGCAGACTAGCTGGGAGGCCTTTCATTTGAAATCCATACGCAATTTCTAGTAATTTTATAGTGCGTAACGCAATGAAAAGTAGTTAAGAGCATTGAAAGGCTTTTAACTAGGAAGTGAATGGTTAGGGGGGTGAGGAGTACTAGGCGTGAACAGGTGTAAAGCGTGTCCCGATTATTTCCCCATCCTCCCAACCTTTCAAGTCGCATTTATTTAAGGATAATGATCTTGGTGTAGCTTCAAGGCGGCAAAGTCTTTGATAAGCCAAAAGAACTTAGCTGCAAGGCACAAGCACAAAGGGAGGGGCAAGTAAGGGGTGTGAGAGAGGTGGAAAGGAGTGTAGGAGAGAGGGAGAGGGAGAGCAAGAGAAGGAAGCTTTCGCATACCTTCGCCCACTTATTGAACCAAAGGTAAGCAGAAGTTTAGTTTTTTTTATCGTTTTTCTTATTTATCGTTAACTGCCCCGTCCTTCCCTTCGCTCCTTGGCACACACTTTTCCTGGCCGAAGGGAAAAGCGATGAAAAATTGCATCATTCATTATACAAACACTGCGTAAGTGTATGTATGTGTGTGTGAGTAAAAGTTTTTTATGCAATAAATTTTATTAGCATAAAATTTGTAAAACGCTTCTCGAAGATTTCCAGCCACCGGCCGTTTGCGTAGGCATTGAAATATTTTCAGACTCAAGGATACAAAAGGATGCCGGAGGCGTTGGCCAAACTGCAAGGAAGCGAAAGCAAAATATTTGGACGATGCACCGATTATTGGCAGAAAGTTGAGAGTGCAACAGAAATTGCCAATATCATAACTTCATTATGCGCTTTTGCCTTTAATAGACTGCACAAAGTAAACATTTCCAACACGAAAACTTTCAATAAAATAAAGTTTAAGTTTATAAAAAAAATAAACAAAAAAAAAAAGAAAAAGAAAACTTTCACAAAATTTAATAACCAGGTAAAAGACTAAGTAAATAATTTCAGCTAAAAGGTGAAGGAATTTCACTCGGCAAACGACTTAAGGAGATTCAACGAAATTCTTCATCTTTATTTTTTTACTCACTTTTGGCATTTTCTGAATCGGGTATATGCACTGCAGGACATAGAATATATCAAATATGATTATAAAAATAAAATAATAAAAAATTACTTTTATTATTAACTTAATAAATTATTATTTTGGGCAGCCAAAAACTGAGCAACGCTTGACTAAGTGAAGCTCCAATTTAGGACCTTCTGTAAAATGTGTAAATTAAAAAATTAAAGTAATTAAAATAATTATATTATTTTTAATAAATACAGAGTATTTCAAAATCTATCAATCTTTATAATTATATATTTTTTGGTTTCTCTTTATTTTTCAGTGTTTAAAAGGAATTTAATACCCTCGAGTTTCCAAACGAGTAACAAGATTTTATCAACTTGTAAAAATGTAGGTTACAGGCAGGCGGCTACTTCAGAGTTCAAAGTATATGCAACTTTCTGAGAGGTATGAAGGAAGGACTTGCTTCCTTAAAAGGATAAATCACTAGCTATATATCTTTATATTTCTACAATAAATGAACAACTGAAAAAAAGAAAAACCTCTTGTTGGTTAAGGATATACATATGGCCAGGATATCCTGAGGTTACGTAAGTCTAGCTCAAGTCTATGTCAGGTCATCTCTAACAGGACATACAGGATATTTAGCAAATATATAAAACTTTTATCGCTATGCCAAGCAGAAAACATGAATGAAATATTAAAATTAAACTTGAATTTAGGTTTTTGGGAAAATCTTTTATTTCAAAGTCAATGAATAAAGTTGAAAATAATTAATTGAAAACCAAAACTTTTGTTCGTCTTCTTCTTAAATAAAATATACTCAAATTTTCGATTCATTTATAAATAAAATAATAAAAAAGAAAATAAACAAAATAATAATACATAAAATCTTTTCAAAAATTTCAAAGCAATCGGATCGTAATATAAATAAATAAATAAAAATATATAATCATAACATAAATATAAATAAAATAAATATACATATTGTTAAAAATTTAAAAAATATATAAAAAATAAATAATTAAATAAAGAAAATAAATAATTAAATAAATAAAATAAATTAATTAATTAAATAAGAGTTACAGAGACAACAATTTAATTACTTTGCAAGTTTGCTTTGATTTCAACTATAAACATTTTGGGTTTGTGTCTCCGCTAATTGACAAAGCGCCTTTAAGTAAAGAAACTCTACTTAGGGACTTTATTTATGTATAAAATGCATAATTTCCTATATCATTGTCAACATTAAAAAATATTTTTAAATTTGGAATTATTTGACAAATTATTAAAAAAAATAATATTTCTTTTTAATTTTAAATATTGTTTCAAATAACCAATATAAATCATAATTAAATATGAATTAAAAAATTGTATGTATTTTAGAAGGAGTTGTATGTAAAAGTCTTTAGAAAGAAATTCTAAAAATTAAAATTGAGTAAAAATGTGGTTACTGATATTCCACACAGATTTCTTGTTTATTAAATAAATTTTTTTTTTAAAATATTTGTATTTTTATTTTTATATTTTCTTTAATTTAATCTGTTCTTATAAAGTCTATTTTTGCCGTGCGATTTAGGCAACTCAAATAGATAGGTTAATAGATGGACCAGCAGATGAATAGATACTAAGATAGTAGGATGGATATTTTAAAAAATGATTAGGTAGCTAGATGGACAAAGAAATGGATGGAAGGATAGATAATACTCAAACTAGCATAGATAATTATATATAGATAACAGTTCAAGTCACAAGTCAAGGTCATCGAATCTTCTGAACCTCTGCGAGAGTAATTTATTAATTTTATTAGTTATTAATTATTTTATTTAATTTTAATTTAAAATTTCTTTATCGTCGATTAATTGAAGGAGCTTTAATTGGGCATAAAATGGAAGAAGAACTACAAAGGAAGTGGCGTACCAAATTTAACTATAAGTTATTGGAACCTCAGCTGAATCAGAAATTTGTGACAGTTTCCTCAAAGTATCATTAAATTTGTGGATGAATAGATAATTTAAATTGATGGAATTTAATGGAAAATGAACTCAGATGAAGGAAGATTCAGGACGAATTATTATTGAATTATATTTGAATGCCTTATAATACAACGTAAAGTCCTAAAGTCCTTCCCCAAATAGCTGCCAGACTAATTTCCTGGTGTATGTAGGAGGGATTAGCTTAAATTTGATTTTAAATGAATTATTCGAAATTAAAGGACACATAATATATATTTTTCAATATTTACAATGTATAAATAAAATCTATAAAATGTGAATTTTATGTGCAACCAAAATCTTATTATAAAGTCGCTCTTTATTTATAGACGATTTAATTAAAAGAGGAACCTCAAGTCAATCAAATTTAAATTTTTAAGATAATAATTTTAAATTCAAATTTATTTTATTTTTTATTTCATTTCATTTATTTATTTTTTTAATATTACAGAATACATAAACTAGATATAAATGCCTCCTCTTCATGGATTAAATTTAAGAAGGAAATATTTTATTATTATTTAATTATTAATTAATTAAATAACTACGTTTTTTATACTACCCGAAACACAACTAAATTTTAAAATAACCTCTGCCTAAAAAACATTAAGTAAGTGCCCCGAATTCCCTTTTTAAATATTTCACCAAGATATCTTAAGGTACCCTTAAGATACTCCCTGGGACTTACCTGATTTTTAGTGATTGGAAGGATTTTCGGTGATGGAACGAGGCTTTCCAGGGAATTACTTTCAATTATCTATGTGTTTTCTGGGCCTTGGGCAACGCCAGTTGAGAACCAGGAGAATTTCCGTTGAAAATCACTTTGGTACACAAATTTTATATATGGGGAGCTGAAGGCGTGGCGAGCGCAGGATAATTGGCTAGTCGAGGCAGAGGCAAGACAGCGAGTGCTGGCCAAGAACTGATGTTGACTTGGTCAACACTTTTTATTAACGCCAAGAACTGGACTGCAACACGGCACTCAGGTACAAGGAGACGGCATCACGTCGCGTTGCTTGCCAACTTCAGAGCCAAACTGACCGCAAAGCATTTGCACTCTGAACTTTGGGGCGATGACGATGGGCGCAAGGCGACGCCGGCAGCGACGTCAACTACAAAATAATAACAATAAAAAAAATCAAAGGGCAGTAAAAAAAACCCAAAACGCGAATCCGATTCAGGCACCCAGTGCATAAAGGTGTGCGAAAGTAAGGTGTGTGTGTGTGTGAGTATTTAAGTGTGTGTGTGTGTGTGTGTAAAATACCAAGGGCTTGCCAACGTTGCAAAAGAAATTATGGCCAAGTTGTTGCTGCCTTTGATTTGTTGTTGTTTCTGTTGATTCGATTGTTGTTCCTTTTATTGTTATTGCTGCCGCTGCTGTTGTTGTTGTTGTTGTTGTTGTTGTTATTGTTGTTGTTATTGCTGTTGCTGTTGCTGTTGTGCTAATTTGTGTTTGCGGCTTTCGTCTATCAAGGGGCATGGCAGCTGGTAACTGGCAACCGTTGTGGTTGCTTCGGTCAACGCGAAAAATGAAGTTGACCTGCTTTTCCCTTGCGCCTAAAACTAGAACAAAACACACCAAAACTCACCAGTACACACTAACAAGCACACCCATACAAACAGACACACACACACACGCACGCACACACGCACGCACACAAGCGCAAAGAGAGAAAGCAAATTTACATAGGCTCGGGCAAGGAATTATGCATGTCGCTGTTGATATTGAAATGCCGAGTGAGTTGAACTCCGTTGCCGCCCACTCGAAAGTGAATTGAAGTAACGGAGAGTTAGCCCAAAAAAAAAAAAAAAAGAGAATAATAAAGAGGAAGGGGGAGAAGGAAAGAAGGAGGGAGAGAGAGTAGAAGCCCAGGGCAGCGAAACTTTCACTTTTGTCCACCCAAACGCCATTTTACAGGCCATAAACACGTAAGGCACGAAAAGCAAACAGAATAAAGTCAAGACAGCGCTGAAGCTGAAGCTGACGCCGACGCTGACGCTGAAGTTGACGCTGACGTTGACGTTGACGTTGATGGCGACGTCGACTGCACGGTAAACAAAAACAACATGCAAATCTGGCCAAGTTAGGCACGACTGATGTAGGTGTTTACCCACACACACACACACACACACACACACACACACATATGCACGAGTATTTGTATTGGCAAGTGCAAGTGTTGGCCTCTGCAGGCGTCGACTCCGCGAAGTCAGTCACAGGAAGTCGTTAAGGCAAAAAGGATCCGACGGTTGCGGGGCCAGCCGACTTTGTGGGTCAAATGTTGAGTTAGGATAGCTTAAAAATAACACTGGCCTGGCATAACTGTGCCACCGTCACCGGTAGCGTCACCAGCAAACCAAAGCAGCCACGAATAGGGGGCAAAATGGGCTCAGGCATTTGCCAAAGTCAAACGCATCGGCCAAGTTAACAAACAATGTTGCGACGTCCCACTTTTGACCAAGTATAAATCAGTGACCAAACAGAGTCGAGAACTTGGCACAAATCCATTAACACTCACATTTCAGCCAACTCCCCTCAGCTGTCGCATGCAAAGCACCAATAATGGATAACTGCCTTGCACACTTAACTTGGCCAACATGCAAGCCAATCTAAGCCACGCCAGACCCAATCCAAGCCAATCCAAGCCAAGCCAATCCAAGCCATGCCTCTAAGACACATCAGCTGACGGGCCTGTTGTGCATGTTAACAAAATGAACTTTTAATAAATTCATTACGACGGCACTTTATGCCTTTGACACACCCACACCCGCACCCACACCCACACCCACACACCCACACCCTCACACACACACACACTTATACTCACACTCATACCCATAGCCGTTCTCCTGGCGTCGTCCGCTTCCGCATCCGCAATGGGGTGCATTTGCTTTGCTTTAATGCAGCTCTTGACATTACGTATACGCCCCGTACATTTATGAGCAATCAAGTTTATGGGCACAAGGAGGAGTGCATCTGGGTGCAAATATCCTTGGAGTTGCTCAGTTAAGTATCGCTCGCCATTTGCGCTTCACTTTCCGAGATATTTTCCAATTGAACCTCTAAATGGCTTATAAGGATATGTGACTGGGTGGAGTCGAGTCGAGTCGAGTCGGCAGGAGCTTCAATCGCGTGCTCTTAAACTCTGACCTTAATGGTCCACAGGATGCATGAAGCGAAAGAGCAAACGCCTCACTCAACTTCTATGAAAGACAATAACTTAACTGAAGTCCTTCAAGTGTTGTGGCTCTTCGATTCGCCACGAGCTTTCGTCCTTTTTTGAGCTGCCTTTTTCCTTTCAGTTTTTGTATTCACATCACATTTAAATGACAAACACACAAAAGACTCTGTTTTCAAAGTTCAAAGTTCACACACACACACACACACACACACACACAACTCGCATACAAGGAATGTTGGTCAAACGAATGCAGTCCGAAACTTTGGTTAATTAAACTTTACTTGTAAATAAATAGTTTAAACCAAAACTATGTTTTTAAATTAAACTTTTACCAGCAGAGAAAAAAAAATAATTTATTTGAGGGATAAAATCTAGAAATATAAATAATAAAAATGCTCAGAGAACTTTAAATATAATTTTATATTTATATATGTAATAAACTTTAACAGCAATCGAATTTATTATTTTTTTTAATTTAATTTATAATTTGTATTTTTACATATATTTAATATTATAAGCAGTAAATTTAGATGGCAGTAAATTTAGATTATTTATTTAATTTTTATTTAATATTAATTTAAATTAATTTATTTTAATTTATTTTTATTTATTTTGATTTATTTTAATTTATTTTATTTAAATATTAAAAATATTCGTCAATTTAATATTTTTTAAGTTTCTTTCAAAAAAAAATCCAAAGTGCCTGTCATGTTGACTATCGATATTTAACGATTCTTCTAAAAAATCGATTTTAGTACTTCGATAATTTTAAAAGTAGAGAACTGTATGGTTTTATTATATATTATTATGATATTATATTTTATATTATTGAATTAATATACATGAATTAAATACAAATAAAAAATAAAAAATAAATAAAAAATAATTCTATTATAAATTTATTTTTTTGTATTAATTGAAATTATTGTTATTATTTTATTTTATATTATTAAATTATTATTATTACCTACATACATTTAACTAATATACATTTTTAACATATTTTATTTACTTTATTTTTGTTATATATAAATATGTAATATTATTTATTTATATATTTTTAATATATTTAATTTACTATTTTATTTTTGTTATATAAAATTATATTAAAAGTATTAAAATATAAAAAATATTTAATATTCATAATTTTGATTTCATTTTATTTTTTTATTTTTTTCAATTCGTTTGATTATTTTTATTTACTTTTATTTTAATTTATTTTTCTAGCAAAAATCCCACCTGTGTAAGTTTATTAATTTTAATAAAAAATTATAAATTATAATTAATTATAGTGAAAGCGAAGTCAGTAGAGTTGTTAATAATAAATCAGTTAATCATTAATACAAGTATTACTTTTTCTCGATCAAAGTTTTGCATGCAGGGTGTACGCAGGTGTATATAACGTCTGGCAGGTGTATATAACTTCTGGCAGGTGTATATAACTTATTGATATATATAAATTTTTGTTTAATAAATTACTACTTTCCATTTTTAATTTTTTATTTAATTTTATATATATTTATTTTATTTACTACAAAAAATATACAATAATAAATTGGTTTTATTTTAATTTATTTTTTTCCCCATTTAAATATTATTCGTACATTTAAATATTTCGTCTCCCACCAAATGTTTCTTATTTTTATTTACTTTATTTTTTTTTTTTTTAACAAAATAATAAATTTTTATAAATAACTATTTTTATTTAATTTTATTTACATTTCATTTATTTAAGTTATTTAAAATTGAGCTTTCACATCTCTACAGTCACATTTCCTATTAATAATGATCTTTGGCATGAAGTGTCCTTGCATGTTTGTCCTTCTGACGCTTTAAGCGATGTAAATTAAAAATTAAATTAAGAATTTCTTAATATGTGCTAAAAATGTTACTTCAATTCACAGCAAGGACTCAGCGTATGTTCCTGCCAATGTGTTGAGTGTTGTCGATTTTCTGGGCATTTATTTTATTACTTTTGCTGCTGTTCAAAGGGTAATTATATTTAGGTTTCTAAATCCTGTCCTTTGCTGTTGCCCTGTACATGCCTCCACAAGCAATGGTATTGTCTTTGACAAGCTTATATAACCCGAGGAAAATGCCTCATAATTATTTTGATTGCCATTTAATCAAGGTAATGAAGTTAATTGACCGAGCAGATTAATTTTGTAATTTGAGGAGCGGTGGCAATCGCCTTTTGAAGGTCACGGAAACCAAGTGAAGCACTCACCTGCGGCCCCGCCCACCTGCTAAAAAGTAATCAGTTAAAACTGAGTGTAGAGCTGAGTCAAGCCAACTGACTAAGAGGCCAACTAAAATTGTGCGATTCCATCTTCAAACGAAATAAATTACAATGAGCAGCAACTGACCCAAATACCTAAAGCGAAATGACACTCCTCCGCATCGGAATCGAAATGAGTCTGGGAATGGGAAGGGGATTGGGAACGGGAGTGGTAATGGGTATGGGAATCAGGAAGGGCATGTCGACAAGTACCTAAAAATAAGGCAGCAGAGCAGGACGAGTACAGTTGGCAGAGCGAGGGCCTGATTATCGCTAATTGTGCCCAAAGAAATAGAAATTAAACGAACCAAAACCAGAGATGGAGCAGAAGCAGGATCTGCAATAGAAGCCAGAGACTGGCCGAAACTAGGACCCAGGCTGGCGGTGACCCAGTCAGTCAGTTGACCTGCACAATGGGCAATGGGCAGTAAATTATTTTTATATTTAGTCCGCATGCGTTGAAATTTAATTGGGGTCACTTCTTTAATTTGCCTGATGGAATTAATTACATCAATTAAGGATTGAAGGGTGGCCGCAGGAGAACAAAACAATTTAGGCTGGCGTTGAAATCAATGTCAGACGATGAAAGGTCAAAGCAATTTGGGAACTTAGTATCAGTATGAAAAAATGTTTATTGTTAAAATAAAAGTTTCTAAAAATTAAACCAAAAAATATTTACGCCCTTATGGTTCAAGGCAACAAGGAAAACAAAATTAAAGTCCTAAAAAAGATGGTTGGCTTTGCTAAGAAGAAAAGTACATCCTCGTATGTGGTTCCCCAAAATTCGAAGGTAACTATTAAGAAGTCCAGTCTTCGGGATCCCACGCAGAATGTCAAGGCAAACAAAGTGGAACGTGTACCCATGAAGTGTATGCACTGCGAGGATATGGCCAAGAACTTCTTGTACCTGGAGAGCCTGATAAGAAACAATATGGACAAGGAGAACAAGTGTAGCCTGTGCCAATCATCGCTCAAGTATCTTCAATATGTTAACAGGAACATAATGAAGGTTTTTGGTAACTTCGATTCCATTGTCCAAGCTGCTCGCGTCTTTGCTACTCAATCCCCACCAATACCCAAATACGCTGCAAAAGTAAATCCGTTAGGCCCTGCGGCACTTCGAGCCGAAGGTGGGGCGATTGTTCACTCGGCCAGGACAAAGAAAAATAGAAAATCACTGAAATCTTCAAAATCCAAAAAATCACTAAAAACACTTAAATCCTCCAAGTCGGGCAGAAGCCTATCAAAGAGTAAGTCTAACGTAAGGAGCGGCCGTGGCAAGATGGGACTAAAGAAAAAATTCAGGGCACCAGAAAAGAAGGGCTTGATGCTGCACAAGCCCAAGTCAAAGGTCATTCGAAGTGCCAGTCAATACAATCAGTTGACTGCCCTTAACCCCAAGATGAGGTCCAGCAAGTCACTGACCAAACCCAAGCAACAGATACGTCGTCCATTCACAGAGCCCACAAGCATCAACTGGAAGCTATTGAAGCGTAACATGCCCAAGGCAATCCTGGCAAATTCTTAATTCCATGACTCTGAATCATTGGCGGAAAAAAACAGGAACAAAGCAAAGGCGTGGCAACTTAACCTGCAAAACTTGCATTTCCAAGATCAAAATTCGGCTAACCAAAATTAATTCTCCATTTAAGTAAAAATCTGTCAAATCTCTATGTTTCTTTAGCTCCAAAAACCCCTATATAAAATTGAAAATTCCGTTAGTAAAATTTTCGTAATAAACTTGTCTGCATTTCCGAACTTCCTTCTTAAGGAGTTTTTAATAAACATATTCTTTTTTTGCAGGATTAAAACGTGCTAAGTGTTTTGTTCCTTTTAATTTGATACCTGACTTAATTAACTCTTTTATTTAATTAATATTATTTATGGCTGTAAATCTCAGCATATTTTTAACATTTTGGCATAATTTAAATTATCAGTTCTATCGACGCTTCACAACAATTATTTTCTATTGGTATAAAAGAAAAAATATAAAATTATTTATAGTTGATTAAATCTAAATTAAAAACATAATTAAATGTTCAAAAAACTTCAACCTTAATTTTAGTAAAAAAAAAAATAAATTTATTTTATGTAAATTTCAATATTAACAAAACACAAAAATGCAAAATACTAGTTTAAGCTTAGTCAATGAAAAAATAATAATAAAATGATTTATAAATTGTAATTATAAATATCGATAACTTCTATCACTGTATCTCTGGGCATGCACTAAAAAAATAATCGATAGGCAGTTACTCAGCTATTCAAAGTGTGCAGCGAAAATAACAAATTAAGTACTTAAAATTAATTTTAAAATAAATATTAATTATAATTAAAATCAATAGATCAACAAATGTTAAAGTATTAAAACAAATAAATAAATAAAAAATAATAATAAAAATAAATAAAAGAAAATAAAATCACTAGAGCTTGGCTGGGAAATCTTTAGAAAAATAAAGCAGGAACAAATTATAAATAATCATTTAATAACCAAAATTAAATTTAAATAAAATTTACTCAAAACTATTAATAAATTAAAAAAAACTTTATTTTTGAATCAAGCATGATTTAATATTTTTATGAATTGTTTTTACTATTATAATACAATAAATTTAACAAAAAATAATATAAAAATCACTAGAGCTTGGCTGGGAAATCCTTCGGAAAATAAAGTAGAGAAAATAATAAATAATCATTTATAAAACAAAACTTAAATTTAAAAAAAATTTAGTCATGAATTAAAAAATAAAAAAACTTTATTATTACATTAAACATGATTTAAAATTTTTATAAATTATTTTTGTTATTATAATAAAAAAAATTTAGTAAATAAAAAAAAATAAAAATCACTAGAGCTTGACTGGGAAATCTATTAAAAAATAAAGCAAGAAAAAATAATAATTAATCGTTTAAATAACAAAAATTAAATATAGTACAATTTAAGTCAAATATATAAAAATATAAAAAAAAATAAATTTTTAAATAAAATATGATTTGATATTTTATTAATTAAACTCAATTGTCGCCTGCAAATTTAAACTTCAAATTTGTAAATTTGTAAATTTGTGGGAGGCTGCAAATTGTGGGTCATTTGTGGGCGTAAAGGCGTTTATTTTTCTTTATTAATTGTTGCAAATATTCTTTTAATTCGAGTGCTGACAAACACACAATTAGTGTTCGGGTTGTCCTTTCGTGTACTCAAGGACGGGCACATTTGTATGCTGTATGGCAAAAGGACAAAACAAGTAACTTCAATTTTTCAGCTAACGACCCGTCGAGTGTGTGCACACACGGTGTGTTGTTGTGTGTGTGTGTGTGGCCCGCAACCAAATATTTTGTCAATTTAAATTCAAGCGGTCGGCAGCTGTCGGCCACATGCAGTGTGGGTGGACCCGTTCCGCTACCCAGGAATACGGCTAAGCAGATTTCTAACCCAACAACAGATTTTTGGGCCACGTCCGGCAGTTTGACAATTTTTTGCCCAGCGTCCTCAAATTTGGCTCACACGCAGCTGCGACCCCAATGGACGACCTTTCATTTGTTTATCCCGATGCTGAGAGTGTGCACATGTATGTGTGTGTGTGTGTGTGGCTGTAGTGGTACCCATGTGTGGGTGCTCGCTTCGATGGCTATTTGGCTAAAACTTATTAGACACGAGTGTATTTAGTGCATATGTGCCTAGTGTTTGGGTGTGTACCAACTGCGGGCCATGCCCTCCCTTGGCCCCTTGCAAAGGTACACACATCCCAGTGCACACACACACACACACATAGCCCACTCCATCCACACAATCATAGAGACATATGTATATCTATATAGTTTGGGTACCCGCAGAATCTGACTATTACCCGATGGGACAACAGGGCGTATTGAATAAGCGGTAAACGGATTAAATCTGAAGTCGAAAAACAAATGGAAGATGGAAAAAAATTATTGTTTTTTTTTTCTGTCTTCGCTTATCAAAACTAATTGAACTCTCATGACCACGCCCACTACGCCTATTTAATCAATCAGAGCCAAAATTCTTACCGTAACGCTTGAGAGTCCTTTTTCCCGTGGGACTTGATGATTTATTCAATCTCCTTTGCTCTCCTTCGGAAACGTTTTTAAAAGCAACGCTCCACCAATAACTATTTTACTTTCTCCTTTCTCCTCTCCACTTTCACTTTCTCGCATTTCATTTATCAGTTTATGTCTGTGGAGCATCTGCCATTCAATCGGAAGCGAAATAAACTTTTTTATGATTGTTTTCCTCGAGTTTAGCGCGGAGTTAGGTGATTTATGGCTTAATTATTTTTTTAGTAGTATTCATAAAATGTAAAGTATATAAAAAAAAAGGAGGAAAAAAAAATATGAAAACAAAATGCGTCAAAGAGCCTGAAAACTATCGTTAAGTGTTCGAAGTTTCAATGGCAACTAATAAATTGTGCCATTCGATAAGATATATGGACGTTACTTTTGCAATCACAGGGTATTTCCGCCTTGTGCATCCCCGTCCGTCCAGTCACACACATTTTGGTGGCCTATGAACAAAATAATATTTTCCCGATACGCCTGGGCCCGGTCCAAACAACGCTGGCAGACCAAAAACTGTGTGACGCTGCCGCACAATTCCTTTGTAATTAGATAACGCAACAAAGCAGCAACATGGCAACCACAGCATTTCCGCTGACCACCCTTGACCCGGCCCCTCTCCCGCTTCCGCTCCCGCTCCCAGCCCGTCAGCCAACGTAGCCGCCTGCCTGGCTAGTCGCCTGCGTATGCAACGTGTGTCACATTGCCTGCCCCACTACCTGCCTCATAGTTCCACTTGTCTAGGTCGAGCCGCTTGACCAGAGCCAGACATGATAAGGGGGCATCCCCCCGGCTGAACCAAATGGTCAAAAGCTGCGTTCCCTTGCCCTGCCACACTATCTACTCCGAGGAGGACGTGCATTGCATTTCCCGTTCGTGCATTTTCGTTTTACGTAAAATGTTGAGAGCATTTTCTGATTATTTTGCAAAATCGCAGCATTTACCGTTGCCATCGGCAACATAATTAGCCGCTGCCACGCCCTCAAAATAGGCCGGTCAGAGGCCAGCAAAATTTCTTTGTCGTTGTGCAATTTTCCCACCACATACGCTTGAACGATTTTTCAATCGTTGCATTTCCCTTCGACATACCAACAAATCCTGTTAAAGGAGCTTTCAGCCAAATGCGGATAAGTCGCGCTCAATGGTAATAGAACGATTGATGTAAGGATATCCTATTTCGAACGCCAAAGGACAACCATGTAAGCCTATTGGTTCACGCACAAGCTCTGCTTTTAATTTTTTCCTTCAATAGGCGCTCGGCGCTCACAGCGTTAACCTCAAACAAGTGCGTTTTAAAATTAGTTTAAAATTAAATTTTCTCATTTTGAGTTCTTTAAGATGTGAAGACTTAACATAATATTAATTATATATTATTACTATTTAAATATACTATTAATATGTACTGTAAAGATTAATTACTGATCAAGCATTAATTTACATATTTTTATATAACATAATTTACTTATATTTCTTAAGAACCTCTAAGCAAATGATTCGTCCTTTAAGACGTAAGCTTTAAGACTTTAACTTAAATTTTAATTAAATTAAAAATTTAAATTCTAAATATTCAAGTAGAAGTAACTATGGAGTAATATCTTAACCTCTTGCATTAAAATGGCAGTTACTTAAAGACCGAACGCATTATAAAAATTCCTTTATTAAAAATATCAATGCAGCTTGTGTCACGACTAAATGGTGATTGATATGCGAGCAAGTCCCATACGAACTACAGAGACTCTGCTCAAGTGCATAAGTAATTAGTTGTCTCTGCTAAGACAAAGCAATGCATGACCGATTGCAGCCATAATTATCGATATCTGAGACATAAACCAGTCATTTTGGGTTAGAGTGCAGAGGCTGAAAAGAAAGTTAAGTATGAAGCTTGTTCAAAGAATCTTAAATTTATATAACTAAATAAATATATTTATTTTTTATTTGATTAAAATTTGTTAATATTTAAATAATTTAATACATTCAAAACTAAACTAATTCAATGAAAACACTACCAATGGAGAAAGTATTATTGGATTCCTAAAAATTATTATTTTATATGCTTAAATATATTTGCACGCTTTACATACAATCTTTTTATTTTTTATTTATTAAATGCCAAACAGTTCAGCAAATATGTCCTTAACAGCACATGTTAAATTGGAAACCTAACCCCATATCACCATATGAGGATTGGGAACGTAGAGCCAGATGTGATGCTACTGGCTTCCTCACATATTTAATACTTATTTCTTTGTTAAAGAAATAACTAAACAAGTTTTTGGCTTGCTTTTACTCTTAGCCTTACTTTAAGCCAAACCAAGCCTGAAACCAATTTGCTTGATACACTAAATTGTCGTCGGCTCGCACGCATTGCTATAAGATGAGTTGATGTAGGCGCGTGTGAACAGAATTCATATTCCGAATTCTCGTAAGACTAAAACCATTCTTGGGGCACTGAACTTTGCCAGACTACGGGCTGATTGGCACTATATATAATCTCGGCTTTAGTCCAGCTCCACGTGTGTGTTGGTTGGCAGGCAAATATATTACGCTCGGCTGTAGCTGAACCATTGTGTGGCAGCAAGCAGTGAGTGCAGTGAGTTCTACCTGGTCACTGCCAGGCCATAATTAGCCGCTCATCTAGAGGTACTCGTGCAGAGACAGACAAAGCGTGGAGCTGAATGTGTGGGTGGGTGGGTCGTGGTGGGTGGCAAACAAATGGCCCACGAGTAGAAGATTTACTGTGCTCTCATGCAACTAAACTTAATATTTCACGTGCATTTAACCTCCGAGTTTAAATGTCGTAATTTTCTCATTGGCATCCCATCCCCCACTACCCAATACTTACTGCCCCCTCTCCCTCTCTCTCTCACTCTCTTTCTTATCCGCTATGTCTTTTCGTCTCTCACACCCCTTTTCCTGAGGCAGAGCACGAATGTTTTACTGTCTCAAACTTTGTCTCAATTACGTGCGTGCCAGACTGAGGCAGCTCGCTCCAGTGGTTCCGGACCCGGCTAAATATTAAGAGTACGGCATCTATGCTCGTACACATAGCGCATTTCTCAGGGTGTACCGAAGTTTTTACCTCACCCCAAGCAGCCCCACTTCCCGATCGACGCCTTTGCCATTGCTGTTGCCTTTGCCCCTACCTCCTGCCCGTTTGTCATTGGCAACTTTTTAATTAAAAGTTTCATCCGAGTAATGGGATATTTGCACTACGAAATGCGACGTCGACCACGACGATACCATGATACTTGCGCAATATTTGTGGGTGTCCCCAATGCCGTCGCCGTCGTCTCCAACGCTTGTGCCACTTCTGCCCTATTGGTTGCAAGTATCTAATTGCCAAAAGGATTTGCCTTACATAATGTTGCGTCCACCTATCTCATTCCTTCTCCATTGACCGCCAAACTTTTTCCAGCTATTGCCAAACTATGCAACAGTCCACCCCCACCCCTCCCACCATCCATTCATTTCCACATTTTCCAAATTTTCTCGACAACGTGAGCCAAGTTAATGAGCGGCTAACGTCACGTGCGCAATTAATGCAAAGGCTTTTAATTAAGGAGCTGCTGCTTCCTTATTCCAACTGATAATCAAGGTATATATAATAAATTTACTTCTTGCATATGGCCATATAATATATACATTATATTCTCGATCGTGTCAAGAAACAAGACTTGACATTCCACATTTGTTGTCCCCACTGCAGATAATGTTTTCTCCATTTTCCTCAAAGCTTCTTCCTTGAAAGAAGTTTTCCCTTAAGTCCTTCGGACGGGTGCATTTTAAAGCTTTGATTAAGACTTGACTTTCACTTAGTTCAAGTTCTTAAACATTTGCGACGTTTTCCCACTTTTCCGTTTGTTCAAGGTCAACTAAGCTAAGAGCTTTGAATAGATGATTCTTTTTCAAAGTTCACTTCCAGCTACGTTTTAAGGATTCACTTGGACTCATCCTTTCACATGCTAAGTAAATAAATTAAATGTCTTTAGTCTATTGCATTGCTTCTTTATAATTGTCAAACATTTTGAAAAATAAATTTAGAATTTATTTAAAAAAAAATAAAGTTAATATTTTCATTATTTTAAATAAATAAAAATCATAAATCATTTCAAATAAAAAAAATCTTGATTTATTTTTAAATCGTTATTCAATCGTTAAATTAATAAAAACAATTTTTAAAATTAATTTGTTTGATTTAATTATCATTTAAATTAATTTAATATTTAAGAGTAATATTTAAAAAAAATAAAATAAAAAAAATAAAAAATAAATATTTTTTAATAATAAATCGTAGCTAATGGAAATAAACATTTAAATAATAAATAATATTCAAAATGTAAGAATTCTGTAAGTATTTTTTAAATATAAGTATTAAATAAACTTAAAAACCTACCTCAAGATATTAATTGGCTTAATCTTAAATAAAAGGAATTTTATATAATAATAATTTAATTTATCGAGTAATATTTGTATATAATTTATTTTATTATAATTTATTTTTATATAATTTATTAACCAAAACTCTGGGACTTCTAATCGATATTCTCGATGCAGAAGACTAAACTAATTTTTATTTTAATTTTAATAATTTAATTAATTTTAATTATCTTAATCTTAAAATAGTAAAACAAAAGTTTAAAAAATAAATTAATTTTCCTATAAAACATCCTCATCTGCAGTTCTAAAATTTGGAATCCATTGTTAAATCTTCGTTGTTTATCCACCTTTGTGTTATCCCAAGACGAGTTTCGGGCAACTATTCAAAGGATTTTCAATTACATTAAAAACAGCCTGAACACCAAAGCCTTGCTACGAAAGTTTTGTCAATTTAACCATCTTACTACATACACTATAAACTAAATTCACAGCTATATTTAATTAATTTGATCTTAACTTAAAGTCAACTTTAATAAGAAGCAGCACTCCTAAGCTGAGGCTTGGCTTGAGGTTGAACTCTAATAAGTTTAGCAAACTGAAGTTTGCCTTCAAAGGAAGAGTTTTAAGTACCTCTTTGTGTGTTTAACTAAGGCAGCAAAATTGCCTCTAACGCATTTCGAAGCTTTGTTTCCAAACGAGTATCAAGAGACCTTAAATTAAAGTAGATTCCTCTTAGTCTTTAATTAAGTTCAAACATTTTTCCATTTTACACAATAGAAAAAAATATAATAAATAAAAAATAAAAATTTAGCTATCCTTTCCACAAATAAATTTGAGTTGTCCTAAAACTCTTTATTTGAACATAAATTTTAAAAGAAATTTAAAAAATATTACAATTCAATTGAAGAGCAATTTTGAAATCATGACCATCTCTGCGAGCGGAGCCCTTGACGAGAAATGTCAATGCTAAAGTGCTCAAAGTCGTGACAAGAACCACACAGCATAGAGTGGGGAATATTTACGAGTGTCCAGTCTATAAAATTTCTACATATAACCGCTCTGCCAATACTGAGGGCGTTGCCTAATCGCTGGCGGATATCCGCTCAGAAATTTGCTTTCATTGTTTTCGGTTGTGCGATGGCGCTTTTGCTTTTGGTTTTGGGTATTGCCTTTGCCCATTTGGCATTTCAGAGCGTTTTGGTCCTTTCTTTCTTTTTTGTTAGGATAAATGTTTGAGCATGTGTATGTGCATATGTACGTGTATGTTCGTGTATATGTGAGTTTTTTTTCTGTACGGGGACTGCATTCTTGTCGAGTTTGTTGTCAGCATTCCCTTTCAATTTCCTCATCCACTCGAACTAACATCCTTCCGCTGACTTGTCGTCAGGACCAATCCAACAATGTCTGCCACTGGTCAATCGTCAGCACTGAATCCAAATGACAAGGTCTCCCTCTCCGTTTGTCAATCAATTGTGAATTGTTTATTGAATGTTGTCGTTAGGCTCCACACAACACAGCCACCAAGAATCATATTTGTTGTTGTTCTTGTTGTTGTTGTTGTTGTTGTTGTTGTTGTACGTTGTAGCTTCTGCTTACACCGTGGCTACTAACTGGTTTTGTTTCAACAGTTGACAGCAGCCCATTCTGGCCAACGAAAATGGCTACGACTGGAAGAACGACTGGTCCCAAATGCTGTTTACATTGGCAATGTTAACGCTTTCCTGTTTTCTGTTTGTGAGGCGTTTTAATGGAAAACTGTCCACTGATCGATTTGCCGATGCTGCCAACACCGCGACGGCCTTCGATACCCTACGGTGGGGTATATGCGCTCCAGCAAGCAATTTGTAATCAATAAATAAATAATGAAAGTTAAATTAATTTTTATTAATTTTATTTTAATATTTATGAATTTCATTAAATTTTAATTAATAAATATTTCTAAAGTCACGAAATCACGTTTTTCATTGTTATCGATAACTCTTATCGGATTGGAACTAGTTTCTGCTCTTCACTATGTGCAGCTGAAGTACTTAAGTACTTCAGTATGAACTTTTATATTTATAGAGTATTTTATGTACTGCGTTAGCTTTGTCCTTGATTCTATCGAATGTCCTGTCGCATTACTAATACGCACTGTGGTCGCTTTAAATAGATGCTCCCAGCGCTCTCATAATCTAGCTCAAATGGCTTTTGTTCGAATGAAATAGTGTTGACTCTCAATACACACTTATTCGCACACACACACAAAGACACACGTTCGCACACTCAAACACACAAACACTGGTGTGTGTCTGTGTGTGTGTGTGTGTTGAGCGTCCTTAACAAATGCACGAAATGGCTTTTAAACGAGCGCGACGCCGTGCAGTCTGGCTGGCAGCGTCGCTGTCCTGCATCATCGGGTCGTTCAGCTGGCGTTGCTGCTGCTGCTGCCGCTGCCACTGCCACTGCCACTGTCGCTGCCCCTGTCGCTGCCGCTGGCATGTGATGATTTGTTCGCACATAATGAAACTCATCAGCAGCTCCATGCAGGCAGCAGGGCCAAGAGGCTAAAGGTTCTGGGAGGACCTGAATTGTGGGATTCGCGGCGCGACGAGAATTGGCTTGGCATAAATTCAAAAAATGGAAACAAGTGCGGGAAACGTCGCATCGACTGCCAGATATTCTATAAGTCCTTAATAAACCAATTATTATTATAAATAAATATATAAAAAATATTTAAATTTTTTTATTAATTTTAAATTAAATTAATTTAATTGCTGAAGTGTGTGAGGCATTTTCTAGCTTTAGCTTTAAAAATCCAAGATTGAAAAAAAAATATCCTTTCGGCACTTTTAAATTAAATCAAAATTCATTTATGACTGGTAACTTGAGTCCAGAAACCAAATATTTGTTTCGCTGCCAGCAGTTCCCATAGTTTCGCAACTTCAACTTTTTTGAACCGTCAGACCCTCCGAACTCGAAGATTGACTTTGCTGTTAGTGTCAATCAAGGACATGGGATTTTATAGTGAAGAGTTGGGGAATGGTGGATGGTGGATGGTGGATGGGAGATGGGAGATGTCTTCATCTGTCCGCTTTATACACTTGCACCCTTTTTACACATTTCCGTGAGTAGAGGGTATTAAAATAACAAAGAGAAGAAGAAGAAAAATATGGAACCAATGCGACAGCACTTCAAAGTGAAAATGTAGTAAAAGCATTTTCCAGTTTCATTTTTCATGGCTCAGTGCCGAGTGCTGTCCGACGTGCGCTTTTTTGTTCGATTTACTTAATTTGAAGTGGGCCTGGGCTTGGTCCTGGGCCTGGACCTGTGCCTGGGCCTGTGCCTGGAACTGCTGCTGCTCCTGGTTCTGGTCTTGCTCCTGCTCCTGCTTCTGCTTCTGCTTCTGCTTCTGCTCTTCGTTTTCGTGCTCGTGCTCGTGTTCGTCCTGGGCCATCAAGGAGCTGCTTTTAAAATCAATTTGGCGTTTATTTTTCTTGGAGCTTGTGGCTTTCTTTCATGGCTTTTCTTTTAATGTTTGACTTGGACCCAAGCACTATTTATGCACATATTTTGCAGTCCTCGTGGAAGCACTTTCCTTTCGACATTTAATCTGAAGAGGACAAATGGACTTTGGCTGGCCTTTGTCGGCATCAGATGAATGAAAAGTTCCTTAAGATGGGCGCTCCACCAGCCACTGCGACAGCGAGAACAGCAGCAGAAGCAGGAGCAGTAGAAGGAGCAGGAGCAGCAGCAGGAGCAGCAGCAGGAGCAGGAGCAGCAGGAGGAGCAGCAGCGGGAGCAGGAGAAAAGCAACAACAAACTACTTATGTAACATAATCTGTTTTACTTGTAATATTAAAATGTTTATTTAAGTATACTCCTTATTGATGTTATCAACAAAAGCCGAGAAATTCCTTTCCACCTTCCGCCCAACTAGTTACCAATCAACAGCTGTGGGTGGGCAAAGGGAAAGCCGAACACTGAAAAGTGAAAAGTGAAATGTGAAATGTGAAATGTGAAAAGAAAAATGTAAGCCAAATGCAAACAGTTTGAGTAAATTCATTAAGAGGAACACAGCTCCAAACGCTAGTTACACTTAGACCGCAAGGACCGCAACAGTTGTGGCTGCCACTGGAAATGAGGGCAATGCATTTATCCTGAGGGTAGCGCCATGCAGTAGCAGAGCGGATGCAGCCAAGCAGCCAAGCAGCGGGCTGCCATGCACTTGTTTTTGATGTGACGCTGATATTTAAAAGTGGAGTTTCACCATCAAAGTTATGCAGCGATCCGGGCCGTCATCATCCCTATCATCATCATCATCATCATCATCGTCATCATAATGCATGCCCCTCCTCATACCCTACATAACACAAATGGCAATTCATTATGGGAGTTTCATACAAAGCCGCAGGCCAAAGCCGAGCTGAATGTTTGCGGGACTTGAATTTCTGTTGCTGAACAAAAACTTTTCTACACCCTAAATTTAACAGCAAAAATAACACCAAAGCTGGTCACACTTACGGACATTCTTTCAAACCATAAGTGCATTGCGTTTGTCTCTTTGTGTGCAGCGCATATATTTGTCCCTTTCACTCTAATGCGAAGAGAAGCCATGATTTGTGTTCGACTTGCCCTCAGTTTTAATTTGTATTAAAATACATATAAAAAATTAATTTTTTAAAAATTAAAAAAATTACAAAATTACTTCAAATTTTAACAATAATAATAAATATATTATAAATAATCATAATTAAATACTAAACACATAAAATTAATTCTAAAAGAAGAGAGGTAAATGAGTTTCAGGAATTTCTTTAGAAAATCGCATTGAATAGAGGTAAAAATTTCTTAAAACTCCTCCTTATACTCCTTTCCTCGATTACAGCTGTAAATGTGGCACGTTTTTAGCGTCGTGCACAACTTAAGCCGCATTTAAGTAGCTCTTAAGGATATTCACGCCTAGAGTTAAGCCAACATTTGCACAACATTTAACGCTTACAATACGGCGAGTGCTTCGACAGGCCACTGCAGGGCATCTTATAGCCGAACACTAGCTAACAAAGTAGCGTAACTTGTTTTCTATGTGTACTTGCGGTAATTGCGTAGCATTTTAAGCATGCTGACAACACTCTCTGCCGCTGCTGCTGCTGCTGCTGCTGCTGCTGCTGCTGCTGTGGCAGTTGTTGCTGTTGCTGTTGCTGCGGGTGTAGTTGCTGCTGCTTCTGCTTCTGCTTCGACTGTTGCTGCTGTTGTTGCTGCTTCTACTGTTGCTGCTGTTGCTGCTGTTGCTGCTGCTACTGCTGCTGGTGCTGTTACTTGACACATGTCAGTCAGTCACTCAGTCACTCACTCCGTGCGGTTGGCTTTTGAGCGTGGCCAAGCGGAAGGCTCTACGCTGCAGGGGGGCAGCGGGTGATTGGGCGGCGGGGGTTACTGTGGGTGCAATCCAGCTAGGCGTAAAGTCTACTTTGTATGTGCAAAACATAAAATGCACTTGCCTCGGATATAGTTGTTGCTTTTATTGTTGTTGCTATTGTTGCTGCTGTTTCTGCTGTTGCTGTTGTTGCCGCTGACAACAGCAATAACACAGCACTTAATGCGCCAAATGTATGAACGTGTGCAAGTATACAAGATAGTCTGAATGCGAATGTGTGTGTGTGCCTCTGTAAGTATGAGTATGTGTGTGTGTGTGTGTGTGTGTATGGGTGTGTGTGTGTGGTGAGTGGTGTATGTTCGTGCTGGTTTATGGTGTGGTCATTGCTGGCATTTGATGCATTACGATGCATATTTCTTTAGGATTTTAGTTTAAACAGCAAATATTACGCATACGCACAGATGCCCCAATGGCAATTGCAGCCGCCCGCAAAGGCAATTTTCATTGCCAACTCGTGTTCCGCATACGTAGCCCAAGTGACGCCACAGATTTATGGATTCCAGGGTTCCAGGATTCCCGAGGATATCCAGATCCTGTAATGCGCCGTGTCAATTGCACAAATCCTCCGAATCTGTGCCTGATTTTGATTTTGATGTTGACTCTGATGTTGATGGCGATGTTGCTGTTGCTGTTGATGTTGATGTTGATGGCGATGTTGATGTTGATGTTGAGTTATGGACGCAAAGCTAACAAAAAGTTGCTGGCACACGGAAATTACATTTTGCCAACTTTATAAAAGCAGCTGAGCAATTAAAAGTCAGGTAAATTGTAGGGCCCCAAGGATTGTGTAATGGTCGGCGGTTCAGGATGTGGAGCGGGGTGGCAGGGTGGCAGGGGGGCAGCATTAAACTTTTCCCATTGTATTAGAAAGTGGAAAGTGGTAAATGGTAAATGGCAAATGGAAAATGGAGCGTGACGGGTCGGGCGCTTTCAAATCAGAGCCACACACTTTAAAGTATTTTTCTTAATTTGAATTTGAAGTTTGATCGATACGCTGTGTGTGTGTGTGCTGGGTGTGTGTGCGCTGCGGTTCGCGCGAGCGCCCAGCTGCAAGTACTGAGTGTGCTGCAAGTGGTGCAGCCCAGCCTGACGCGAGGCATTAGAGGTCATGCGAACGGCTGCGGGTCAAAATCATTTCAACGGCAAACGCCGCGTGGAGCTGTTGAATCGTTTGCTTTGTGGTCGCTCTTTGGCTCCGGCCGCCTCGCTTCCATAGAGATGTTCGCGTCCGATGCTGCGGCACTGGCCAGCAGCGATGAGGAGTCCGCCCTGCCAGCCAGCAGCAGCAGCCGTTCGAGCGCTCAGCGCGACTACAGCGATGCTCGATTGGAGCGCGTTGCCACCTACACCACGACCACAATGCGCCTAAAGCCCGATAAATGGTCCAAAATGATGGCTAACGATGAGTTTCGGGTGAGTCTCACGTAATTTTAAAAACTCCACACACACACACACACACACACAGGAATACACACACACACACACAGGAATACATACACTCTTACGTGAATGGCAACCTCTGCAGTTTATAGTTTCGGACTGGCTGCACGGACGGACCAGAGTTCTGGTAATGACGCTTAGTCCTGGCGGCGAGCTCGTACCCAGGAGCTGCGTGAGCGACTTATATCGCAGCTACACGCTGCATGGGAGCAGCTCCCGCGGCATTGGGGGCACAGCAAATGATGCAAGTGTCGCCGCAGCTGCCGTCGTGGCGGCAGCAACAACAACTGGCGCACTGCTAGTACCAATGCCACCAGCATCGTCCAGCTTCAGCACACTGGATGGCGTGTTGCGGGGCAAGTGCGCCTACTTCATACGCCACAATATGGGCGTCCCGCTGACAGCTGCCAATTTTCCGAGCACCGTTCTCTATGGTGACTTTCCGGTGCACAGTAAAATCGAAACAATGTCTCTGCTGTTCGACGAGGTGGTGCAGCCGCTGCTGGAGCAGGCCCAGGGAGCCTGGCCAGCGCCTGTACGCAAGGACCTGCAGACCAGAATCAAGGAAGTGCGCAACACGCTCACCGAGGTACGTCCTCTTTCCTATCTTGGCAAATTAATCTAATTGAGTGCAGCGAAGCGGACTCAGACTTGGTTGGACGCAGACTCGAGATCTGGATGCCGAGTGTCTCCGCCATTGTTCCAATGTACTTGGCTTAATTGGGCAAACTTTTCATGTGTCCATAAGCGCTATTTATACTTTATTGTTATCCCCACAGATTAAGGGCAAAACCAACAATCGCACAATTTTATCGTTATTAGTTTCGCCAACAATCGTCGAGGAAGTGTCTGGCCACGTGGAGCAGGGGTAAGTGAAAGGCAGCTATTGTCTCAGGGGCAATATTGGTCACAATTGTGTATCCACCCACCCCCTTCCCCCTTTATTTTCTTCCCTTAACAGCTGTGTCATCGCTCCTGGCGATGGTCCTTGTTTATATCAATGTGCAGAAAACTTGAGGCTGCGACATAAATCGACCGAGCGAATGCTCAACTTTTCGCATGAATTTCACCAAATTTATTATGTATTTCCAATAACTGGATTTAATAGCCCCCAAACTTGCAACAAACTGAAAAAGATATACAGTGTATATAAACATTTTCCTGCTCCCCTCACCTCGCCTCCTCCTCTCGAACAAATTTGCTCTTAATTAAACGCCAATACAACTAATTGGAAAAGAAAATCGAAGAGCAGAGTTTCTATTTGGTCCGTGCATCCAAATACTGACAGAGCATTTAAATTAATAAGCTTAAAATCGTTTTCAAACTATCAAAGTGCTGCCACAAATTGCTGCAACTAGGTGCTCGTGCCACAGTCCGGCCGGAGTGTGTCCGACATGTCGCACTTGTGCGCTTGGGAAGCGGCAAAAGGCAGCAAATGCCATAATGGAAATAAGCCATTAAATCAAATAAATTTGGGTCAATTTTATATGCAATATTTTAGGTGTATTGAGCGAATAAAATGGAGAAAGAGAGAGAGAGGGAGAGGACGAGAGAGAGAGTGTGTGAGAGAGAGAGGGAGAGAGCTAGGTAGAGGTGGAAAACTGATTGCAGGAAAGGAACCATCAGGCAAGGAGACTAAAACCAAGTGCAAATGTTTTTAGATTTGGGTCAATAATTGTTTTCTATATTCATCTCTTTCCACCCCGCACTCTCACACTCTTTGTCTCTCTCTCTCTCGCACCACATCTCAATTTAAAAGTTTCGTACATGTGGTCAAAGTTTGCTCAAATGAAATTGAGGGGATTATAGGCAAATATGCGAAGCGTAAAGCCTAACAAAATACAATATAAATTATATTAAATACCTTTTAAAGGATATCAAATGCAATAAACATCCTTTTTTGTCTGTGTTTAATTTATTATTAATTAATTTGAAACACGCTGCAATCAAGTAGAAAACTTCCTTGAGGTGCCATGCGACAGGCCTTTCACAAAGGGAGGGAAGCCTTTCAACAGCCTCGCTCTTGTTTAATAGTTTAAAATTAATGACTAAAAAAAACCTAAAAATAATTATTTAATAATTCCTAAATATACAACGATTTATATTTTTAAATAAAATTTATAATATTAGTAAAATTTTCTAACAAATGAAGAAGCAGCGGAAGCAACAAAATTTCAGAGTTGACCCCAAGAGTAACCCAAAATCCTTAAATTTTGAAAATATTAATTAAATATTAGAGATCACAATTAAAACTTCAAATTATTAAAAAAAAAAATAAAAAAAATTAAAATATTTAATTATTTTTTAAGTTTACAATTGAGCTTTTAAATAAATAAAGAGTCCGATATTATTATCGATAATTATATTTGAACTTGTCTTATGGAAATTAAAAGTGTTTCTTTATTTAGCAAAGTGTACAAATTTAAGGATAAAATTATAATTATAACAATAATAATAATTTACCTGGAAAAAAAGTGTAGAAATTCAGTCAATATTATTTTTAATATTTTTATTATTTTCATTATTTTTTTCTTATTTTTTAACTATTTAATTTATAAACAAATAATTATACCAATCAAAAAACTACAAAAAATTAAAAATAAATAAGTAAATAAATAAATTGAAAAAATATAAAAATATTTAAATATAAATACCAAAAGGTAAACATATATTATTATTTTAATTACTAATTTTAAATATTTAAATTGATCGTTTAAGTTTTTTTAATAATTACAAACTTATAAAATAATCTCTTCTAATGACTAAAAAATGATAAAAATTATCGATAGAATAAAAGTATAAAATAGTAGAATTAATAAAAAAAATAGAATTAAATTCAAATGAATGAAAATATAAATATTTAAAATAATATCTAAAATAATCTAAAATATCTAAAAATAATAATAATATCTAAATTCAAATGAATTTAAAATATAAATATTTAAAATAATTTCCATTCAAATAGAAACCTGAGGGTCGCACTGGACCCGAAGTTTCGGAATGTGCTGGAGGAGATGTTTATCAATTGGACAACCCAAATGCACGATATCATCATGGAGCACTCGGAGTCGGTGGGCCTGGCCAGCTGTGCGGCCGGAGCAACAGTTGGAACGTCGAAGCATCTAAACGTTGTAACAATGCCTGCCCAGGAGATTACATTCTGGACAAATCGAAAACTGAATCTGCAGAACATTTATGAGCAGCTGCGGGAGCCGATGCACAAGTCATTGGCATACATTTTGGAGAGGATTGAGTCCGCTTACTATGAGCCCTATGCCCAGGCCTTTCGCCAACTGCTGACCGCGTGGCTGGAGGCGAAGGATGTTTCGCTTTGGCTGCAGCCACTGCTGCGCCAGACTTCGGCCTTTAATTCGGTGCAGTTCAGCAATGGACAGGAGTTAATCGCGCCGCTTGTGCATGTCCTGCATCTGATATGGAGCAATGCCAGATACTATCGCAGCACCCAAAGGATGAGTGTGCTGCTGCGTTGCATATGCAACATGCTGGTGCACCGTGCCGCCGAAGACTTGGAGTTTCCGCTGCTGTTCCAGGGCGACGCTGACGAGGGCTTGCAAAGGATCAAGAAGACCGGCGAAGTGTTGGAATTTTTCCGGTAAGTAACCGAAGCCAAGCACATTTACCGTAATTCACGAACACTTCGGGCCATTTATGGCTTCCCAGACAACGCACACTCGATTACAAGGAGCGCTATGCCAGCAGCCAAGTGCTGCTCCCTGCCCTGCCAGGCACTGCCAGCCACAGTGCAACAGTGGGAGCTGCAGTCACCTCTCCACCACCACCAGACGACCTGCAGCAGCTCTGGCGCTTCTCGAACGAGCAAGTGTTTGGCCAAACACTTGATGGTTTCTTGTTGCAGCTTTCGGAGCTGCGCCTTGTGTTCGAGGCGGCGGTGCAGTTCCAGCAACTGGAAAAGATGGAAATAGGTGGACTTCGTGGCAAATTGCTCACGGAGCGTGTCAGAGAGGTAATTGAAATCGATTTGGGTTCAAGTGGATATCATCATATTACAGCTCCAAGCAGATCTTTAACGAGTTTAAGCAGCTCTTTGAGCAGTGGACTGATGTCGACATCGATCTCACAGCTCCAGCGGCTCACAAATGGAGATGCTTCAAGCGGGAGCAGGGCATCTTCTTTGAGCGCATGCATCTGCTGGAACAGAAGCTGGCCACCGTTCTGTTGCAGGCATACGAGCAGTGCCACAGTTGGATGCACCTCCTCAAGCTGACGCTGATGTTCGGCGGGCTGCTGCAGCGGGACGCGGTGCAGTCGGAACTGGCGCGTCTCCTGCCGCACATGCTCAACATCTACACTGAGGAACTTAAGCAGCTGGAGAGGAGTGTGCTGGACGTTCTGGTGAACTTTCATTTCCAGGGATTGGCCGCCATCCCCTTGGCTGCTAATTTTCCACCCATTGCTGGCGCCATGATGTGGCTGGAGCAACATTTGCAGCGCTGCGACGACCTGGGAAACAAAGATCTCACTGATCTCATACAAACCTTGTATGTCTTGGACAGTTCCATGTTCCATGTCAATGGTATTTAATAGCTTCCCTCTAGATTGACCCAAAAATCGGAGCTCATACGATTGCCCGCACATTGGGATGCATTGCGCTCGAGACGCAATATCCTGACCACCAAGATGTGCAATCTGCAGCTAAAGATTTGGCATAATTGGCAGCAGGAGATTAACAAGCTCATTGCTCAAGGACTGGCTGAGCCAGTGGTGACCCAAATGGCAGCTGGTCAACAGTTGGCACTCAATGTGGCCGAGGCACTCTTTACGTTGCTTAAGGAAACAAAGTATCTGCTCGCCCTTCAGGCAGCTGGCAGTCTTTCCTCCAAACTCTTTCAAATGCCGGAGGAGCTGCTGGCCCTTTACGAGCAAAGGGATGCCTACTGGCATCGTCGCATCCGTCTCATCAAGATTGAGGAATACTATAATGGCATCCGGACGGGTCAATGCGCACAGGCAGAGCTTCAGCTTATTTCCGGAGAGCTGGCGGCTATTGACGCCCAAGTAGCGACAGCTTCCGTACACTTGACTTGGCTCAGTTATGGTAAGTCCGCAATGAGAATATATCGATACTATCGAATTTAACTATTAACGGTACATTCTCTTACGATATTTTTGATTACAAATCCATCGATCAAACTATCGACTTTTACTCGATTTTTTCTTGTGTTTAACCTATAAAAAATACACTTAATTTAGACATTAGATGTGCAACGTATCGAAGGCATCAACAGTTGGTCGATAATTTATCGCTTGTGTAATCGATTATTATTCTACGTATTATTATTGAAATGAATAATTAAACTTAATTTAAATGGCAGATGCGGAACTCAACAAAAGCATCTACGATATTTCATATTTTTATAAATTTCCGTTGTTCGATAATCTGTCGATTGTGCTATCGATAACTATTCTATTTATTCTTGTATTTAATATATAAACATCAATAGTTAATTTAAGCCACAGATGTGCAACTTATCGATAGCTTTAACGACATTTCAAATGTTCGTGTGATGTTATCGATTTTTAATTTATCGATTGTGCTATCGATTTTTACTTAATGTATTCTTGTTTTAATATAAATGGCTTAACCTCATTTAAACGAGAGATGCTCATCTCATTGAAAGCATTAACGACGTTTCACATATTCATGCGATTTTATCGATTGCTAATCTATCGATAATTCTATACTTCCAATACAAATGTCTAATTTAAAATTTAAACCACAGCGCAACTTATCAAAAACATCTACGACATTTCAAATGTTCATTTGACATTATCGATTTTTAATCTATCGATTGTGCTATCGATTTTTAGTTAATAAATTCTTTTTATTAATGTAAATGGCCTTACTTAATTTTAATAAGAGATGCTCATCTCATTGAAAGCATTAACGACATTTCACATATTCAAGCGATGTTATCGATTGCTAATCTATCGGTATTTCTGTACTTAAAATATAAATGTATAATTTAAAATTTAAACCACAGATGCGCAACTTATCGAAAGCATCTACGACAAGTCAAAGAATCTGTTTGTGCGCCTTCAGCAATCGCACTCCAATCTGGAGGCCATATTGAGCAGCATGCGCCGCTGGACCCGCGACCCCCTGCATCAGCGTAGTCTGTACGGACGTAATCTGCTGGACCTGCGCCATCAGCAGGATCGAGTTCGGTTGCGGCTCCTTCAGTGTGATGAGACGAAAATGCTGCTAAATCGTTTGCTGATTGCCAACTTTTGCCTCTTCTTCGACTACGAGACACAGCAATTCCAATTGTATTCGCGTGACCTCAGCGTGCAGGAGGTGAGTGCGGAGGACAGGACTTGATGGCTTGGTTTTTACTGCTTGGTTTTTACTGCCATTTTTATTTATAATACACTTGACAGTTTGTGCGCGAGTTTCCGGATGAGCAGCGTCGTCAGTATAACAAATACCTGACCTCCGTTGACGAGCTGATTTGCGGTGAAGTGCGGCAGGCCATGAGGATCAGGTGTAGCATTTGAAGTACCCCACCCCAGTACTCCGCCCATCCTCTCCCCCATAAAGGCACACTTACTGCATGATGTTCCACAGTTTTTAACCTATTATATTATCATCTGCAATTTGCTTTCGGGTAGCACCTGTTTTGAAAACATAAATTTCATTTAAGTGCGATTCACTGAAGCATGCCACGCCCATTCGTTGCACCACTCACCTTGCAGCAAACAAGTTCATTACATTTCGGCACGCTGGCAGCGCCTTTCATGTCTCATCAAAACTAATCAAGTAAATGAACACGAATCTATAACTCACCCCTATATGCGCACAGCAACCGCAAAACTGACAGACACCTACACCCAGCAATGAGCAACAGCAATAATAGCAACAACAGCAACCGCAGTAAAGACATACAACAGCAACAGCAACAGCAACAACAGCAACAATAATAACAACAACAACAACAATAAACAAGGTGCTGCAGGCAACTCATTCATGCGTCAATTGCATGTTTCACTTAACGGCACTTCGTGATTGCATGCAGAGTCATCAACAGTAGCAGTAACAACAACAGCAGCAACAACAGCAACAACAGCAACAGCTATAGCAACAACAACAACAACAGCATTAACATCAACAACTATTACTACAAGTACAACAACAACAATTACAGCTGAAGCAGACGCAAACGCAAACGAAATAAGCACAAAACAAACTCAGTACTAAATTTAATTTTCGCATTACTCATACGCCGTGTAATTCAGTTTAGAGTATTTGCGCAAGGAAATGACAGGAACGGCAGCAACAACTTCAGTGTCGCCCCCAACTTCGAGCACGGCCTTGCCAACTATGGCTGGGCTGGTGTTCCAACAAATCACTATGCCACAAGCGACAGCGACAAATATACCAACAACATCAAGAGCAGCAACAACAACAGCAACAACAACAACAACAGCAACAGCAACAGCAACGAATGGAACAACAATAACAGCAACAGCAACAGCAACAACAACAACGGCTGGAACAACAATGGCAACAGGAGCAACAAACGATGCACCGCTTTTCGAAGTGAAATTGGAGCTGACGGAAACGGAAATACGTTTTTCGCCTGCCTTTGATGCAAGTGTGGAAAATAATTTTCAACAAATTGTCGAGCAGCTGTTGCTGGATATAAAACAGACATGCGACTGCATGCCAAGGATTGTGTCTGACAATGCGCTGTCTGAGGACGAGGACGAGGATGAGTTCAAGCACGCCGACAAGCAATTGCATTTGCTCCTTACTGAACAGCCCACAGTGCACCACAACTTGTTGGCAGCCACGGCGACTCTGGAACCACCAAGGGCCGCCAGCACAAAAGGTACTCCTTCTTTCTTTCTCCCTCCCACCCTCTCTCTCCCACTCTCTCTATTCCTCTCTCGCTCTCTCTTTCGGTCTCTTCCTTAAACTGTATCCCATTCCTGCATGCAAGACTTGTCCACATTCTTTGCATTTGTTAATGCCACGTTTACCCTCACCCACACATTTAGAGGACCTGGTTGATGACTTGGAAATGCTGCGCATCGCCATACGCGATGCCTTGGCAAGCACGGAGCAGGCGGCGTTGAATTATGCTGCCAAATTCCTCGCCTATGCGTTCCTATGGACACAGCAGAGCACCGATGTTCTGGCCTCCGCCATGAAGATGGCGTGCGAACAGACGACCCACATCAGCGGCCGTGGCTATGCCATCATGGAGACCTTTAAAAAGGAGGTAAAGCAATACAAACAGACAAACCCAACTTACAGATACCCTCCCTTTAAGCTAACATTTAGTTTCGCCCGTTGTCTGCTTTAACTACATGAGCTTACAATTAATATGCCTCTGGTTGCTAGCTACAGGGTATTACATGGCCCCAAGACACGATAGGGCAGCAAACTCCCACGCACAATGACCAGCTGGCCAGACAGACAGATCAGACAAATGGACGCACAAGCGGCCAAGCGGCCAAGTGGCCAAGTGGCCAAGTGGCCGAGTGGCTCGTCGGGTCACTCAATTGGCAACCACACAATTTACGTTGTGTAACCCCTGAGACCAATAACGCTTGATAAATGTCGACCATTTAGGGTCAAATGTGTGGCCGAATCGACCATCGGAGCGCCTGGCTTTGGCCAAATCTGGATTAAGCCAAAAATGCTTAACCACATGGCGCCTGTGACTTATGCCAGCTCACAGTCCAATTCTTTCATCTAACAGCCTGTCAGGCTGGTTGGCTGGTTGGCTGCCCGTCTGCCCGGTTGGCTGCCCGTCTGTTCAGTTCTCTTGCGTATGCGTAATATTTTCTTTAAACAATTATCAAACGCCCCGAAAAGTATGCAATAAATAACATAAAGACGCTTAACTCACACCACACAAGCAAATAAACAAATAAATAAAATGCAGAACAGACAAAGAACTAACAACAAATCATGGCCAAAATGCATGAGCATTGAGTGTGGCCAATAAAATGGACCAGGACCAACAAAAACAGAAATGCTCTATAAAGGATAAGAAAATGCAAACATGAATATTAAAAACAATTCGTAAAATTTTATAATGAATTTCACAAACAATTCGAATGTATTTTCAAGATACTCTTAACCTATTCCAAACCAATATATATGCATATATATATTTGTCCTCAAGGATAAGCTATGAGAGTGCAGGCATTTAGGTTGCAAATATGTCATCCTTCTCGAGGATTGTATTTGTATTTGAAATACTCTTTCATCTCTTAACTTTGCAAAATATTTTCAAAATTAAAATCTCAAATTTTGCTTTGTGGATTTTAAAATGTTGAATATTTTCTTTTTTTCTTAAAACAGAGCAGAAAAAATCACCATATTTGATTTTATGAATTGAAATCTTTATTGACATTATTCCTTTTAGAGAGCTACCAGATTTTAATAAAATGTTTGTCTATGGTTTTTTGGCTTTGATAAATTACTCAATTTCAGCCTAAAAATTCTTCTTTTAAAGTTCATTTAAAACATTTTTAATAATTAATTTTATATTCTAGATTTTATAGTGCAGTCGAACCTTTCAACACAAATTGATTGATTTCAATTTTGCCTTAATTTTAATTCCGCAAGCACACAAACTCATAAACTCCACGCCGAGCGTTGCCAGACACACAAAATTCGGCCAATATCAAAAACATTGTTAAGTTGGCCGCAGCTAAAATTTTTAGATATTGTTTACATATAATTTTCACCGCAAGATCACAGCTTGGAACTTTTTTTCTTTTATTTGTTTATTTAATGATGGTTTTAACCCTTATATAACAATCAAATTACCTGACATATATAAAGGTAAAATTGGGTAATACAGCAGGAAAAGAAAAAACGAAAAAAGGCGTTCGAGTTCCAGGACTCGGTCTTGGATCTGTTATACCCCATCACAGAAAGGGCACCAGAAATCACTGACCGGCATTTTATTTATGAGCGGCCATTGAGAAACGCCTCCGGCGCAGCTGGTGCGCTTAATAAACGCTCAGCCCGGTCTTGTCTGAATATATGAGCAGGAAAAGTGTGTTGTAGTGTGGGTGGTGTGGGGTGGGGTGGGCTGGGGTCGGTTGGACCACACACATATGTGCAAAATTAGCAAATAAATTTGGTTTAGGCCAGGCAAATGAAGTTGTCAACGCCCCAAACATCTTGCCCTTAGATCGAGCGCTACAACGAGCTGCACGATACGATTGACCAACACGAGAGTCGGCACTGCATTAATGGCTGGCTGGCGTTGGATGTAAAGCCGCTTAAGCACGGACTGCTTAATCTGGCCTGCAAGTGGTCGCATCTCTTCAAGCAGTGGATGCTGCGCTATGTGCAGCGCACGCTCCAGGTTAGTGGAGGACCAAGTATGAACTTTGAAAAACTAGTAAAGTTCCATTTGCAGGAGCTAAACGCATTTATTGGACGCAGCCATGAGACTTTACAGTTGCACATTGCACGCGAGGAACTGAAGGCCTTGTTGAGTGTGCTCTCCGTCATGGCAGAGATTCGGCAACGCGAACCGTACGCGGACAATGTCTTTAAGCCGCTAAAGGACATAATGGCGCTTTTAAAAACCTACAGCGTGGAGTTTGAGCCTCAGCTGCTGCGTAGCATCGAGCAGCTGCCGGTGCAGTGGCAGCAACTGAAGCAGCAGGCGTTGGCCAAGCTTGAGGCGCTCCAGGAAACGCGCTACTATCAACAGCAGCGTGTAACGGCGCTCATAGGTCTGCATACGTGCCACGTGCAACATTATGCCAAACAGTTTCTGCGAATGCCGGTAAGTCCTGTCCCCAACCAAGCCGCGTTTTTCGTGACATTGAGCGCGGGATTTGCCTTGCAGTTCTTTTTTGTGCCCTGTCCACAAATTTACGATGACTGCGACCAGGTGTACGTGCGCCTATATCGTTTTGGACGCCAGCAGCGTCGCTATGCACGCTGGGCCCAGCTGCTAGACATCGTCGAGCCAGAAACGACAAAACTCGAACATTGCAAAACGGAACTTAGACGTGTAAAGGTGAGTGTGCGGTGTTTACCAAATAAGCGTGTGTGTGTGTGTGTGTGTGTGTGTGTGTGTGTTTGTGTTTAGTGTGTGGCATGTGACAGCTTTTGTTCCGCCCACAGCAATTGTGGGACTTTGTGCGCGTCATCGAATCCTGCATTGTTGACTGGCATGCGACACCTTGGCTTCGCATCGATACGGACGATATGGAGCACGAGTGCAAGAAGTTCACGCGCGATCTGCGGACACTTGACAAGTGCATCAGAGAGTGGTCCCCCTATGTGTACATTGTGGGGGTGCTCCGTGAGCTGGTTGCATCACTTCGTGCCGTCACTGAGCTTCAAAATCCGGCAATTACCGAACGGCATTGGCTAGAATTGATGCAGCTGTCAAAGGTAAGCACCACGAAAAATTGCTGCGAATGATGTGTGCAGTCAATAAAGGATTTGTACTCACCCACACCCACACCCGCATCATCATGATCATAATCATCATCGTCAGCATCATCATCATCATCAGCATTATGATCATTATCATCGCCATCATGACCATCAATGTCGTCCTGTTTCATTTCTACTTTTCCAAACGATAAAGCTAAACAGCAATTGGTATTGTGCTCTGCTCTGTGGTTTGCATCGCAAGGACGTGTGCATCTTGCAGTGGCACGTAATTGGCAGCCACATATCCAGGTGACGTTGATGCAGTCTCAACCTCAACACAGCTGATAGGCACACAAAGAGCAACTGGCAACATATGAAAAGTAAAAGAATCAACCACTCATAGTGTGCACACACACACACACACACACACATCAACAACTCCAATGTGTTTGGAGATGATGCTGCCAGATGCTGAGTTGAAAATTGGATGATATTGTTCCAATTACAATGGTCATGAGCTGAATCATAATTACTCCATCTTTGTTATCGATTCTATATCTATTTCCGCTTCGTTTCTGCTCTTCCATTTCATGGAGCTCCTCCCATTGACATTCACTAAAATCATCTTCCAACAATTCCATCTATTTGCAGTTAATTGGACACTACACGGCAGAGGAACTTGTAAGTATGCACATTAGTAGCATCAATTTATAAAGGACACTATAATATGGGATTATACAATTGAGCGAGCATACATACAAATCCAGGATTACACACACATGATATGTGAAATCTGAAGATGAGGAGTTGTTGCCATGGCTGCAGTTGTATCGGCTTAAAGGGATTCCAGCATCTTGATTGCCCATGGGAGCTAAATTTGCTGGGCATTCTGGGGCGATGTGTTGGTTAATTTCATAACCAGAAGGAGGGCATAATAAGTAATTAGGTTATGCAGCTAGAAGCAGAGATTCCAATTATTAGGTAAAGGCAATAATTACCCTCAGCTGCTGCTGGGCTGCTGAGCTGCTGGGCTGCTGGGCTGCTCGGTTGCTCGGTTCGAGTTCGAGTTGCCACAAATTGTTGCATATTTGCAATTACCTGATGAATTTCAATAACAGAATATCTGAGGAAACAATAAAAGAAAACAGGACAATTCGACAAGTTAATTGACAGAGAACGTGGCTATAATCATGGCAATCAGGGCAAGCCAAACACATGGTTATGTAATTATTCCATTTGCCTCTTAGCTCTCCTACAAGAGGGACGAGTCGACAACATTGGCGCAGCTGCTGAAGCTGCAGTTGCAACAGCATGAGGAGGACATCAAGAACACCGTGGATCGGGCCATTAAAGAAATGACAGTGACCAAAGTATTGGATGACATAAAGGCCACCTGGGCACATTTGGAGTTCGAACTGGAGCCCCATCAGACGCGCTCAACAATCCTTCTGCTCAAGGTGTCCGAGGAACTGATTGAAACTCTAGACGACAATCAGATGCAACTGCAAAATATATCAACCTCCAAGCACATTGAATACCTCTTGGACAAGCTGAACCACTGGCAACGCGTACTTAGCGGCATCGATACCCTAATAATCAACTGGTTCGAGGTGCAGCGCAAATGGATTTATCTGGAGTGCATTTTCATTGGCTCAACGGACATTCGGTCTCAGTTGCCGGAGGATGCGGCCAATTTTGAGCGCATCGATGAGGACTTCACCAATCTCCTGGCAGAGGTGACAGATGTGCGCATCGTAATGGAAGTGGTGCTACAGCACGCGGATGTGCTCCGGAAGTTGGTGGAGCTGCAGCAACGATTGGCTGCTTGTGAGAAGGCTTTGAATGACTACTTGGAGACAAAGCGTTTGACCTTTCCGCGCTTTTACTTCATCTCATCCGCCGACCTCTTGGACATTCTCTCAAATGGCAACAATCCACAGGTCATTGACCGCCACCTCATCAAGCTCTTCGATTCCATACTGCGTTTGCAATACGAAACAAATACCACGCATGCTGTGGGAATGCACTCCAAAGAGAATGATGAGTATGTCGCCTTTGTGGCAAATCAGGAGAGGGAGCGGGAGCAGGTCGCCTTCATAGAGTGCAGTGGTCGAGTTGAGCTCTGGTTACGTGCGGTCATCCAGCAAATGCGTAGCACACTCCATGAGCTCTTCAGGCGAGCTCTTCGGGCCTTTGGTGACAAGTCACGTGACCTTTGGCTCTACGATTGGCCAGCTCAGGTTGCACTCTGCTGTAGTCAGATTAATTGGACGGCAGATGTGAACCGCTCCTTTGCCAACATGGAGGAGGGCTATGAGGGGGCCATGAAGGAGCTGCACAAGCGCCAGATAGCACAGTTGAACGCCTTAATAAATCTTTTACTGGGTGAACTATCGCCGGGGGATCGTCAGAAGATTATGACCATCTGCACCATTGATGTTCATTCTCGCGACGTCATTGGAAAGATAATTTCCACTAAGGTAGACAACTCGCTCGCCTTCCAGTGGCAGAGTCAGTTGCGTCATCATTGGGATGATGAGCAATCCGGCAGCTCCAGTGGCACGGCCACATTCAGTGCCGGCGGCGGTGATGAGGATTGCTTTGCCAACATCTGCGATGCCGAATTTCGTTATGCCTACGAGTACCTGGGAAATACTTCCAGGCTGGTCATCACACCTCTAACGGATCGGTGTTACATAACCCTAACTCAGGTGAGTCCTTCACAATTATTTTTAGATGCTTATACCCAGTAATCGCATCGAGTGGAAGCAATCCCAGTAAGTGGTCTCCCTTTCAAAGGTTTATTTTTTGTTTTTTTATTTTTTTACAATCAATTTTTTTTTTCTCGGATCAGTTTCCCTTTCATTATGTAGATTCTATTTATATTGAGTACCCCACCCTTTCAGAGTTCAATCTAAAAAAGCAACAGAATGAAGGGCGTATTAAACTTTGTCTAAGTTCGTAGCACTTTAATCAATATATTTGAAAATTAATAAAATATTTTTTATTTTTATAAAAATTTGGAAAATATTAAAATTTTAAAATGCACAATACGAAGGTTATATTACTTTCAGCTAAGGGAAGCTTAACACGTTAAAGATAAATAAATAAATAAAAACTAAAAAAATAATATCAGTTAATTAAAAAAAAAATAAATAAAAAATGTAGAAAAGATTTAATATATTATATTAATTATTTTGTATTAAAATTAGGTTTTAAAATTTTGAATTTTTTCTTTTTTTTTTTTTTTTGTAACGCACTTTCATAATATTTTTTTTTTTGTTGTTTTGGTACCATTACATTACAGCCTTTTTGGAATCCAGGGTATTTCACAGTCGTGCAGCCAAAAGTAGTTAACTTTTGTTTGTCAATGTTAGTCCAGAGCGACCTTCAATCAACCGTTGGAGCTAAATTTGAATAATCAAGCGCCAATGGTGAGACTTGATTAATTAATTCGCTGGGGAAGGACGGAGATCCAAGCCATGTTAAAATATAAAACCCGAGCTTGATTAAATAAAGGTCCTTTTCTCGCACCTCGCAAACACAATTAGAATTACACAAAACGTGCCGCTGTGCGGGAAATTCAAATACAACTTTAATGTATGTATGAATGCAAATTTGTTTCGGAACTGAAAACGCTATAAGTGCCTTACTTATATTGTTAGAATAAAAGCCGCAGTTGTCAGGCTTTGCAAAAGGACTACATTTTAATATTATTCTTCTAAGTGAAATAAATGGAAACTTTAAATTTTTTAGTTAAAATTTAGCTAAATATGGAGATTCAGGTATATAATTATCTTTCCATGGAGCCATTGAATTGCGCTTATGTTTTTATATATTTCCCTGTCCTATTAGTATAATCTTTATTAATCACATAAATGCATTAAACATTTCAAACTTATGTTTATACATTAATTTAGTATATATTTATTTAAAAACAATGAAATATTAATTAAGCTTAGTATACGTTAAATACCATATAATAATGTTAAACAGTGCTGTAAAATGATTCAAGTTTTTAACTTTATGTGGTGAGTAATGATCCGCAAACGTTACAGAGACATCAGCTTTAAATAGTGATAGTGAGTATTGAAGAGTAATGAGTAATAAACGGAAACTTTAATTTTTTTTTTAGTTAAAATTGAGCTAAATATGGATTTTCGAGTATATAATTATTTTTCTATTGAATTATTAAATTGTGCTTATATTTTTATATATTTCCCTGTCCTATAAGTATAATCTTTATTAATCACATAAATGCATTACACATTACACAAATATTTTTATAAATAAATTTTGTATATATTTATTTTAAAATAACGAAAATTCAATTAAACTTATTATATATTAAATACCATATATTTATGTGATATAGTGCTGTAAAACGTTTCAAGTTTTTAACTTTGTGTGGTGAGTAATGATCCGCAGACGTTATAGAGACATCAGCTTTTAATAGTGAGCATGTGTTAACACATTCAACAGTAATGAGAAAGTTCCTGCAATACTTTTTGTATTTAAAAATTACTGCAATATTCATTTGCGTACAACCAATTGTAAATTAAGCTCGCAAGAGTATATACATATTGTTTTGTTAAATTAAATAGTGAATGGGGACTTAATTTTACGTATTTTAAGTCGATTAGTTAAACTGCCTGTCGCAATACGAACAAAAAAAAATTTTGTTGGCTTCTGCAACCGTGGATCAAAACTGCGTGCTATTTCACTATTTCGTTTTCTTATTTATTTACATTTCGTTCTTTTAAGCCAACAGCTTTCTGCGGTGATCGACCTTTTATATTTTCTTTTATTAAAATGAATATTAATGTAAATTAAAATTTCTCAAATAGTGAATATTTTATGTAAAGTGCTGCAACCTCTTGGTGTTGATTTTATGCCAATTTTGGTTGTACTTAAATTAAACAACTCGTTAGTGGAAAATAAATGCCGCTTGCAATTTGCATACTTTCATATCGGTGGACCCATCAGTCGCTGCATCTGGTGATGGGGGGTGCGCCTGCTGGTCCCGCAGGAACAGGTAAAACAGAAACAACGAAGGACCTGGGTCGAGCGCTGGGCGTAATGGTTTATGTCTTCAACTGTTCGGAGCAAATGGACTACAAATCTTGCGGCAACATTTACAAAGGTCTGGCACAGACCGGCGCATGGGGCTGCTTTGACGAGTTCAATCGCATCTGCGTAGAGGTGCTGTCCGTGGTGGCCGTCCAAGTGAAGACCATACAGGAGGCGATAAAGGTGCGACCGCAATGTTGGCGACGAGAAGCGTTCGCAAATTGATTTTACCTTCCACTTCTTTGCAATGCTGCACATTGATTACTTTTCTCTGGTCGTGCCACGGATGCTTCCTCTGGACGATGGACGACGATGGGTGTGTTTACCATGAATCGCCTTGGTGCTGTTACTGCTGCTCCTGCTGTTCCTGCTATTTGGTTCCTTTGCTGCTGATGGTGCTGATGCTGCTGTTGCTGCTGTTGCTGCTGTTGCTGCTGTTGCTGCTGTTGCTGCTGTTGGTGCTTTTGCTTCTGTTTACAGATGCATAAAACCCAATTTATCTTTATGGGCGAGCGCATCTCGCTGGAGCCGTCCGTTGGCATTTTTATCACCATGAATCCGGGCTACGCTGGACGGACGGAGCTGCCGGAAAACCTGAAAACATTGTTTCGACCGTGCGCCATGATTGTGCCGGACTTTGCTTTGATTTGTGAGATTATGTTAATGGCCGAGGGCTTTCAGGATGCTCGTCTGCTGGCACGCAAATTTATCACACTGTACACGCTGTGCAAGGAGCTCTTGTCCAAGCAGGATCACTACGATTGGGGACTGCGTGCCATCAAGTCGGTGCTGGTCGTGGCTGGCACTTTAAAACGCGATGACCACAGCCGCCCAGAGGATCAGGTGTTAATGCGGGCCCTACGTGACTTCAACATTCCCAAAATTGTAACAGAGGATGTGCCCATATTTATGGGCCTGATTGGTGACCTCTTCCCCGCTCTGGATGTGCCACGCAAGCGTGTCTTTGAGTTTGAGAAAACCATAAGACGTGCAGTTAATGAAATAAAACTTCAGCCGGAGGAGGGTTTCCTTATGAAGGTGGTTCAGCTGCAGGAGCTTCTCGATGTGCGTCATTCCGTGTTCATTGTGGGCGATGCCGGGACTGGCAAAACAAAGATCTGGCAAACACTACGAGAAACGTATCGGATACAAAAACTAAAACCCGTCTGTCATATACTTAATCCCAAAGCATTGTCCAACGATGAGCTCTTTGGCATTGTAAATCCTACGACTCGTGAGTGGAAGGATGGACTTTTCTCTTCCATAATGCGAGAGCAGGCCAACATGCCGCCCGGAAACCCCAAGTGGATTGTGCTTGATGGCGACATTGATCCAATGTGGATTGAGAGTCTCAATACTCTAATGGATGACAACAAGATCCTGACTCTGGCCAGCAATGAGCGTATTTCCTTAAAGCGAGAGATGCGTCTGCTCTTTGAGGTGGGCCACCTGAAGGCTGCCACACCGGCAACTGTATCCAGGGCAGGCATTTTATACATCAATCCCCAGGATCTGGGCTGGTCGCCGTAAGTAGCGTAGTATTAATTTTTTCCCACCATTCGATGTGCGCTTTGTATTTGTTTGTCCTTAGATATGTTTCATCCTGGCTGGAGTCGCGAGTAAACATGATCGAACGCGGAATACTTACCACGCTCTTTGAGAAGTACTTTCCAAGCTTGATGCAAAGGCAACGCGACTTTCGACGCATCACACCCATCACAGATATGGCGATGATACAAATGACCTGTCACCTGCTCGAATGTCTGCTGGATAAGGACCAAACTGAAGATGACAATGCCCGCAGTGGGAGTACACATGCCGGCATCAATTCGCACAGCTTGCATCATGGGGAGCTCTCACATGAGTCGGCTGAGCTTGCCCTCGAAACAATCTTTGTGTATGTGACAATGTGGAGCTTTGGGTCGGCACTTCATCAGGACACAATCATTGACTGGCATCGCGAGTTTCACAAATGGTGGGCCGGCGAATTCAAGGATGTCAAGCTTCCCAGTCAGGGCACCGTATTTGACTATCAACTTAATGTACAAACACTGAAGTTCCAACGATGGTCCGAGCTGGCAGCTCAGGAGCAGCTTGACTGTCAAATCGACGAGGAGATGCCTTTGCAGGTGCGTGCTTGACCTACTTGGGAATGAACTAATCATGCGAACAAAGCCTTTGGTTACACAGAACGTGCTCATTTCAACTGCAGAGACCACACGACTGGCCTACTTCCTCAAGCTGCTTATCGACCGCAATCTCGCCTGCATGCTGGTGGGTAACTCTGGCTGTGGCAAGGGTGCCATCTTCCGTGAGTTGTTCAACAAATATGCCAGCGCACAGGAGCTGCTTGAAATTGCAGTGACAGCTGTCAGCGACAGCCAGCAACAGTCCAGCAACGGCACTGGTGGACCAGTCGGTGTTGTTGTCAGTGGTGTTGCTGGGGTTGTTGGTGGCAGTGGGGGTGGTGGTGGTGGTGGGGGAAGCGGGATAGGCCTTAGCAACGTTTGTGTGCGCAAGAAATCATCATCCTCAACACCAATGATGACCATAGTGCAGGCAACGCACTTCAACTTCTATACGACATCAGAGATGTTCCAAAAGATGCTCGACCGACCACTGGAGAAGAAGTCCGGTCGTTGTTATGCGCCCAGTGGTCCCAAACGCCGGCTAATCTACTTCGTTAATGACTTGAACATGCCCGAGGTTGATGCCTATGGCACGGTGCAACCTCACACAATAATGCGGCAATTCATGGACTACAGGCAATGGTAACTGTCATTTCATTAACCCCTGAGTATATAACTACTGATGCTTCGTGTTCAGGTATGATCGCCAGAGGCTGCAACTGAAGGACATTCGTCATTGTCAGTTTGCGGCTTGCATGAATCCCACCGCCGGCTCCTTTACCATTGATCCGCGCCTGCAGCGGCACTTTTGTGTCTTCTCAGTGGCGCCACCTAGCGAAGATACACTACACCACATTTACAGTACCATCTTAAACAATCACCTGGAGCAGCCTGCCCAGGGGTTTAGCAAGGAAATTCGATCCATTGGAAATCTCTTGGTACAGGTGGGCATCGCCCTGCACCGCCGTGTGGAATATGCCTTCCTTCCCACGGCAATTAAATTCCACTATATCTTCAATATGCGCGATCTCACCAACATCTATCAAGGCATTATGCACAGCGTAGGTGCTCCAGCCTCTGCAGGCGCCGCGGCAAGCAGCTACAGCGGCACAGTCTGCATGAAGCCCGCGGATTTGATTAGACTCTATGTGCACGAGGCGTATCGGGTGTATCATGACCGACTGGTGGACCAGTACGACATCAAATCCTTTAAGTCCTCCATTCGGGATATCTTTAAGAAGGACTTCGAAGACTTTGATGAGGACTTCGTATTTGCAGAGCCTTTAATATACAGTCACTTTGCCCAATCCCTCGTCGATCAGAAATACATGCCGCTCAAGAGCTGGGACTCCCTCTACCAACTCCTGTTGGAGGCTCAGTCCAGCTATAATGATGTCGTTGGATACATGAATCTGGTGCTATTCGAAGACGCAATGATACACATATGTCGGTAAGTTGTCGTCCCTTCATAAAGGAAAATTGCATATTCTATGATTTCAACACTTTCTTTTTAAAGTATCAATCGAATCCTGGAGAGTCCTCGAGGCAATGCCCTGCTCATCGGTGTGGGAGGCTCTGGAAAGCAAACCCTAGCACGTCTGGCGGCATTTATCTCCTCGCTGAGTGTATTTCAAATTCAAATAAAGCGCGGCTTTGGCCTGCAGGACATGAAGGACGAAATTGCAACTCTCTACATGAAGGTGGGCCTTAAGAATGTGGCATCGGTTTTCTTGATATCCGACGCCCAACTTCCCGATGAGTCCATACTGATGTTAATAAATGACTTGCTTGCATCCGGCGAGATACCCGAACTCTTCAACGACGACCAACTGGACACAATTATAAACGGCATACGGAATGAGGTGAAGCAGAGTGGAACACTCGATACCAAGGAGAACTGCTGGCGATTTTTTGTGGAGAAGGTGAGGCGTTTGCTCAAAGTTGTGCTCTGCTTCTCGCCGGTTGGTCAGACGCTGCGTGTGCGGGCACGCAAGTTTCCGGCGATCATCAGTCGCACGGCCATTGACTGGTTCCACGAGTGGCCCAGGAGTGCACTGGAATCGGTGTCCCAGAAGTTCCTCAACGAAATCAGCAATATATTGGAGGTACGTACACGGCCGTAGCTTTATTTATACGGCTGTCATCCACAATTTACAGCCCTTACCTGACACAATGGTCACCAGAGGTGACAGAAAGCATGCGGCATAATACTCCTAGAATATAAAAAGCGGTGACTCCCGTTCATTCGCAGGTGAAACTCATACCGCCCATCGGCTGCTTTATGGCCTACGTACACGGGACCGTGAATCAGATATCGAAAATTTATCTGCAGAATGAAAAACGCTACAACTACACGACTCCAAAAACATTCCTCGAATACATTTTCCTCTACCGCAAACTGTTGGTTGATAAAAACGGGGAGTTCGCCCAGCGCATCGCACGCCTGCAGAGCGGCATGGCTAAGCTGGCGGAGTGTGCCCGTCAGGTGGACACTCTGAAGGTGAGCAACTGACATAGAACGAACCAATGGACATGGAAATGGAAATGGGAATGGGACTGGGACTGGGATTGGGATTGGGAATGGGAGTGGGGATTGGGAATGGGAATTGAATGCTGTCATTTCGACAAACAGAATTCTGAGTACCCCAAGGCATAGGTATTTTTTTTTTTCCTCCTCAAAAAAGGGGAATTTCTTCTCTTGGTGACGCTTCCTCTCAGTTGTCCATTGGAATTAAGGATCGCACGCAGTGTCACCAAAGGGGTTATCATAGCCGTTCAACCCGGAGCATGTCATAACTGTCTCGCTTCATACATATGGAACGTGTGTGTGACAGTCGCATACAAACACAGAGAACTGCAAAAAGCGGCAGACAACCTTTTTTTTATTTTCTGCCCCCGTCCTTCGTCCTCCGTCGCCCGTTTTACATTGGAACCAACGCGCCTGGCATTCAATTAGTGCGCTTAATTGAATTGTTGTTCCAGCAAATCTGCTGCCCATTTGGAACCCAACATGAGCCGAAGGTGAAAGCATGTGGAAAGAGGACAGAGAATGTCCCGGCGGCTGGGTAAGAGGGAGACCATGAGACGGTGTCGATGGTGGTGCTCTTTGAAATTGCAAGTGCCGTTTCCGGTTACGTTGCGTATACGCAATGGAAACCCTTTTGGCGCCATGGCAATCGCATTTATTTTGTACTTTTGTGGACTAAACAAAAAGTCGAGTGGGAAAAAGGAATGCCAATTGTTATTTAAACTAATTGAATTTAATTGAATTCGTTTGTGTTTAAGGAACGCCGTCAACTTCACTTATCCCCCTGTGTGTGTGTGTGTGTGTGTGTGTGTATGGTGGGATATGGGTATGTGTGCGTGTGTGCGTGGATAACTGGATGAGTGGATGAGTAGATGAGTGGGTGACCGGGTGAATGGATGATTGGGTGACTGGGTGACTGGGTAAGTGGGTGACCAGATGAGTGGGTGACCAGATGAGTGGGTGTGTTTATGTTCACTGCGCGCCCTCAATTTGTGCGAAAAAGTTGCACCATGTCAATATTGGTCCTGCGTGCCGGAGCTTTAATTATTTTCGTTAGCCAGGAAAGTTGTTAGGTTGCCGAGAGTTTTAGTTTGTGTTTGAATGAGAATCTCTGCTTGGTGTACAGCATCAACTGGCCATCCAAGAGGTTCAGCTGGCAGCCAAAAATGCGGCTGCCGACAAACTGATCGTCATTGTGAGCGCCGAGAGTGAGAAGGTGAAGCGGGAACGCTTCATTGCGTCCGAGGAGGAGAAGCGTGTTCGCATTATCGAGGAGGATGTCTCAATTAAGACGAAGTTGTGTGAACAGGATCTGCGACAGGCCGAGCCAGCCCTCGTCGCTGCCCAGGCAGCCCTCAATACACTCAACAAAAATAATCTCACGGAGCTCAAGTCATTTGGATCACCGCCAAAGGCAGTGGTTAATGTCTGCGCTGCAGTTATGGTCCTGCTCGCCACCAATGGCAAGATACCGCGGGATCGCAGCTGGAAGTCGTCCAAGCTGATGATGGTGAGGGTGGATCAGTTTCTCAACGATTTACTCAACTACAACAAGGACAACATACATCCCAATATCATCGAGACGCTTCAGGAGTATCTAAAGGTATGCCAAATCTCCTTTTCTGTCCTGTAAATATTTAATTCTTCGATCCTTCAGGATCCCGAATTCAACCCCGACAAGGTTGTCCAAAAGTCAGTGGCCGCCGCCGGCCTCTGTGCCTGGGTCATTAATCTGCACCGTTACCATCAGGTCTTTCTGATTGTCGGCCCCAAGCAGCAAGCGCTTCAGGACTCGCAGCAGGAGCTGCTGGAGGCACGAGAGCGTCTGCAGTACCTGAAGTCCAAAATTAACAATCTGGAGCTTAAGCTGGCCGAGATTCAGGCTGAGTTTGAGCACGCGGTGGCCGAAAAGCAGAAATGCCAGCGCGAGGCGGATAAGACATCCTTCACCATCGATCTGGCCCACCGGCTGGTCAATGGACTGGCCAACGAGAACATCCGCTGGCGCGAGTCCGTCCAAAGGTGAGTGGGCAGTACCGTCGCATTTATGCGCTATCAATTATTAAATTTAATTTACATTTTCTGTGTGTGTGCCCGCAATCGCTTTAATTGCTTTTCGCCGCCGCCGCCCCAGCAACCGCTGCCACCCCCTGGCTTGGGGCTCTGGGCCACAGTTGAACGAACTGTGCGGCGGCATTTTGCACACTTGCGGTGCCACCGCAGCAACAAAAGGCCGTAAATTTTATTTACTTGCGCTCATTTGGTGCACTGTAAGACTCGCAGTTCCCGTACCGCCCGCCATTTTCTGTCCGCCGTCCAGTGCCCGGCACCCGCTGTCCGCCAGTCACTGTCCGCCAGTCGCTGTCCGCTATGCGCTGTTCTCTGCTTTCTGTTCTCTGTACCCTCAGTTCAGTGGCTACTACCCGCATCCACCTCCAGACTTCGGCCCGCCCCCACCTCATCTGCTCACAGCTGCCAATTGTACAAATGGCGCACTCTGGCAGCCAATGAACTGGCCACCATTTATTGTGACAACGGTAAATAAGCTGCGTCAGTGGCAGAGCTTCAGTGAGCTTTGCACTTGCAACACTTTGCCGGCAGAGAGGTAGACGTTTAAAGTGTCACATCCATTAAATAGTTCAAATGTCCTTCCCCAGCCGCCCGAAATCAAAGTCCTGTTAGCCCAACTAATTGAACTCCTATAAAAGGGGAAGGACTCATTTTACGCTCCCCACGCATCCGTTTTTTTCTCCTCTTTTTCCATTAATGAACAGAATCCCAATTGTAGGTTAGGCCAATAAAATCCCCTCGGTCGTCGTGCCTGCAAGTGTCCCTTTTCACCGTTACTTGATACTCCCAGCTCGCAGCTATTGAAGCTGCTCACATCATTGATGAGAAAGTGTATCTAGGAGTACTTTTCCTGGCAGGGAGCCTCAGCCTCAGCCTCGTAAAGTATTCAAGTTTAGACTCCAAGGATATATTTTAGGATAAAAGGTTTTGATTTTTTTTTTAGTCTTTAAGAATATAAATCTAAAAGTCTGACACTTTTTTTAAAGGCTGAATATTTTTAAATTTTTTAAAAGATTTAAATTATTTTTTTATTTAATTAATTTAAGAAATGTTTTAAAATTATAATCTAAAAATAAAATAGCATAATATTAGGGACTAAAAAAATTCAATTTAAAATATTAAAATTTAAGCCGATAAAATTTGATTTATTTTTTTTTTAAATATTTATATTAATTATATTATTATATTATTATATTATTATATTATTATATTATTATAATATTATTATATTATTATATTATTATATTATTATATTATTATATTATTATATTATTATATTATTATATTATTATATTATTATATTATTATATTATTATATTATTATATTATTATATTATTATATTATTATATTATTATATTATTATATTATTATATTATTTTTATATATATTATTATTATTTATTAATATTATATTACGGCTTTTTTAACTTAATTTTTTTTTTTAAAGATTTTATTTTTTTTTTAATTTTCTAAATTTTTTAAACAATTTTTTTATGTGTTTTTTTTAGTTGATTAAAAAACTTTTGTCTTTCGAAGAACTTACAACTAAGATAATTGACAAAAATGTCCTTTTTCATATCACGTATTTTTCCCTATGAATCCGAAGGGTATTAAGACGTCGCCTTGCACTGAATAAATTATATCATTTTATTTTATTTAATTTAATTTTTGTCGATTTAATGCATTTCCAAAAATTGTTTGAAGCCTTCGGCTTTCGTCTGTAATTAAAGGTTTCAATTTCAAAGCCAATGAACGCACAAAAACTCTATAAATTTTAAATCAAACATTTTTTTTTTTGTTGATTTTTTTTTATTATTAAAATTGGCAAATTGAACATCGCGGCATTTATTACATAATTATAAATTATCATTTATTTAAAATGAAATAAATATCATTTGATGTAACTCTGTATTACCTATTGAAATATGAGGTTATTTTTTAATTATTTTTCTGTCAAATGATTCGCGAATTGTGAAAGGACTTTTTGCACAGGATCCAATTTCCGTTGGCTTTATATTAAAAAATTCATAAATTTAACGGCTTGAATTTATATTTTAATGAAAGGCCCTTTTTATGCGGTTTCAACACAAGTAATAAAGTCCTGCGGGCTTACAAGTACTTGTATGTGTGAGTATGTGTGTGACTGTGAAATGTCCTGAGCCTAGGACACATTCACTACTTCATTTCCTCGTCCTTGTATATGTGTGTATACCAATAATTCCCCCACTGCTTCTTTTAATTTACTCTCCTTCTGTGAATAACTTTTATTTTTATTTTAAAATTATAAAAAAAAGCAAAACAAAAGTTGGTAAAAAATTGACATAAAATCGGCACACCACAGATCAGAATTGTCGTCATAGAGTAAAGCTTTTTCAAAGGACACTCACAATTTTCAAACTTCGTGCGAATTTCTTTATTTATTTAATATCTGATTTAAAATAAAAATTGAACTTGGATGGACAATCGATGCCGTCAGATAAGGATAACGATGAATTCGAGATGCAGGATGTGGTATTATTTAAATTCTAGAAAGGACTCGTAAGCAAATATTAAGCTACATTTCTAAGAAAAAATAGTCTCTGAGAAGCTTTCCTTTATATGGATAAGTAAACCAGGACACAGTTCGATACACACACACACACACACACACACACACACACACACACACACACACACACACACACACATACACATCCAGAGGTACTGATCAAAAGTATAGACTTTAAGGCGTCGGAAGTTCCTTCTTCCGTCTCTCTGTGATTTCAGTATTTTCTTTATTCCTTTTTAAAGGCAGAGTGTGGATAAGAAATGGTCAAATGTGTGCCAAGGATGCTGAAATGATTAATCTATCTTTCTGATGGTGGCAGTATGATGATATGTTGAAAAAGGATAAAAGTCCTGAATTCAGTAAATTTCTTTACCATTAAAAAAGTTTCGCTATGTTAAAAGAGCTTAAAAGGCGCTGGGCTCAAGTAAAGGACAATACGCTGAAAACATTAAATTTTCCATTTCCATCCTTTTCCCAGATCTTCCAGAGGGTAGATATATTATAAGAATATTTATATATAATATTTAGAATAATAGAAATGATATTATAATATAATATAATATTATTCACATACATCCTTTTCCTTCTTCTGGCCTCAACTGCTAAACTTTCCCACTTTTTCCCCTTTTAAAGGAGTCTGACTTGAACTCAGATTGAGATTTAAGGAAAATAAAAGTAAAAGTGAATCCTTAAAATTCATGACTGATTGCTAAGTTTTCGCAAGCTGTCCTGGAAGCAGTCAGTTTCAGAAACTATTCCTTAAAGAATTCATGTCCGAAATAGTTTTCTAGTTTTGATGGATCTCAATTTATCCTTTTCACTTCTCGTTCAATAGGAATCGAAAAATGCACCTAAATTCGGATGCACAAAACACATGTACCTACACTTACACACACACACACACACACACACACACACACACACTCACACACACACATAAATATTGATGTATTTTCATGTCGATTATAAAAGTTAATCGAATTCATATAAATGTCAATGACAATGCACACAAAACGCACATCCAACACCTTTGACTGGCCAATGGCAATGACTGCTGATGCATCTGCTCCCAGATTTTCAATGAAATTCAATTGGATGCGCGTGCAGGCTGCCAGAGTATCCACAATTGGGTAGCTGTGGACGTGGTGCAATTGCGTTTGGGTCACTATGGAATATTTGCCATCTTCCCCTTCTGTTTTTCCTTACTCTGCTTCTTCTTACTCTGCTTCTTCTTACTCTGTTTCTCCTTACCCTGCCTCTTCTTACTCCGCTTCTTCTTCTTCTTCTTCGTGTTGCTTGTGTGTGCATCTAAATAACTGCAAAATTCACACATTGCAGAAATCGAATTGGTCGCTGGATTCGGCCACGTCAGCACCTGAAACGCCCAGAGGCACATCCATAAATGAATATGGGGAAACGTATTGAATTATGAAAAATGTCGAAATGTTTTTCCTCAAGTCAAATGGACAGATGAGGTGCATGAGTGTGTGTGTGTGTGTGTGTGTGTGTGTGTGGGTGACTATCCGTAACTTCAAATGCTTTCAATTTTGAGGCAACGGAGCTACAGTCCCGAATGTAGGACATACATAACAAGTAATAGTATATACACACTCACACTCACACACACACACACATAAATATGTATGCCCGAGTGTCAGAATTGAAGTCGCTACAATGTTACATAGTGTACCTCAAATATTTATTAAAATGTAATTTACACTCGACAACAAAAATGGGTAACAAACGCAGCAACCATGAAAGAAGCAGCTGTAAAAACTACAAAATGTTCACTACGCTTCTGGGTCCATTCTGGATCAATTGTGTGAGTGTGTGTGTGTGTGTGTGTGAGTATCGGGTGTAGCTTTAAGTTGAGTGTACATGTTTGTATACATATATGCATAAGTGTGCTGTGTGTGTTGGTCTGTGCGTGAACCGTTATGACTTGCATATAAATTTCTATTTGACTATGGAATTACATGTTCTCAACACACACACACATACACACACACACACACATACGCACACACACACACACACATACTCTGCTGTGCGTTGATGTACTGAAATAGTTGGCATTTTGAAGCTGCTTTTCAAATATGCATGTACGTGTATCTACACATACATATATTTACATGGAGTAGGAGTATGTGTATGTGTGTGTGTGTGTGTGTGCTCTTTGTTTGGGATGCGAATGTGAATGCTCTTATGCGGCTTGGCAGGTATTTTAACATTTAGCAGAGTATTTCTTAAAAAACAATTATTTTAATTTTCAATTCATATTTTCACAGACAGCCACACAGACACACACACAGACATGTTTTTATTATTATGTTATTCAATTACGAAGTGCCAACAGAATACCAACATTTTAGCATTTATATATTTTTGTGCACAAAACTAAACTAAACTAAACATAAATCATTGAAGCTTTAAGGACATCAGTGGACGTTGCTTAATGTAACGCTTCCTTGCCGTTAAGAGGATACACAGGAGCATTCCAATTACGAGCGAACAAGGATTCTGCTCCACGTTTCATGCTAAAGAAATTTCTAAATATTTCAATAATGAGAGCTTGGCATTCAACAATTTATTATAATTTATATAGCTCCTTGTTCAAGTGGACAAGTCAATTGCAAGGACAACGGGGACGACGATAATGATGTTCGTCATGATGCAGCTTCAACTGCAGCTTCAGGTTCTAGATGCCTTTTTTATATTTTATTATCAATAAACCTTTCGCCAAGCGATGGCCTAAGCCGCGAGGTGCGTTCATAAAGTTTTTAAAAGTTTTGGAAAGTTTTTCTTGCGTAACATGTAATTTCATATAATGGATTTAAAGAGGGAACTCAAAGAGTAAATAAAACTTTTTTTATATTAAACTTAGTTTCTGACTTTAAATTGCATTAAGTAAGAAATTCAATTTTATATTTAAATTATATTTTTTAATTAATATTCATATGTACCTAAATCATAAAAAATTAGTTGCCTTTTAATTTTAAAAAAATGTAACAAATGAATTACTTTTTAAATTTATTTTTTTTTTAGATAGGCAAAAAATATAGAATTATTATTTTATTGGTAGAATAAATACATAAAGAAAATCTTCAAATATTTAAAATTTATTAAATTCAAAAAATTCATTTTTTTGATACTACTAAAAATTTCTAGAGAATGAAAATAAATATAATTTATTTTAAAAATATATGAAAAATATAAAAGAATAAATAAAAAATATATTTAAAATATATCAAAAAAAAAATTAATAAAAAATATAAAAGTTATTACAATATCCTTTCATAAAGATTGTTAACAGTTGAGCTCCTTTATGCATATATTATTGGATCGCCCCTCGCTTAAGCTATGCTTGTCAAGTTTATTAGTTTTCCAATTTCCCGTCCATTCAAATGCAATGGAGATGCGTCGACATGCCTGGAACCTTTAGTTTCCTGCTGCACTTGTAATTTATACAAATACATATTAAAGGCAGGATTATTGGCCAGGACTTGACTCACGTATTCGATCCTTTTGTTTACAGTTTACAGGCAAAGATTGGAACCCTTCCTGGAGATATACTGTTAATTTCCTCATTCCTTTCGTACGTGGGCTGCTTTACGCGCCGTTACCGAGAGGAGCTGCAGCAGAAGATGTGGCTACCAAATTTTCGTAGGATGGATGTAAGTACAAGGACATGCAGGAATCTCCACTATTAAGTTTCCTTATTGCATTTGTGCTTCCCCTTCTAGCCACACATACCGCACACTGAGGGCGTCGACCCATTGACGCTTCTGTCGGATGATGCCCAAATTGCGACTTGGAATAATGAGGGGCTGCCAATGGATGGCATGTCCACGGAGAACGCGACAATATTGCAGCATTCCACGCGGTGGCCCTTGATGATTGATCCGCAGCTGTAAGTAGCTTTACTTGGGATTAAAACCACAATGAAACTTAAGGGGATTGTCCTCCAGCCAGGGCATTAAGTGGATCAAGAACCGCTTTGGAGCTGCTCTTGTTGTGTTGCGGCTGACCCAGCGTGGATTTCTGGAATCCCTAGAGAAGTGCATTTCCCGTGGCGATACGGTGCTCATTGAGCAAATTGAGGAGACTATGGACACTGTGCTGGAGCCACTGCTCAGTCGTGCGTTAATAAAAAAGGGTCGATACCTGCGCATTGGTGAGAAGGAAATGGAGTTCAATCCGAATTTCCGGCTCATTCTCCACACCAAACTGGCCAATCCGCACTACAAGCCGGAAATGCAGGCTCAAACGACACTTATTAACTTTACCGTGACGCCAGATGGACTCGAGGAGCAGCTGCTGGCGGAAGTGGTCAAGATTGAACGACCGGACTTGGAGCAGATGAAGACCGAGGTCACGCTCCAGCAGAATATGTTTAAGATCTCCCTAAAAGCACTCGAGGATGAGCTGCTGGCCAGGTTGGCCTCGGCTGGCGAGAATGTGCTCGATGATCACGCTCTGGTTCTGAATCTGGAGAACACCAAACGTACAGTGGATGAAATTGAATCCAAGGTGCGGGAAGCCCATCGTACAACCCTTCAAATAGACGAGACGAGAAACATTTACCGAGCCGCTGCGAAGCGAGCAGCCATCCTGTACTTTGTACTCACGGATCTCAATCGGATCAATCCCATATACAAGTTCTCCCTGAAGTCCTTTATGCATGTCTTCCGGCAGGCAATTACCGTAGCTCCAGAATCTAAGAGCTACGAGAAGCGTGTCCTCCATTTGGTGGACTCCATAACGCTCCAGACCTATCGATATACCCTACGCGGTCTCTTCGAGGCGGACAAGCTGACGTTCACTTCCCACTTGACGCTGCGCATAATGATTGCCGCTGAGCAAGTGGCCAAGGATGAGATTGACTTCCTGCTACGTTATCCACATGATCCCAACACACTTTCTCCTCTAGACTTTGTGGGACGCAGTGCCTGGGGCGGCATAAAGTCGCTGGCGCTCATTGAACATTTCTATGGCATCGACAAGGACATGGAGAACTATACGAAGCGCTGGCGCAAGTTCATGGCCAGTGACACACCCGAACGGGAACAGTTTCCAGGTGAATGGAAGCATCGATCGCCGCTCCAGAAGCTGTGCATTGTGAGAGCGCTCCGACCGGATCGCATGACCTACGCCATGGCACAGTTTGTGGAGCAAACGATGGGCCGTGCGTACGCAGAGGTCCAAACTCCTCCATTTGTGGCCATTTTCAAGGACCTTAACGCAGCCACACCCGCGTTTTTTATACTCTCGCCAGGCGTGGATCCGATACGTGACGTGGAGCGCTATGGGCAGCAGCAAGGATTTCATGCAGATGCTGGGACCTTGGTGAATATTTCACTCGGCCAGGGGCAGGAGCTTCTGGCAGAGGAAGCCATTGAACAAGCAATGGAATCTCGCCAGCAATGGGTCATATTGCAGAACATTCACCTGGTGGTCAATTGGCTGCCCACGCTGGAGAAGCTCATAGAACGGATTGTCTTACAGTCCGAGACTCAGGGTGATTCCAATTTCCGATTGTTTATAAGCGCGGAGCCAGCTCCTGATCCCCAGTACCACATTATACCACAAGGTATTTTAGAGTCCTCCCTGAAGGTGGTCAATGAGCCACCGGCAGGAATGGCCGCCAATTTGCATAAGGCCTGGGATAACTTCACTCAAGAAACATTGGAAACATGCACCCAGGAAGCTGAGTTCAAGTCCATACTCTTTGCCCTTTGCTACTTTCATGCGGTGGCTGGTGAACGTCGCAAATTCGGACCCCAAGGCTGGAACAAGGTTTATCCATTCAACGTCGGCGACCTTACCATCTCAGCCAGCGTGTTACACAACTATTTGGAGGGCAGCAATCGTATTCCATGGGAGGATCTGCGGTATCTTTTTGGAGAGATTATGTATGGTGGCCACATCACCGATGACTGGGATAGACGGCTGTGCCAGACTTTTCTGGAGGAGCTGTTGCAGCAAGATCTCATTGATGGTGACTTTGAAATCTGTCCCGGATTCCCATCACCGCCCAACCTGGAGTTTGATGGCTATCATAACTACATAAATGAGATGCTGCCCGAGGAGTCGCCACTGCTCTATGGACTGCATCCCAATGCGGAAATCGGCTTCCTGACCAGCGCTTCCGAGCAACTGTTGCGCACAATCTTCGAGCTGCAACCACGTGAGTCGGAGCTAAGCTCGCACTGTGGTGCACCACGAGAAGAGCTGGTAAAGATCATGATTGACGACTTCCTCGACAAACTGCAGGATGAATTCAACTTGGTAGCTTTGCTGAATCGGGTGGAACGAAAGACACCTTTCGTGGTTGTTGCCCTGCAAGAGTGCGAGCGGATGAATGCACTTATACGCGAGATCAAGCGTTCCCTTCGCGAGCTGATGCTTGGCTTAAAGGGCGAATTGACTATTACCCAAGAAATGGAACGTCTTGACTATGCCATCTTCTATGATCATGTGCCGACAGCGTGGGCTCAACTAGCGTATCCCAGTATGTTGGGCCTTCAAGGATGGTTCGCCGATTTGATTCATCGCATCAAGGAGCTGGCTGGTTGGTTGAATGACTTCAAACTACCCTGTGCCATCTGGTTGGGTGGGCTATTCAATCCGCAAAGTTTTCTAACCGCCATCATGCAGGAGAGCGCCAGAAAACATGATCTGCCACTGGACCGCATGTTGATCAGCTGCGACGTTACTAAGAAACAAAAGGACGACGTCACGTAAGTACTCCAACTTCGACAGCCACTCAATAAACACAATTACCCAACCCTTTATCCCAATATCATGCAGCTTGCCACCCATTGAGGGCGCTTTTGTGCATGAACTGTATCTAGACGGCGCCAGCTGGGACTGCCAGTTGAACTCTATTGTTGCTCTGCACCCCAAGGAACTACTCTGCGCCATGCCCGTCATTTACATCAAGTCCATTGTGCAGGAGAAACAGGAGATGCAGCGCGTCTATGAATGCCCGCTATACAAGACAAGGTGGGCACCACAGCAACCTTCAACTTAGCACCTCTACAATAGTTGGAACACACTTTATCCACTCTTTTTCGCAGATCGCGTGGCAACACTTACGTCTGGACACTTAACCTTAAGACACGCGACCGGCCCGCCAAGTGGATATTAGCCGGAGTAGCGCTTTTGTTGCAACCGTGAAACATAATTGATACCAAACAAAGGCTTGTTTCATTGTTCCAAAGCTTCCATTTCATTTCAAGCTTTTGTATTGCACCAGCCACTTGGAGGCGTCAATTTCTTGTGAATCGATTCGTCAACCACTGCTTACACCTTCACTGGGATTCCCTTACACCCAATTACGCGAAATATGAGTAATTTCGTTAAGAATAAAAATAGAAATGTTATTAATTGCAGTTCGAAGTATATGTACTCTATAAATATACCCATTAAGCAGTTATTTTAAAACGATGTCCGACGGATGTATTTAAATGGCAACTTATGCAGTGAAGCCGTTAAAAAATTAACGCCGTTAAATTGGTAACTAAGAAACTTCATTTTTAAACAGGTTGGCAGGGCTTTCAAATTTTAATTTGACTATTTTTTATTAATATTGCTTTTTGTGGGTAAACTTAATTTTTATTGCTTTTAAATATCCATTTTATAAAAGCCGTGCAGTATTTGCTATTAAATACCTTTTATTTTGTTTTTGTTATTGATAAACTAAGTAAAATCTAAAACGGACTCCTTGAGAAAAGGTTGTCTTTCTGTGAAATTCCCCATTTAATTTTTTTTAAAAGAAAGTTGTTTTGTTTCAAACTTTTTAAACTACATATATTATTGTTAGCCAGTTTTTCCATTTTCAGAATAATAAACAAGTTATAAAGTGTTTTACACGCCTTCACAGCAATTACATATGATTATAGTGTGTCTTCTAGAAGTTACCCATAAATGTAAGCAAAGTTTCACATTATTAAAAATAAAGTTAAATAACAAAGCTTATAAACTTTTTGCCCAGCTACGCTAATCAATGAACTTCATTTTTTGAAGGTCTGAGGTCTGTTGATAAACCACCTTCACGTACGCGCAAATATACGTACGTTTCGTGCACTTGAGACAAAACGTTGTCCACGTGCACGCCGAGACCTAATCACCCTGCGCCGACATTGTCGGCAGACTAAGTATTTCACCCACCAGCCGATCACGTGTACTCCGCCAGAGTTCAGCGCACCCACAAACTGATACAACAGCTTCAAGTATTGCGCAATGCATGGTGACTCGTCGTGGGAAACGCAAAGTCAGAGGCTCGTCTCATTGTCGTCGTGCCTTGCGTAAAGATCGTGATCATAGACTTTGCTTGATATAAACTATAAACTTTATAGATTTGCTAGTTTGTCAGAACTTTTCCCATTTAACGAGGTTTTTAATTGAAAAAAACTGCAAGTCACAAGACAATAAAAATCGGAAGTACTTTTCGACCTATATTTAACCTAAGCGAAGCGTGATTTTCGCCAAGAGTTTCTACTGGTTAAGAGTTAAGAGCTATTTATGTGTTGCCAAGCAGCAACTGGTTATACCCTATAAGTAAACATATGAAACTATAGGGTACCAATATGCGAAACTGGTAAAACAATGAATTAATGGATCAACTGGAAAAAACGTTCCTCTGTGTGTATATTTTTGAGACATGACTTCCACTTATATCTCATACTCAGTTCTTGGAAAAAATAACATTCATTAATAAATTGTTATATTCCTTTTAAATCAGAGAGTATCACATGGTCTTTAATATGAAGCAGTCACCTTTGAAGCTGTTTCACCAAAGTCTGCGCTTATTATGTCAGTGTGCAAACTCTCGCTTTGGCGTATTCCCCGACCACGAACACTACACGTGACAATGTCCAAACGAACGTACATATGACCAATCCGAGCGACGTCAAGATCATGGGAATCGTATGAAAACAATTTGGGTTGACGAAGCGTCGAAAAAGTTTAAGCAATCGCAGCAAATTTGTTGGTATTATAAGTAGATAAAAATTTGTCGGGTTTACGAAGATGATGATTACAGCGCCTGACGGCCGACCCAGACCGAAAGACAGCCAAACAGGCAGTCAATACTAATGCAAACCGGCCGCACTCTGCCGATCGGCCGCTGTGCCGCTCTACGCCCGCCGTCATGAGTTCCCCGTATGAAAAGTATTTATACGGGAAATGATTCCGTATGACACATCAGAAGCGCAATTATTGCCGAACGGCAAGCACAGCATTTTTACTCGGCGGAATAGAATCTATTTTTTTATTTGTTGCCAACCAGATTTCCGAGGCAAGAGCGCCTATATACACATCAAGAATTAAAGGTAGGAACAAAAGACTATACCAAATTAATCGTCTTTTGTATATATTCTTTTCCCCGAGCATTAACAGCGAACTATAATATTTATTTTTAAAAAGTAATTTCTAGAAATTCCGCTAATTTCCGCACATTTCAATATTTACCTTCAGAGCGTTGGAAGTAGTGCATGTACCATGGCCACCGCACATTTACCCATACAAAAGTCCAAATACTATGAGCACAATGGCGAGCCCGGATGCCAGGGGCTGGACGAAGTGAACCGCATGTTCAGAAACTTCTGGGATCCCACCTCGTTTTGGGTGTGTGAGAGGCAGGGCACACGCGCCCGCCTCCAACATTGCCCACAGTCGCAGCTCTACTCCGAAGAACTGGGTCGCTGTATACACTACACCGAATGGAGCTGGACGGATCCCAAGGAGCCACCAAGTCGGCCAAAGAGCTAAGCAGCTAAGCAGCTATACAGCGGCGGCCCATCGACTCTCATGACTCTCACACCTATTTATTAACATCCTAATTTTATGAATTCAATTATAAGACTTATTTTAATTAGAAAACACTTTACTTTTAAGTGAAAAATACGTTGATCACAAAAATCAGTACAAAATCAAAATGTTTTCGTATAAATTGTTCACATATTTTTTCTTTAAGTGTATTAATTGCTTAACAATTTTAGGCATTGTTTCTCTCTGTGTGTGAAGGAAATTATTGAGCGTAGTCGTTGTTTTAAGCTTAACGGAAATTGGAATGTTTTTTTAGGGAAATGACTGATTTGAGGTTAAGAGTATTTAAAATTGGCTTTTAGGAAGCAAAACTCAATTATATGTGCGACATATAAACAGCTGCCCTTATGGAATGAAGAATGGAACTATAAGTTTCCGGCTAGTTACAATTTTTCTAACTAGTTACAAACTCAACTATACACTGGCTTAGTTATGAGTGGTAGAAAGGTGCTCCTCCTTTGGTTTGGATTGAGCTCAAGTCAAGAAAGTAACTTGGGATGAGATGTAGTTGCTTATAGTTCGACGTGGTCGCCCTGCTTGTTGATCACTTTGAGTTTCTCCTTTCGTGGTGGCTTTGTGTCCACAGGGATGTCTTCCTCAACAGGCGCTGGCTTGCTAGGCACTGTGCGTTTTGTAGTTGTTGTCGTTGGCTTTGGGGTAGTAGTAGTAGGAGTAGTAGTAGTAGTTGTTTTTGTTGGTGGTGCCGTTGTTGGTGTTGTTGTGGATGGCTTTGTTGCAGTTGTAGTTGGCTTCGACGTTGTTGGCGTCGTCGTTTTTGTTGATGCTGTTTTTGGTTTTGGGGTCGTTGTCGTTGTCGTCGTCGTAGTTGTTGTTGTTGTTTTTGGTGCTGGTGGCTTCGCTGTGGTGGTCTGTGGCTTTGGTGTTGTGGTTGTTGTTGTTGTTGTTGTTGGTCTCTTAGTTGTAGTCGTCTGTGGCTTTGGCGTTGTGGTTGTAGTAGTGGTAGTTACGCGCACCTTAGGCTTGGCAGTTGTGCTGGGCGGTGTTCCAACAGATGCCTCCAGACCGTCACCTTCAACGCGCACGTTACGTACCTTCACGGTCTGTTGTTTAGCCGCCTTGGGCGATTTTACACGTCCGATATATTGGTTGAAGGGTGAACCCAGATATAAGTGATCTTGGAACTCTAGGACATGTGAGATGCCAGAGACGGACTTATCGAAACCATGGAGTGAGCCCACAATTTTGCCGTTCCAGTCTAGACGAACAACAGTGGATCGCTTGGGCGCCAGCATCATAACACTATTGCCATGGCCCACAAAGTGAACAAAGCGCTGTGAGAACTTGTTGGGATACACTTGGTTAAGGTAACGGAAAGGCAGCTTGAACAGCTCCATCATACGGGCAAGGAATAATCGTATGGTGGGGAAGCGGGTGAACAATGCGAAAGTGTTAGGATTTTCGCTATCAGCACTGGCCACCAAGGGTACCCAAATGCCTTCAGCATCGGGAGTCAAGTTGTCTGGCAGTCCAGGTAAGCCATCAACAAAGACTTCACTTTGTCCAGCTTTGACACCCTTAAGATGATATTTCATTAGTCTCATGGCACCCGTTTCTGCAACCACGATGAAGTCCTCATTGGGACTCAATGCTAAACCGTTAGCGAAGAACAGCTCGTCCAGCAATACGTCGCTCACATTCTTGGCCCGATTGTATTTAAATAGACTAAAAAGAGAAAGCAAAAGGGTTGTTAGGTGAAGCAAAGATCATTTGGAACGGCTGAATGAAAACCGGTTATTGGTCAGACGCTATTTTTACACCTAAATGAACTCACCGGCCAGATGGATTGGCGAACGAGGTAGAGACTAAGTCTTCGATAGCAAAGTCCGAGGAGGAGTCTGTCCAATAAATGTCACCCTGTTTGCTAACAGTTATAGAATTAAAGATTTTGGCTGGTCGTGCTTTGGATTTGCCTGGCAGCTCCTGATTTGGCGAGACTAGCAATTTCTTGACATTTGCAGTCAAGTCAACTTGCCACAATCCATAATAAGCATCCGCAACCAGCAAGTTATTTCCCTGCGTATCGAAAGCCATTCCCAGTGGCCGACCACAAATAGCTTCTTCAAAAGATTCCGCTAAAATGATGACATCGATTACACAAGGCTGTCTTTCCAGAATATAAACTATACTTACAGCAAGGCCGACCAAACTTGGCAACATGCGTGACGTGGTTTGCAGTTATTTTGATTACCTCACCGCCATGCAAGCCGGTGAATATCTCATTGTTGCGGGCAATCAGACACTCAGGGCCATACAAACGCCCTTCTAACAGGCGCTCAGCGCCCTCCAGGTGAAAGTTCGGTTCCAGAGCGCCCTTCAGTTCTTTGGGTGGGTTAACTCTATGCATTCCCAAAGTGAACGTAAGGTGAAAAAACTGTTTTTTAATATGTTAAAAATTAACTTACGTGAAATCTTTGAAGGGGAAAGTTGTGGGTGGTGGCAGACCCGGCAACAAAATTATAATTAAGTAGAAAATCATGAGATTCATAATTCTCACACGTATTGCCTTTAGCAAACCCATGTTTAAGATAGTAAATTAACTCCTCCTTGTTTATTTAACAAGTTTAACCTTAACAAAACGCAACTCTCGCCACGAAACCCTTAAAAACGACACGACGGCAAAGTTCAATACGAAAACGCTAAAGTCATCGCACCGGTGCAGCGAACCAGGGCTGGAGCATAATATTTTATCCAGACCACAAATAGTGACTTTCGTGACAAAACAAAGGAAATCAATACTAAAATATTTTTTAATATGACTAAGCAATAAATTGTTATGTTAAATTATATTTTATTAATTTTTTTTTAAATTATATGCTATGAATATAAAATATAAGCTCTTTAAATGTAAATAAAATATTTCTACTACTCTCATATTATTTGTAAATTTCTGATAACTTGAGTTTTTCGATATTATTACATTGCAAACTTGTAAGCAATAATTGTTGCAGCATAATGAAAATGAGAAAAATAATTTAAAAAATATAACTGAAAATATATTTAACAGAGAACTATGATTATACATTTCTAATTTATAATCATCTGATTTTCTGGTTATCGATCCACCGCCACATTTCAATATTCGGAACGGAACCACTTACAGAGCTGGAATGCTCTTGTTATTGTGGGCATTGCAACGACGCAGTTGATAAATATGAGCGATAGTCTGACTACCAACGAAGAAGCGTACAACATGGATCAAGATCAGGAATTGGGTGGCAAACACTACTCACGCTGCAGTAGTGCCAACAGTACCCATACACCAAACTCTTCGGCACACAACTCGGGTAAATTTCTGGTTCATGCTGTTTGTTTTTGTTTGTTTACCAGGAGTGTGACGAGCAGCTGATAGTGTGATAATGGGATTAAGTTGATCTTGTTGCTAGTGTCCATTATCAACAACGATTCTTGTATTACATTGTCTGCTCTACTTCTTAATTGAACAGACGATGACGATGATAGCGGTGATGCCCGACACTCAGCCGCTAATAATTCGAGCTCCTCTTTAAGTTACAAAGAGCGTAGACGCTCAGCACATACCCAGGCGGAGCAGAAACGACGAGATGCAATTAAAAAGGGATACGATAGCTTACAAGAGCTGGTGCCACGCTGCCAACCTAATGATTCATCCGGTTACAAGCTAAGCAAAGCGCTTATACTGCAAAAATCAATTGAATACATCGGCTATCTGAATCAGCAGAAACTTAAGCAAGAGAACGAAAGTGCGGCCCTGCAGAAAGAGGTAACTGCGCTTCGTATAATACAAAACGGCTACGAAAAAATGCTGCAACACCAGCAAGCCAATCCGGGACCGGAGGAGGCACGCCTCACGGACGAGGCCAAATTTCAAGTGGTCAGCAATTTGTCAATTCTTTTCCAAGCAATCAAATAAGTGATCTAATGATTTTCTTTGCACAGTTTCAAGCCATACTCGATGAAATGTTCGAAACATTCCAGCACATACCAATGGATAACTTCAAGCAGTTGACCGGTGGAGTCATACCCTGGCTAGAGGAGCACTGCAAACCGCATATACTGCGAAACATTCTTAGCCGAACGCTGCAACAGATGGCGCAGGAAACGCAGGACAAGCAGCAGCAGCAGCTTGGAGCGGCGATGGAGCAGGAAACTGGCTAGAGAATTAGTTAAATTTGTTAAGTGTTTGGTTTTTACATATAAATAGTAAATGCGTCATTTAGTTGTTGTAAAAGCAAGCGTTACAGTAAGTACAAGCTAACATAGAGTTTTTGGCTTATGTTCCTAGATTAGATAAGAATCTGCTTAGCTATCGGCAGCTCGATTCCGTTCATCCAGCAGTTCACGTACGGTTATCAACTGCTCGGTAGCGTCCAGTCGCAATAGAAGCTGTACCAAAACATTTAGAGTATATACCTTGAATCGACTTATTTGATCCGTGACCTGGAGCATAGAGAGCAACCTTTGCTGGAATCGCTGCAATTGCTCATCCGTCCACACATGAAGTGCCTCGTGCTGTAACTTGAGCACGCCCGCGTGCAGAGTGTACATTAAGCCCTCATAGAGATTGTCATCATGAACCTCCGTTGACAACTTAGCGCTGACCAGCAGCACGGTCGGCAATTCCCGCCGGAATTCATGGGCACGCACAAAGCAAGTCGCAGCCAGCATGCGGACCTGCTCGCACCTATGACCCAACAGCCTCCAGCTGAGCGCCCGAAAATGCTTTAGTATTTGGGTTGATTTCTGCGACTGCCCAGTGCACAAGTGTTCAACCTTGGACAGAAAGGCCAAAAATAATATAATTGAGGATGTGGCATGTTCATTTTCACAACGCTGCAACATCTCTTCACAAGCCTTGGGCAACACGCAGATGAGCTCCTCATAGTTAAGTTCACTGGGCTCCCAACTTAGTTTGGTGTCAAACTCAGTAGCTTGTCGCTGGCCCACAAGTTTGCCAAGACTGGCGCCAAAAAGTTGAAGTGCTCCATTCGAAATTGTCCACTCGCCGTTGTCAACGTGCGCCATAGCGATCAACATAATCTCGTTGTAGTACTGGGACATGGCCGGTCGCAATTCCGTGTCACGTACCAAGACACATAAGTAATGCAGGGCCAAAGCTTCCCAACGGTCGTGATTGCTGCTGCTGGGCTCTTGGCCAGGGGAGATGCTGTTCAGCCGCTGCAATATCCGTTGCACGGCTCGATGCAGCAACAGATGCTTGCGGGGATTATCATTTTTTAGCACATGCAGAAACATAATGGCAAAGCCAGCACCACGTCGCGTGGTGCTCACCTGACGGGACTCAGAAAGCAGCTCCCGCTCCAAGCAATCGTGCAACATTTGAAACCCTTTACTGTCACCATCTAGTGAGCTGGTTATAGCTCTTGTCAATCTTCCGATGCTCAGGCCTCCTGCCTCGATAGCTCCCTTGTGGCGGCAGCGGGTCAACACGGCCACATTAATATCCAGACAGCGACGCAAAGCGTCATGATCATCGTCCCCAAGCAGTGTAGATCCCAGGTTGGTGGCTAGGTCACAACATGCCTAAAAAAATTAAAAGGACGCCAAGTTAATAACAAGGACCAAAGTCAACATATGAGTAACTAACCTTCAATGTTAGCCAGAAACTCATTAGCAGATATTTTCGACATCCTTCATCATCGGCAGCCGCATCATAAACACTTTCACTGACCAATAGCTGCAAACTCTCATCCATATCCTGGAAACTGGCAGCCGTGGGTGCGGTTGATGCATCTGTACGTCGGGTATTGGCGAGATTCAGAAACTGCAGAATCACATTGAGTATGCGTTCAAGCAGAGGCAGAAGATCCTTGGAAGATGCTTTCAACGAATCGGTGACATCTCCGATTAGCTCATTGAGCACACAGATGTGTCCAAAAAGGTGGCCTCCAGCACATTTCATAGTCTGTAGAGGATCGCTTTCAAATGTCCTTAGCTTTTCTTTTAACTCCTTTAGATGTTGATCATAAAGTTCTTTTCCCGGCTGTTTATTCGCAGAACAGCGCACCGCCAGCTGTGCGTAAAAGGAGACCAAAGCACATTCGTCCACGTCGGAGCTGGAACAAAGTGTCAGACAACGCTCAATGCATTTTTCTCTATCGACGTGGCCAAGCTTAAGAAGCAACGTCACTGTTAGTTCTAGGGCATCATCGAATCCTTGTGGATCATTAAGTGATTCGAACAGCTGCTCTGAAACGGAATGCAATTGGAAAACCTTGTGCTCCAACAGGAAGGAGCCAAGCTGTTGGTTCTGCTGTGTGCTACACATTTTGGCATTTTTGGAGACCTGTTCACTGTACAATGATTTATATAAAATATCCAGCATTTTGAGTGCGAATATCCTGGGTTGATAAACATCGCACCGTATATCCTCCTCCAGCAGTTCTTGCAACTGTGAGAAAAAACTTTTGATGTCCTGCGAATGTACATCGCTGCCAGTGCCAAGATCGTTCTTTAATGCTTTGTTATAGTGTTTGGCCGTGTGGTTGATGATGTTGGGCATCTTTCCCAGCATTGTGTTGCGGAAATCGGCACTTTCAATGCTCCGATGTCGCTTTATAAAATTTAAAAAGAACTCCAGACAATCCTCCACTGCAAAATTAGCCAGATTATCAACCAGGAATTTAAATATCAATAGTTGTGCGTCCGTTTCAAAGCCACTACAATTTGTAAGTAGCTCTGTGCTAATTTTGAAGAAGTGCAGCTTGGAAGTCGCATAAATCTCCTTGGAAAACATGCTAAATATGAGGATAAGACGCAACTGCTCGCTGGCCGTACGTATCGCATCAGAAGTGGCCAAAAAATCCACAATTTCGGGTTTGGCCTGTAGTTCTCTAAAAAGTAAGTCCCGTTGTTTTATGCGCAGAAACCACTGGGAATAAAAGTTCTGAATTTCACCAATGCTTCCATTGACTAGAATATCCACAGCTAGAGCAATTAAACCGGTTGAATGCTGGATGCTTAAACTCTTGACTGGATACTGACTGGCAGCACGCAGACCTTTGTAACTAAGGCTCAAACGTAGTCCATGAAAAAACTCTGACTCGTCGTGCTCGCTTTCAAGTAGTAAATCTGGGAGTCCATAGAAATTCAATATGCCGCTAAGTAGATAGTACTTATTGCGATTTGTCCATGGCCAGAACTCGACAATCAAGCGAAAATAAGAGAAAGCGCGATTTCGTTGCTTGCAGCAGTGATTAAACAGCGTTAGAGTTTCCTCACGTGATCCTATTTGACTCTGACGCTGTAGGCATTGGTAAAAGTGCTCCAAGTTTAGACCCATCAGCTCCAGCTTGGGAAACTTTTTCACCAGCAAATTGGTGGCTTTCAGTTGGTGCACTAGACTGCTACTGTTCTGCTGCAGTGCAGCAATTATGGCCGTAATGCATTTGGCTTCAATAAGCTGTGCATCTAGTTTTGACCAGTGGTTGGTCAACAGCACAGACTGTAGCATGAGAAAAGCATTTGGCTGTTCAAACAAAAGTTTCTCGGAAAGATTCGCGAAGTGTTTATCAGGGATTTCGTACTGGTGCACGACATGGTAGTAGACTCGAAAGGCCACATTTAACGAAGCCTGATCAATACTACAAGTATCCTGTGTATTTACATCCTTATTTATTTGAGCAGCTAATTTATCTACTACTTCAAAGGGTGTGTCATCCCCCAAAGTCTGCGGGTGAAGGATAAAATGTATACAGGTATAGAAAAAAAAATTTGTGCAGCCAGCAAACACTTACGTGCAGATACGAAAGACACTCACTGTGACTTTTAGCTGGTTTTTTTTCTAAAGGTATTGCTGCAGCCATTTTCAACAGGTCTGGCCTGGATTGCGCCGCAAGAGTAAATTTAAACCAAATAAATTAAAAACAATTGATTACATCTCAACTTCACGTGTTGAATAATCGATGACAGTGCCGATATTACCGATTAATTGTCGTTATCGAAAAATGACATTTTACACTTATTGGGATGTGGTCCCTCTCATTTAGTGTTTCAGTTCAAGATGGCGAACGATGCGAGCAAGCTACTACTGTCTTCACATCAAGAAAAAAACAGTCATTATACGTAAATAAACACATTTAAAACTTAATTTCTTTGTTATTCGCTAAGCAAAATCTTTTCTTTACACAGCTACCTGAAGGAGTTTCGTGTGGAGCAATGCCAATCCTTTCTGCAACATAAATGCAATCAGCATCGCCCCTTCGTTTGCTTCAATTGGCACTTTCAAAATCAGCGTCGTCGGCGACCTGTACGTAAACGCGATGGCACATTTAACTACAGCGCTGACAATTATTGCACCAAATATGATGAGACAACTGGAATATGTCCCGAAGGCGACGAGTGAGTATTTAAATCTCCTTGGAAATTGGATCTAACTTGTGCTAAGACACCAACGCGAACAAACAACGACGTAGTATTTTTTCGTTTCCTCTTTGCGCTTCGTTTCTTTGCAATGTGTGTGTATCTCTTGGCTTCGTGTTTACAAACAAAAACTTTAGTGCGGGCGTACAAAGGGGCAACGCAACGCCGTTTTGCAAAAGTGAAATTCAATTGTGTCTGTATGTGTGCAGACAAGGCGCACCCTATGACGAGGTCACCGCCGTCAGCCCGCCCACAGAATGCAAAAGTGAAAGTGATTTTAGCGATAGAGCAGCTTGAGCTCGGAAATTCTAATCGGCATCGTTTTGTGGTGGTTGTTGCTCACACACACACACACATTGTCAAGTGCGCAGCAGCAGTTAACAGTAAAACTGCTACAAGTGTGTGCGTCATTGTTTTTATTGCGTTTCGCTTTTGCGCGTTTTTCTTTCGGTTTATTTTGGTTTTCCCCCGGCTTCAGTTCGAATACATAGTAGTAACAACAGTAACAGCCTCAAAATGTACAGTTATTGGGCAAAGCTTTTTCCCAAAGCTCTTAACGAAGGAGTGTGCATAATAGAGAACGACAACAAAATAAAACGCAATTACTTTTCTGCAACAGAGAACAACAAAAACATTTCTGACCCAGACTTGAATTTCTTATATGGATGTACATACAAAATCGTAAAAGTGTATAGATATCCGAACGTTGCCTGTATTCGTGTGCTTGTTTGCCCCTTTTCTTATTTTTTTTATTTTTGTATTTTTTTTTTTATCTGTGGTCTGGGTGAGCCGCTGCTGGGCTATTTTTAGCGCTCGCTTTAGTCTTTTGCGTCACTTCAAATTGCTCACTCCCTTCCCGCAATCTTGTTTCCCCTCTCTATCAATCAGATGCTCCTTTTTGCACCGCACTGCCGGCGATACAGAGCGCCGATACCATTTACGTTACTACAAGACATGCATGTGCGTACATGATACAGACAGCCGGGGATACTGTGTTAAGAATGGATTACATTGTGCTTTTGCACATGGCATGCAGGATCAGCGACCTCCTGTTTATGATATCAAGGAATTGGAAACGCTACAAATCGCAGATATAACACTTGATGGCACCAACGCACAAAATGCACTTGACAAAGAGCGTAACCTTATGAACGAGGATCCCAAGTGGCAGGACACCAACTATGTGCTGGCCAACTACAAGACCGAACCATGCAAACGTCCGCCACGTTTATGTCGCCAGGGCTATGCTTGTCCACAGTATCACAACAGCAAGGATAAACGTCGCTCGCCCAGAAAGTTTAAGTACAGGTACGTTATTTTTCCGACAAAATTATAAAGTTCTTATTTCTAAAATTTGTATTATTCTTACGTAGGTCAACTCCATGCCCAAATGTAAAGCATGGCGAGGAGTGGGGTGAGCCGGGTAATTGCGAGTCCGGTGACAATTGCCAATACTGTCACACACGTACTGAACAACAGTTCCACCCGGAAATCTACAAGTCTACTAAATGCAATGACGTACAACAGGCCGGATACTGTCCACGCAGCGTTTTCTGCGCCTTTGCGCACGTTGAACGTAAGTTATCCAGTTGTGGGCCAAAGTGTATACCATACCATACCATACCATATACCATATTTATTTGAGCTTGAAGCGCTATTTTCCACAACCATAGTGGGGCGGGCGGTCGTTTGCAAGTGATGCAACTGAGTGTAGATTAGGGTTCTATATACGTTTGTATGTGACTGCGTATGCTTAGTTAATTCCTTGCTTTTATCTCTTTTCACACGTTGCTGATATGTAAATATTCTGTAAATTTCCTTAAAATTGAATGAAATCAATCGAAATGCGCTTTCCCGCTTGTACATTTCCACCCAAAGCCTATCTGACCAGTGATCCAAAGAAGCGTGACCATGAGTTTGCTTTGAGCGAGCTCATTTCTAACGGCTTGTCCGATTTGAAGACTCAGGACGATAATGGTAATGGCAAATTGCCCCCAGGACTGCTACAGCTGAGCAACAATGTACGTATTATTAAAATCAAATACATAACAGAAATTTGTACATTCTGTGTGTGTGCGCGTGTCTGTGTGTGTGTCTATAACTTTTGCTAACAATCGCTAACACCCACAAAATTGAGACCACGAGCTAATCCAGCTAACAGCACTTAATCGCAAGACATTGAGATCTTTGTTCTGCTCTCATTGTGTTTCTTCGTTTTTTCTTTATTTAATCTCTTTTTCGTAGTTATTGAATATTGATGGTAATAATACCAACAAAATGCTGGTAGATGCTCTGGAAAATACAACAAATTCTAGCAAAATCTTAAATATCTCAGTTCCAATGGAAAGCCTTCGTGAGTAACAAACCAATTACATTGATGTTTTCATTGTTTTCAACGATGGTTGTGGTCAAATTGGCAGCGCTATAGCTATTAACTGTTATAAATTAATATTATTATTATATTAAGATATATTTTTTATTTCCTTCGATGGTTACTCCCCACAGCGTGTACATTGGAAGATCCACGCGAAAACTCGCTTTCCGCAAGTCTGGTCAACACTAGTTTATTAACACGTTCCTCGGCGCCAATTAACATTCCTAATACAACACTAAGTAACTCTATTAACGGTAAGTTATTATCTTAAATCCTTAAATATCTCTTAATCTTCAATCTCCCAATTACACACGCTTCTATCCCAGACTTTAACTCAGGTGGCTTTGCCGTCAACATTCCCAGCAGCTCACACACTTATAGTCCAACAAATCATGCCAATCTTTTCAACGTCTATGGATCCAATAAACTCAGCAACTCCCTGTCGGCCGCTACTCAGAATGACAGTAATAGTATTTTCTTTCCATCGCGCATGATATCGCCAGGATTTGGCGATGGTCTATCCATAAGTCCATCAGTTAGAATATCGGAAATGAACACCATACGTGATGACATCAATAGCAGCTCCGTGGGCAACAGTCTATTTGAAAACACATTGAACACGGCCAAGAATGCTTTTAGTTTGCAGTCGCTGCAATCACAAAACAATAGCGAGTTAGGTCGCATGACCAATGAATTGCACACGAAAAATTCACAGATACATAAGCTATCTGGACGTCTTGACGAAATGATATGTAAGGTAAAGTATGCGGAACTCCATCGCGACAAGGCCCAGCAGGAAGCTCTTGAGTGGAAGGAGCGCCATGATCTAGTTCAAATACAACTAAAGTTACCTGGAGAATTGCGTGACTTGTCCATACAGAAACTGAAGCAATTGCAGGTATGCCTACAAATTAATTGTATTAATTGTGAAACTAATTAATTATAATTTTAGTCAAAGTTACGCACTGATCTCGAGGAGGTGGATAAAGTATTATATTTGGAAAATGCCAAGAAATGCATGAAATGCGAGGAGAACAATCGCACTGTTACACTAGAGCCTTGCAATCATCTGTCCATTTGCAATACATGCGCCGGCTCCGTAACTGAGTGCCCTTACTGCCAGATGACGGTCATAACAACGCACACATAGAACATGTTTCGACCGGTGCAGAGCTTTGGGTGAGCCCTAGTTATTGATTGACGCATATGGATTACATAATAACAGTGAACAATCAACAGATAACTTTCAGTTTTGTTTGACAACAAATTATGCCTGGCTGGCATATGGCAGAGCTTACACGAAAATAATAACTATATAATTTATACTTATCCATGATATTAGCAACTAATAGGCATAGAATATGAAATTCAGTTAGCAAATGGCTATGCATTTGAAGTCAAAATTTATATATGAGCAACTACTAAACATTTCAAATTATTATTATTTTTTTTTCTTTGGATTTCAACGTACATTTTTCAAATTTTGTGTTTTAGATATAAGATTTTATTTATATATTTTAAACATCTCATTCATCCGGCAAAACAATTATCGTGTTTAATTATTTTATTTTGTAACAACGAATTTGCAATTATTTCGATCTGTTTATTCATGTCATGGCAGTCCTCCCTATCCGTTAGTATTAGTTTTGATTAAAATTCATATTCAAATTTCAACACGCACATCTTCATTATATATAAGCAAAGCAATTTTTTTTATAACACTAAAGTACTTGAATATGAGGAATTTTAAAACATAACAACTAGACGAAAGAACAAACACCACCAACCAGTGATTCTGAAAAACCAATTTAATAACTGCGTAAAAATATACATTAAAATTGTATGTATTTTATAATTACACTAAAATGTTCAAAATCTTAAAAATTATTAATAATTAATCAGGAGGGAATATAAATGTAATCTAAATCTTTTGTAAACTTTAACGTTGCTCATTTAAAATTGTTTACTAAAAATCGTTTCCTCTTTAGAAATGACAAATTCTACATATTTTAAATAAATTAAAGCAATTAAATTATCTATATATATATATATGTATTAGTAAACCAACTATAACAATTGGAATATGTATTTAAATAATTTGGTGTATTAAGCACCCTTGTACTCTACTAGGTTATTATGTGATTTTGTTAGTGCTTTAAGTACGTTTTTTATTTGTCTCTCTATAATTTTATAAAAATATAAGTGCAAAGCTTCCAATGCAAAGCCGGTCGTAATTATAATGATTTAAAATTGTTTCAAAAGTCAAATATGTAATGTAAAGGCCAATAATAGTAACATTTACATAAACATAAACATAATAATATTTACAAAAATAAATCTAACAAATTTAAGAGTGTGATGTAAAAGATTTAACAATAATCGTAACACAAGACAGCGAATACAAAAATGAAAATGTTAACCGAATCTAATTTAGAAACCGTCTGGAGTCCCTTCTCTATTTTTTGTGCGCGAAGTCGAGAATATATATAAAATATAATATAATAGATCACCTTAGGTTATTAACTAATAACGAAGACAAATGCAATTAATTAGGGAATGAATAAGGAAGAAGAAACAAATTGAAGATTTAAAATAAAATATGAAATTGAATTTTGATGATGAGTGAAGACGAAGACAAAGATGAATATAGTTATATACACATATATTATATAATATATATGTATATATAAACAAATAGGTATATATATAATAAAGGATATGAAAATTTATTTTATAACTAAGCAGCGCAAAGGCTTTTGTGTGTTTGTAGTAGCCAAAACATAAACTAAAACTTAACAATAATTAAATGTGTATGTTAATGTGTGTTATAATTATAAATTAAATGCTTTAACTAATATAAATAATATGCTATAAAGAAACAAAAATTAAAAAAAAAAATATATATAAAAAAGTAAAAAGGAAAAAGTAATTCAAAAAGCAATTCAAAGAACACGCAAGAACATATACAAGGAATAATGGTTTTATAATGGAGCTGTTGAGTTCTAAATTCTTAAGCTTGTACTAAAAGCTTTTTCGAAATACCATAACTCTGACTTCTTGGGCACAACATATGTACATATATATATATATACTTATATATATGTACATATATAAACGTTTACAAATATAGCAATAATCACAATCGTATCTACAAGCACAAAAATCGTAATTCTAACAAAGCAATCGAACCGCAGAGAGATATACATATATATAAAGAAAGAGAGAGAGAGAAAGAGAGGGGAACAGAGAAATCAAAATCATTTCGTGACAACAAAGAAAATAAACAAATCAAAGAACTTTTTAAAAATAAAATATAACAAAAACAAAAACAAAACAGACATGTATACACACAATGTATGAAAGATGTATGTATTTTGTATACGCTACTGTAAGAGTGATCTTTATGTGATTTTGAAACTACTTGAATATGTGATCCAGAAATATATAGAATTCAACAAAACAAAACAAAACAAAACAAACAAATCGAAACGAAACAAAACTAAACAAAAATGAACATGAAAACTTGAGAGGAAAGCTTTCGCCAGCATCAGCAGCATTCGAATGAATTGTTACCAACTAATCTTAACTCAATGTACAACAATGATAAATGTATTAAGCTCCAGCTCCATTTAGAAACAAAAAGAGGAACAACAAACACACGTTCAGACATAAACACACCACACACACACACAGCTACACACATATTTGTCAGGTAAAAGAAATTAGAAATAACAAATTACAAATTACAAATTAAAGAGAATATGGAAATTAAATGTCTAAAATATCAAATCTATCAGTAGTTAGATTTAGAGTTCCATTAAAAGGACATAGACAAAGCAACAAAGGCGTCAGGATACAAAAAATGGCAATTATGTAGAATTAGTACAATAATAAATTGTTTGCTACTAGTTGTTTCATAGTTAATACCTTTAACAAATTACTTAGATATATATATATATATATAAATATATATTTATTATATATATACACATACATTTGTGAATTGAACTGTAACTAACGGGTTAAACTCAACTGAGAGTTAGAACCAATACACCAAACCAAACAAACGTTGAACACCGATATGGAATTTTATGTGTGGGCAAAGAGGAATTAACAGTTAAGAGAACAACTCAACAAAGTGCTGTCATCTAAGACATAAACAAAAACAAAAACGAAAATGAAAGAGAATTGAGAAATGAGAAATGAAAAATAATAATATTATCAACCAATTACTTATATATGTATATATAGCAATTTTATGCAACCAACCCACAATACAACAATAACAACAACAACAACATATAGAGAAACAAATAGTAACAAATGGAATCAATTGAAAAAAATAGTAACAAATGGAATTAATTGAAAAAAATAATAATTTTTTTATAAATATGGCAACTTAGAAACTTTAAGCAATAACAAAGTAACAAATTTAAAATAACAATGAGAATCAAACATTAACTAGCAATTTTTTATACAAGCCGCTGAACTATTGAAACAATTTACGAGAGTTTACGAAATAAGTTAACTTTTACATAGACTTATTTAATATATTAAAAATCTTAAAATATAACTATGCTTGGAATTCTGTTTAGATCAGTTCTAAAATGAATTTTTTCAATTCTTTTAAGAACTGGCGATCGCTTGAAACCTACCACGATTCCAGTAAAAGCAGGAATTTCAACATAGGTTCATGTCCCAGCTAAGCAAAGTTATGCCCATATCTTTGTCGTTGTATCTGCTTGTTAGTTCCGATTGCACAGGCTGCCATAAACAACTTAGAGATTAATACTTGCCGTTATCTTTTGCTCCAAAGGAATTTTGTCATTAAAAGCACTTGAGTTCAAGTTGACAGTATAAATATAATAATTTTAAAAGCAGCAGCAGCAACAGACGCAGCGCCGCTACAAATACAAATACAAATACAAATACAAGTAAACACAATCAAATGAAATTGCTTTAAGGTCCAAGCAATTAAAATGTAATTGAAAGGCAAGTAGTTTTGCGTATTTTAGAGTTCAGAGTTAACTACTCCAAGCCCCTCAGGCAAATGTTGTTGTTAAGCAGAGTTATTAACTAAATATTAAAATATATATATATATATATACTAGTATTTATAAACAATTAGAGAGGCACCCAGCAAACAAGATTGAGTAAAAAAAAAATGTGCGTATTTTGATAATAAATAAAAATCAATAGAGTCGACTGAAGTTGTAGCAGAAAAAATGCATTTCGAGGCAGCGAGAATCAATTATAATAATAATAATTAAATATTACTAACTAACTGGTTATGCATGCTCGAGGCGAGCAATAATGTTTGTACGAGTCTATACATATTAACATATTCATTATGATAGCGATATCAACCAATTTGTGTAGTAATTTAGTTAACTATTTGCAAATATTAACAAATTGTTGACAGCCAACAGAAGGTAAAACAGAAACAGAAACAAAATAAAAAAACAAATAAAAAACAAAAATAAAAACAAATAAAATACCAGCCAACTGATTGACAGACCGATCGAACAACACACGCGTCTGGTATAAGAACTATTTATGTATACTATGCAATTAACAAATTGATAGATATGATATATATACATATATATATATATACTATATATGTGTATATATATATATAGATATACTTATTAATAAAAATGTGTTTAAAGGATCTATGTGCGTTTCATTGTTGGGTTTCTCTGGGCAAGCTTCTTTGCACACTTGGAGGAGCATCGATGACGAGGAGCAGACAAAAGCCAAGGCGCTTGTGGTTCCCATGCGTGATTTCAATCTGGCCAACAACAACAGCAGCCAACACAGCAACAATAATAACAAGAACAACAGCAACACCAATAACAACAAACTGCACACACAAAGACCAAGCACACACACACACACACACACCCTACTGAGTGAAAAGGGCAATATAAAAAGGCAAAGGCTGAACAACAACGGCAGAAACTCGTAAGAATTTTAAAATGCACGATAATCGTTCAGTGATAGCTAAGCAAGCCGACAATACCTCGCGCCGCTCCCCGCAGTCCGCTGTCCGCTGCCCACATGCCCGCTACCCGCTATCCGCTTCCCAACCAACGCGCCCGCTGCCAACTGACAACGGTGCCTGGCTGCCACTTTAACCTGAGCCCTCAGACGAGGTCCAGGGAGCCAGTTTGGAAACAAGGTATTGCTGCTGCTGCCGCGGCTGCTGCTGCTGCTGCTGCTGCTGCTGTTGTTGCCGTTGTCGTTGCTGTTGCTGTGGCTGCTGCGATATCGCCGCGTTCGCGCGTTAAACACAAGCGCAACAATTTTTATTCTGTCAGCGAACGCGTGCCTGTATTTGTGTGGTCCCGGCCTCAAACTGGACTGAGTCTGAGGCTGTGCCTGTGCCTGTGCCTCTGTGACTCTGTGTCTCTGCCTCTCCGTGTGGACGTCTTTGGTCTCCTACTGACTGCTGCCTGTTGGTTGTTGCTGGTGATCTTGCGTGGAGATCTCACGCGCATGCGCCTTGCCCTGCATATATATATATGTGTGTGTGTGTGTATGTGTGTGTGGCTGAGTCTGCGATCGGGCATATTAGTTGGCTGATGCATTTGGGCCACGCTTCGAAACGTCCTTCTTGGCCGGCGTATAAATAGTTTTTATGAGCGCAAAAGTGTTGCCATTTTTCATGTTGTTCTAAACGATCGCCACTGCAGCGCCACCCCGCCCCGTGGAGTCCCCGTGGCCAACTATTTTTAGACGCATTCGCAATATTTGCGAAAAGAGCATCAGCATCAGATCCAGGATCAGGCTTTCATGTTCATGTTCTGCTGTGTTTCGCACGCTGCACGCTACACGCATTTCCACTCGAAACTTGTTTCTGTCTGTTGGCCGCCGACCAACAGACCAAGAGACGAAGAGACCAACAGACAAACAGACCAACCGATCGTCCGCCCGGCCACCCGCTTGCCGCCCGCACAGTCCGCCGTGATTTGTAACACGATACGTTTTGCCGCCGCCGTTGACTTGGATGCTGACTGCCTGCCTGCCTGCTTGGCCTGCTTGGCCGACTGCCTGGCTGCCTGGCTGCCTTGCTGGCTGACTGCCTGGCTAGCTCGCTGTCTGTCTCATGGTTAGCCATGTGGATACGTATATTGGGACCGGGAACAGAACTCTTGCTGCCTGCTTCTAATGCATTTTTCTGCTCTTTTGCATTGCTGACTGCTGACTGCTGCCTACTGTCCCCCTGTCCCACTGTCCCACTGTCCACTGTCCTCCGTCCACCGTCCAACGTCTGGTGCTTACTGGCCGAACGGGCTGGCCAACAGCTCTCTGAACAGATCCGAACAGCTCATTAGGCATTTTTAATTTGACAATGCGCGCAATTTATGTGGGAATTTCATGGCGCGCATTTTGAGTCATCGAAACGAAAGACTTAGGCAACGAACTTGGCGTGCTAACTTTGTCTTAAGTTGGCATCAGCCCGATGTCCGGGCAAGTTGAAATCAATTTTCAATTTGCTCCACGTTGCAGCAGCACCAACCTCCGGCCCTTGCCGCAGGCCCTACGGATCAGCACAAAAGGTAGGACTGAGAGGAGCCCAAAACAAAAAGTATCTATTTAACTGGCACAGGCGTTGACGTTGACGTTGACTTTGGCGTTGGCTTTGACGTTGGCGTTGGCTTTGACGTTGGCTTTGGCTTTGGCTTTGGCATCAACTTAACAAAGTGTTGCCGCCCTGGGCCCCGCCTTCTGTGTCCTCCCGGCACAGGTCAGCATTCCGTTTGCGGTTTTTGTGGCTAGCACGCCACGAGCGGCACATAACTAAAGCAACAAAAGCAACAACAACAACAAAGCAACAAAAGCGACAACGCAAAATACTTTTTGAAATTGAAAACTTAAAAAGAATGGCAATTTTCTAAGCTTTCAGCTGAAAGTGGGGCCCAGGAGTTGAAGTTGGAGCAGCCAGCAATAAAGTGGAACACCTCGTGGATGGGGCGCAGGAGAAGCTGATGGAAAGGTTGTGACGTTGCCGGTCATCAACTTTCCATAATCGGCGCGCAGACAACAAACAACTTGAGCTTCATCTTCAGCTTCGGGTTTAACTTCAGCTGCATATCTCAGCCCGCCCGCTGGGCAGACAACAACAGCAACAAGAAAGAGAACAACAGCCACAGCCACAGCAGCAGCCGCACCAGCAGCAACAGCAGCCGCACCAGCAGCAGCAGCTACAACAACAGCAACAAGCGCCACTTTGCTGTCAATTCAAAATGATAATGCAAACAAATATTAACCCACTCCAAGTGGACGCATGTGGCTGCCGTCTCATGGCACTTTCTGACAGCCCAGCGACACTCGAGTCGACGTCGACGTCGACCTGCCAGCGACAGCGACTGCGACTGTGGGAATGCGCCGCGGTCTCCACACATTGCCGCGGCTTAAATGCTGTTCCAGGCCATAATGACTTTTAATTTTTATGGCACTGGCTGCCGAGGATGCCGATGCCGATGTCGAAGTCGAAGTCGAAGTTGCAGTCGGACTCGGAGTTGGAGTTGGAGTCGGAATCGAAGTTGATGCCCATGCCCAGGCCCATGCCGGCACTGCTGCTGCCGGTACTGATGATGGTGCTGGGGAAGGTGCTGGTGATGGTGCTGGTGATGGTGTCGGTGCCGGTGATGGTGCCAGTGACTGTGATGGTAATGGTGACTGTGACGGTGATGGTGACGGTGCCGGTGCCGGTGCAGCAGCGCGAAGCTTAAGTCGCATATAATTCAAGTCCATCAACGCATGCGCTTCACTTGGCCGCCGCTCTGCACGCCATGATACACATTTAAATACTCCAATGTTTGCCATCGGTCGCCGTCACCACTTGAGAGCGCATCCATATGGACAGAGCAGCAGCGGACGAGCTGTAGGTGCATCTGAAGATGCGCCGAGATGCTTGAGAGGGCAACAAGGGATCAGCGTTGTTTAATATTTTAAGTAAGTGCTGCCGCTTGGCTACACAATCCCTCATCCCCGCCTCTTCCCCGCCCCTTCCCCACCCCTGCACTCATTCACCATCGAACCATGGAATTTTCAGATGAGGAAGATTTCTGAAATTGCGAAATCAAATTTCACGAAATTAAAGAAAAGCGGATTATAGAAATTCCTTTAACTGTAATACAATCCACTAGAGCTCGAGGCAGGTGAGCCGAGAGTTGGCGGCAATTACGAGATTAAGTAATAAAATTCTTACGTAACTTCCCAAATTCTAAGCCCAAATATATGGCCCATAACATTTGCATTCATTTTTGGCCAATCACTTCGTGGATACTAAAGTCGCCATTAGCATCTATTAAGCCCCCAAATGGCTTCCATTTGCACCAAGCACCTGAGCTATTATGGAAATCAACCCAGAACTTGGCCTCTGGAGTCTCTGAGGAATTCAAGGGAAAAAACCTAAGCCTCACTTTACGATTCTCAATTTTTATATTTATGAATGAATTTATTATATTTTATATTAAAATAATTATAATACTATTTATATTATTTATAATTTTTTTTTTAGCCTATAATATTTGTATATATTTATATTATATTTTTAAATATTATTTATAGTAATTATATTTTTAAAATATTTTATTTATTTAAATTGAAAGATAAGATTTCTAGTCTACAAATTTTACTTTATTTTTTTATATTATTTATACATATATTTTTAAAATTATTTAATCATTTTTTAGTTGGCAAACACGCATATAAATTTTTAGTCCGGCATTTTTATTAGTTTTTTATTTATTGTTTTTAATTTAATTAATATACCAATTTAATCGTATAATTAATTAATTATAATTTATTATATTTTATTTTATAATATTTATACTTTTTAAATTTGTAATACATTTTTTTCTGAAGCTTATAATATCCATATATATATATATATATATAATATTTGTATATATTATTTATAGTAATTATATTATTTATTTAAATAAAAAGACAAAATTATATAATTAATTTCAAGACTACAAATTTTTAATTTATTTAATTAATTAATTTATTTATTATTTATTTATTATTTATTTATTATATATTTATTATTTATTTATTATTTATTTATTATTTATTTATTTTTTATTTATTATTTATTTATTATTTATTTATTATTTATTTATTATTTATTTATTATTTATTTATTACTATTATCATTATAATATTAATTAATTATTATATTTATATTTAAAACCGATAACATTATCTTCTCTGGGCACTTGAGCAAAGGCGTACACACTTTTAGCCATTTAAAATGCCTTTGGCGTTTACTTCGCCATCTTCTCAATTAAAATAAATATTTATAGATCTTTAAGCCTAACGCGACACCAGACTTATACGTATTATACAATATATTTAACAATATTATTTAAGAGACTTAAGCAGGGATTTCGAGGAGTTGATGACTCAATGTGACTCAATACAGAAAAGTCGCAAATTTGTTGACCAAACGTGTCACATTCAAAGAGCAAAGCAAATATTGCCACTGCTGACAAGCAGTTTAACACATAATTAAGAAAATAAAATAAATTAAAAAAAAATAACAGTACAATAAATAATAATAAAATAATATCAATGCAGTCTAATACTAAGGAGGCTAAGTCAGGCTAAAACTAAAAGTAAACAGAAATAATAAAAAGTTAAAAACAGATTTAATACTTAAAGACGCCCACAATATATATATATATATATATATATATAATATATAACAATATTATTTGGCCTATACAAAGCTTTAAATATATTCATAGTTCACAATATAAATAATTTCAACTCTTTTAAATTATTAAATACATCAGGATAAATTTAAAAAAATACACAAAATGAAGCTTTAAAAGAACATATTTAATTGTATAATTATTTTCACTACCTAAACTAAATTCTAAATTTATAAATTATATTTTAAACATTTGCCCTCCTCATTTTATTTATTTTCGAATTTAGTTTCTCCTCTTTTATCTTGTGATTCATTTTGCAGTTGTAAACAAGAAGCATTAGGCAAATTTCGCCATAAGGTGAATTGCACAATTTGGACTTGCCACCTTTGCACACTAGGTGGCGCTGTGTGGGCGTTCAAATGAAAGCCAGCAGATTTGTGTCGCTGCATATTTGTGGTCTGTCATGGCAAACTGTTGGCCAAATACGCGCCCCATGAGGTCTGTTCCCTATCAACTGCATGATAGGACACTCCATGCTTCTCCCAGGCTGCCTACTCACTGGCCCTCGGCTGCTGGTCGGGTGCCGTTTAACCGCATCGATCGCTGCCAGCTGATAGGACAATGGGCCCAGGGCACAATGATAACTACGCTGCTTACGACTTCTCGACTTCTCGACTCTCGCCTCTCGCCTCTCTATCTTTTCCTGCCTTTTCCTTTTCCTCTTCCTCTTCCTGTCCCACTCCCTCTTTCACTTTTTGTCTCTCTCTCTTCTGTCCTCTTGTCTTCTGTGCCGCCGGCCAGGATCAAAAGGCATGCAGTTGACAAATGTTTGTACACACATGACACATACCAGCACATAGACTCACACACACACACACTCACTCACACACACACATACACGGAGATACGTCTGGGACCCTTTTTGTAAATGTTTATGTATTTTTTGGTTACATGCCCACGGCCCCTGCCGTCTGATGTTCGGCTGCCCCTTTGCTGCAGACTGCAGACTCCTTGTAGTCGGACCTCAGGCCAGGGGCCATTCAGTGGCTGCATTGTTGTCGCCTTCTGGTAGCGAATTCCTTGGAAAGCTGCGGTCGCATCCATTTGCCTAATTTCTATCTCAAAGACAATTCCCCAATGGCATTTTACTTAGATTTATGTGAATTAAACAGCCCACGTAGGCCCATAGGTTCATCCATTTGGCCATAATCTCACACTCCTGCACCGTCGCCTCCCTCTGCCTATCCTTCGTCTTTGTCTTTGTCTTTGCCTTGGACTGCGTACTCCTTCTCCTCTCTGGTAGCCGTAAATGTCAACATCCATTAGAGACCTTAAACCGTTAGTGGCATTTGTCGCACGCTATGACGCCGCTGCCTCAGCAGTCACCGAGCAGCAGTCACCAGTCACCAGTCACCGATCACCAGTCACCAGTCACCGATCACCGATCACCGTTCACCGATCACAGGCGGCGGCAACAGTCACAACAAGAGTCACAGCATGATTGAGTGGCCGCTTCTTGGAACTGGTACAAGATCTCAGTATTTGCTCTTGCCTCTTGCCCGTACAGCAATTGTTGTTGTTGTTGCTGCTGCTGCTGCTTTGGTGAACCTGTGGACATTTCCAACATGTCGCCAGCAACAACATCGTTTTTGGCCATACGCGCACGTGCGCCAAAACTGACTCCGTTCGGAATACACAATAAATATTATTAAGTATCTTTTAGATATCCGATTATGGCAGAGATGACCTTTAGACCACTCCATGGAGAGGGGAGTGTGAAGAGCGGGTGAGGGATGAGGGGTGAGGCAGACTGGGGACCGAGTATGGAGTTAACCGGTACGCGTTATAGCCATTAACGGTTAATTATGAGACAACGAACAAATAAAACAATATTTTAAGCAAATTGTGTGCAGTCAAAACAAAAGACTTTGGCAACAAACTTTTTTGCGCCCAAACATTGACAACAAAATCAACGAAAGGCTGCCAAATGGAATCAAAGCGAACTTCTGATGCTCTATTAATTTGTCTATGAATAACGGTTTATTGCTTAAAAAAAAAAAAAATAATAAATAAATATTCTTGACGGGGGAAGTGTGAAAGGATTTGTCAGGAAACGATTTAAGTGTTTCTGCCTTGAAGCATTTTCCCTGCAATTTAAATGCATACCAATGGCTTTGGAGGATCTCTAAATAGAGAAAGGACGACTTTTAAGTATCCATAAGAAAACTGAGATTTGTTTGTAAATGTCGTTCAGGAAAATCTCCCAGTGTCCTTCGTCCAAGATCTGGCGGAAAGTCATCCACAAATATACAGAAATATTTTCCTGACTTTTTGAATCGCTCAAATCTTTTCCCATAACCGAGATGCCCGCCACTTGGATGGGCATCAGAAATTCAAGTTTCATATCGGAGTTTTATGATCGGAGCACCGAAAACCACAAAGAGCAAATCAAAAACCGTAGCCATAGTCAGTGAGTAAGCCAATGCCATGGCGTTGGTGGGAATGGGCATGGGCATGGGCCTGGGCATGGGTATGGGCATGGGTATGGGTATGGGCATGGGCAGGGGCATAGCTGGGAAGCCTGGGAAGCTGTGCAGCGTGCGAGGCAAGGAGGCAGCCAGCAGCCATGTTAACAACTTCCATTAAAAGAAATTAAAAGCAGACGACGCCGTTGGATGCGAGCGGAGCTGCAGCAGCCACAGTCGCAGTCGCAGTCGCAGCCGCAGCAGCACCACCAGCAGAAAATGGCGTTCCATGGCTGTTGGCTGTGGATTGTGCACCGCTGGCGTCTCTGCCTCTTGCTCTTACTCCTGCTCTTGGTCTGGCGCTGTTCCAACCTTTTTCCAATCGCAACACAATGCACAACAACGACGACGACGACGACCTAAGCATTTCCGGTTTTCTATTGGAATTTTAGACGCAGCATCTTGCTCTGCGCCAGCTTGGATGTTTGCCGCCAAGAGATTTGGCCCAAGTCTGGACCAGCACAGAGAGAGAGAGAGAGAGAGAGAGGGAGAGAGAGACACAAGCGGAGAGTCGAAAAGAAAGAGAGACAGAGAGAGACATGAGGAGAGATAGAGCGAGAGAGTGCGAGTGTGTGAGAGGGTTTTGATGAGGTAGGGAAAGGGAAAGGGGAAGGGGGAGGGGAGGGGTTGGGGGGTGAAGTTTACAGGCAACATTAAAAGTCAATTTCGGTTTATAACTTACATTAAAAGCTGTCCATTAATATTAACATAAATCTATGCCCAAAATCTAATTACAAGCTAATCTCTAGCTTTTTATCTCTATGGCTATAAAGTGAAGAGTTTTTTGGCTTTTTTTTTTTTTTGGCTGTTGGTGTTATTTTTGGTTTTTTTGGACTTTTGGCTTTTGGTTAAACAAGTATTAACGATCGCAAAAACGCGATCTCTACAATGATCAACATTATTAACTGCGTTGCGAGTCTTCCTCTCGTTGTTGGGCTTCCTCTTGGCCACAATCTCAGCCTCAGCTCCGTTTCAGGCACAGCTTCAGCTTCAGCCTCAGCTTCGGCCTCAACCTGAGCCTCAGTTGCTGCCATTTATTCATGCTCATTAAGTTTTTGGCATCCAGCGATCCAGCGATCGTTGCCTTGTCTGGTCTCTGAGACGGTTCACGGCGTGTTCATTCACAAATGAGCGCCTTAAGCAGCTCCGCCCCACACACACACACACATACACACACACGGACATAGCATCAACGAGGCACTCACACAAGCGCACATAATGAGCCACCGCATACAAGTATGTAAGAAATTTATGTGGCAGGCACATAGACAACACACAGACGCACAGCTACTCATACTCACACACACACACACACACACACATGCTTGGAGAGAGAGATATATGAGTGTGCATGTAGAGACAAACGCTCCACTGGCCTCTGTTCGCCTCCGTTGGCTGCTTCTGCTTTTGCCGCTGTCTCTGCCGCTGCCGCTGCCACTGCCACTGCCACCGCCACTGTCGCTGTCGCTGCCTCGGCTGCTGCTTGTTCAGCTACTTTGGGCTGAGGAGCGGGACCATTGCCATAGCTTTGGCTTCAACTACAACAACTACTGATACAACTACAGATACAGCTACAGCCGCTGGCTCAGCTTCTTCATCTTTAATTTGGTTCCGTGTATCTTGTTGATGGCGTTTTCCTTTCGCTTATATCTTTGCCGCCGACTATTGAATTATTTTCTTTTACTTTTATATTTTTTTATTTTTTATTTTTTTTTTGTTTTTGTTGTATTGAAATTATGATACGCTTTGCATTTGCATTATCCGCGCCTGCCATACACACACACACACACAGACACACACTCAGGCAGAGGCACACATTTGCATAGCGTGCATTGTTTAGCGGTCGTTTTTTCCGCTGCTGATTAAAAACCGTTACAATGTATCTGCATCTGTATCTGTATCTGTATCTGTATCTGTATCTGTATCTGTATCTGTATCTGTATCTGTATCTGTATCTGTATCTGTATCTGTATCTGTATCTGTATCTGTATCTGTATCTGTATCTGTATCTGTATCTGTATCTGTATCTGTATCTGTATCTGTATCTGTATCTGTATCTGTATCTGTATCTGTATCTGTATCTGTATCTGTATCTGTATCTGTATCTGTATCTGTATCTGTATCTGTATCTGTATCTGTATCTGTATCTGTATCTGTATCTGTATCTGTATCTGTATCTGTATCTGTATCTGTATCTGTATCTGTATCTGTATCTGTATCTGTATCTGTATCTGTATCTGTATCTGTATCTGTATCTGTATCTGTATCTGTATCTGTATCTGTATCTGTATCTGTATCTGTATCTGTATCTGTATCTGTATCTGTATCTGTATCTGTATCTGTATCTGTATCTGTATCTGTATCTGTATCTGTATCTGTATCTGTATCTGTATCTGTATCTGTATCTGTATCTGTATCTGTATCTGTATCTGTATCTGTATCTGTATCTGTATCTGTATCTGTATCTGTATCTGTATCTGTATCTGTATCTGTATCTGTATCTGTATCTGTATCTGTATCTGTATCTGTATCTGTATCTGTATCTGTATCTGTATCTGTATCTGTATCTGTATCTGTATCTGTATCTGTATCTGTATCTGTATCTGTATCTGTATCTGTATCTGTATCTGTATCTGTATCTGTATCTGTATCTGTATCTGTATCTGTATCTGTATCTGTATCTGTATCTGTATCTGTATCTGTATCTGTATCTGTATCTGTATCTGTATCTGTATCTGTATCTGTATCTGTATCTGTATCTGTATCTGTATCTGTATCTGTATCTGTATCTGTATCTGTATCTGTATCTGTATCTGTATCTGTATCTGTATCTGTATCTGTATCTGTATTCTGATCTGTATCTGTATCTGTATCTGTATCTGTATCTGTATCTGTATCTGTATCTGTATCTGTATCTGTATCTATGTATCTGTATCTGTATCTGTATCTGTATCTGTATCTGTATCTGTATCTGTATCTGTATCTGTATCTGTATCTGTATCTGTATCTGTATCTGTATCTGTATCTGTATCTGTATCTGTATCTGTATCTGTATCTGTATCTGTATCTGTATCTGTATCTGTATCTGTATCTGTATCTGTATCTGTATCTGTATCTGTATCTGTATCTGTATCTGTATCTGTATCTGTATCTGTATCTGTATCTGTATCTGTATCTGTATCTGTATCTGTGTCTGTATCTATATATATACATATCTGTATCTGTATCTGTGTTTTTAGCTGCAGCCACAGCTGTGGCAGGTGCACCTTGCACTGAACACGAGACAATTCCCAGCAATTGGCAACCTTTTAACGCCAAACACTAGACCGCAGCTCAATCAGCTATGCATCTACATATATATATATACATATTTGTATATATATTTATATATATATATCAGATATATATGAATATCAAGGATTGACATGCGAATCGCCTGCTGATCGCCCGTTGATCGCAGGCCCAGTGTCAATTGATTGGACAAATAGGCACAAGCGTGTTCGCGCTTTGTAAGTGCAAGTGTCAATACTGTTGACAAGGCGGGGGTGCATCCCGACACATGTATTCACACTATCACACACACACACACACACACACACACACGCACACGTATGCATTTATTAATACTAGTGACTCAGGCGTTGGGGTAGCTGACATTTTGCATTTGCACCTCGAAACTTCAGTCGACCGAGAAAATTCTGGCAGAAGAAGGTAAATACGAATACGAAGAGGAACAGGAAGAGGAAGGTGAATGGGAAGGGTTGGGGGAAGAAGAGAAGTGGAGGGTATTGACGATAATAGCGAAATAAGCGGATACATTTATGAGCGCAGCTATAACTTTAAATGCTGATTCAGATAAAGATTGAAGTGCAATAAAGATATCGATATCTATAGACGAATAGCTAATTAATAGAAGAAGAAGAAGAAACTCCAAGACTGCGAGTCGGAATCTGACGAAGCAATGAATAGAGACATAAATGAACATATGCATATATATGTGTATCTGTATCTGTATCTGTATCTGTATCTGTATCTGAGTATGCAACTTTAGATTTGGATTTTGATCGATATTATATATAGTATATCTTTTAGAGATCAGATCCATATCTTTAAAATATTCATAATCCCTCATAAGTTATACTCTTTGTATAGAAACTGAGACTAAGTTAATAATTAAATAAAATAAATTATAAAGTGAACAAATATAATAGTAAATAATATGAAATAAGTAATTAATAAACAAAGTAATAATTAAAAATAAAAATAAAATAAATATTAAAGAAATTTACATTAAGTGAATAAATAAATAAAATAAGTAATAAATTAATTAATATATGAATATACATATATATGTATATATATATTTTTTTTATTTTTTTTAATTTTATTTATTTTTATTTTTGCACTACTATTTTTTTGAACACCTATATATGTATATATAATAGTAAAAGAAAAAATAAAAATTATAATAGTAAATGAATAATTAAATAAAATATTTAAATATTAATAAAAAATAAAAAAATATTTAAATAAATGATAATAAGTAAATAAATAAAGAAAAATAAGTATTAAACTAATTAATTGTAAAGAAAATAATAGTGAGTAAATAAATAACTGAAAAAATTATAATATATTTGTACTATGAAACCTAATACAAAGTAGTAAATAAATAAAATATTTCATTTTTTGTTTTAAATAAAAAAAGTAATAAATAAATAAATATTATTAACACATAAAATCCGCAATTTAGACCTAAAAGCAAAAAACTCGAAAAAAACCTTCCCTTTGGAAATAAATTGGTTGGAAAAGTAAATAATCAGTTGTATTTGTTTATAACTTTTACAGCTAATTGTTAGTATATAATAAAGCACTGAGATTTATATTTGTTTTAAAATAATTAGTGCAATATTTATTATTTTATTTATAGACTAACTGAATATTTATTAAGCATATTATTTTCAATTTTATGTGCGGTCAAATAAGTAATAAACTATTTTTTGTTAAACTAAACAGCAACCAAAAACTCAAAAATAAATTTATTTTTTTATTTCATATTTATCTACATAAATTTGTCCTTCTCCCTCTTCTACTTATAATAAATAAATACTTAATAAATTATACAGTACATACCGCTTATATGCAAGCCCTATAATGCAGACAAATTTTCGCATATATGCGATATTTCCTTTTAAGCAATTAAAATTAATAATTATGGTGTTAAAAATAACATTATTTTGCATTTAAGCAATATTTGCATGTAAGCATTGCATATAACCGATATGCACAGTATTTATATTTATTTTGCTTTAAAGTACATTTTAAGTCATTTTGATATAGACAAATGATTCATAGGACGCCCTTACATAGATATAAATATATATATAAAATATAAAAATAAATTATAATTGATTTAATTAACTGATTATATATTTAAGCCTTTTTAACAGCAATATTTTTTTTATTCGTGCTCTTCCCATGATTTTAAGTATCAAGATGCTTTCTAAGTTTGAGTCTGGGGTTATTAATCAAAGTCAATCGATCGTAAATATAATAATAAATAAATATTAATAATTAATAATTACATTTTTTTTTCTTAATTTTAAAATAATTGTATATCAATAATATCTATAAAAGTGCTTATTAAATACCAAAAACAGAATTGACATTAATTTTGATTAATTTTAAGCAACTTCCTCAATCCGAAAAATTCTCATCTGACAAAAATTCCTAAATATAATATTTAACCTTTCAAATACTTCATCTATTAATTCTCGTACTTCAAAAATATTTGTCTTGAGAAAATTTCGTTTAATCTTAAATTCCTTCAACGGTGTAAAATACATGAGAGCCTGCTGAGCAGCAAAAATTATGCTGCTCGAGGTCAAAGAAACTACCTTAAAACAGGATAATGAAGAGGATAAATGTTTGGCTTCAAAAATATAAAAATCTGAAAGGTTATCTTAAATTTAAAAATAACAATTTAAACATTGAAATAATTAAAATTTTTTTTTAATTTTTCTTTTTTTTTTTTAATATTTTTGGATCAATCTAAGAATTTTTGAAGTGTATAAAAGGCTTTCTCTAAGTGTATACCGAGACACATATAAAGTGTATGTACAGGAAGTGTGAATAAAGTGAATAAATATAATATATATATTTATCTTAAAATATAAATTCATATATTTATCTATATATATTTAGCTATTGGATCAATTTGGTTGTTGGCTGAGAAAAGTGAACTTTGACTGGGGTGCCGTTTGTCAATTTGTCATGCCAGCTCGAAAATAAAATATTGATATACGCAAATATTGAAAATTAGAGATCTACTGGGAATTTGCAATTAAGTCATAAACTCGCAAGCTTTTGCACTTAAGGGGAATTTGATTATAAACAAAACCTAGCGTACTTTTTAGTGAGGTGAGTGTTTATAAAAACTCAATGATTGATATGGAAAAATGTCGCGTAATTGCACCGGAAATTATATTTTTTCAGGCCGATTTAAACAGGGGCTTTAATCAAACATCCTATGAGTACGCCAATCTAATCTAAGAAATGTAGACGAGACGTAAGACCAGAAATAAACAGACTTCCCCTCGGCCAAGCTTATTCACTGAGTAAATAAATTTGTTTACATTTGGGTAAATGTTACTTAAATTGTTAACAGCCATAAGTTAATCACATACATTGTGATTACAGCTTTGGATTTATTACACAATCGTTTTTACTGACTTCAATCAGCTTAAATCACATTGAGCTGGCCACCAATAAATCGCTTCACTTATATTACAGCCGCTCCACTCGGTGGGCTTCGATATGTTTTGGGCCCGAAAATCAGATCATTCCACTTTAGTTTCAGCTCAAACGGAAGTTGCTTTCGGTTGAAAAGAGGAGAAAATGAGGAATGGCCGAGCGTGGGGAAGGGGAAGGGGACGGGGAAGAGGAAGGGGCGGGCGCGTTAGCGGGGCAGCAAAATGGTGTAATGACAAAGTGAGCAGCGTTGGCGGCTTCGGCAACTGAAACTAAGTACATATCTGTATGTAAGTGTGTGCACATACATAGCAGTGAGTGTGTGTACGTACGTACGTATATGAGAAGTAGAAGAAGGAGAAGGAGATGGAGAAGAGGAAGAAGCACGAGTAACAGCAGCCAAAGGCAAAGGCGAGCAAAAGCAAAGCGCACAATACACAAAAAACCGGAACATTATTAATTTACAAGCAATAAAGCGAAGCCAAAAATGAAGAAAGGCAAAAGGTGAACAATGCGAAAAAAAAAAATAAAAATAAAACAACAACAAAAAAACCTTTAACCAGAAAGCAAAGCGGCCACAGAAGCAGAAGGCTGAGAAAAGGAAGGCAGCAGTCGGCAGTAGGCAGTAGGCAGGCGGCAGGCGGCTGTTAACAAGCCGCAAGAGTCGATTTCGAGTCAATAGTGCAAGTGTTAAGAGAAATTGCAGCACACACACACATACATACATACATACACATGCGCATCCAATTGGCAAGCACACGCACACACAAACACAAGCACACACAATGAAGAAACAGACATAACTATGGCCATAATGAACCTTCTTCCAATATCCAACATCTGTTGCCCGAAGCATAAGTACATAGAGGCCGAGTCTCTCGGTGTGTGCGTGCGTGCAGAGAGCAGCAGATTGTGTGAGGCTAGTTGTCTCGCTCGCACCGACCACACTGAGCGCTAGCATAGAAATGAACGCAAGTGATCGCTGTGCTAAGGTCCAATGAGCGGCACACGAACACAATGAAGCGACGAGTGAACGCTTCTTATGTTTGTGTGTGGATGCGGCTAAGCAAGCGAGCGAGCGAGCGTGTGTGTGTGTGTGTGTGTGTGCGTGTGTGAGTATGAATGCGCCTTGACGTTAACAGCGACGATAGCGTAAACAGCGACTGCGACTGCGACTGCGGCAGCGATGCCTAGGGTTCTGCAAAAGCACCCTCGGTACTTGGTGCTCGGTGCTCGCTCGGCCACTGGCTTCGTGCGCTCGGATATGTCATTTGTCAATCACAGTGCGAGCGCAACGGTTGTCGTTGTCCGAGCTGAAGAAGAAAAACGTTGTTCAATTTGACAAAACGCCGCAATTGAAATTGAAATTAAAATCGCTTTGAAAGAGTTTGAAATTAAAATTCAATTATAATTTAAAGTTGAAGTCGACGTCGAAGTCGAAGTCGAAGTCGAAGTCGTAGCTGGAACGTGAACAAGAAAGTGGTGATTAAAAATGATTCATTTAGTTCATTATGTGCGCCAATAAACTAAGCAACTAAGCAACTAACTAACTAACTAACTTACTACCTAACCAAACCAACTAAGCCGTTAAATACCAGCTCCAGTCGCTAAATCAATCAACTAAGCCACTGCGATAGCTGCGAGCTCTGTCGCCCCGCTCACTCGCTCACTCGCTCTCGACGCCGCACCCGCAACCTCCTTTAAATTAATATCAGTGCAGTGCAGTGATAATTAACCAAAAAACCCGAAAAAAAAAACAAAAAAAAAATAATTTAAAATTTAACGAGAAGCTCAAAGCCAACACACTTAACGGCAAAAAGTGACAAAATTATGGATAACCAAGCCGAAGCCGTGTACTCGCTTTGGTCCTGTGCCAAAGCCACCTGCCTGTCCCTGGACGCCAAACGACACAGCATCGAGCCTGAGAAAGGACAGGCGACAGTTGACACTACAGTGGAGACAGCAAATAACAAATCAACAGGGACAGGGACAGGGACGGCGACAGGGACAGCTTCAGTTACAGCCGCTGCTAAGGATGTGCCCCAAAAGCTGAGGCACATTGCGCATACGCCGCGTGGCAGTAGCTTAATGAAGCTTCTGGTGCTGCTGCTGATGGCGCTGAACTTGAAGCACGCACATGGCTGTGGTCCAGGCCGAGGTCTGGGACGTCGCAGGGAGCGCAACCTGTATCCGCTGGTGCTTAAGCAAACCGTGCCAAATCTAGCCGAGTACCAAAGCGGCGCCTCCGGCCCGCTCGAGGGCGTCATCCATCGGGATTCGCCCAAATTCAAGAATCTAGTACCAAACTACAATAGGGATATTCTCTTCAAAGACGAGGAGGGCACCGGCGCCGATCGAGTAATGTCCAAGGTAAGTTCCCAGCCCACACAATCAGTCGCGATCCTCACCTTGATTTATGTTCCTCGCCCGCGATTTTATGTCTCAAATCAATTGCCAAATTACGAGTGTGCGTGTGTGAGTGTGTGTGTGTGTGTGTGAGTGGACAACGGCTATCAGAATCTTACACTTCGATTACTGTTCATTTCCATTGATAAAGCAGTACGTGAGTGGCTATAAACACACACGCACACACACACACACACTGAGGTACAAGCAGTTGCCTGGGGCATGCACTGGACGAAATGAGGCACAGTTAGTGAATTGCATAAATTGCAGTGAAAATAGTTGTGAAATTTCCAATTGTCATTTCCATTGATAAAAAAAGTCCGTGCACTCATAAAGATTACCCACAGGCCATACATAGTGTGTACACTGAGAGAAATCCTCGACCGAAATGTGCCTTAAATTTAATGCTCTCAACTTTAATTATCCTTTGGGGAAGTGATCAGTGTGCCTTATGATTTTCCTGCCTTAAGAGTCATCTATTTCCTGCAACTTAACTCTGATTTCTCTCAGTGTGCGCAGTACAATAAAAATAGTCACTAACAGTGCTAATTTTGTGGGGCACGCGTGTTACTCAACTCATTTAGCATTGGCTTCGAGCCACGTTTCTATTTTTGTATTTATTGTTATATAATTGATAGTTCAGCTTTATTGATTCAACCTTATAATTAGTCGCCCCTACAGGAAGCTCCATCCTTATCCAGGGTCTTAGCATCCACTGGGGGCTTTTTGTTTGGTTTTTATCGACCTCCTCCCGGCCAATAGATAAAACTTAAGCCCTCGCCCGCAGCGGCGTTCAACAACCTTTGAAGCGCGTACATGGAGGATCATGTAGCCTCTTCGATTTTGCCATAAAAAGAAAAAAGAAAAAAACAGAAAAAAAAACAAATAATATCAAATGAGAAATGCTCAACATGTTTGCATTACTCCGATTACCCCCATCCAGCCCCTAACCCCCCAGCCTGACAGCCTTTCCCCCTCCGCCAATCCCCGCCCCTGTCGCTGCTCAGTGGCACGCGAGTTTTTATCGCTTATCGCATTGCCGGTGATAACGAGGCGCAATCCCAAAGTAGCTGCTAAATGTGGTTAGTCCATATATATAAAAGTGTGTGTATGTGTGTGTGTGTGTGTGTGTAAACATGACACAAATGTGCGTTAAGCCATTGCCAATACCCACAACACATCTGAGTCCAATTTATCTTATCGCTCGAAGCACTCGCAGTCGCATCGAAAGTGGCAAAAAATATGCGGCTCTTCGTGCCGAAGGGGCCAAAGGCTGGCGAGGGAGGTGTTAGGCTGGAACGAAGATGCATGCTGAAGGGGTGAAAGGGGGAGGAAGGGGAGGGGCGACGCCACAACAAGTGTTCAATTAAGGCGACAGAAGCTCTAATTAGTTAACGCTCGCGTTATAGCCAATTTGGCATTGCACTTGCCAATTGGCTAACTGAGAAATTCCCAACTGTCGCCGTTGTGGCCCAACCCCACCAACCCCCCTCATTCCTTTAGATACCCCAACAGCTGCTGCTTACATAACGGTCACACTTCAGTCCACCTTCTGGAATTTCCAATGAGTTGACTTCATCGATGAAGACCACACGATAAGATCCTGACTTGCATTTAATTCTGTTTTGGATTATAAATTATCATCTAATTTTTACGACATTCCATATATGAGTGTATGCGTGTGCGTGTGTGTGTGACTCTGTGTTATTCCGGGAAGCACTTGTTATTTTTAACGTGCGAATGGCCCGTAATAATTATCAATTAATGGGCATTTGGCAGGTGCGAAAAACTCTTCAATCCGCGGCCACAGATCTTGATTTGAGTCCGTAAATCATGGATTTATAGGCTCTATATTAGGTCTATATTCGTAATACTCGTTATTATCTAAGCCCATGAAGTGGCCGAGAGTTGACTGTGCGATGGACTCGAGTGCGTAAGAGGCAGTTCAAGTGAGACAAACTCCCAGATACAATCTATTTTTAAGCCACAATCTCGCCCAGCCTTGGCCCCAATTTCCGCCGCCTCGAGGAATTTAAAAATATTTTAAATAAATTTTCCATATATCTCTTTAATCTATAGATTAAAAATTTATTCGAGAATTTTGAAAATATTTAAAATTAATTCTCCATATATCTCTTTAATCTATAGATTATAAATTTTATTGAGAATTTATTTAAAAAAATTTCTTTTAATTTTGAAATTTTTCAAATTCCTCTAATCTCCCCCGAGGCTTCGGCTTGGCCTTAAAGTTTCCTTTATTCCCACAAATCGTACACTTAGTCCTTGCCTCAGTCATCCTTTGCCAGGGTATCTACTAGTCGCACATTTCCAAGAGCCTCTCTTTTGGTGGCTGCTAAATAAAATTTTATGACTGACACGCGCCTCGGGGGCAGCAAAATCAATTTTCACAAACTGCCAAAGGACCTTGAATTTAAAGCAAAACTAAAGTCTTGTCCGAACTGCCAAACATTTAACAGTTGCACCCACACACACACACACACACACACGCACACACACACACCAAGGCTGATGCATAGAAATTGACACAGAGTCAGGTATACACCACACAGCAGCAATTGTCATGGCCACAGTCAAGGACATTGAAGCTTCAAGGACAAACTCTATGCGCAGGACCAAGGACATTGGGCACATAAAAAGAGGCTACCATCGACTGTTGTCATACAAATATTTACAACTGTTTGCCTCGCTTGCTACCGTTGCCTGTGACATTGAGCTACATTTTGTGTCACTGTCCTCGCGCTGGCACAGTGACACGCTGCCCCTGAACCTTGCAACAGAGGCAGTGACAGGGGCAGAGGCAGTAACAGAGGCAGGGGCAGAGACAGCAGCAGAGACAGCGGCAGAGACAGAGGCAAGGACAGAGGCCGCAGCAGCGAAACTAAATTGCATTTTGTGCCAAGCGTTGACCTGGAATATGAAATTTGTTGTTGTTGTTGTTGTTGTTGTTGCTGTTATTGTTGTTGCTGTTGTTGTTGCTGTTATTGTTGTTGTTGCTGTTGTCATTGTCGCTGCTGCTGTGCGTGAATCTGTTGGTAAACAATTCGTTTTGGCCATTAAAGCGCCAAAAAGGCAACTTCGTTTAAGCCTATGCGTGTATGCGTGCGTGTGTGTGTGTGTGTGTGCGTGTGTGTGTGTGTAGGCGTGCATTTACATAAGAAAATTACTGACAATTGGCGTAAAGTGATAAAGGGAAAAACAGTTACGGGAATGCAGATCCCCGGGCAGCAAAACTCAATACTCGGTAAATGCAGCGGCAACAATTGCAACTGCCACTGCCACTGCCACCGCTGCTGCCTCTGCAACTGCCACTGCCACTGACTCGCTGAGACAGTCACAACATAAATTTGAATTGCTTTTGACAGTCATTGTTGTCACTCACCTGTGGTACCAGGTTACCAGGTAATTACATCCACATATGTCGCTTTATGTCTTCGAATCTCTTTGGGTGTCTTTCCAACAACTCTGTATGCATGTGTGTGTGTGTGTGTGTGTGTGTGTGTGTGTGTGTGTGTGTGTGTGGAGTACCCGCTCCCGATTGCCATAGCTTAAAGATTAGACAAAGTTGCGCCCTGGAACCAATGATGAACTGAAAGGCAATGGCTGAGTGGCTGAGAGGCTGAGAGGCTGACTCTGGAAACCGCAGCAGACAAAGGAATGCGTCAAAAAGCCGCAGCATAAGTTCTAAAATTTCATAAATTGTAGCAACAATGGGGCAAAGCCCAATGGAAATCTGATATGATTATTGACATGCATGCAGCAGCCGCAGCAGCAGCAGCAGCAGCAGCGGCGGCACTGGCAGAGGCTGTGGCAGCGGCTGCCAGGCCCTGGTCCATATATATGTCTGACCATGGCCCCACAGCCAGCGAATATAGAGGCAGCCTTCCATCCATCCATCTAGTCAGCCATCCATCCACCCAGCCATCAATCCAGCCATCCATCCATCCATCCATCCAGGCAGCAGCCTCAAATCACAGATAACCCACAGCTGAAGGCACTCTTAATAGAACTGAGAATACGTTCATTATGAGTCAGGAGTTGATCCTATTATTATGACAGGAGAGTGGGGGGTGAAGAGGGGAGGGGAGGGGGTGACGGACAGGGACAGGGGTGGGAGATAAAGAGGCAATGATGTCAGAGTCTCAGAGTTCTCAGCCTAAAATTCAGCTCCAGTTCTGAATCCTCTTGGCTCTTGGCTCTTGGCTCTCATCTCAAGTCGAGGAATCTCGAATTTTGGACACCCGCGATAAGCAAAAGTTCCTAAGTTTTTGGCGCAACTTCGTGGGAAAATCGCGCGGCAACAAAGTAATCAAACATATCAAACAAACATCAGTCAAGCAAACTGAACAAATTGGAGAAGGGTTAGGAAGAGGGGAGTGGAGGAGAGTGGAGGGGAGGGGCAGAAACCCATTTGCCGTTCCGAGTTTGTCTTTTTATAGTTTGTTTATTTGTTTATTTTCTCTCCTTTTTTTTTTGAGCTTTTAAATTATTATTAATCAATTTGATACTTTTACGAGCGCAGTGAAGCGCGAACCTCGAGCGAGACCCCAAGGATTGGTGCTTGCGTCTCGCCTTTGGCTCTCCTTCGGCTTTATTTGCATAAAACTTTTATGAACTGCAGGAGGAGAAGCGCAGGCCGAGGCGCAGATCGCAGCGCAGACCGAAGCCAAACTCAGAGTCAGACTTGGAGTCAGACTCGGAGTCAGAGGCAATCGCGATCGCGATCGTGAATTGGATTTCGGGATTGGGATCACATCGCGTCGCGGCTATCGCATTACGGTGACGCGACTGACTCACATTTCACATGTGATGCTTTGATTCCTCGGCCAGATTCCTGCAAGTCATCTGTCCCCCCCAACTTGGGGTAGGACAACTAACAGCGAGCAACGGGAATGGCTTAGAGATCGGAGTGGGGGATCGGGTTAGGGCTTGAAATGGGGATGGGGATCGGGACGGGGATCGGTATCGGTATCGGGTTAGGTACAGCTCAACTACACGGCGTCACATCAGTGCCAATGCGCGGCTCATAACTCATCATCAAAGTTAATCACACATTCGGGGATTATGGCGCTTATCATTTAAGTTGCGCCAGGCTCGGGACAGGACAGAAGAGGAGTGAAGAGGAGAGAAGTGGGCAGGACAGGAGAAGACAGGAGAGGGGTGAACAGGAGAGGAGGGAACAGGACAGGAGCTTACCTGCTGCCTCTCCAAATGACTTTGTGTGTACTTGCGTGTGTGTGTGCATTTGTGTGTGTGTGTGTGTTGGGGACATTAAATGTGGAAGCGAGAGGGCAGACAAAGCCCCAAACGTTCCAACTGAGATTTAATTTACGATTTCTGCAAATTAATAGCGTTTAATTAATAACAATAAAATGACGCCTTTTTATGGACATTTATTTGACATCAGATTTATGCATCGTTTTGCCAAGGCTATGAAAACGGACCGACTCACTGACTGACTGACTGCTAATCTTTTGACTTTCTGCTCATGGGAAAGGTGACTGTAAATGGACTGACTGACTGACTGACTGAATTGATAACTGATAACTGATTCTCTGACTGAATGATTGACTGACTCACCAACTGACTGAATGAATGATTGAAATATTTCTCCTATGATTTCTACGACTGACTGGCAGTTGATCTTGCACCTTACTGACCTTTGGGACGATTACTGAAAATGAACTGACTGAATGGCAAACTGACCGACTGACTAACTAAATGACTGACTAAATAGCAGACCGAATGACTGAATGAATAACTGAACGATTGAAAGCTTATATAGTGACTTTTTGCCCATTGAGTAGATGACAGAACACGGAGAGCCTGTCGGATTCACCTCCTGATTTAATAATCGACTAACTGACTGACTGAATGACTGACTGAATGACTAATTGACTGACTGATTGACTGATTGGCTGGTTGACTGAGTGACTGATTGACTGATTGACTGACTGACTGAAAGACTGACTGACTAACTAAATGATTGACCGAATAGCTGACCGATTGCCTGACTGATTGACTGACTGAATGAATGACTAAATGACTGACTGACTGATTAACTGAATGACTGATTGACTGACTGAGTAACTGACCGATTGACTGGCTGACTGACTGATTAACTGATTGACTGACCGATTGACTGACTGACTGACTGACTGACCGACTGACTGATTGATTAACTGAATGACTGATTGACCCACTCACTTACTAAATGACTGACTAATTCACTCACCGACTCACTGACTGACCAATGGGCTACTGCCCATTTGCCCATTGGGTAGGTGACTGTTTAGTGTCGGAATTGACATTGACTGATAAATGTGTAGAAAATGTAATTAACTATTTGGTGGACTGCAATGGGAGCGGAGTAAAGGGGAAGGGGGATCAGTGATCATCGTGGGCTACCAAAAGAGAGGTGGAAATATTTGTATAAGAAATACACAAAAGGCTTTTAACATAATTAATAATAAAGGCCATAAGCTCGCCATGACAAACAAGCCAGAAGAACGATCGGGCTGCTGCTGGGGGCCGGCCCCGGGGGCAGAGGCAGCATTTTTGGTGGCACGACACGATTCGGACAAGATGCAATCTTAAGCAGGCAGCCAACTCAGACAACAACAACAACAATCCGAACAACAACAAGGCGAACAACAACATAAGCAACATGAGCAGAGCAACAGAAGCGCTGGCATTAATCCCATAAGCCAATTCCAAAGGCAGTCAGGCTGACAGTCTTACAGCCTGACAGTCTGACAGCCTGACAGGGTGCCCTGTATTTTTTAATGAGTATCAATTTATATTGAAACAAAGGCAACAATAATAACAATAACAATAACAATAACAATAACAAAAGCAGGGCACAGACGAGAGCCTGAGAGATTTTTCAGTTTCATTCGCGTTTCAATTAAAATCATATTGCGTATACGTAAACAAGAGATTGGCGATCGATCGATCGATCGATCGGATCATCGGATTGCCGGATAGCTGGGTCGATGGATCGTATAAATAAATGACGCCCGCAAGTCCAGCAAATTGAATTCTGCCAGCCAAGACTCTGGACACTAGTCATTCAGCTAATTAAAAAGGAGATGGCAAATTGCACTCTAATAACTGCCGCGCAGCATAAACAATCAAAGGCAGCGACGACGACGACGACGACGACGACGACAGTTGATAAACAAAAATTCCATAGAATTTCTAATGGAATTAAAAAATAAAAAAATAAAATGGAAAGGGCGGGGAGGGGGAGGGGAATAAAGTACACAAAAGGCGAGCTGTGAATAGATTTGCAACACAAATAAACAAAATCGCAGGAGTGGCGTGGAGCCTGAACCTGAGAACGTCGTCAATGTGTCTGCCATTGGCATTGATCTTGACAAGATCATCGAAGCGATGCACTTGAATCAATCAGAAGGATTTCAGCCCAGTAGCTGGCGGCTGGCGGCTGGTGACTGGTGGCTGGTGACTGGCGGCTGGTGACTGGCGGCTGGTGACTGGCGGCTGGTGACTGGCGGCTGGTGGCTGCTTCATCTCCATTCGCCAATTAAGTGAGGAAATCTGGGCTCGAGTGGGCCACACATTGAGCATGCCGCTTGGGCGCCGATTGATTTGACAAAAGGAACTTAAGTTGCCCCTAAGTGGCACATTCAACTCACCACGAGCTGTGCCTGTGTGCCGCAGATGCGCCTAAAGGCTAAGGCGCGCGCTCAAGTGGCGCTGCTGCGGCTGTGGCTGTGGCTGCGGCTGTTGACACATATATAATGCATGCACACGTACACACTCACACACACACACACTCACACACACACACACACACACGAGTGGGTGTCTAGTCATATCCTGTGCACCGCCGGCAGCTTGGCCTTTGCTTCCTCAGTTGTAAGTTTTCGCTTCCTCCTCCATCGATCGCTATCAGAAAGGATATAGCATATCTGCTTACATCGTGTCCAAGAGCGACATTGGCGCACGTGTGCGTGTGTGCGCATGTGCATAAGTGTGTGTCCTTAAAGGGGTGACTCCTCGCTGTTGTTGTTGTTGTTGTCACTGTGATTTCTGGCCACGTAACTTGATGCGCTCTTGAATTATGTCGTTAAATTGTGTCGTTTCCTAATCGTTTGGGCCATTGTAATCCGAAACTGCAACCTTAACTGCAACAACAACAACAACAACAACAACTCCATCAACAACAACAACAGCAACTGCAACTGCAACATATGAGGCAGCAACTGCAACTGCAAATAAACAAAGACCAGATTTGGAGTTGAGTTTAGGCTTAATCGCAGTTTATATACTGCCAACTCTTAACTCTTGGCCTAATGATGATGAGCGCCTAATAATCCTCCAGCTTGGACCCTGGTAATTTCGCTTGGCGCTTCTACCCTGTAGCCGGTACCCGGTACCCTGTGCCCCATCCTCGAGCCCAGGTCGTAGATGCGTGCCATTAAGCGCGTCAAATTGGCAGCTGGCAGACGATTTAAATCAATAAAACTGCACCGAGGCGGCAATTAAAAACGCATCAGTGGACCTTAACGCTTGCCGGGCTCTAGCATCGGGGAGTGGCCAGTTGGATGAGGAGGAGGAGGAGGAGGAGGGGGGGAGCGCTTTGAGAGAGAGAGCGTGTGAGTGAATGAGTGAGTCGATGATGGGGGCATTTGGGCAGTTGATGAAAGGGGGAGGGGAGACATAGAAGAGGAGGGGGTGAAAGAGAAGGAGGAGGACCAAAAACCAACAAAATTTTAAAAAAACAAAAAAACCCAACCGAAAATCAAATCCAAGTGCAAAGTGTAAACAAATCGCCGCTGACGCTGGGGCGTGGCAGTCGAAGCTGGCAAAGTTCACACCTTGTTTAATGTCTAATTAATGCAGCAGCTTTCCTGATGAGGATTTGGCCTGGCCATAAGCAGGAGGGGGGGTGCTTGAAGGTGGGGGATCCATGCCTAAGCACACACACTCCCTCTCTCTCCCTCTCCCTCTCTCTCTCTCTCTCCCTCCTTCCTTCCATTTAAATGCCATCGCATGCAGCTCGCCACTCGCTTTATTTACACTCGATGCACTTGTAGCTGTAGCTGTAGTTGTGGCAGCTAGGATGATGTTGTCTAACGTTCATGCCACTTACAACACAAACACATTATTTAGCCATCTTTTTGGGCCACCGCCCGCCACCGACGTCGGCGTTGGTGGTGCAGTCGCTGCTGCCGCCGCGGCTGCCAAATGTTTACCTTACGCACCCGTCGGCATTTTCATCTTGCCACTTCTACAGCGACTGTAGATCTTGACTGGAACTGGGATGGCGACTGTGACTGCGACTGTGACTGTGACTGAGACTGAGACTGTGACTGGGGCCTTGTTTGTGCTCGGTCCGATCGTGCAACGAGCAAGCAAATGCATTAGCATCTTGGGTAAACATCGTTGGCATGCTTAAGACAAAGAAATCGGTGCTGTTTGGCGTTACGCTTTTGTGCTCATTAGCAACATCAACAGCAACAGCAACAACAAGAGTAGCAACAACAGCAACAACAACAGCAGCAACAGGCCACAGCAGCGGCCAGAAGAACTGAAGGGAGAGGAGCGGAGGAGCGAAGGGGCGGAGGGGCCGCTCTTGACTTGTTAAGCCTTTTAATAAAGCAAAGCTTGAGCCTCTGTGTGTGCACGTCCAGATACTCATGTCCAGATACACACACGTATGCAAATAGCATTGAACTCTTCCCGGAATGCGCTCATCTCAGTCCTCGGTCGCAGCCTGGACCAGATCCTGTCCTCCAATTCGCCACACAGACGGCAGCCAAAACTGTGGTGTGTGACAAATTAAAAACCGATTTGGTTGCCAAACAATAAACAAAACACAAACAAGCAACAAGCAACAAGCCACAACGAGCATTGGCAACACACAGGGAGAATCCTCATCCTCAATGCCACAACAAACAATGTGCAACAATTGGTTGCAAACAATGAGCCGCACCCAAAATCAAAACAATGTCCCATCTCAGTCTGGGGCAAGCTGATTTTGTGGCTTGTTAAAAAGGATATTGAAAATTGATTTTACGCCCGCTAGAAATGCGTGCCAAATGTTTGCACACACACACATACACATAGGGACAATCGTATCCTGGCTGACCGACTGCCTGCGTCGCCGCAAACCCAAAACTCAATCCCAAATCAAATCCAAGTCCGTTGATAATTGATTTTTGTGGCCGTCGATTGCGCGTCAATGCAACGGCCCTGCCTTCTGCCCTTCAGCCCTCCTGCATCTCTTCTTCTTCATCTCCTTCTCATCACATTTTTTTGGGCACTCAATTTCGTTGTTGTTTTATGAAATTTCAATATTTGCACTCATGTCGAATCCTTTTCCAAATTTTTCCTTTCTTTTTGTGTGCACACGTTAAAAGCAGGAAAAACACAGGGCGAAAAAAAAAGTAGAAGAAAAAACGAATTGCCGACAAAAATATAAAGATATACATATATATATGTGTGTGTGTGTGTGTGTAGGAGTATGTATATTCAGCATCCACCGCATTGGCAAACAAGACAAGTGCAGGCACAGGGGAGGGGGGAGAGGGAAAGGTCAGACTCTAATCTTGAATATTTACCTATAAAAGTGCGAGAGCGACCGAGAGGGGGGTACGGGTGAGGACCGAGGGTTAGGGGTTATGGGTTATGGGCCATGGGTTATGGGTCAGTGTTTGAACTGCGCTAAGGCAAATAGGAAAGGAACTAAGCCTTTGGCTTGGCCAACGACAAACAGCGAAAGAAAAACGCAAACAAGGCCCAAAAGCGAAACAAAACAAAACAAAACAAAAGTAAAAGAAGTGGAAACAAAAAAAAAAAAAAAAACATAGTCATGGACAGGCTCAGGCTCAGGCGCGGGTGTTTGTTGAGGTTGAGTCGCAACAGGTTCAAAGGATGCGGCCAGGCAATCGCCAAGTTCGTTGCTCAAGTCTTTCGTTTGCCTTGAACTCCCAAAAGCAGAAAAAAAAAAAATTACCCAAAAAAATGAATAAAAACTAAGACACAAAATAAATCAGAGAAAAATGAACGCTGCCCTTTTGGGCAGCCCACGAAATGAATGCCTAAATACCACGCCTCTTCAGTGTGAGAGCGGCACACACACACACACACACACACACGCGTGTGTGTAGATGCACGTATACAGCTGTTGTTCTCCCGCACACGTGCGCCTTCTCTTTCTCTCTATCCCCTGACTTGAGTAGTGCGTGTGCACGTATGTGTGTGTGAGTGTGTGTGTGTGTGTTAAACATGGCGTTTTTTTTTTGTATATTTTTCGGGCCTCCGCTTTATTTACAACAACCACAAGAGCAGCAGCCGCCGCCGTCGAAGGGGCCGCCCTATAAACAATGTTTAATTGATTTTCTCCGCTTGCTTTTCCAGCGCTGCAAGGAGAAACTGAACTTGCTGGCCTACTCGGTGATGAACGAGTGGCCGGGAGTGCGCCTGTTGGTCACCGAGAGCTGGGACGAGGACTTCCAGCATGGTCAGGAGTCGCTGCACTACGAGGGACGCGCCGTCACCATTGCCACCTCCGATCGGGATACATCCAAATACGGGATGCTCGCACGCCTGGCGGTCGAGGCGGGATTTGATTGGGTCTCCTATGTGAGTCGCCGGCACATCTACTGCTCCGTTAAATCAGGTAAGCAAACGCCATATGATTTGTCCCCCTATCCCATTCCAACTCCCAGTCCCATTCCCATTCCCACTGCCATTGCCCACCATCGCATGTTAAATGCCAATGGCAATGGGCTGGCCAGTTAGCCAGAAGTGACACTAACAAGCGTAATTTCACATGTTCCCCAAGTTGCAACTGCCGCTAAGCTGACAGGCGTTGGCAAATTTTGCAGTCCGGTAAAAATTAGCCAGGCTGCACTTCGCTCTGCTTGCCATAGGCTGGCCCAAAGCCCCAGCCAGTTGCCAGTTGCCCGTTGCCAGTTGCCAGTTGCCAGTTGCCCGTTGCCAGCTCCAAGTTCCCAAGTTTCCACCAGTCGAGAGTTGAGAGTCGAGCGTCGAGAGTCGAGCGTTAAAAGTCGAGTGTGTGGTAACAACGGCAACAACAATGAAACACCAACAGCAACAACAACAACAACAACAACAATGGGAAGCGGGCAGCGGCAACAATGTCGAAACCGGCCCGTACCCATACCCACAGAGTCCAAGATTGAAGTTGAAGTCGAAGTCGGTGTCGGTGTCGGCATCCGAGTCGCAGTTGGAGTCAAGGAGCGAGAGAGAGAGAAAGAGAGAAAGAGAGAGAGAGAGAGAGAGAGATAGAGGGAGAGCGAGAGGGAGAGGGAGACAGTCAATGGGATGTAGTCGGGTCCACAAACGGCGGCTAACCGCATGTTGTTGGGATGTTGCTGTTGTTCTCCTTATTGCTGTTATTGTCATTGTTGTTGTTGCTGTTGCTGTTGCTGTTGCTGTTGTTGTTGTTGTTTTGACATGTTTAGGTTTGCGCCTGTCAAATTAAACGAATTGATGATACGACACCCAAAGCGTTTCTCAGGCCAAGATGAATTAAATGCCGAGTTAAAACCTGCGCGCGGGCCTAATTGAAAAAAACTGAAACGGCCAACAAGTTAGCAACACTCTTCTCTCTGTATACATGTGTGTGTGTGTGTGTGTGTGTGTGTGTGTGTATATTTCTTGCTGCCATTATGGCAGGCAACCAGTTTTCCCCGAAACATAACGAAACTGCCAGAAGAGTCGAGTCCCAAGTCGAGCCGGAGAAAATGCTCTTGGAGCGGAGCCAAAGTTAGCCAACCAAAAAGGCCAAAACAATTAAGTTTACTTGCAGCAGGAGAGCAGCAGGCGGGGAAGGCAGAGTTAGAGAGAGAGAGAGAGAGAGGGAGAGAGAGAGCTATCTAAATAATAGTTATAGTGCCAGTTGAGGCAGTGTGCGGCATTTTTGCAACATTTGTTGCCAGATTTTCTCTACATGCAACCTACAATTACATCATGACTCGTCGAGAATTTCCCACACAAACAACGAACACAAGGCGGGAAGGGAGAGGGAGAGGGAGACGGAGACATGATCATGGGATGAGCATCGTCGGATGGCAAGGGGAAGAAGCCACACACGAGGAGGCAACATCACAATATTTTGACTTCTCGTGCGGCCTACAAAAGATCAAAGGTCCAGCGAGTGTCCTTGTTGTGAGGCTCATTGATTCTAATTGCTCATAAAAGAAGCCGCCTCCGCCTTTGACGTCGACTTCGACTTCGACTGCAGCAAGGACAACAACAGGCATGGCACCTAAAAAGGATCCTTTTTTTTGCTGTCATTGGCCATCAATTGGTGGGTCGCTGTAAATATTAAAGGTCAGACAACAAGCCGACAAACGACAAATGCTAAACAAGTGGCCACTGGACAGGACTACGTGCAAGCATGTGTGTGGTCCTGTGGGCCAGTGTCAAATGGCGGGCAGACATGTGTGAGAGTGTATATGTGTGTGTGTGTGTGTGTGTGTGTGTTGCGCCTCGCAGCTATTAATAAATAACCAGGCGATTGATTGCTGATAGGGCGACGCACATAAACCACACGCTTATGACAGTTTTGGCACAGCGTTCACTGTTCTCCAGTTCGTTGCCTAAGTCTTTTGTTTGACGGCCTAAACAGCAGCCGCAGCCGCAGCCGCAGCAGCAGCACCGACGGCGGCAGCAACGAAGAGTAATGGCTGTAAACCTTTTTGTCGACACTAATTTTTTTTTAACTCCTTTTTTTTTTTGGGAGTTACGAAGTTGTTGTTGTTGTTGCTGTTGTTGCTGTTGTTGTTGTTGTTGCTGTGGCTGTGTTGTTGCTGTGTGTGTCGCGAGCGGTCGCGCGCGCGCATTAAAGCCCCAAAGCGTGTTGTGTCGTGTTGCTGTTGTGCCGTGTGCATGTTCATGTTAATGCTGTCCAAACGATCAGTCACCACGGCTAGTGTAGGTATGCCTGGTGTCTCTGTCTCTGTCTGTGTGTGTGTGTGTGGTGTGTGTCGCTGTGTGCGGCTGTCCTCTGTTTTGTAATAATTTATCAGTTTAGTCTTCACAACAAAGATAAAATAACGATAATTTTAACCACTTTAATGGTTTATTAATTTATGACCCTTCAAGTTCTTCACTTTCCACTCACCGCCACCGCCACAGCCACAGCCACCGCTGTCGGTGTCGCTGTCGCCGTCGCTGCCTCTGCCGCCGCCATAGGCAATGGGAACGTTATGCCTGAGATTTTTTTCCAGCCTCCGTTCTTCTCTATGCGTTGTTGTTGTTGTTGTTGTTGTTGTTGTTGTTGTTGTTGTTGCTGTGGGATACCTACACACATTTGTTTTTCTCTCCGCGTTTCTGTTTTCATTTTTTTGTCCTCCTTTTGGTATTTTTTATAAGTTTTTTTTTTTTTGTGGATTTCACACCAAATTTTCATAGCTGGTTTAGCTTGTTACTTGGTTTACTTCCTTGGTGTTTGTCTACGGCTGCCGCTTGTGGCGGCTGCTCCCGTCTGAGCATCGATTATGGGCCGCTTTATAGGCCGCAGTCTTGTATTTAATCCGATTTTTATTGTTTCTACGCCACACACTATATGTATATACATGTATGTGTGTGTGTGTGTGTGTGTGTGTGCGTGTGTATTTAACAAACGCATCAATATCAATGGAAATGGAAGGTGCATTTTCATTGGAATTTCGTTGCTGCAACCGCAACAACAATGCCACTTTTATGGCCAACTCATTATAATAAAGCGCACGGTTAGTGGTCGCTTTGTTGGCCTGGAATTTATTTTTTTTTTTCTGTATTTTTTTTTTTATTTTTAATTTGAATTTTACAAGCGGCCCAAAGATCGGCCGGCGCTTCGGGTGTGAAATATACGATCGGCCGCAGGAGAGAATAGAAAGTTCTGACTGGCTGCTGGTCGGACGCTGCGTGTGTGTGTGTATATCGAGTATATATATCGAGTATATAAATCGAGTATATATATCGAGTATATACCGAGTATATATATAATTACATAGAGTTGATAAAATGGCCGTCACTTTTGGTATTGCAGCTGGGTGGCCCTTGAGTGCCCCCACTCCTGGCCACACTCCCGCTGCCGCCGCTCCTGCTGCTCCTGCCGCTCCTAGTAACCCAATAGCCATTAATGATGATTAATGTTGCGGCTGCCGTTGTTTTTGTGGGTTGCAACATGTTTTGTAATTGAAATTGGGAAATTGCGCACAGGTTGCTGCACGTTGCAATGGACTACCTGCTGCAGGATATGCACGTCCCGCACGTCCTTTTCGACGCATCCTTGTGGCCAGCTAGCTAAGCTAAGCTGCTTTGGCTCGAGCTCGAGCCGCTCAGCCGCTCTGCTGATCCCGGAGCTAATCTTTAACCAAAAACAAGATCACAATTTTGTTAAACTCGAAACAAAAACAGCGTCGATTTCTGCTCCTGCTTGTTGCTGTTGTTGTTGTTGTTGTTGCTGTTGTTGTTGTTGTTGCTGTTGTTGTTGCTGTTGCTGCTCATGTTATTGATATGCATGGCTATCAGTTGGCAGATCGCATTTTGAGCTGTTCCTCGTGCAGTTTGGCGGCGGTTTTGTTTGAAAGCCGCAAAAGGCAGTTCCCATTGTTTGGGCCATTGGTCTAAGTCCTGAGCCCGGTCCCTGGGCTGGGTTACGGTTACCGGAATCCTAACTGTGAAAACCTTTTTGACTTGTAGGGCTTGGCAATTGGATGCTGGCAGGGTCGGGCATTATTAACGCCAAATTAGATTAGGTCCACTAATGCCATTACCTGGCCGCGTTCCTCCCTTTTCCCACCATTGTCATTGTGGTTGCATATTCTCAATCCTAACTTCTTCTTCTCCTTCTCTTCTATTGCAGATTCCTCGCCTTCCATTTCGCATGTACATGGCTGCTTCACGCCCGAGAGCACGGCTCTGCTGGAGAGCGGCGAAAAGAGGTCACTCAGCGAGCTGGCCATTGGAGATCGTGTGCTGAGCGTGGATGTTAATGGACAGCCCGTATACAGCGAGGTCATTCTGTTCATGGATCGCAACCTGGAGCAGATGCAGACCTTCGTACAGCTGCACACAGATGGCGGCGCTGTGCTGACCGTAACGCCCGCGCATCTCATCACAGTCTGGCAGCCGGAGCGGCAATCCCTTGAGTTTGTCTTCGCCGATCGCGTTGAGGAGCTCAACTATGTGCTGGTCCGCGATGCGACGGGTGAGATGCGTCCCCAGCGAGTGCTCCAGGTGAGCAGCGTGCGCAGCCGCGGCGTTGTTGCTCCGCTGACCCGCGAGGGCACCATCGTCGTCAACTCCGTCGCCGCCTCCTGCTACGCAGTCATCAGCAGTCAATCGCTGGCGCACTGGGGCTTCTCGCCAATGCGGCTGTTGTCAACGCTGCAATCCTTGGTGCCAGCAAAGAGTCAGCTACGCTCCACGCAAGCAAAGGCGACACCAAAGGACACAACGGCGCAGCAGCAAAACGGCCTGCACTGGTACGCCAACGCCTTGTACAAGGTAAAGGACTATGTCCTGCCAAGGAGCTGGTGTCATGATTAAGCTAAGACAGTCAAACAGGGAGCACCACACGGCGGAAGCTTTGGCCACCACAAAGAAGCCCCTGCAGTTCCATGCGAACATCCCTTCCGCCACCGCGATAATTGTAATATATATTGTAGCTATGTATGTATATCCTTAAAACTTATTGTATTTCAATGTTAATTATGATTAATGCTGATCAATACTATTTATTAACCACGATCGAGACACGTAAGGCAGGCGTAAGGCAGGCGTAACGCGCTAAATGCACAACTGTTAAAAGAAAATGGAAAATCTTTGAATTTTTTGTAACGAACATTTAATTATAAGTAGGCAATCCCGGCAGAGATCCTAAAGCTTCAACCAATTCTTGATGCGTTTATTGACGACTGTTGTATATTTAAAATTTAATGCATATATTTATTAAACTGAGGAGCTGAGTTTAAATCATCAGATATATATACATATATTTATATATTAATATATATCCATATGGTTATTTGTGTATATAGAAGCATTATAGTGACTGAATATCTTATTGTAATTGTGTATATAATACTTGATAGTTAACTGCGTATTTATACTTTATATTTAATGAATTATAACAAAATTGTTTGCTAAATACAAATGCGTTTTATTTTGTGGGACTTACTAATGTTTAGTAAACGAATTAAAGTTTTTATTTATCATTATCAATAATTTTAATTTTATTTAATTTGAGCTAGTTTTACAAAAGCTTTGGTTAAAATTATAGGAAAGTATCGATTTTCAAATTTCCAAAGTGTCGCCATCTACCGTAAAATGTTATGAGAACGGAAATCGTCGTCGATTTGATCACCTATCGGCAGTTTTTTGAACCGAGCAGTTTCTCACTAAAATTCACCACATTCTAAATGGAGGTAGTGAAGTTTCAATTGATTTTTAATTTAATTGATTCGGAGTGGACCAGTAATTTAAGTTTCATTTTTTCAGAGTTTTTGATATTTAACAAACTTCAAAGCGAATTTACAAATATTATGTATATAAATTATTTTAATTATATAACAGATTATTTTTTAAATCAAATAAAAGCAGTTTTTCTTCTCCAGTTAAAAATCAATCGCCGGTTTTGTTTTGTCAACATAATGCACCGATGCATTTGCAAGTTTGACCTTACCTAAAATTTAATGCAGTTTCAAAATAGATGATTAATAAACTAAACTAATTATAAATAAAATAAGAATAAAAGCATAAGGTAGGTTTTATAAATCAGCCTGCTGCCCGCCGTTTTCAAATATTGTTTTTTACCATTCTAGAGTCTAGAATTCACCTTTTGATGTATAAACTCTCATGTATATGTTATTCTTACATTTTGGTATTTTTTCCAGTATTCATGTGGATTTTCCGTGCGGGTTAAATGTGGTAATACTGAAAAGAAAAGCCTACGTTGTTTATTTTATAAGATCATTTTAAAAAATTGACGAAAGGATATTTTTGCCAGTTTTATTTATAACAAGTAATGTTGACCATCTGTCGTTTATGTTTATCAAAAGATGCGAATTTTTCAATATCCAACGGAAAAGCTGCAATGAGGATCCTTTCCTGCACGGGTCTAGAAGTAGACTCGAGCGACGGACTTCCACAACTTTTATGTCAGACGTGTCGCTTACGTTTAGAGGAATTTCACTTCTTCAGGAAACGTTGTCATGCTGCAGATCATAGGCTACGGAGTTTTAAGCGTAGCGGTAGTAACAATGAAAGTGAACTAATCCAGGGTGACGATGCAGATGCAATATATTTAAAGGATGTTTTTAAGTGCGAATCCACGGCGTGCTCAGAAAACAATGCACAGTGGCGTCGAGAAGCAACACAATTAATTCGCACTGAAATGGATGCCTATAAAAAGGACTTGTTAAATTTATGTAAACAACAATTGCGTGAGAATATTGAGCAGCAAATTCGAACTGAGATGGGAGAGCATCTTCTTGCAGAAGCCAGAAACGAATGCCGGCTCATGGTGTTGGATGACTTGTTTTATGAGGTGGAGACTTTTTTTGTTAATAAACGTAATGAAATAGTCTGCGAGCAGGCATTAGGCTCCGAGGGCGTCGTATCAGACTCGGATACTACAGAGGAGTGTGCATCACATATTGCTGTGCAGCAACAAGAGACCAATGCTTCTGAACCTAATTTTACAGAATGCACAACTTCAAACGCCCCTGAAGTTGACTTGCAAATAGGTAGAACTATATTGTACATGAATAATAAATGTTTATTAAATCATCTCTTTTTCCAGAGGAGGAGAATATTGTTCAACAACCATCGTCAGTGCCTTTACGGTCTCATAATTTATCAACAAAGGAAGTGCCAAAAGACTCCACGCTGTTAAATCCGTCAGTGCCTTTTGCAATGGTAGAAATAAACATGCAAAATAACCAATTAAATCATTTGCGAGAGGATATTAGAGGTATGAATTTTCTGACTTCCATAATATCGCCTCAGATTAAAAAACGAAACTCTTTAAATGATAAAAAAGTGACTTTTGCAAGTCCCACTGTTCGAGATTCCCCGTACAAGCAAATAAGAGGTCGTGGTCGCCCTAGGGGCGGTGTGAGGAAAAACAAAAGCCCTTAGTTAAAAGCATCCTTTAGCATAAAATAAAAAGACCAAACTTGATAGTCTGTGAAGTAATATAATCGAACATATGTTTGCATACTATTGTTTTTTTAACATCTGGACACAAAGTATGCATTTATTACCGCAATTTTATATACATATATCGGATGTTATATATAAATATTTTTATTTTAGCAATTCAATATCATTATTATTATTTCTTTGCATAAACTATTTCCTTGATTGTTTAAATATCAGTTTGAGCAACAAGTCTAGCTTTTTGAAATTATTTTTGTGACTCTTACAACACTGCGTACAATTTCTAGGGATGAGCGATATGTGCAAAGCCTGACAGATTGTAATTTCTTTTTTTTTAAAACAATTTTATATATTTACATAATTAAATAACTTTATTCACACATTAAATATATTTATATTTATATATATTTTATATAGATACCACAAAATAATATTTTTACTGTCTTTTACTGCTGTTGTTGGGTCTAAATAAAAATTTCATTTCAATTTCCCCTGTGTTGTGTTGTTAAGTGTATCGTGGTGGTATGTTGATGCAGTAAACATCTCGACGATAGTTGATGTACATATCGATATCTAAGTTAATATCGACGGTAAAACTATCATCACTATTTGGAACTGTAGCGTCTGTAGTTAATGCATTCGGCGTAAAATAATAACTATTATCTACGAAAGCAGAGAAGCTTTATAAATTAAATCAGATTTGACTTTGAAAAATTAACGCCAAAAATTTCTTTTAGTTCGAATAGCCAATATTAGGCCTAGCGGCTTGAAGAAATTTTATTAAGGTCTGCAAAACACGAATCTTAATTACAATGACGACTACGGAAGAAATATATCCAGATACAGAATCATGGTGCCGACTTTGCCTACAGGAACACAAGGATGCTCATACAATATTTGGAAATGACGAAACCCAACTCTCTATACCAATGCGATTAATGGCTTGTGTGTCATTAGAGGCAAAACCATCTGATGGATTACCCAAAAAGATTTGCGAAGAGTGTCGATATCAGCTAGAAAAATCATTTCTGTTCCGCCAACGCAGCCAAGCGGCTGATAAAAAACTACGAAAACACAATCGCCTCATTAGTATGGGTAAAAAGAGTCGAGTGTTTGTCAAGCAGTTGGATAATGAGTCGGATGAGGATGAGCTCGAGTTTGAGGAATCTATTCAATTTTTAGATAAACTCGAAGCACAGCGAGAAAAAAGCACACTAAATTGGCAAGAAAAGTATAAGAAAGATCAGGAGGCTAACTTGAAAGTTCGCTTGGAAGCTGAACGGAGTGAGATTCGCGTAGAGGTACGTGAAGAATTAATGAAAGAGGTACGAAATGAAGTTCGCGAGGCACTTCGTAATGAAGTTCAAGAGGACGTTCGAAGGGAACAGTTAAGTAAGCTTGTTGGAGAGCTTGAACTGTTTTTATCGGAAAAGAAATCCAGTCTATGGGTCTGTGGAGTGAATGAACAAAATGCTCAGACATATTCACGCAATACATCACCTGTGTGTAAGTCGGAACCAACAGAAGAGCCGCGTGTGGTTCGTAAACGCAACCAAAAATCGCCACCAACGACAGAGCCTAAGCGACGAGCATTGGATAACGAAAGTACAGAGTATGTGCTGCAACGCGAATGCAAAGAGGAACAACTACCTTCAAACGCAAGTGATCAACAAGCGTCGCCTCCGGAGCCTGCTGAAAATTTCGAAGACATCAAAATGGTCACTGATGGAGATATGGTTAGAACAGATACTGGGGAAATTTACATTATAAATGCAGCATCATCCGCAACACCAGAATCCACAACGGAGTTTCAGGATAAGAGCGTTACTTCCTACAACAGTAAGAGCTTGGTGGTTATTAACAAAACGATTTTCACTTAATTTTTTTTCCTATTTTGCTTACAGTTCAGGACAATGGGGAAATTCAGTTTACTGATGACAAGTCAGAAGATATGAGCGATGTGGTGGTCTTTAATCTTGACTCGGAAGTAAGCGAGGATCAGCAACTTTACGAATTTAAGGACAATGTCATTATACTGGTAAGTCCATTAGATGAACGTTTGTTTCCTATTTTAATTACCTCCTACTTTTAGTCAAATGAAAAGGTAAAAAGTGAATCCCTGGCCCCGGGCAAAGCCACAAAGAACGATTATGTTGTAAAGCAATCTCCACGGAATAGCCAGTCAAATATTGGACGTGCCAGCGATACACTCAAGACGTTTCAATGCCAGCTGTGTCCCATTGCATTTGCCAGTGAGAAAATGCTTTCACGGCATCTTAGCACGCACATTAAGACACTAAAGAACGGAAATGACGGAGCACTTAAGTGTCCAGTTTGTAAGCTACAGCTTTCCTGCGCTAGTTCCTTGAAGCGTCATATGATAATCCATACGGGGCTTAAGCCGTACAAATGCGAAGAATGCTACTTGTCATTTTCGCAGCGCGAGGTGCTGAAGCGCCACATGGATACTCACACAGGGGCCAAACGCCATCAATGTCCATATTGTACCTCCTGTTTTGCTCAAAAGACCAACCTACAACAGCACATCAATAGGCTACACACTGGGGGCCAGCGGCAGCACAAGTGTCCTCTCTGCGAGCGTAGCTTCAGTCAACTCTCGGGCCTTAGTCGTCATCTCGTCACGCACGCAGGCGTTAAGTTTGCTTGCAAGGAATGCGGACGTCAGTTTACTGACCGAAGCGCCGTGCAGCGGCATGCCCAGAATGTGCACAAGACCAAGGACGCAGTTGTGGAGCCCGTCATAGATGCCAATGAGAACGCGACAGAGTTTGAATAATTGTTACTTTCCTTGCATCTTGCGTTCCTCGACAGACGGCATTTTAGCGGTGTGCCAATCCCTTAAGTTAACAGATGGAGTAATCTCTGATTCCAGAAATTGTATATATATATATAAATGTTTTAATCAACATATTGCAGGATGTTGATCTAGCCATAATTGTGTCTTAGCCTGTTTGTAATGGTCTGAAGACAAGTTCTATAGTTTCATTATGCTTATAAAATTAATTCAAATTTTCTTTTATCAAATTTTTAAAACTGTTACCGCTTTTTTCGTAACGCTATAAAAATATTGAGAATTTTAACAATTTAGTTTTATTTTTTTTGGTTTCCCCCCAAGATGAAAGTGACGGCTCATTCCTTATTATTGATTGAGGTCCAGCCCCTTTTCGTTTATAGTGGCTTACCAATCGATTGATTATTTAATTACTATTACTATGGAAGGGCTACTTTAATGTATTTCGATGTCCGCATTGGGAACATTTTGTAACTTTATTCGAAACGTTTTTAACTTTTTGTTGGCCCCAAATTTGAAGCGTGGAGAGAACACGGATAACATTTAAGCAGAGAAGAACTTATTGTTAAAAAATACAGATCGAAAACTTGTAAACTTTTTTTAACGTGATACGATAATATAATATAATATAATATATAATAATATAATAGTATAATAAGATAACTAGCTAGATATAGTATAGATTACATACAAGTTATAATATCGTTTGATATAATACACACAACACGTTGTGTTAGGCAAATACATCGGAGATACAAGTTTCTAAATTTTGAAACGATTAACATTTTTACAAACACACATGGGGGATGGAACCTAAGCTAATAAATTAAACAAACACGTTAACAAAACATTTAATTAATACAAAAGTCAAATGCAATGCAATGCAATTAGTTGTTAATATTGGAAGCGCCTTAAGATGAGATTGCCTAGAGAAACGAATTGGGTGGGCGGTGTGTGAGCTTTTAGCACGTGGAGATGTCATCATTTGCCCCAAGAAGCTACACATTGAAATATCAGTTATAACGAGTAACATGTCCACCTCTCTGCGTGGACGCAAGCAGCTGCTAGTCGGAATTGGTGAGGGAGCTACGTTGAGATTCTAAGGTGTTTGAATCGTTGCGCTGGCGCAACAGGCGTGGCTGGCTAGCAGCAAAATTGGAAAAGTCCTTCATCACATCCTTGTACGTCTCGTCCTCGCCATTGTACTCATCATTTGGGCCGATTTCTTCATTAAGGCGTGTCAGTCGGAGGCTAAGATCGTACGGAAAAATAAATTATTATCGATTCTGCATAAATGAAGCCAAGTTTTCAAACTTACAGCGTCACAATATCTGCATTTTTCTGATCCACGGCAATGTCCAGGGCCTTTTTGCCATCACTGGAGGCCAGATTGTAGGCAGCCTTATGCTTTAGCAACAGATACACCTGCGCTATATGTCCTTTGGCCGTGGATATGTGAAGTGCCGTGTAGCCCAGCTCGTCGGTTGCGTCAATTGCCGCTCCGTTCAGCAATAGATACTCACAAGCCATTACCGAACCGGAGAGCACAGCCTGATGAAGAAAAGATCGCTGACGATCTTGCATATTCTTCCATTGCTTGTCTGCACCCAAGGCGAAGGCCATGCACATCACAGGAAGATTGTGTACTAAAGCTGCTTTATAAAGCAAAAGATTTGCATCCAACTTTGTGAAAGGTAACTCCTCCGGCAGTTCCTCGTCTGATTCGCCTGCTGTGCTCTCCTGATCGCTGCCCAATATGCCCGGCGTTTCGTAGCTGTCCAAAGCCAGATCATCACCAATCATAAGTAAATCATCGCGCGATATGCTCAATGACATTGAGGGAATGTTTATAGATTCATCATCATCGTCGTCAAACTCGTCCCCGGTCTTAGCCGTATTATATATGCTGGGATCGTCACTAAGTGTCTTTGGCAATGAACGCTGTTGGCGGCGTCGTCGTAGTTTTTTCACCGCCCACTTCCGCGTGCCTCCAAGCGAGAGTGTTGCACGTTTATTTACTACTCCGCCTCCATCTTCGCCTTTACCTTCACTGTCTATGCTTAGCACCTCGGCGGTTTCACTAGCAAGGAACTCCTGTGGTTTTGGCATGCCGCATACGAAACGCTTCTCCACGTACTTTGCCTTGATCCATGCCTCACGCACTCCAATTTCACACTGTTCTGTAGGCTTTCTCAGCTCACAATCATCGGCGACTCTAGCCTCATAGATTCGGTTGACAACTTCATTTCCCAGCTCCATCATCACCTTGACGTTCTCCGTTTCCCAGGCGTCCAACGTAAGGGAACGTACCTTGCTGTAGTGCACGCCCAGACTCCGATGCACTCCAGAGCATTCAATGCACAACGTTATACCTAAGTTTATGGAAGCCCAACGTGGATCTGATCCACGACAATCGCAGCACTGCTCGTTTCCGGGTATCTTGAGAAACTCCTCCCAGTGACTGAAAATGATTCATCATGAATATGTTATCAATAACTGAATATCGCACATTCACTCACATTCGCCTTTTGGTGGGCAAAGCATTTGGCGCGTTGTTCGACTGCGGACGAGACGGATGCGTGGAGTCGTGTTGAATGGCGGCTCCAATGCCGTGCTGTAGCGCCGAAATCCAAAGAGAGAGCATGTCCGCCGAGTCAGCTTGGAGTATATGTGATCTGCGATAAGGGATTTATTATTGAATATGGGTATTTTATATACTTGATTGATCACTTACTTCGTTGGAGAGATGACCTCAAAGCAGAAGCGACGATCGCCCTCATTGACTGGACGCACAGTGCAAATGCGAAGATCCTCCTCCATGACCGAAAATGAATCCTCGTTGCTGCGTTTTCTGCAATTCGAATCCAAATCACTTCAGCGTACGGCACAACAATTCAAAATCACAACAACACAACACAAACAGAAATCAGAATATGAGTAACAAATGAAGACGATTTAAACCGGCAAGCAAAACGGGAAATGGGAAAAATCAAAAGAAATGAGCAACGTCAGGCTAGAGGCCAGAATAATCACCCACCTGTACACCAGCTGATTATCGCTCAGGTAGAACCAACGTCTACACCAGGTCTTGAAGCCCTTCGACTTCTTCTTGAACAAATACCCCTCCACATTGTGGGAGGCGCTGTTTGTATTCGAATCGCAATACCGATTCACACTCATGTGCCGATTCTGCATGACCTTCTCCAGCTGCTGATAGTCGCCGCGCAGAGCATTCAAGTCGTCGCTGATATTCTTGAAGAATTCGTCAAAGTCGTTGCACAAATCAAAGCCCTGATGGTAGTAGGTCACGCACGCCTGATAGTAGTCCAGAAGCTGCCAAAGAAACCACACAGATCAGCATTTAAACACGTGCAGCCAGGCAAGTATCCGCTTCTGCCCAGTATCCAATACTGCGAACCTTCAACCAGCGCTATCCAAAGACGACTGACACTTCGTGCCGGTGTCCACTGACTCAGCGGCGATCAGTGGGCCAGCGATATCGAAATGTTAACTATGTACACATACTTATTGCTATTATATCGCAAAAGTGACGTCATCAATAAAAAAATAAATGTAAATAATACAACATTTGTTGTCGATCTGCTTACTTCCCTCCAAAGGCAATGACATTCATTCACAGCTTTCAAGTCGCCTGACCGAACGCATACGCGATAAGAAGTACGAGTGGTAAAGAGTTGTGGGTTCCTCTTCGATTAGTACTTTACACCCATTAAGTGTTTATTTGCAGAGTGAGACTCATGCTGAGTACATCAAATCTCTCTTTCTGCACTCACAACTGTTGCTTAAGCAGTGGAGTTTGACTCTCAGGTGACTTGCTTTTATCTGACGAGGAAGTAGTCGAACCTCAGCGTAGCTTTGATTCAATTATCATTTGTGACTTATTGTATTCAGGCGAAACTTGTGAATTATTACGATTGGAGTTCAAAGGATCAAAATTAATATTTTTGACTGTTAAAAGCTATGATTTTTAAAAAGCAAAAGTTATATTCTTCAATAATTAAATTCAATTTGCATACAAGTCATGTTTTTCCTGCCTCGCTTTCAAGCAACCAAGGATTACAGACTTTTATAGTTTAAAGTGTGACTCTAAGGTATAAAATTATAAACCTTATTTATAAATTGATTATTATTATTGATTATTGATTATTGTTTCCCTTATTTAAGTCTAAAAAATTGGTTAAGTGAAAGTCAAAAAATAATTATCAGGAAAACTGCTGGAAACCCTTTTTGCACATGTTCGATTCTTAGACTTCTGATTACCAATTTTTTAATTCGCTGGAAAAATGCTAATTAATTGCTGTTAATTATTAGATCGAAACAAAACGTAAGTTTTGAAATTCTTTAACAATTTCTCATTCTGACTAGTTCCACTTCTGCACTCATTCGCGTCTCGAAGCAAAAAAAGACATTTAGGATGTTACGTACCGTGGATAGAATAGAAGGCACCTTGCGGGCCTGGACTAGGGTTATGTAGTTGACATAGTCCAGAGCAGTGTGTTGGAAGCACGACTTGGAAGCGGAGAGTATGTTGGCCGACTCCTGCACCTCTTGAGGACGATTCTTGCTTGCCTGCCGATGCAAAGGAATGTCCATGAACTGAGCTCGTTTTCATTTTAAGAATTGTATGGAAAATACCTGCGCGTTCTTTAAAAGTGCATTGTCATAGCCCTCGGAGACCTTCAGGAAGTGACCTTTGTAGTCCTTGACCTGGTTGATGTCGTCTTTGACAAAGACATTTAAATTCTTTAGCACCGTTCGACTAGCCTGATCCAGCAGTATTGTATGAAACTTGTTCATTTCCTAAGGATGTCAGGCACTCGCATAAATTATATATAAATTATGCAGAGTGTGTAGGTCGACTCACCTGAAAGCAATGAATCAGCTTGCCGAGAGCATTGTGTGCGTTTTTATTGTCGAGAAAATGCTGCTGCAGGTCCCACAAGGACATGGCAAAGGCGCTATTTGTGTGGTAAACAAGAAATCAAATATGCGATTTTCTTATACTATATTATATTATAATATAAAACTGCGCCATTTACCTTTGATTCTTGACATACTCCTTGCCCGAGTCCACAGCCACATTGCACAGTTTGATTATTTTTTCCAGCCGCTGCTCCAAGTGCTCAATGTCCGTCTCTTCCTTCGATATAAATTGTCTGCGTAAGAAAGGAAATTAAACACGTTAGCAAAATCTCTTATTTATATTATTTGTAAACAAGAACCCAAGGGCCTACGTCGGGGAGGATGCCAACTTCGCTGTCATTGGCGATTAACTTCGTCCAGAATGTGTGCTTAATCAGTGGATTCGTGGACAGACGGGGGTAAGGACCAGCTGCCAGCAACCATCAGCCATTGGTAGCTACGTCGTAGTTAATGTTTGTTTATGTTGACTCTTATAATTTATGCCACTTTATAAAGTGCTGTTTGTGCTTTTAATTAAAGACGTGCTCCGAAGCTTTTGTTGGAGCTGCACATGCAGATGGGACGATGAGCCATTTGTATAGCCTCATACCCTTACAAAAAATATGTGTATAAAGTGTATATACCCCAAACGATCCCAGATGTGTTTTGTATACTTTAGCACATTTGGGACTACTTGTCAATCCGAGAGAGCATAAGCCGTAGATATGATACTCAATTTAATCACAGTTTAGATTCAGCGGGAATACCCGGTCAAATACCAGTGGATATGAGGCATAGATGTGTCTCCTTTTACTATATTTAATATTTTAATTTAATAATCAATAAAAATATTATTTCCGGAAGGCTAATTACGACTTTACAAATTTAGTCATTATTTGTTTATTTAAGCTTAAGAGAACAACTCATTCATTGAATGCCATTAAAAAAATATCGAATTTCAGCTCATAACCGAATGGGAATTTAATTAAAATAAACTAATTGGACTATGAGATGCGATTATGAGAAGGAAACACCCGCATTATGGAACTTGATATTGTGAGAAAAATAAAGCGTCAATAAACTATTATTAACTTAATAATAGAATAAGCGAGTTATACATTTATATCAGATTACCTATTAATAACGGAATAGAAGAAAAGTCAATTTCGAAAATTTCAGGTCATTTGGCGGGGACGGACTCGATGATTTATATGCAAATTGGTGGGGGCTTAGTTTGTTTGTTAAATTGAAGTCGTTGCGAACACAGGGTATCGCTTGGTCAAACAGTTTGTACTGAATCATTAAAAGATTTTATTATTATTTTTTATTTTGGCTTGGATAACCTGTTGCGCCCGTCTAGCTCTTCGTGTGAAAGCTATCGCTGTAGCTGAGCTTGGGAAGGCAATTAAAAACATTTTTTTTTTTTGTAGCAATTTGAACATCAGCGAAAGCTTTGCCTATGGGCGAGATAAACAGACGGGCCACACAGACAATTTGGTGAAATCTTATCAATCGGCTATGGAGAAGTAGCAATCGATTGTTACAGTAATTTGTAAAAACAAATACTTTTAAATGCATAGGCATACACGTACACACACACACACACGCGCGCACATACATATATACGTCTATTCGTGCATGAATGATGAATCCAAAAACTCAAACGATGTTAAAGTCGAGTGCAAAGTTTGTTCGATGGATGATGATTAAGCGGTAGCAACATTTGAGTGCTCAAAGAGTGTGAGCCGGGGCGGATGGATAACGAAGTCTGCTGAAAGCACGATAAAGCGAAACCAGTCACGCTATAAAAGCTAGGTCTCAACCGTATATATGTATATCCCAAATGCAAATAACAAATGCCAAATGCGGAAATAGAATGCGCTTTATGCGCACTTTGTTTTTTTTTAGGGGGTGCGAAATGTGTGCTAGGCCCAAGGGGAATAGTCAGGCTAAGCTTAATACGCACCTGAATCTCGGCGTATCCTTAAGGCATTCTTCAAAATCAATTGTGGCGCGCATTGTTGAAAACAAACACAATTAAACACACGTTCATACACACACACACACGCACGCACACACACTAAATGCAGCAGTGCTTGAACTGCAGTATTTGCACTGTTGGCTATTTAAAAAAAATATAAATAATAATAATCGCCTTGCGAATTTTTGGTTGCTTTCAGCTGTTGCTTCTGCTTCGAAATTGATTGCCGAGATGAATTTGGGAGGAAGATAGCCTAATTAAAGTCTGTTGGGTTGCAATGAAACAGGCACATTTTCTTTATTATACAGACACATATGCTAGCGGAATAACTAATTAATTAGTTCTTGAGGAATTACAAGGTAATTAATAAATATTTTAACACAATGCGACGCGCACAACAATACGACGACGTCTCACTTTCTACTCGCGCTCAAAAACGTACTAAATTTTGCCGACGCAAAATCCCAGTGCTGAACAGTAGCTTATCGTATTTGTACGCTATTGAGCACTGGCACTGTCTTTGGTTCTTCTGCTTCTTTTGCCTGGTGCTGTTTTTGTGTAATATAATTTTCTATAAAAACTCGTTAATTATCTATGTACAAGCATATAAAATGCTATATTAAAACGGCAAAAAAAAGATTCTCAAATAAAACGATGAATATAAAGCGTTGAGAGACTGTCAAAAATAGTCGTCGCCGTAGTCGTCGTCTTGTGCTTATCATTTGTTTACCCTTTGTCTTGTTTTATTGTTCTACGTTGTATTAAAGTTCCGTGTTCATTGCAACCTGCATAATTCTTTCTGACGTCACATACGTCATACACGCCCCTGTCAGGAAACGTTGACCTGACCGACTGACTGACCAGCGGAATGTGGAAGTGCCACAAGTGCGGCAAACCCGTTTACTTTGGTAATATAAACACCCACATTTTAATATATTTATGTACACACACTCACACACACGCACAAACTGAAAATCACACGCACATTTATTCAACTCGCGCATGCCAATTGTTTAAATAATAACATTTAAATTACATATTTCGATCTTGTGTGTTCAACACAGCGGAACGTAAACAATCTCTGGGCTACGACTGGCATCCGGAATGTTTACGTTGCGAGGAGTGCGGCAAGCGCCTTAATCCCGGCCAGCATGCAGAGGTATAATTCATATGCTTTTTTTTCGCCCTGTTCGCAATTAATTGCATGCATTTTTGCATCTCTTCTTAGCATAAAGGAGTGCCTTATTGTCATGTGCCCTGCTACGGTGCCTTATTCGGCCCACAGCTCTTTGGTCACGGCACTCGCGTTGAGTCACACAAAAGCTATGGAGATAAGTCGACGCAAAAACCGGCCACAGCTCAGGCCAATGGACCTGCACTGCCGCGAGATCATTTGGAATCCAAGCTAAAGGTATGCATTTTTTTACATATGTTTTCATACAGATTTTTATAAATAGAATCAGTTTGAGGAATGTGTAAATTGTGTTTATAATTTGTAATTTTAGGTAAAAATAATTATGTAACAATTCAACTCATATTTAATTAGGCCTTTGCAGTTTTAGAAAATCTCATTAATGTCAGTATAAAGAGTTTATATATATATATATATTATATAATAGAAATATATTTACTGATTTCAGTTAAATGTATTATTGTTGCAGTTTTATCTGAGCTCAGATAATGTGTTATTTGAATAAATTAAATACAGCACTTAATTTAAAGCTTAATGTTAGTTTACTGAATAGTTGCTTATCAGTGTGTATATTTAAATTAATTATATGTTCACTGGAAGCTACTGAGCGGCATTCACAATGCATGTATCTAAATCAGGAGTCATCAAAGTCTTTGTAGTCGTCTATTATTTTATTTATAAGCTTCTTTTAAGTAACAATTAAAGATCTCTAATTAAAAGAATTCAACATTTTCAGGTTTATAATCAATTCTATGACAATAAAAGTCTAGAGATTCGCAGTCGGGAAGTAAACAACCGCTTGATCTTGGAAGGACCGTTGCGTGTTTTTTGGGGTGTGCAGGGCGTCATTCACTTAAAGGAGGACGATGATCAGCGCACATTTATAGTTCGCAAGCGCAACTCCTGTCGTACCTCCAGGGCGGCAGATGTAAGTCAATAATTAAATTATAAATTTTATTTTTGTTAATTATACATTTTTGTTCCTAACAGGAAAGTTGTTCGGACAAGGAAAACGAAGCCAGTGAATCGGTAGTGCCTCCTACGACCACTGCCAGCGAGGCTGATCCACTTTCTACGGACATATCCTTGTCGGAGAGCATGACTTTTGATTCGTGCAGCTTAAATGAAATATCCGAGTTGCCGACAACGCCTGAAGATGCCTCTGCAAACACAGCGACTGGCAGTGGACCGATTTTGAATGGTCAGAATTCGAATAACAATGATGAGGACTCAATGCATACAGATTCCTCCAGTACATTGATTGGTAGTGGGGCGGAGGCACCTACTGTCAGCACCAGCATATCAAGCACCTTGCCTTCCAAGTTGGACAATCTGGATAAATTGGACTGGGATGACATTGACGATTTGCTACAAGTGGAACGTCGTCACAGTGACAAGAACAAGATTTATGAAACAATGCCCGTCAAGCTGCCTTCATCCTCGTCACAATCGTCAACTGAGAGCTCACCTACCAAGTCGTGCTCGGAAAGTAGCTCCACCACGACCACGCAGAATAATTCAGTGAATTCCGCCACTTCGGCCACTACGAACACAACAACGAGCAGCAGCTCGGATAACTTTATGACCGCCACAGGCTCATTGACTGCCAATACCAATACCCAGAACACTAGCACAGTGAGCACCAGCAACACCACACTTGAGGACTATAAAACGTCCGATGATGCGACACTGAAGCCTATGGATTATGAGGACTTCAAGCGAAGTGTTCATCAGGACTACGTCAATGGTGCAAACTCATTTCAGGAACGGAATGATGATAGCTTAAAACGTAATCAACCCATTGATCCCTCACGCATACACGATTCATTGAAGCTTTACGGGGAGAACCAAGTGATGAGCAAAAGCTATAATTGCGACTATGCGCTGCGTCCCATTGATCCCACATTGATTACCGATACGATGCACCTGCGCAGCAGCATTGACTCCTCACGCTCCTCGCAGCGACTATACGCGTTGCAAAAGTGCGGCTCCGCCTATGCATCTACGGCGCCCAGCAAAGATCAACATAAGCCGTATGAGCAAGGACGACAACTGTTTGAAAAAGGCATCAATCGCTCCAAGTCGGGACCCAGTTGCTTTGTCTACTCAGACAGTGATGACGACGACGAATCGACTCTGCGTCCGCAACGCTTGGCCACTGTGCGACGCAGCGACGTACCTCTTCGATATATACAAATTCAAATGAATTGCTATCCCAAAGAAGGTGTGGCTGCCGGTGCAGGGCACAAAGCCAATGGTAGAAACGAATGTGATTCAAGTCGTACTGAACCATCATCGGTAATATTCACATTGACTTAACCCCCATAGTTATATTATTAGCTTAAGTAAGATCCAAGGCTCGACACGGGATGCGGGTTAATGGCTCCGGTTATGAATGAAATTGCAGTTGAACTTAAGTCCTACATTTAATTTCTGTTTTTTGTTTTTGTGAGTACTTAAAATACATGAATCTCGTGACCCGCTCACCGCAGTCCCGCAAGCTTGACTGGCTTTATCTCCCCAGCGAAAATAAGCACTGGTGACACAAATAATTTAAGACTTTTGATAAATTCAAATCTCGATGGTATTGTTATCTCTCGGGAACTGTCAGCTGAAGACGTTTGTTTGCATTTGTCTAATCCTTTTATGATTGTTCCAGGTGCTTAGTGGTGCTGTGGCCGGTGACGAGTTGACTCAAACGGAGGAGCTCTACACGGCCAGCGAGGGAAGAGATGGAAGTGGTGCAGAGCACGGTGTACATGTCACCGAAGATGGCGTTGTCCTTAGACGACCCCCACGCACTGGTGCCGCAGCAATAAAACGACGCAGTGGCAACAGGCGGTAAGCTGTGAGCTTTTGTGCACAAGAAGTATATGAAATGAAAGGATGTACAATATTTGCAGATCCCGCACAAAGCTGAAACGTCGTTGTTCGATCAACGGGCATTTCTACAATCGGGAAACTTCGTTCTTCACGCCACCGTATGGCTCGCAGATGTCAGTGTGGGTTACCTCGCTGGTGACCACGCAGGAGGTTATTAATTTGGTGCTCGAAAAGTACAAGGTGGATAGCGCACCGGAGAACTTCTCCCTGTTCATTGTGCGTGATAACGGGGAACAGAAGCGTCTTAAGGATAACGAATATCCGCTGATAACGCGCATCACCTTGGGACCGCACGAGGATGTCGCTCGACTTTTCCTAGTCGACGCGCGTAAAACTGATGAAATAAGGTCAGTGACCAGGAAACATTATGTTCTCATTATCCTGGCTTACGGTCTTCATTTTATTTCTTATAGTAATGAAGTTGCTCAATTTATAAATCTATCGCTGCCCGAATGTCGCGCCATTCTGGACCGTTACGACCAGGAGCTGGCGCGGGAGACAATTAAAGTAAGAGAGAGGTAAGTAAATGAGATGATAAAGTGGAGCCCGCACACTAAATGATGGCCTCTTTTAGATATGCGGAACTGAGTCGTCGGATTGTCACGCGCATGGAATCTCTGAAGGTGCATCTGTAGATGCGAACAGAATCTCGAACTGCATCAAATTTTATATTAGCCATAAATTGAAAGTGGCCAAAAAGCGATAGCAGCTAAGCAATTGGAATTCCTTTCATCCAACATTTATTCATTTATTACCATCAAGTAGTGTCTAGGAGAAATTACGAATAGTTTAGTTACCTTCTTGGGGCCCCAGTGAACAAAATCAAAATCAAAGCAGCAGCTGCCGTCGGTCGCTGACTAAAGGTCAGATGGTATTTAATTAAAATACTTTATCCAAAACTAACAAAAAAATACCAGGAAATTCCATTTTAGAAAGCATTTAAGACTTGTAACTAACCAAAAAATAATTATTAATCCTCACATCAAATTACAAAACTATTATAATTATTTTGCTTTTCGTTCAAATCAAAATCATATATGTTTTTTTATTTTATGTTGTTTGTACTGTGAATTGAGTTGATATGTCATGAATTATAAAGTTTTTATAACATCGAAGCGACTTTTGCGGGCCTTCACCTCATGATTTGAGGAATTCATTATACACCGCAGTACCCAATAGCCACATGTAACATAAGATAGACTTGTTGATTGAAAATCATTTGGATATCCAATAAATTGTAAAGATTTAACAAACGTCATAATAACGAATAAAGGACGAGATTTTAACGGATCTGCGGGCTACTGGCTGTGCGCTGGGATGCGGCGAAAGCGTCATCAAAGTGGAAGTCAATGATGCTATTAAAAATAGAGGAGCAGCTGAGCAACACACACACACACATTTCCACACTCCCACACTTCCACTTCTACACACACACACACACACACACACAAACACACACATACATAGATGGAGTCAAAAGTGTGGCCTATGTTATTTTGTGTGTTGTGCGGGGAGCCATTAATTTAAATCTGACAAAGCGTTGGGGCCAACGTGTCTGGGACTTGGATTTGGGCAATGCGTTGACTTCGAGGGTGCCTTTGGCCAGGCTGTGAGGCGCTGACGCGTTAAATGGTTACGGAGCTTCCCGGCCAGCAGCCTCAGCTATAATCGCAGCGGCGGCGTCATCCATGCGGGCCAAGTGTGCCAAGCGCCAATACATAAAAATCAACAACCAACGGCCACCAGCAGCAGTAATAACAACAGCCGCAGCAGCAGCAGCAACAACAACAAACAACAACAACAAACAACAACAACAAACAACAACAAAAACAAAAGCAGCATCGGCCAGTAACAAAAACAAAAACAAGAAGTTAGGTCCATTCGAGATGGGAATGCGTATCAGGCGCTGGTGGCAGGTTCACGACCCGCTTGCCAAATTGCCGCGCCATAGTCAATTATCGTGTCCTAAGAGTGAGTCTTGGGCTAGAAAGAAAGAGCGCCAAAGAGGCAGCTGAAACGGAAAATCGATTTTGGCCGTTGGATGTTGGATGTTGAATGTTGGTCTAGTCGCTCTTCTTGTATTATTGCTGGTGGTGCTGCTTGTCGTCTGGAACACACATAGGCAGTTGTTGCTCGTCCCAGCAAAGCGGCTGCCCCGCGCGAGCAAAGCCACTACAATTGTGGAGGGTTGCTCATGGCGCAGACGCAGTGGCGTACACTGTAAGAAACTCGGATGTGTCTCTCCACCACCCAAAAGAGACATTCACATAACGTATGAACGATGGGTTTAAGCTTGTGGTTGACAACCCTGGGCACTCTCTTTGGTGTCCTGCAGCCGCTCTTAGGTTACCGTTGCGCCTTCTGCGTGAATGTCGCAAAATTCCAATGCCGTTGGGCCGAGCAATGCAAATCGCTGGTCCGCTCAGTTTACGTTTTGTTCGCGTCGCCTACAGTTCGTTCACGTGGCCGTGTTCCTGCTGCACTGCATCGCCAGAGACGCCAGCGATTGCAAAACATAAGCCCAAAACTAACTTGACTAGTGTTCGAGTCTGTGTACCCTCTGCGTGTGCGTGCGTGTGTGTGCGTGCGTGCGTGTCTGTGTGTGGCCTGTTCAATACTCGCACTTCATTCTCGACTAGCAATTAACGCTGCCCCATCTGATTTGTGAGAGCCACAAACTACCAGCCATCAGCCATCAGCAATCAGCCACCAGCCGCCAGCCAACAGTCAGCAGCCCCCATCTGAAAGCCACCAGCGGAAGTTAACGAGCAATTCGCGACGCATTGAAGCCGCTTCCGTTAGCGTCGTCCGCCTCCTATTTCTGTGCGTCTCTTATCTGGGATCCGTTGTCGAAGACGTGGTAGTCATGAAGCGATTGCGCTTACCGCTCATTGCCAGCGCTTGTCTGGTCGTGGTGTTGATGTCATCCTGTCTGCTTGCCAGCGCCGAGGCCAAGAAGAAGAAGTATGTCGGCGAAACCGGCGGTGATTTTGAGTTTATCGATGAGGTAAGTCCCCATTGGTTCCTTCATATCTATTCCCATCCTGTCTTCGGGTCTGTCTTTCTGCCTGTCACTTGATACAACTAAGTCTCTCCCCTACTCCCCTACTCCCAATCTACTCCCGCCCCACTCCATTGCGTGTACCTGTACGTCTTCATAAGCGGCTGTACGCGTGTGCGTTTTGGCACACATAACGCATTTGCGCTTTTAGCCAAGTTCTGTGTGTTTTTTTTTTTGTCCCTCATTCTTTTTGTTGCGCTTTTGCTTTTTCTGCTGTCACGGATTCACCTTTAACAACGCTACTGAGGTTTCACACACTAACACAAACACACACACATACACACACAGATGCACACATTGAACAACAAGATATGTAGATGGCAAATGGGAAGAACGTAGAGAGAACGTTAAGAAAAAAGACACAGAAAACAATAACAACTTCCAGTGCTACTTGGACAAGTCATTCTTCCTGCTGCGTGTATCCAATACGCTCTCGGCCCAAACGTTTGTCTTGCCAATTACTCACGCAAATCCGATTTGTAGTTGTTGCACTTTGTCGTTGTTGTGCTCGAGCGCATGCAGACGTTAATCCAGGCAGACTATGCCAGCAGTTCCCAGCTCCCAGCTCCCTGCTCCCGGCTCCCTGCTCCCGGCTCCCAGCTCCCAGCTCCCAGCTCCCTGCTCCCAGCTCCCAGCTCCCTGCTCCCAGCTCCCAGCTCCCAGCTCCCAGCTCTTTTGTGCGGTCCCTACTCCAGCACCACCTGCCTAGGCCCAGAGGCGGATATCCCCGTTGAGGAGGAAGGAAGTGGAGAGGAGAATAAAAAAATAAGAAATGGAAAAAAAAAAAAAGAAAAACTAAAAATCAATAGGAAAAGCATTTGGCAGCCTCAACGTCGTTGGCAAAGTCGTTGCCAGCGCGTATGCATAAACTATGAAGTAAGCACTAAGCAGCTTTGAATTTGTCTGGCAACACAGCGCGCACTGCTCCCCCCCTCCGCCCCTCTGCCCCATCGCCCCTCCGCCACTTCGACCACTTCTCTTTTCGTTATTGTAGCCCGGCTGTTACCCCGCGACTAACCCCTCATCGATGAGCGTTAGTCACAGACGCAACGTCGTCGTCGTCGTCATTGACGTTTGCATTGTTTTTGCAGTTTCTGTTTATGTTGTTGTCATTTCTGTTTCTGTTTCTGTTTTTGTTATTGTTGTTGTTGTTGTTGTTTTTGGTTTGTTTGGCATTTCATTTTTATTTCTTTTCGTTTCCTTTTCGCCTCCATGCTCTTTTAACTTGTTTTATGCGTGGCCGTTGCTGGGTCCTTCTCAATGTGCCATTCTTTTTATGTGTGTGCGTGCGTGCTGGCGTGTGTGTGTGTGTGTGTGTGTGTGTGCTTGTATGTGCGCGCTCTGTTATGCGTGTGTGCGTGATTTTTTGTGTGCTGTGTGCTAATAGGCCAATGCCTGTATATATGTATGTATACGTGTATGTGTGTGTGTGTGTGTGTGTGTAGAGCGTAGCTATTAAGAGTTTTTCACAAATCACACACACTTGCACGCATACTAACACACATTTGAGTGGCGCCTTGAAGTAAATATATTGTTAGGCGCCAAACTTTTTTGGAAAACGGAAAATGAAAGAAAGTAAAAACCATTTGAGGCGTAGGAACAATCACAGAATTTTAAACAGTTCAAAAACTGCCGCATATGTGTGTGAGTACGTGTGACGTGTGTATGCGTGTGTGCGTGTAAAGAATATACAAATAAAAAAAGTCACTTTTTAAAAGAGCTTTAATTTTATTTATGCCTCATTTATACATGGAAATTTTTGAGAGGCGAGTAAAAAAAAAACATCAATTTGCATTTACACCACCTCAAAAAAAAAAGGACGATTAAAAACTTGACACTATTTATCGATTAACTTTTCGGTTTTCAAGAATTAATCTAAATCGTTCTAAATTGGCCTAGGCCAAAAAAAGAGTTTAAATTTTCGGGGAAATGTATATTTGGTATGAGCCGAAAGGATAATGTCTTTTACGCGACTTCAAGGAACATTTTTTGTTGATCGGAGATAAAAAATATATCATGAATTTCGTGAGGTCAGCATTTAACTGCTTATATAATTGGGTTGCTCCTGGACAACATATTTAAGTATCCTTTTGTTCAGTCCTTTGTACTCGGGCACTTGAAATGTCCTCCCCCACTTTATGTCCCTAATGACATTCATGTATCTGATATAAATGCGTAATCATCCAGTACAGAATTTTGTATTTATCGAATACACCCCTAATTACTGGAGCCCCTTATGCATGATATTTGAAATAAGCTGCTTATATGTAGAGACTTAGTACAGTTGATGCTAATTTATTTATCCTTGCAAAAGCAACGGAAATTATTCAATAAATACAAAGCTTTACATTTCCTCATTTATTTCATATGCAAGTTATAAGAGCGACGGCATTATAAACGGCTGTATAAAAGAATATATATGTATGTGTGTATGTATGTGTATATGTATATGTGTGTATGTGCATATGTGTATATGTGTGTATAATATATAAGGTATACTTATTATAGAAAGAATTGAATGAGGAAATAGTTGTTTATTTCACGCTTTATTCAAGAACTGCCTAATGGGAAGAACGCCCAAGTTACTTGTTATCGATAATAATCGATAAGTCAAAAAGAAGCCAAAGTGTCAAATTTTCTACTCTGTTATTTTAGATTTTCCGTTGTTTTGTCTCATATATCCTCGAGACTGAAATTTACCTAAGATATATTCAAGTAAATCGAGTCCGTTGGACATTCCAGTATATCGTTTCTATTATCCTTTAAATTAGATGTCTTAATCTTTTTCCTTTTCCCTTTTACTTTTTAATCAAGAAGCTGATATATGGTAGAAAGTCACATAATTCAGATAAATAGAACTGTCAAATAATTTATTTGGAATATAGAAAGTTCGATCTTCGAGGGACGATAAGGAAATATGTCCTTTCAGCTTTTTTCTCCTTTATTATTTTATTCCTTCTTTATATATTTCCTCAATTGGACTTTTGTTAAATTGTCCTTTCACTTGTAATTTGACTTTTTGGACTACTCTTCTGTATAAGCCACTTCATCCTCTCTTCTCCTGTACTTGTACTTAGCCCAATTTGAAGTATCCTTAGGATATTTACTTACCCTTTTCTACTTCTGTAAAAACAAATTTGAAATTTAAGCATCCTTGGGATAGAATTCAGTTGCTCCTTAGAGAAATGACAGACTTCAAAAAATACTATATATTATTTAATATAATTCTGAACAGTCTACAATAGTCCTGGTATTATTTACAGGATATCCGACAGTCAACTCAATTTTTGGGGCTTTCTTCCACTCTCAGAGTTAGATAATAAATTTTATTTTAAGTGCTTTTTCTTTTTAATTTTTTTAATATTATTTTTTTTGAGTCTGTTCTTTTTTTTTGTGGCTAATCGCATAATATCCTGGCTGCCACATTTTTCCAATGAATTTGATTGTTTATTTTGAAACTTTGGGCCTCGGCAAGAATTTGAAAATGGCATAAATTATGTGAAAAGTTTTTGTATCCAAATTGTTGCCATTGTTTCCCAGCGCGGAGAGTGCATTGAATTTAATTGAAAAGTTTCCTATTGTTGTAATTGTTGTAATTGTTGTAATTGTTGTAATTGTTGTTGTTATTGTTACCACAACAGAGAGCAAAAACAATGAGTCACTGCGGAGTGTAAAAGATGTCCTTCCGCAAAGTTGAAACACAAAATTGAGGCTTAAAGTATTTAACAGATTTGTCTTAGCCAAATGCATATAATAGCCAGATTACGAATATGTTGGCTAAGAGAACGACTGAACGGATTTCAATGTAAACACAAATGGCCAACGATGACAGTTCTTAGCCACTTTTCTGACATATTTGGCCAATATGATTTAACATTTGTCTCACAGGAAGCTCCTTAACTTACGCAAAAATATCCTGGCCAAGCATAAGCTGCGTTCCAGGAAATAAATAATTCAAATTTGTTTATGTATCCAACATTGATATCCAGCAGAAGAAGAGGAAGACGAGGAGGAAGAAGAAGAAGAAGAAGAAGTAATCTGGTGACCATTCGACCAAAATATTCAGAGCCAAATCCTTATAAATAACCATAAACGTTCGCCCTTAATAAACCATACCTGCCCATACCACACACACACACACCCCCTTCGTGTTCAACATGTTCATATGAGTTATTCGAGCTAGGATCATGCCAGGACACGCTCGCATTTCGGGTGTATATTCCTCGTTTTGGTCGTATATATGGCTTGCATTTATTATACACATCCTGTGCATGTACAAATGATAACAAATTAGAGCAAGTCGCAAGGACTTGCTTGATTTGCTGGAACAGCCCAACAGATATGCTTATTTATTGCTCCTGACGAGTCCTTGCTGGGCAATCGCAATGTACTCCCCCATCCTTAGCTTCGCTTCGTCATGTGCCTGCGTGTGCTGCTTTCCATAATCAGACAGGCAAATAGCATGCCAAGTGGCATCATGTTCCTCTGTCTCCAGCGGTCCTTGTCATTGCCTCCGTCTCCAATTCCGGCTCCAGCTTCGACTCCATCTCTGACTTCGACTCCCACTCCCACTCCTACTCCTACTCCGATTCTTACTCCTATTTCAACTCCGACTCTGGTTTCGACTCCAACTATGACATCAACCCCATCTTCTCTTCAATCTTCATCTTCATCCCCATCTCCATCTCCATCTCCATCTCCATCTTCATCCTTCTCCATCTCCATCAAGCGTATAAAATGGCAATCCTCATTTCCATCGATTACCAACAAAACGACGCGCTGTTTGTCAGCAGAAAATAAATCTTTGCATTGTGCATTTCACGACTCCGGCGCACAAAATGTGACTGCAGCATCAAATAAAATGCGAATAAAACCCGGACAGATTGTTTACTACATAGACTAATCCAACGCGACTAAGAAATACCCTGTAAAAAGGCAGATCAAATTAAGTAAAGTGAAGAGCAGAAAATAAAAAAAAAAAAAAACTCTACTTGGGATGTAGAAAATAAATTAAATATTTAATTAATATTTTTATGATTTCAGAAGAAAGCTGAATTAATTTAATGAGACTTTTTTACTCTCCATATAATATTTAATATATATAAATTATTAAAATATTTATAATCAATATTTAATCAACTGAAAACTCACACTAAAAGAAAGTTATTTTTTAACTTGAGATATTTTTCTTTTTAAATATATAAAATAAAAATATTTAATATTTTAAATAATTTATAAAAATAAATATATAAATATTTTACTAAATTTTATGATCTAAAAAAAATAACGGTTATTTTTACATCCACTTATATACCCTTAAAAAAAAGCTGAGATTGTCAGGATATTGACAGCTCCGAGTCCTAAGAATTATTTGACTTAGCGACGCATAGGAAAAGATTTGACAGAAAAGCTGAGAAGCTCGTCAGATATATATGTGACGTATCTGGGCACATATGCTACATAATTGGAGCACCTCATCTCCCTTGGACAGTCCTGCCATAAAATAACAAACTAACATTTTAAGTTACTTGACAAGTTTTGGGGAGTTGTCCTGAAGAGCCTCGTATTAGTTAGTCGCATTTAATTGAAGCTTTCAAATTATGCGCTGTGCTGTGCACCGCAGCCCGAAAATATGCCACATCCTTTGCCATACGGAGTACAGGGAAGCACAAGAATGGAAAGTGGATTGCCCAAGGCTGCCTGCCATCTGACAGGAGAGAGAGAGGATACTCAGACAACTGTTTGCTTCCATCAAATCAGTGCGTAAAATATGCAAAACTTTTCTTTACATGCATATGCATGTGTGTGTGTGCATGTGTGTGTGTGTGTGTGTGTGTGTGTGTGTGTGCTAACAATAAATTTGATATGCATAATTTTGGGTAAGCGCCACTTAATGTGCTGGGACACTGAGACAGACTGACAGCTGGACAGACACACATACAGTAAATGCAAAGTTAAGCAAAAGAGTGGAAAGGAGTGGGAAGGGATGGGAGGGGGATGGGAGGGGGAACGGAGGGGGAAAAAAAGAAAAGGAAGGAAGAAAACTTTGGATATGAATGTGTGCAAATTACGGTTTACTTGTAGCTGACCACGCATCCTGCTGCGAAAGCTTGTCAGCCTTCGACAGGCTAACAACAGCAGTCGAGCGTCGTTCCGGCGGCCAGGAATGTTGTAGATTCATTTTTATTGCCACATAAAGGAGCATATTTTGTGCAACTTATGCAATAAACTTTTATCCTGCCAAACTGTTGCATAAATTGCCAACACGTTCCCAAAACTTGGGGCTGCCAGGCTGACCAACTTGGCGACATGATGTACTGCAAAAGGGTCTCCAAAAGTTACGTCTCTCCATACGACTTCGACTACAGTCCGGGTACACTCCGGGTACACTCCGGGTACACTCTTGCTATACTCCGGCTACACTCCGAGTAAACTCTAGCTACACTCCGGGTAAACTCTGGCTACTCTCTTGCTATACTCCGGCTAAACTTCGAGTACCTTCTGGTTACATTCCAGCTATACTCCGGTTACACTCCGGCTTCACTCTTGCTATACTCCGGCTACACTCCGGGTACCTTCTGGTTACATTCCGGGTACACTCCGGTAAACTCTAGCTATACTCCGGCTACACTCCGGCTTCACTCTTGCTATACTCCGGCTACACTCCGGGTACCTTCTGGTTACATTCCGGGTACACTCCGGGTAAACTCTAGCTACACTCCCGGTACACTTCGGGTACCTTCTGTTTACATTCCGGGTACACTCCGGGTAAACTGTAGCTACACTCCGGGTACACTCCGGGTAAACTCTAGCTACACTCCGGCTACACTCCGGCTACACTCCGGCTACACTCCGGGTACCTTCTGGTTACATTCCGGGTACACTCCGGGTAAACTGTAGCTACACTCCGGGTACACTCTGGGCATGCTTGGGCTAGACCAAGAGCTGGGTCGTTAACACCTAACTTCTTGAAGGGCTTGATTAAAGACTGTGCCTTGGAGAGAAGTTGGTATGCAGTCAGTCAAGTTTTGTGGCACATTCATTTGCATGGCCGTTGCCCAATCTCCCAGCTCCCAAACTGTTAGCTTTTACCTCCTAGTTCCCAGCTCCCAGCTCCCAGCTACAATCTGCAACTGCATCTGCATCTTCCACTCCAAGTCCCACACTCATTTAAATCCTCAATCCCATGCTTAAGTGGATTTGCATATTGCGAGCGAATGGAATGACTGTGACTGTGACTGTGACTCTGTGTGTGACTCTGTGTGTGACTCTGTGTGAGTGTGAGTGTGAATGCAAATGCGGGCAACATGAAGTTGCCAAAAACTTGGGGAGCCAACAGCTGCATGGCCCCAAACTTGCCCGCAGACACACGTCTCCCTTTGGTGTCGTGAGGTCCGAGCTCTGATGGAAATATGACTCAAGGAGACACAACAATTTCTTTTCTTGCTGCAACTTATGAACCCGTCGCAAAGTTTCTTCCCTGTTTATACACACTGCCACGCCCACGTGCCCAGCTCTGCATTTTTATGTTGCATACTTTATGGCCACAGGTCACGGTTCCGTTGCCTTATTGTTTTCTCTCTATCTATCCCTCCTCTCTTTCGCCCACTCGTTCTCTCCCTTTCTCTTTCTCGCTCTCTCCCTTTCTCTCTCACTCTTTCTCTCTTTCTCTCTCTGTTCTTTTTTTCTTAAGTTTTGCCTTCTCTCTCGCTCCTGTTGCTGTCACTCGCTCGCTCTCGCTCCTTTAATTTCTTGGTTGCTGGAGTCAAAAGTTGCACGTACACAGTTACATTAGCAAATTGCTCAGTACTTGTACGTGAGTGTGTGTGTGTGTGTATCTGTGTATGTGTGTGTGTGTGCATATTATGCCTGGCAAATTGCTTGCCTCGCTTGCCAAAAATGCTGGCAAAACTGTTTATGAAAAAACCCCAAAAAGCAGTGCGAAATTGCAGGAGCTGCTCCTGCCAAAGGACACAATGGCTATAAGAAAGAGAGTAACATTCCCATCGGTCTGTCAATACCCTTGTAATCCTACTGGGCAAATTACCATTAGGTTGCGGTACTTTTTAATCGCCACAATTGCTGCCAGTGCTTAAAGGCCACTTAATTGATTTTCTCAGTCTTCTTCCCTCTGCGTTTCGGTCGTTGGATAAAAGTGAGTTTTAATTAAAGTAAAATATATTAAAAATATTTTTATTTATTAGAAAAATGTAACTATTTTTAATTTGCTTTAAATTTAAATAAAATTAAATGTTGTATTATTTTTTATAAGCCTGAAAAGTGGCTGGCGCTTAAAGTGCCATCAAATCAACGTCGAGACGCAATAAGGAGTTATTTAATATTTAATGATACTTGGCCGCTCTTGGCCAAATGAACTAGTTCACATGAACAAGTTGAAGTTTAAACAAACATTTTCGCAGTTACAGTTAATTTAAATTCAAGAAGTACAAGTGTAAATTTCTTGTGGATTAAAAGCAATGTAAATTTTAAGGCTAGAACAAAGGATCATAAATAATAAATGTAAATGTGTGTGTGTGCGTGTGTGTGTGTAAGTCGGGCTGCTTACTCAGCGAAAAGGTGCTGCCAACTTATCAATATTTGAACGCCGCCGTTGCGCTTTCACGTTCCATTGAGCAAATGCTAAAACAATTTATTACACGCTCGATTAGCGTCCGTTGCGAATGTCATTTAAAAATTAAAATGGCCGCCCTCGGAAGGGTATCAAAAGTGTGATGGCTGCCGGCAACATTTGCCTCCATGTCGCTTGACATCGTTAACAGTTTGACTGCGATTCAGGTTGACCTCTTTTGGAGGCCACAGCAGTGCCAGCTCCCGGACCCGTGCGCCTTTTGTGTTGGCCGGGGTAATGCATGTCTATATCGTTACTTTTCTTCCTCCCCTCGCTGAGCTGAGCTTGTGCTGAGCTGAGCTTGTGCTGTGCTGTGCTGGGTGTGTGCCTTTATGTATCTTGTTTTGGATTCATCTGGAACACTTTGCTGCTGTCAGTTCCATGTTATGCTTTATAAATTCAACCGAGGGACGTCCTGTCCCCAATAAGATAAATTAGTTTCCAGCGTCAATGCGACTTCGATGCCATCAGGAGCAAAACTTAAATATTATATTTATTATTTCTTGCCTTCCATGGGGTTAGCTGCGCGGTACATCTCAAACCTCAAGCTAACATCCACAAGCTCTCGCCCACTCACTTAACACACACACACACACACATACACTAACACATACTTACATGCAGATACACTTCAATAAGCATATGTGTGTTGGCCACTGAGCGCAAAACTTGGGAAAACTCATTTTTCACTTTCATATTGTTGTTCCCCTCCCCACCCCCCTCTCCTTCCCCTCCCCATCCCCTTCCCCTTTCAAGCTTCCACTTGGACTCGCCCCCCCTTCAGATTGGATTTATATATAAATGTAGTTCGCTTCATATGTGTGCCACTTAACTGATTATGTAACCAGAGCTCTGCATGTGTGTGTGTGTGTGTGTGTGTGTGTGTGCGGTCTGACAACAGCTGTAGTTACGTCAGAGAAAACAATTTAATTTTTTCCTAGTCACAGGCTGCCATATTTACAGTTATAATTAATAATTACGCCCGGGCTGCAATTGATGGTCCTTCAAAGGGTTGAACTCTGCGCGGCATTGCATTCATCTGGTGATCGAAGACAATTGCGTTGCTAGTGGCCTAGTCATGGTCCTTGAGTGGGGCAATTAATTATTCAACATACTCGAACATGTGCGAAGCATTAGGCACATGCCAGACGCGTGTCTGGGACGTTTTAGAGTCCTTAAGGCTGGCGTTATTTATGGGCCGCCGCACTGAGATCAGTTGCTGACAGCAATTTGGCTAAGGCATTTTGGGGTCGACTTGCTTTGATTCCAGGACACGCCAGTGACAAGCGTAAAATCGTTACATATTATGCATATTAATTGCTTGTTCTTCGTTACATTGGCGACTTATCCAAAAACTTTGCCTTCGGAGCGGATCCAAAGTGTTTTATGTTGGCTTACGCAGCGTATGCGTAATATAGCTTAGTGACTGGCTGTGCATAGGGCTGTACACACAACATAGCTGTGGGTGTGTGTGGGTGGGTGTGTGTGGGTGGGTGTGTGTGGGTGAGTGTGTGGTGTGTGGGTGTGCGTATGATGTGTGTATGTCGGTTAAGCTGTCAGACTGCCCCAGGCCATGCATTGACGTGCCATATATCAGATTCCACGCCAAATCTGATGCACAAACAGAAATTACGTATACGCAGTGGATATTGAGAGCGCTTTAAAGCTGCAATTGTGATCCAATATTAAAGTTCACTGGACACGCAAACACTTGACACTCAACCCTCAACATATGAGCATTTGTATAGCTTAACGGAAGCACTTAAATTGTCAAATGGACTCCGCGGGGGGAGGGGAGAAAAGAAAAAAAAATAAAATATTCCTTTTATTGCCCTATGGCTTTTGGCTTTGTAAACATAAGCGAATCATTTTGTTGACCAAAATTTAAAGAAATTAAAACAGTAAATTTGGGAATGTCACACTTAAGGTTACTGTGATACACACACACACACACACACATACACACACGCAGACCGCTCAAATACATACATGAGCCTGGAAGTTGTAAAAAGTTCATTAAATATTTTACTGAGAGCGTGACAGGTGGGCAAGTTGAACGGAAGGTGTCACGAAAAATTAAAAGCAGGATAAAAGGATTCGGCACGAGAGCGTTAAACGGGAGGACATTGTTGCCGTGAAGGAGCCAGCTCCATTACCGTAAGGATCAGGCAGTCAGCAGCTTCTGCGGCATATAAAACTTTTTACTGTCCCTTCCACATTTTCTCTCCTCTTCCCTCTTCCTTCTTCCCTCTTGCCTATTTCCTCTTCCCTCTTCTCTCTTCCCTCTTCCCTCTGCTTACCCATCTTTGCTGCCGTCTTTCTTGCCTCTCTTTTCCTCCTGCGGGTATACGCATTACCATAAATAAATTATAACGTTCGCTGCTCTTACTGTGAGTTTATTGCATGTGTGTGATAACTCACAGACACATACACACATCCTCACCTACACTCACACACATACAGGCACACACACACAGGCACACGTGTAAGCGAATGGACGAGCAGGCGGCAGATAATAACAGTTGCCAGCTCACAGATGCCAAGGGATGAGGCGGGAGGACGATGGGAGCTATAAACTTGCTGCGGCGAAAGATAGATACGTCCGAAGAGCGATGAAGGGGGCGTGGCAAGGCGAAACGTGTAACTGAAAGTCGCACACACGGTGAATGATAATAATTTACAACGTAAAAGGAAAACACAATAGAAAATAGCGAAAACCGAAGCAAAGAGAAGCCCAAGCCGAATCCAAAACCAAAGCCCGTACCCAAAATCCATGCGAAACGTTAACTAAAAAAAAAAGAAAGAGAATATACATACAAATCTTTATCCTTTATCCTTTTATGCGGGCGTGGCGTGTATTGCACTCAGCCACAAAATGCTGCATACAAATTATGCAATTAGTTGGTCCAACGAGTGCTCCCAAAGCAACTGGAATTGAGGCCAACTCGGATATTATGTCCTTTAAGGAACTGAGAGCTGAGCTCAAGTTTCCGGCGTTGACAGCTATCAAGCCCGCACCCCAGGATGAGACTATCGTTGCCCAGTCAGCGGAGTTGTCTTCATGAGGAATAGTCAAAAATCTCTGACAAATTGTCAACGAAAGTTTCTCCTTGAGTGCCCCGCACTCTGTGAAAAAACTTTCCAGTTGTGGAATTTTCTCCATTTGGAAACTTTTCCAAAGGGTCGACAAGTTATAAAAAAAATGCTATTTGCCCTACACACAAAGTTAGGCCAAGAATTTTCGCTCGATGGTTAACAATGTAAGCGAAACAGGATAACAGATAAAAAATGATTTTCAGTCTCAAAAATTCTCCAGCTAAGCGTTTTTGAGAAGATATCAAAGTTCTCAAGTTGCAATTAGTCATAAGACTTGATGGATGAGAGCTCAATAAACCTGAATGTCCTTTACGCACAAGACAAGTCAACGGTAACCAAGCCTCACTCTATTTCCATTGAACTTATCCCAACTAAATTTAAGGATTCATCTTGAGATTTCTTATTGTGCATTTGTAAGTGGGGACTTCATCTCGGGTCTCGACCACAAGGAGTACGGGAACTTCAACTTAAGCCAAGCAGTCAAAAGTCCTTAAACATTTGCTTGACTTAAGCCAAAGGCAGGCAGTTCTATGCGAGTTACTTTTATACAATAAATAAAAAGGACGAATTTGTAAATCTAAAAAATTTAAGAGCCGCGCCAAATGCAGTAAAAATTGTACTCAATTTTTAATTCATTTAATTGTAATAAAATTTAATTTTGAGAAATTCACCTTTTGTTTTAGCCTGGGATTATTTTAATAAAAATTAAAAAATTAAATATAAAATATAAAATAATATAAAATATAAAAATATTTAGCTAAAAATACAAATACTTCGTGTTGGGTGACATCTTCCTTATTTATTTATTTATTTTTATATTAAATTTAATTATTTAAACATTTTGTCAATTTATAAAAAATTCATATTTTTAAGTGTGATTAAAAAATTATTTATTGATATTTATTATTATTTATTTATTATATTTATTATTATTTAAAAACAATATAATTTCCATCAACATCAGTTTGGCCTTGAGGTAGACTCTACAAGCAGCTCACAGGGTGACTCAAGCATTTAATTCTTGCTAAAATAATTATTTATACAGTACATACCGCTTATATGCAAGCCCTATAATGCAGACAAAACGTTGCGTATACGCGATATTTCCTTTTAAGCAATTAAAATTAATAATTATGATGTTATGATGATGTTTAAAAATAAAATTATTTTGCATTTAAGCAATATTTGCATATAAGCAGTTTGCATATAACCGATGTATACTATATACTGATACCATTCAACTTTGCTTGCAGTGAGTCACCCTGTGTATTTATACAAAGTAAAGTTGAGTTCTTTTTTTATTCTTTATTTTTTATAAAGTTATTTAGAATCAGAGATGCTTTTGTATTGCGTTTCCTGGGTTACTTTTCAATTAGTTTTTCCTGAAGCATGAAAACAGAGTTTTAGATGTCGTCAAATGCCCGTCGGTATTATTTTTATCATTTTTATGTGAAGCATAGGGAAAATATTTTTTTATACATTTTGTAAGCTGATTAACAGAATTTTCATTGAGTGTTCATAGCAACATTTTAATTTTTAATTTAATTAACTTTCGCATCTACTTCCACTTGCTACCTGTTGTCTATTACTTCTGTTTTATTTTATTTACCTAATAGAAAACTGCGCAGTTTTTCCGTTTTTCCGCTTTTCCGCTTTTCCGCTTTTCCGTTCTCAGTTTCAATTAGATGCTTTGAGCAGACTTCTGGCTATGATATGATTTTTTTGCGAGCAGCTACAAGCTCGTAAGTTTTTGTTAGAATGTCTGGAAATGTCTGTAGATGGGCAAACAAAAACACCAACGACAGCAAACCCACACACCTACACACACCCACACACACATCTACATACACCAATACACAGAAACTATGGCAGGCAAATATTCTAAAATTTCTATTGGCCAAATAAAAGAAAAGAGTGAAGGAGCATTTACCAAGATCTCCATATACATCTGTGTATATAAATATGTACATAGACAGATATATATATATGTGTAGTGCATATATATATGTATACATGGATAGATAGATAGATAGATAGATAGATACATATAACGGAAAGCATAGCGCAAATAAAATGCCAACGAACGGAAATGAAATTGCAATTGCTGGGCCATGCAGACGACGCTGAGTCGCGACGCGTTGGTGTAGAACGAGGGCAGATTTTGTGTGTGTGTGTGTGGGGGAGTCGAAGTTTTTGAATAGAAGGCGACAGGAGTGAGCTGGAAGGAGAATTGTTGATTTTGGTACTCGCGGCTGCTTATTGAAAGTTTTCATTGCTTTTAGTGTTCTTCTCTGCAGCCGCATCGCCGCATCGCCGCATCGCAGGCACTGGCGTTGGCATTGCCATTTCCGCGACTCTTTTATTTTGCGCCCGAACGTATGCAATAAAGTTTTGGACGCGTCTCCACAGCGTCACAGACTGTGGCAACTAGAGCACGCCGCATCTTCACCTGCGACTTCTTTCTTGGCCGCCATGGCTTAATCAGGCACAAGTTCCAAGACGTAATGACAGAGCTAAGAAAGCCGTCGCTCAATACTTTCCAGGCACTCTAAACAAAACGCTCCCAAGGACAAACACTCACACACATTCACAGCCATCGAGAGAGAGAGAGAGAGAGAGAGAGACATATATATATACAGTCATTAGTTTAGTGGTAGGAACCTTAAAAGCAAGGAAAATGTGCACCCTGGTGCTAAACAAGTTAATTAGTTTGGCTTTTTCGCGTTTTGGTGGCTCTGGCTGTGACGTTTATGTGGCGCACCATGGAGCATTCTATGAGTGTGAGAAAAAGGAGAAAATAGTCAGAGAGAGAGGGAGAGAGAGAGAGAGAGAGAGGGGGGTCAAAAGGGGGAGCACGGACGTCGAGTTCTCTGTGCGGGCTTGTGTGAGTGTGTGTGCTGTGTGGCTTAGAGTTTATCTTAATGACAAAATAAATTATTTACCACACACACACAACCACACACACACACACACATATACACTTATAGAGATACTCGCACACACGCACACAGCTCACTCCAAGACACATACGCGTACTTGAACTCTTTATTTAGAGTGAGCAGTGATGTAGTGTGTGTGTATGGGTGTGTGTGTATGGTGTGTGTGTATGGGTGTGTGTATGCGTGTGTATATTAATGGGTCTGTGTGCGTGTGTGCGCTTAAACTTTAATATCACATCTTAGACGTCTAGTATCGTTGGATTTACTTATGTTTAATAATGGCCAACGCCAGGACGCGGCCAGGCCAAGTGCACACTGGGGATTTGCTGCTGATCCGCTGATCCCAGAAAGTATATGGCAGATATATTTCATAATTTGAGGGGCAACCCTCGGTTCACTATAGTGGAACAGCTGCCTCGAAAATTTAAGCTTTAAAGCCAATCAATCTTCAAGCTCTAAGCTCTCTGCGCACAGGATATTTTGAGAATTTAGATAAATATCAAATTCTCAAGGCTTTGTCTTTCTCTCTTTCAATTCACAATTTTCCTCCTTAAATTCTGAAGACTTAAGAATTTATTTTCTTAGCCCAATAAATGGTTTCTTGGTCAACCGAAAAATAAAGAATCCTTCCATTTGCAATAAAATTATATTTCGTATTTATGACAATTTAAATTCCAAGCCTCCAAGTCTCCAAGGTAAACAGAGTTGGAAATAATTCTTAGGCTTCAAAAAGTTTATGTCAATTTGCGTTTTTTGCCATAAATAATTTATGTGGATTAAAAAATGTTTTACATCTCCTGGGAAATTCGTGGGCAAAGAAAGAGTCGCATGTCCTTGGAGAAATGCACAGGCATTAAAATCTTGTTCGAGGGAGACAAAAGCAGTCAAAAAATGAAATAAATATTTTTAAATTAAATGCTTATAATTTAAAATCAAAGCAAAGCCTTCATCTATAATTTGATCGCATTTTTATGGCACTTTGTCCACTGTGCAGCTCGGGAGTCATTGGGTAAATGGTGGGGTTTTAATTACATAGAACGGTGGATGCTTCAATTGCCTGGGTGTCACATAAAAACACTTTGTTGCCCCAAAGACTATGGATGTAGGGATGAGGTGCGGGGTAGGGATGGTGGCGGGGCAGGGGGAGGGGGAATGTTGGATGATGCTCGTTTAATCTTAGATTTTAATTGCATGGCCATAACGTTGGAGCACAACAGAGGCAGAAGAAAGAAGGATAGAGGGAGGAGGGGGGAGGACGGAGGGAAGTCCTGGCGTTTCATTTGGTGTGGCACGGCCACAGGAGCTGCAAGTAAATTGAATTTAATTAGAACGTGTTCTCTTTTTCATTTTGATTGTTGAATTAACTTTTATATGTCATCACATCGGAAAGGTAATAAAAATTTCATGGCTGGCAAATGTAAATGTCTGTCCAAGTTTTAGTACGTCTCCCACGGTCTGCGCCTTTAAAGAGAAAGCACTTTCCCTTAGTTGCCACTAATTAGTACGAGTGGCCCATTAAATATGTACTAAGGCAGCTTCCGGCTTACACATTCGCGGCTTAAAGTTTGTCCTCCAAAAAGCAGCCACAATGAAATTAAAATTGAAATATAAAACTTGCTAAAGTTTCACTCACTCACACACACACACACACACACACACATACGCAAGCGGATATTTAAAATGCAGAGTGGAACTCGGAAAAAGGCAAAAAAGGAGAGCTGCATTTCAAGTTGGTCCATGGCAGGTGGGCGAATGCGCCAAACTTGGCTGTTAAAACTTGTAGCATTATGTGCACTTCAGTGCGACCTGACGAGGCTGAGGATGAGGTTGGGTGGGTGAGGCTGAGGGTGAGGGTGAGGCTGTGGGTGAGGCTGAGGGTGAGGCTAAGGGTGAGGGTGAGGATGAGGATGAGGATGAGGCTGTGGGTGAGGCTAAGGGTGCGGGTTAGCGGTGTGAGTGAGACGGCAAGGGGAGCTGAGGGCTCTGTACTGAGCACTGGGAGCTGGAAGCTGAGAGAGTGCGAGGGTGAGAGACAGTGCGTGTCCCGGGATGCCAACTGCTGCCAGCTCATTAAAACTAAAAATGATATGCATTAAGATGGCAGCGGTAACGAGAGCGTTAAGGGGCCGCAACTGCAGTCATTAGGCCAAACTTACGCTCTGCCCTGTTAATGGTCAATGCTAATTGCATGGAATATCACCCAACCACCCGCCCATTCACACCCACACCCACATCTACATCTACAGCCACAGTCATACCCAACCACCCAACGTCCCCCCTCATCAACTCAGATACCAAGCCATCTTCTGGCCTGTGTAACACTTGCCGTATAAATCGTCATAATTGTGTGCCACACACACACACACACACACACACACACATGCATTCAAATACTCACACACACACACAATGAACCGATCACTTGGCATGACCCCACTTAGCATTCCCCGATATCAATGCATATTTCATTGGCTGACACATGCATTAACGTGTCTAATCGCTGGACACGAGCGGGAGTAGCTGCTTCCAGATGTCAAGGGGAAGGAAGATGAAACGTGGACATTCGAGGCATTGCCCATTCAGCGGTACAACGTTATTTATGTCCTCGCTTAGCCACACATGCCTTACATTCCAGGCATTTCGACGCTTAGCTGACAATTCGCTGTCAGTGACATCCAAATGTGTATTTCCCTCCAAGTCGGCCAAGTCCTCCATACCCCAACCCATCTTGTGGCTAAGAGGCTTTACCGTTCCATCCTTTGCCTCCTGGCTGACTAGCTGACAAAAGTCTTTATATAAGCAGCCGCACTCCTTCCAACCGCAGGCAAAACCTGCTGTCAAATTGTTGTCAAATATATTTTTGCCAGCTCCGTTCAACTAGTCGTATGCGTCATATCCGTACGGTTATCAGTTTCCGCCGTGTGTATTCAGGTGTTGGCCTCGCGACTGCGTAAGGCATGGCGTTATGCTGGAAGCCCATATATCAGTTGATAAATACATAGATAGATAGGAAGCCCGTCCAATCGAATGGACTTATGACGCATCAGCGGAACGAATTTCATATCAAACGCATTTTGAACTTTGAACTTTCAATCAGTGTTAGGGACGATTTTAATGTTAATAATACTACAGTTTGCTCCACACTTTAATTGCTTAGGGGAAATCAATATTTTCCGATACTTTGATTCGTCGAGTCGTCGTTGTAGTTTCCCTCACAAAATGTGACTCGCAATTACACATAACGACTTTCATATATTCCTAGAGGGTTACGTATACCTAATGACCTTTCACATCGGCAACAGCTGCGATGACCTTTGTGTAGACCTCAATGCCATGCAAATAGTTGTCCGCCCGTATGTATTCGTCGTGGTCGTGCAGTAGAATCGGGGTGTTGTTCATGGGGGAGAAGCCGATGGCCGGAATGCCACAAGCGCGCAGGAATCGACTGTCAGTGCCGCCAGGACAGACATGGGGGCGAATCGTCAAGTTTCTAGTGAAGGATATGGACATTATGAGACACATAGTTAAGTTTTCCAATGCGAGCGCACTTACAATTCCTTCACGCTCGTCTCGAAGGCCGTCCAGAAGGGGTTGGACGCATCGACTTTTGTGGGGGGCACGAACTCATCCTTCTGTTCGAAGACAATCTCAATACCTTCACCAGCTTCCTTGCACCAGTCGCGGATCTGCTGCTCAAGAGCCTCGAGATCCACATCGATGGCGATGCGCATGTCGAAGACAACTTCCAGCAGTGAGGGGACAACGTTGCTCTGGACTCCACCCTTGAGAACTGTCAAATTAACGGTGGTCACATCTCCAAAGAACAGACTCTTGTCATCGGCTAATCTCTTAACCTGAGATGCTCGGAAGCCCATCATCTTGTTAACAATATAGTGAAGCTTCTCCCCGGCGGTGTTAGGCAGCAACAGCGACCCGTGACCGGCGCTGCCACTGATTTTGAATCTGATATCTAAATATATATGACCAGGGTTAACGAAAAACTATGAATCTCCCCTGCTGCAACTTACGCCATGGCGTGCGTTCGGCAAAGTACACGTAGTAGGCATCGTCCAAGCTGGAGGAGCCCTCATCCAGAGCAAAGCCTATGTTGAGGTTCTTGAAGTAATCGCCCTTGACAAATTCACGCATTCCCATGTAACCACCGACCTCCTCATCCGGTACAAATGTCACGTAGATGGTGCGCTTTGGCTTATAGCCGCTAGCCTTAAGGGCACGGATTGCAGCCAGATACTGTGCTCCCACGCACTTCATGTCCTGCGTGCCACGGGCAAATATACGTCCTTCCTCATCCAGCTCGGCACCAAATGGATCGTGTGTCCACTTCTCCGGGAAGACGGGTACAACATCCGTGTGCGAGTTGAGAACTATGGCGGGTAATTCTGGCTCCGTGCCCAGCCATTTCATTATCACAACAGGATTCGATTCATTGACAGGATATTCAACATCCACGGGCAGATCTAAGCTTGCCGCCTGTCGCTTCAGGAATGCCACACACTCGGCTAAAATACAACCAAGATTAGTCAGTAATTAGCGCGGCAATTAATTAACTTTATTTCTTTAATACCCCACTCAAGGTTTATCTCGCTTGAGTAGCTTTTTATAAGGCCCCGTATCAAGGCACTTATCTTAAAGAACTGATCTTTCTGCCTCTGAAGGTACTTACTGTAGTCTATGTTTGGATGAACTGTGGGGATTCTCAGGTATTCACGGAAGATTTGAATTTCCTTGTTATTCTCCCATTTCTCTGTGCTCATTTTGTGTTTTTTTTAATATCCAAAGATCCTTATATAAAAATTGTTATCCTTAAAGTAACTCCGTTTACTTTCACTCCTTTACTGAGTTTATTTAGTTGTTAACGGTTTCAGCTAGCGACGAAGACTGTTCGGCAGTCACATCGAATCATGGTTTATATATGAAAAGCCATCATCGATCACAGGCCTTTCGCTAATTATGTGTCCAATTTTATCATTTTGATACATGGGTAATCACCTGTTATCAGTTTTTACTTTTTTTTTGTATATTTCCTTATCATTTTTTGTTTTTCCCGTTATCTTTACTTAAAATAACTAAATGGAAGTGTTAGATAGTTTATGCAAACAATTATTCAAATTAACACTCAAAAAACTGCATAACTCGTAGCTGAACAATGCAAATCACAGGGTGTTTCTTGTTTGTTAAGTTCACAAAAATGTGAGATTAAATATCGCAGTTTGTAGATAGAAAAAATTTAAATATTTCGAAAAAGTTTTATTTCGTTGTTTTTTTTAAGACTAATTTAAGTTACTTTAATATTAATAACAATTAATATTACTTGATTATTAATAAAAGCTTCTAAGAATTATAGTTCCTTCACAGTGAATTCCCCTTTATATTTTATGACAAACACCAAAAAAAAAGTTAAACCTTGACCTATTAAAAACTAAATTACAAAAACAAATTTTTTATTAAACTTAATCAATACAGATAAATAAAATAATATATGGACAGATCTTAAGTAAAATGATCATAAAAAAGTATTTGTATTTACCCAGTATTTTAAACTTATATATCTACCCAGTTTTTTAAATATATGAATCTACCCAGTGTTTTAAATACTTAAATCTACCCAGTATTTTAAATATAAACAGAAACACTTTACTATAGAAACATGAAAATGGAAAGAAAATTTTAATAATCGGTATATATTTTATTTATGACCATAAAAAGGTTAAAGTCCGTCGTATGTTGAAGATCTACCTATATGAAACATAGAGATAGGGGTACAATCTAATTAAATTACTTTAAAAATATTAGCTTGTTATTTTCTTATCATTGTGGCTTTTGTGGTAAATGTGTTTGTCAGTTATAAACAATTATCTCTTGTCTTCCGAAAATATTTGGTATTTGTCATTTTGGTTTTTATTTCTTCACTGGCTGAACATATGAGAATTAAGTTCTTAGGCTGGTTTTTATTATGCTGCCAATAAATGAAAGAAGTACTGAAATTATTTTATTAATTAATAAATCAAATTTTACCCAATTATATTTATTTTTGTGCTGAGACTCCTGTTGGCCGATGATTTGGTAAAAATCAATTGTATTGACCGATTATCTGATGTGTCAAAATTGATTTACGTTGCAATCGCAAGCGACAAACTCCTTTGTCATGGGTGCGCATTGATATTTGCATAACCTGATAAAGTTATTATTGATTTTTTAAATTTTGTGTAGATAAAAACAACGGCGTTATTTGATTTTCCTGGCTTAGTCGATGGTACTTAATGGGATCCCAAACGCATCCCTCCTGAATGGAGGAGGCAGCCTGTGTCTTTTCACTTATTTGCATAGTTATTAAAGTATCGATAATCTCATTTTATTTCTCGATAATCGTCGAGCTGACACAGGGTGACTCAGTGCTTTCAGAGCGATCAACTGATAGTCGCTGTAGGAAAAGAAACTCCCGCAGGTTAATGAAAAATAACAAGAATCTACGAAAAAAGAAGTGATTCACGTTTGGTTCATTGTTTGTTCTATAAAAAGTTCATGATTTTGACAGAGTTTTCCAAATAATTTTTGTGTGCAAGTCGTTTAGATAATAGCATGTTGACTCCCTCTGTATGAATAAGTCATATTGCAGCCAAACACTTCCATCGCCATCGGATTACACATTTGCCAGACCGGCTATTAGTTTCTTGTAAATCTCGACACCATTCAGATAGGTATCAGCACGCAGGTATTCATCATGATCATGTAAAAGGATGGGTGTGTTGTTTATGGGCGAAAATCCAAGTGCCGGGATGCCTGCGTTGCGGATGTAACGACTGTCGGTGCCGCCAGGGAACACTCGATACCGTGTCTTCAGACCTCTATAAGAGCAAAGATAAGTCAGGACACATTCATGTGTTTTACTTCCCTCTTACAGTTCTTCGAAAGTGTCCTTGAAGACCACCCAGTAGGGATTAGTATTATCCAGCTTGGTGGGCTGAACATGTGGCTCCTTCATCTCGAAGACCAGCTCAATACTGCCACCAGCTTCTTTGCACCAGTCCCGGATTTGCTTCTCAAATGCATCTACATCCACTGTTATAGCAACTCGAACATCCACTGCAACCTCCAGCAAGGGTGGCACTACATTGTTCTGCACCCCACCGTCCAGTTCGGTGATATTGACTGTCGTCACATCTCCAATATCAATGCTAGAGTCATCCTTCAATCGTTGAACCTGCGATGCCCGGAATTCCATCAACTTACTAACGAGGTAGCTCATCTTCTCTCCGGCGGTATTGGGCAATAGAAGGGAACCGTGTCCTGCTGTGCCGCTTATCTTGAATCTAAGATCTAAGATGAACTTGTGAGAATTTATTTAACGTAAACAGAGAAAAAAACATACGCCAAACCGTTCGCTCGGCATAGTAGACAGCATAGGTTTCGTCCACACTGGAGATGCCCTCATCAAAGCTGAAGCCAACGTTCATTGCTTTAAAGTAATCGCTCTTAACAAATCCGTGCATGCCCAGCATACCACCAGCCTCCTCATCGGGTACATAGGTAAGATACACAGTCCGCTTTGGTTGGTAGCCAGTGGCCTTAAGAGCACGAATTGCCGCCAGATACTGTGTACCAACACATTTCATGTCCTGAGCACCACGTGCAAAAATGCGTCCCTCCTCATCCATTTCAGCACCGAACGGATCGTGTGTCCATTTATCGCGGAATACGGGAACAACATCAGTATGCGAGTTAAGGATAATGGATTGCAGTTCGGATTGCTTGCCAAGCCATTTTATAATGACAACGGGGTTTTCAGCGTTTACAGGATACACAACGTCGACTGGTAGATCCAGGCTGGCCGCCTGAGCTCTTAGGAACTCCACACATTTAGCTGAAATCTCAGATTTATATATAACTGATGCGTTTGGCTTTTAAATCTCTACTAACTGTAGTCTATGTTCGGATGCACCGTTGGAATACGTAGATACTCTCGGAAAATCTTGATTTCCTCGTTGCTCTCCCAGGCGGACTTGCTCATTTTCAGCTGCTTTGCAGGTTTTCACAGTTTGTGATAAGTTGGAAATGAAATTGTCCTTTCGGTTGTTTTCGATTCTTGCGATTCCAGAGACTTCGCGCGACTGTCAAGTGTCGCACATGGCTTCACTTTTAAATATGTAGAGACAATGGCGTCTGCGGTTAGTTCCCATGATAAAACAAAACAAGTTCCATATATCTTATATCTGCTGTCGTTGGAAAGGTCATGGGAACCTTGACTGCCCGCTGCTTATTTGGTTTGGCTTAACATTTTGAATTCGGTGACTCTCGAAAATACAATCTTAGACAAACATTTCCTATCTAAAGCTGCGAATGATCTGCCAAGGCAGTGGCGGCTTCTATTTCTGGAATTTATTACTTTATTTATTATAATCTAAATATTATAATGGTTTATATTTTTGTTTAAATATTTACCTAAAAAAAGCAAAAATATTGAATAACATATTCGGAATGACTGTTTCTATGGGAACTAAACGGATAGAGACATATGAATATGTGTTTTTGAGAATCGCTCTCGATCTAGATCTAGACATCCGTAATTGCTGGTATGAGTTTCTTGTAAATCTCGATGCCGTTCAGATAGGTATCCGCTCGGAGGAATTCATCGTGGTCATGCAGTAGGATTGGTGTGTTGTTAATTGGCGAAAAGCCCAAAGCTGGAATGCCCGCTTCCCGCACGTAGCGACTGTCGGTGGCACCTGGAAACACCCGGTATCTGGTCTTGAGGCCCCTGTTATAAAACTCCAATTAGAAACGATGTAAGCAGTAAATTTGAGATGCGACTTACAGAGACTCCAGGGTTTCTTTAAACGCCAAGCAGAAGACATTCGAAGAATCTATTTTCGTTGGTTCTACGTATGGATTTTTCATGATGAACTCCAGTTCAATGCCACCACCAGCTTCTGCGCACCACTGACGAATTTGCTTTTCCAGGTCATCCACACTGACGGTTATGGCAATTCGAACATCAAAGACAACTTCCAACAAAGGGGGCACTACATTGCTTTGTACTCCTCCGTTCAGTTGTGTTAGATTGACGGTTGTTACATCTCCGATGTCAATGCTGGAGTCGTTTTGCAGCTTTTTGACCTGTGATTCCCGGAACTCCATCATTTTTTGTACAACATAGTGCAATTTTTCACCCGCAGTGTTGGGCAGCAGCAGGGAGCCGTGTCCTGCAGTGCCGCTAAACTTGAATTTAAGATCTAAAAATAAAAAATATTTTTTAAAATTCACTTGGCAGCTACTCTTATTGAAACATACGCCATAAGGTCCGTTCGGCATAGTACACAGCGTAGGTTTCGTCCTCACTGGAAATGCCCTCATCGAAGCTGAACCCGACATTCATTTTCTTGAAGTAATCACCCTTTACCAGCTCGCGCATACCCAAACCACCACCCACTTCTTCATCAGGCACGAATGTGAGGTAAACCGTTCGCTTGGGCTGAAAACCACTAGACTTAAGAGCACGAACAGCGCCCAGGTACTGAGTTCCAACACATTTCATATCCTGAGAGCCACGGGCAAAAATGCGTCCCTCATTATCCAAATCTGCACTGAATGGGTCATGTGTCCATTTGTCTGCGAATACAGGCACAACATCTGTATGTGAGTTGAGAATAACAGACGGTAGCTCTGGCTGCTTTCCCAACCATTTCATTATCACAACAGGATTGGATTCGTTGACAGGATAAAGAACGTCCACAGGCAAACCCAAGCTGTTGGCCTGGCGTTTTAGGAATTCCACGCAGCCAGCTGAAATACGCAAACATTTTTTTCCTTTATGGCATGTTGTTCCAAAGTTGTTTCAATGTTCTTTAAAGAGATTGCTAATCGTGCAGTCGTAAAGATAGAGACTGATCTTTACAATCTTATAGACTTACTGTAATCTATATTTGGATGCACCGTCGGAATGCGCAGATATTCACGAAAGATTTTTATTTCTTCATTATTTTCCCACTCGGACTTGCTCATTTTGAACAGAATTTGCTTTTCAACCTATAAAAACACATGTGTGTCCCAATTATCAATAAATTTATTGTTTATATTTAGATTTTTTCTTGTTGATTTATGTTTTGCCGAACAGCTGATTTTCGATTGAACAATCGGCCGCCTACCTTCTTTCGGTCCTTCCCAACACTGGCGCAGATCGTCAACGACTGTGGCCGTTGAGTTGTCTGCCTCGTTTAAATATGCGGGAGAGAGGCAAACATGAGATGGGCGTAGCTTCTATTATCTGAATGTGTAGTTGCTTATCAACGACAAAGTCTGGAATACTAAAACTTGTTTTATTATTTGATTGTTTATTATTTGTTCTCGGTCTTATACTCTATGCGCGGAGAAATAAGCGAAGTATCAATAAAATTGAAAGTGGGGAAGACAAAAGAATAAAAATCAAAAACTGAAAGTAACAAAGTTTTAAAAATAAGTGAATTAAAAATAACTTTGTAATATTAATTATATTTTACTCAAATATGACCCCAATTTAGAAATCAATAACATAAGAGATAAAATTGTTACATACAAAACCAATTTACATACAATATAATTGTATATACAGCCACTAATTTAATTTTGCTTATTAAAAAAATATATTATTATTGCTTTATTTATTTCGATCAAGATAAGCCAAAAAAAATATAAAAAAATATATATAAAAAAAAGATTATATTCCATAAAAACAGTTGTACCTTAACTTTTGTAGTTCGCATTGGATATAAATGTAAATTATCGTTTATCGAAAACGTGAAGAAGAAATTGCCGATATGTACCAGACTATAAATAAACATATAAATTCATAAAAAATCGTATAAATAACAATAGCTTTTCATATGAATGGCAATAAGAGATAAAGACTGTATATTTTTTTGTTTATATTTATATTTTTATATATTATATTATATATAATTGACTTCTGTGCGCTTGAAAATTGATAACAATAATTCATAATTTGGAAAAATAACTTTTTCAATTCAACAAAAGTAGAGTATTTAGTTATTTCTTTAATATTTCTTGCAGTTTGTTTACAGTTTAAAAAAAATGTCATTCATAAGAGATAAAAGCAGTTTAATCTAAATATAAGTACTACTGGTAAGTAGCTCGGATTTGTGTACAGGGTGTCTATTTAGGTTGAGTGCAGCAGTGTTTGTGTGTGTGTGTGCGTGTGAAGGTGTTCCAACTAAATTCCATGCACTCTCAACTCAAATCAAGATACGATTCGGCCAGCAATTTCTGGATAGTTGTTAGGATCCTTTGCAGACATCGAATGCAGCCATACAATTGGAGATGAACTGGAAGCCATTGAGCCAGCAACTGCAATTCGGGGTGCGGTTTGGCTGTGTGTTGTGTTGCTTCTTCGATTTGCTAGTGGGCAAGTTTTGGTTGAGTGTTAAATTTATACATTCCAGTTGAATTCCTAATCAGCGAGCTGTGCGCAACCATAAACTTCCTCACACACTTTGCAATGTGGCGTGTGGCATGTAAACAAGGCGCTGTTGCTGCAGTTGTTGTTGCTGCAGTTGTTGTTGTTTTAAATACTGCTGTTGGTGTGGATGTGGATGTTGCTGATGCAGCTGCTGATATGAGCTCTGTTGATGTTGTTGGCGCGCCCAAATCAGGCATGGCAGCTGGTAACCGATGGTACGTTAGTGTCTTTATATGTATAAGTGTGTCTATATACATATATAGGTATGTGTGTGGGTGTATGTGTATGTCAGATTTCACGCTCGTTTCAATGGGCGCCAAGTGCTGTAGGAAACAGTTGCACGACACAAAACCCACCAGGACCGAGATTTGAACTGCCTGTGTAGTCTTTAGTTTGATTGTTTGTACTAGATGTGTGTATCTTTTGGGTATATGTTTTCGTGCCAACACAAAAAGTCATTAAAAGTTCATTAACAATGTTGCAAGGACTTTAATGACAGCAACAAAAACAATAACAGCTAAGGCAACACCAACTACAGCGACACATGCTACACTTGAAACGACAGCCAAATACACACAAACACTCATACACACACACACAGAGAGAGATAACTCAAACAAAGCACACATACACATATGTACAACATATACATGTATGTGTGAATGTACATATTTAATATACTTTGTGTGTGTGTGTGTGTGTCCTGTACATAAGCGAGACAAATGAATATCACTAGATGTTTGCCTGCAGCTGCTTTTCGTGTCCTGTTGCCGCTGTGCAAATAAGCCAAATGAAAATTTTGTATATTGTTACAATTATCCAGTCAGGAGGCGGATGTCTGTTGTTTCAAACTGAAGGAGGACAATGGCATTAGCAGCAACCGAATCGCCAAGGCGTTGTTGTTGTGGTTGTTGCTGTTGCTGTTCGTGTTGTTGGGGCTTTGTTGCACGTTTCCATTTACCTGGCACACCTTATCCTTTGATAGTCGACTCGAGCAGCCGACAGCCATTATCAACAATGGGAGCACTTCCTATGCCCGGAGTACATGATGCTTCTATGGCGAGCACGTCAATCTCATTTGCCCCGTACCAATGGCAGCACCTTTGGAGCAGAGCAGAGCAGAGCAGAGCAGATATAAATCTCTACACTGGAAAAATAGCCCAAGGACACGTCTTTTGGCCTTTCATATTCTCAAGTGCTGCAAATCGGTCTGCAATTTGATGCGAATTTACATTTCTATTAAAAATTCTCATCTCTCAAGCATCAAGCATCAAGCATCAAGTGCATGAATGGCCCGGCGACAGTGCGTATACGTGATGTGTTATATTGCGGTCCTTGAAGTGATGTCAACGGCGGTTTTCTCAAGTTGATATATAAGTGTGTGGCTGGGGAATAAAGTAGTTGTGAGATATTTTAGATATCCTCAAGCATCTACGCTCGTTGGGAATAAATAAACGTGTTTTAAGCTCTTCTAAGGATGTGATTAAATTTTAGTTGGGCATAAATATTTTTAATTTGTAATGATTTGCAATTTTATTTTGTAAATTAACTTTTGATTATTCTCTTAAATTAAAATTATGATACTTTGAATTTATTCAACCTTAAACTATTTTAATAATTCTAAACTTTTTTAATTAATAGTGGAAAATCAGAAAGTTGCAACTCAACCCTTCAATAAAACAGTTTATTTAATTATAAGGATTTTTTTGCTGATAAAATAAATTATAATAAAAAATATTGACTTTAAACGTATTTAATTTGTTTTAATCATATTTTTTTTTTTATGATTTTTATTTATGTTTTTAATTAGTAAAGTGTTACAGATCTTAAAGATTTAATTATTTAAACTTCATTGAGTAAAAAAGTTATTTAATATATTTACCAAGTCACAGTGCCTAAGTGTCTAGTTCAGTATTGTAGAATATTGAATATATTTAAACGGAAAGGACACTTGAAGTTAATTTGCCAGCTTTCGGTATTTTAAATTAATAAATAAATAAATTTAAAATATTTATTTTTTCTATTTTAAAATTTCCCTAATGTTTTTCCACCACAAAGAGACATTTGTTAGGCCCTGTTAAATATTATCCAATCTTAAGAGAGCCCCATAGAGCTCTGATTGTAAAAATCGTATTACATTGAACAAAAACAGGATCCCGATAATTCAACAATAACAGGACACTGATAATTGAACGAGGATTCCGAAACACATCGAGCGGACTTAAAGTGCATCCAATTACTCACTGGTCGAAGCCTTTAATTCTATCAATTGGTATTCAATTATAACGCATACTGAGCCCCCATGTAAATAGAGTGAAAAATGCCGTAAATTGGATTTCATTATAATATTAACTGAATGCGAAATGAAAATATGCATTTTATTTTCATTTTAATGATCGAACGGAGTTCCCTTAAATTGAATTTCGCTGCGCAGCGACTGAAAGTAAACACCAAGTGGAGACCAAATCAAATGACATGTTTGCATGTCTTCAATTTATTTTAATATATGCATTACATGCGTAACCATTTATATTGTAGTTTCAGCGATTCAACAATTTAATTCAGCTTCCCCCATAAATTATGCACTTACCGATAATCTGATACAATTAATATTAAACTCAAATATTTAAATGATTATTAAATCAAATTTCATTGGCGGTCAAATTTAATCAACAATTATTTATTGGGGCAAGTCAAGGCTTCAGAAGGAATAATTGCATTGGACCCAATGCCTTGTAGTTAATTTTATTACCGATTTGTAATCGACTTAGGATGCCGTAAGGACGTTCAAGATTGTCCCTTAATCATGCAACGATTTGTAATATTGTAATTTTACACAGGACTAAATTGAACTTTGATTTTGGAATGATTCTCATTAAGGGAATCTATTTTATAGGCCTCACGGGTAATGCAGCTGTCGGAATTTAATTATTTATGATGAAAGCTTAACTTAATATTTTTTTAGATGAGATTCAAGAATAGTAACAAAATAAATATTCTTTTTTTAATTGTAGTTATATTTTTTTCTTGTTTAACTTTTCTATATGTACATTAAAAAACGAGTGAAGTTTCCTGAAAAAATGTTTTTAAAAATAAATAACTTTTGAACTATTGTTCAATATATTTATTTAAAAAGAATTTTCAGGTCAAACTTTGAGGTGATAAGCGTTAGAAATGGCTTTAATTTTAATTTAAATAAATTGGTTTAATGTCGATACAATAAACAGCTCAAAAATAAAATTAATTAAATACTAAAATGGGCAATATATAAGTTATGGTTTTCCGCGGTACGGGGACGGGAAAACCTTGTTAAACTCGATTTATTCGAGTAGTTCGACGTATAAATACGTGCTCGGTGTAATTTTTACGTTATAAAATTTATGGATCATGATTAGTTTAGTTTAGTAGTTTTCGCGTGATACGTCTTCCAGTGAGTGTGGTCGAGATCCAAGTGAACGAGCCTTGTCTTCTTGATCCGCCACCTTGGCTCGGTGTTCACCGCAATTGCCTGGGCGATTAATCGATAGACGCATCAACGGTGCAGTCGGGTGACTACTCCGTTGGTTCCGTGCGTTGATTATGCTAGTTCCTATACTATACTTATTCTAGGGTAGGAGGGCAGTAGCCGGGTGCTAACTTATATATATATAGTGACGTAATCACGTCTACACGATACTCTTCACACAACACACAATACTCTCGACACAATATCCACTTCCAATTAGACAGAAACAAATGAAATATAAATGTTATTACCGCTGCACTCAACATGTGTGCGACAGCTATCCTTTTTGACACACTAAAAAACAATTATCCAAAAACCATCCTCAACATGAATAAAATTTTACACCACTAAACCTCAACTCAACCATAAAAGAAATTGTAAGCTATAACCAATTGATCGATGCACTAAACCCCGACTCAAGCATAAAATGAAATTGTAAACCATAACCAATTCCACTTAAGCCAACACTTAGACTTAAGAATGATCCAATAGCGAGGTATGCTCAGGACCTTTTGAGCATCACTGAAGTTAGTCTTAAGCTGATCTTTAAATAAAGCACTTCGTACGGAGTTGAAACTCTTGTGTGTGAAGCACGGGCCATTAGTTCGACTCAGAAAACTGCATTTGTTTTACTATATTATTTAATGTCTAAGAAAATAAAATAAAAGAAATTAATAATAATTAAATGAATATTTAAATATTATGTATCATAAAACTCACATAATATAAAAAATAATAGTAATAAATAAATAAGTTTAACGAATCTTATAGTAAGTCCCCTACAAATTTATTTTAATTTTAAGCTGAGCTGCAATTGTCATATTTATTTTTAAAGTTTGTCATAAAATCCTTAAGCTCAAATTCTTTATATAATATATAAATATTATTTATTTTTTTTTTATTATTATAAATATTATTTATTATTTTAAAAACAATGTCCATAATAATTAAATTAATAATAATAATAATACAATAATTAAAAAGTAGACTTGCTCCTTACAATTTTAATATTTTTAATATTTGAAAATATAAATAATATATATATAATTATGTAAATAATATAAAAATAAATATCAGCTTTCAATTGTGAATAATTTGAATGTAAATTGTATTCATATTCGCTGCACTCACGACTCCCAAAGCTCAGTTCAGGCTGAAAAATCTCCATTATTGACTTTGACGCAACTTTAATGAAATTACGGTAAAAACCACGTGGGGGCAGCGGCGTAATTGATGGTAATTTTATTATTCTAAAATAAGCTTTTAATATAAAAGGCAATAATATTGTTTATGGAGCCATAATGAACACAAGGACTACTGCATATTTACAAGCGTGCCGAGCAATAAAAACGAAACTTTGCACAATTACAACAAAATCGAGGCAGCAACAAGCTGCGCTGTAATCCTCAGGTGGGCATGGCACAGACATAAGGGAAGGAGAAGGAGTAGAGGGAGGAAGGTGGAAAGAAACATGGGGGAGCCATGTACAAATGTGAAACCAAAGCAACGCTATGCAAAAAGGGAAAGGTCTCTGACGACGAGCTGGCAAAGCAATACGTGGCAGCTCCAAGAGGGAGAAGTCCCGAAGCAATGGCAAATAAAAGACGAAAGTTATGATAAATGCAGATGGAGTGGAGCCCAGAAGCATTAATGCCTGTCATTTCTCATCAGTAAGCATCGACAGCGGACTGGGAGGTGGGGGGAATGTTACTGGGGATGTGGCAGGGGTAAAGACAGTGCACAGAGAAAGACATAGGCGTAGACGGGGGGAGGGAAGCAAGTAACGGCCGACAACCGACAACCAACAACCGACAACCGACAACCGACAACCAACTTCCGGGTGCTGCCGCCATATTTGCGGCCTGAGCGTCATGGCTGCCAGGCTTTGAATGGCTTCTAATAAAAAGCAAGCATGATTTCTGCTTCGCTTTTATTTTCTATTACAAGGGTGCGCGCACTCTTCCTCCCCCCTCCCCCCTCCCCCCTCCTCGTACTACCCCTACTAACTGATGAGCTGCAATTTGCAAAGTTTTTACTTGCTTCGTCAGTGCCAAGCCCGCCCCGAGCAACGAGCAACTCCCTTGCTCCTTTCCTGCACGCTGTCTGTGTGCAAAAGTCGGAAAAACTTCATTTTTCCGCTGCTTCATTTAAGTTTTGTGTTTGGCGCGACAAATTTTTGTTTGTCCGCCTTCATTCAGTTGCTTTATCACGTCGCCCTCCCCCCCGCCCCTTTGTGCATTCGCCATACAGTCAAAGCGTGTACCAAGGAGTTTTTAATTGTGCTCCCAAAGGAGCTGCTACAAGGACCACGTGTGCCACTCAATGTCTGCCACTCATTGCACCTCCTGCCATGCGTTTTCTAAAGACTCTAAAAGTTAGTCAGTGGCATTAAGAGCTCTTTGGCTGGCTAGCTATCCCCCTCTCACACTCTGCCCCCTTCAATGTTATCCCTGCTATCGTCGTGCTAATTGAGGACGACTGCTAAGTGCCTCGATTTGCGCTGCAAAGTCCATTCCAAAAGACGTTTGGCCGGCACTGCAATTAACTAATTGATTGAACTATTCAATCGTCGAAAACGAACACAGTGCCATTTGAATCGTGTGTGGGCGTGGCAGCTTTGAAAAGGACCGTTTAACGCGTCGGCGAGTTTGTGGAGTGGAGTGCGTGGCGGTTGAACCGTTCGTGGTTCGTGTCCGTTGTACATTGCTTTGTTCAAGTCGATGGTCGGTGGTGCAGCTAAAAGCTTTTAATGCATCCCATTTACCTTCTCTCTAGGTGTGGCATGCCTGACAGAAGGGCACCCGGGCAGGGGTTGTCGAGCCAACGGGCCAACGGGCCGACGGGTAGGCGTGCCCCTTCGCATCGCCTGCTGCAAATACCTAACTGCTTAATGGGCAGTGGTGCAAATTAGAATCCTACGTTTGCTCAAATCATAGTCATTAATTTATGTCGGTAAACCGCAGACAATGTTTGGTTATGATGAGTCCTTTGCATGCGCGCCTAAAAGATACCCCGCTTTTTATGCAAGGCTCCGAAAATTAAGGCTTATTTGCCAGAGAATATAATTTTGATCTGTAGAAATTATTCTATGCATACAAATGATTGGTTATTAAAATATTTTAGCACTAGAAATTGGAAACTGATAGACTGCGGATAAAACGGATAAAGCGATAAAATTATCCGAACTATAATTAGTTTTCGTTGTCATTAAAAATATGGCCAATGCGCGAAATTTAATGTTTTGTGGGAAAATTTCTGAAAATGATACGTCATATAAATTTGATTATTTATTCTCACTATTTTTATTTTTGAAATCGTTAATTTTAAAATAATTATTTTGAATATTTTTAGTGTGGTAATCAAAGCTGTATGCAAATAAAATTGATATTCCGCTGGTTTCTTATTTTTAAATATTTATATTATAATTTATTTACTCTAGCTATTGTTATAATTGTTAATAAAAATATTTAAATAATTATACTCACAATTCTTTTTATGGTTATTCTAATCTATTGAATTAATTACTGAATACAATCATTAATATTAAATATTTGCTTTTTATGTAAAATAAATAAAGAATTTTAGACCACCCCCAGTTATATTTTTATAAAATTTATAAGTAAAAAAAATATTCATTGCTACTCTAAAAAAATGTAATTTGTATATCTTATTTTTTTATATTATTTTATTTATTCCACTGCCTTTAAAAATCTTGCTTTCTTTTCTACCTATTCAATGTAAAAGGATGAACGCGATCCAGTGAACTCTTAGAGGAACTCTCGGAAATCCTTTGGAATATTTTTTGTATTTAAATCAGAAGTAGTTTTTTTTTTATTATATAAGAGGTCATGTTTTCTATGAAATTTTTAGTTACTCAACATTTTATTCATTTCATTCATTTTATTCATTTAAGTCCCTAATAAAAGTAGTTAAAGTAAAGCGACAAAAAAACACACTCTAAAAACTTAACTTGGCACTTCAAATGTTGACAAATTGTAAAGAAAATAATATTTTTTTTAAGTTTTTATGGAAAGTTGAATAAATTCAAGGAATGTATATAAAAGAGTTTATTTTTAAGATACCAAGAGAGACCGCTATAAATAATTGATGATAATAACTGGACAGAGCGAAACGAAGGGTCAAGACTAAGGAGCTTCGAGTTTCTATGGACGCCATAAATTGGTATTCCTTTGGGTTCCAAGGAATAGAAGTGAAACCCTCAAGAAATTCTAAAAAAATCCATAATGAATACATTAAATAAAAGTAACGAGAAGTTCTTGAATTTCCCATCACTACTTTTACTCAGCTCTGAGCAGGAGATATGAAAGAAACAGAAAAAAAATAGTACGCAGGATTTAAAGTTTATTTCAATTTCTTAGAACATTTTTCCTACTATGTCATAATTTAAGGATATGCGAATGCATTGAATTGAGAACACATTTATAAATATTTATTTATTTATGCATTTCAATACATTCACGCAAGTGCGTACATACACCAATACATACACACACAGACACAGACTCGCAATGACTTCCCGCTGCGACTCCTCCTTTGAGATTCTCAACGTTTGCCATTAGGAAAATGATTTCATATTTTATGCAAATAAATTTCCACAAATCAAAATAATTTTCATTCTGTGGATGCCAAAAATATTCAATATTTAAATAAAATTATTTAAAACAAGCCAAATATTACATGCATGATGAAAGTAGATATATCCTAGATTAAAGTATAGTATGTAAAGTAAATATATCCTGGAATAAAGTATAGCATATAAAGTATATATATCCTAGAATAAAGTATAGTATATAAAAAAGATATATCCTAGAATAAAGTATAGTATATAAAGTAGATATATCCTAGAATAAAGTATAGTATATAAAGTAGATATATCCTCGAATAAAGTATAGTATATAAAGTAGATATATCCTAGAATAAAGTATAGTATATAAAAAAGATATATCCTAGAATAAAGTATAGTATATAAAGTAGATATATCCTAGAATAAAGTATAGTATATAAAGTAGATATATCCTCGAATAAAGTATAGTATATAAAGTAGATATATCCTAGAATAAAGTATAGTATATAAAGTAGATATATCCTAGAATAAAGTATAGTATATAAAAAAGATATATCCTAGAATAAAGTATAGTATATAAAGTAGATATATCCTAGAATAAAGTATAGTATATAAAGTAGATATATCCTCGAATAAAGTATAGTATATAAAGTAGATATATCCTAGAATAAAGTATAGTATATAAAGTAGATATATCCTGGAATAAAGTGTAGTATATAAAGTAGATATATCCTAGAATAAAGTATAGTATATAAAGTAGATATATCCTATAATAAAGTATCAATGAGAGGACTGGAAATATTTCCACGATGTTTCTTCCTTATGGCAGATTTTTTGCCGTAAACAAGTTTCAGTAAGAGATCATAGGATCATAAGAAAATTTTAATATTATCACAAAGCAAATAAAATTGAGGATCAACCAAAATTTCTTAAAATCCTTTATTTCATCCACCATTTAAAAAAATCTAATATAATACGAGGAATTATATAGGAATCTAACTGAAATAATTTTACATGGGGAAGCCTTAAGTGGGATATTGGTATAGTTCATACCGAACTGATCGCTACTCTAAAATATCAAAAATTTATTTTAAAATATTAATTTAAAAAAATTTTTTAATTTTAAATTTTATAGTATTATTTTAAATAAATTTTAAATTTTTAAATATTTTGAATTTATTATATATTTCATACGAAGTTCATAGTTATTATATTAATGGCTTCAAATGTGCCACACCCTAAATTTCATGTATATACGCCATAAGTATTACCTCTTAAATATATATTTTAATAGAAAAATATTAAATATATTGTTTATTAATATTTTTATATTAAATATGTTTTTAATGTGTCTTATTATAAAGTCAAAAACTATTAAACTCCTTCTCTGCGAAGAAAGTAATTTGCAGGAAGCGATTGTACTAAATGGAATAGACATCAGGACTAATTTCGAAATTTTTAAATTTAATAATTTTTAAATTTAATAAATTTTTAAATTTCATAAATTTTAAAATTTTAAAATTTTTATTAATAATTATTTGATTGATTTTTCCATTAGCCACGCGCCCTTCTTTTCAAGTCCCATCCTTCTCAGAGTAGTTGGATTACTCGATAAACGTAAAGGAAAGACTTCGAGGACTGTGAGATTTTTTATCCGTAAAAGAAATCAAAGTGTTGTCGATATAATTACTTTTTGCCATCAAATCAACTTTTCCAATATTATTTGAAGTCATTCTGCAGAACAGAAAGATTGGCAGAAGATAAAAGCAAAGAGAAAGCAAAGTTTCGATTAGCTGCCACTCCCCAATTCGGCTGCTGTGTCCTTGTGGCTTAGGCCCGACAGCTTGGAGATGGGGCAATAAACTTGACCTAATCTGTGCTCTCTACTCGTGCAACTAGGCACACATTTCAGGCCGCAGTGCACGACATTAAACAATGCAATCAGATGGCAACACATCCTGGCTATAATACTCGCCAGAGAATTGGCCATTTGGCTTTTTTCGAGCTGTTGCATGTCTTTGTTGTAGCCGTAGCCTTTTTTTGCCAGATGTTTATTATAACAAATTTCAACTGGAAACGAATGTAGTCACTGTTATGGTCTCTGCATACACGTGTCCGTTGGTGCAGTCCTTTTAGTGGTGCTTTCGGTTTACCGTTGTTGCCACTTGCAATTTGTTGCAATTTGTTGTCTCTGTTTTGCGGTTCATGCCTCAAATGTTTTATGACTGCAGTGCGATTGCTCTGACACCTGGTACATTGCTCTATATGCTAGCCTCTGTGTGTATGTGTGTGTGTGTGTGTATACGTATGTGTATGTGTGTGGTTGTTGAAATATGCATTTATGATGCATAAACATAACGAACATGTGACACGCCCACATTGCAGCTGATAGGCCTGTTGCCAGGCGTTGCACGTTGTTTGTTGCATGTTGTTTATTTTTCCAGAGGAGACATCATGTTTTTTATGGCCTACGATGTAAATATTTGCTTATATCCCGCAACTTTAATACGCTTCAAAATCTCTCTCTTTTTCTCCACCATTTTGAATATTTTCGTTCCCCTCCCTTCCGCCCTTCCACCCTTCCGCCTCTTTCTCTCGTCCTCCAAAGCTATTTAAATTTGAGCCTGTCCGAATTGACATTTGAACGGGGCGTTAATTGAATTAACAATTAAATTGAGATTATTGTTTAATTTATGCATGTGACGGCGCTCTTAATGAGTGTCATAACACAATCCGCAACACACACTTTGACATGCACGCACACATGCACGCCCTACCTTCCGCTGCCGCTTCCGGCCGCACTTGCGAGTTAATGAGGCCCTGAAAAGTATGCTATATTAAAGGTGTCATTCTGATGGACATGGAAGGTGTGACATAAGCCTAGCAGCCATCGAGCGGGTGTAGTTCTTTGGCATCCTGTGTGACATCCGGCGACATTTGGCATTACTAGCTGCCAGCCAGACGACGCCCAGAAGAATGCAATTTCCTGGCTGCCAGATGTCCTTCTTTTGCTCTCGGCTTTGGTCATATCAAAGTTTAGCCTCTTGTGGCGGGCACAAAGTGAAACGTTACTTATATTGATGGATTTGAAGCAGCAAAGCCCGCAAACTGTTCCATGCTCGCAGGAGAGTTAAGCCAAGTTGAGCGGAGTGTTTCCTGTCAGGAAACGTGGAAGCCAGGACATCCCGCTTAGAGCTGCCCGCCTTCCTTGGCTGTAATAGAAATTGATTTAGCATTTGTGGGCACGAAATTGTGCAATTTATGGGGTCCGATCGGGCCGTTTCACAGGCCACAAAGCAGCCACTCACTCCACATAGATGATAGCCACAGTGCATCTGGACCCAATTTCGGATGCATGCATGTGTCAGTGTGTCAGTGTGTGTGCGTGTGTGTGTGTGTGCATACATATGTATCCCTGTTCAAATACTGTTGCTGACTAGCAACTGACTGAAATTTCAGTTGCTGGGCTAATGCATTTTTAAGGCGTGCTGCATAATTTATGGGCCACTGCCACTCAGTCAGTCAGTCAGCTTTGCTCGTCATTCAGTCAGTTTTATTCGTCATTCAGGCAGTTTGTCCGGCATTCAGTCAGTTTTATTCGTCATTCAGGCAGTTAGTCCGGCATTCAGTCAGTTTTATTCGTCATTCAGGCAGTTAGTCCGGCATTCAGTCCGTTGGTCCGGCATTCAGTCCGTTGGTCCGGCATTCAGTCAGTTAGTTAGTTACTTAGTCAGTCAATTGGTCTTTTGGTGTGGCAACTGGGAGTCACAGCATATACAATAGCAATTGGTGGCCATTGGTTACTCTCCCTTTACTCCTTCGCCTGCCCCTCCTCATATCCTTGCTGCTGCTCCCACGACCTGCCCTAAGCCTGCGCGCTCTAATTGCCATAACTAATGCGCCGCCCGCTTGAAACAACCGCAATATTTTCACACTATTCTGCATTTTTATGCATACACTCCATGTCCTTCCCCCCTCATCCCTTCCCATCCCTTACCGCTTTTCACTCTTCCCCTCCCAAATTTGTGGCACTTTTAGTCATTCTGTAGCTCTTTTCCCCTAGCGCCCAGCTTCCTCAAAGCTGCCACATATTTTATTGATTGCACAGCGGATTGGGCGAAGCGCGGAGAACGCTGCATCTCCAGGCTCCATCATTGGCAGACATTCGATGGCCGCTGAATAATTTACAGTAATTTCAACTGCATAGCGCATCATTTTATATACCCTGTAAACATCACCTCAGCCAGCAAACGGGCATATTAAAGCGGCATCGCTTGACAAAGTTGGACTTCAACTCCACTCACTTCGTCTTTGGTAGTTAAAATCTCCTCGAGAAATTCTCCAATCTTCATCTTTGCATCTCCAAAGGAATCAGCGGATAATTAAGATTTCACTCTTTGCTCCTTATACAGGATATTCCATAGTCTGGCTCTCAGATTTTGAAACTTTATTTTCCATAATGCAAACCATAAATTGTTTTGTTCAAGGATTCGCTCGGACAGCCTGAATGGAGCCGGACACGGCTTGGCAGAGCGTCGCTGTAATGCGGCATTTTATACGGCGATTGCATATGAAAATATCGGCTAAAAATTCGAAACGCAATGAACTTAACTGAGTTCAAAGCTAATAGAAGTTCACAAATGGCATTCATAATTCAGGGAGAAGTTGCGTCAAATTTCATTCCAAATTTCAAATTGCGGCTTATTCACAATTTCATTCGACTGTCAAATTCTATACCTTCCACAAATAATAAGTCAGCCTGCGGTAAAGGCTTTGAGGCATATGATATTTTTAGGTAAATATTTAAGCTAATATTTTCAAGGATAGCAGGATACTAATGATAAGTCTAGCCATTGTTTAAATACATTAATTGCTCTGCCGACGTCATCAATTATCAATTATTAAGCTTTAAACTTTAACCTTCCAGCTTTAAATTATTCATTTAACTTTAATCGATGCTTAATTAAATAAACAAATTAAGTTTTCACCTTAATTGAAGAAAAACTGAGATCCAAACTGAATAAGAGAAGTCAAAAGGCTGCCCAATTATTGGAAACATTTGAGTCTGGGTTTAAGAATGAGTGTGAATATGAGTATGAGTTTAAGTATGAATATGAGTGTGAGCTTGAGCAAGAGTCTGAGTATGATCAGCTTAAGTTTGTGTATGAACATGAGAATAAGTATAGTTATGAGTGTGAGTGTGAGTGTAAGTATGATGAGTATGAGTATGAATATTAGTCTGGGTTGTTGTCTGAGTGTGCATATGAGTATGAGTGTCAGCCTGAACATGAGTATAAGTATTGTAATCAGTGTGAGTGTGAGTATGGTAAGTATGAGTATGAGTATGGGTATGAGTATGAGTGTCAGTCTGAATATGAGTATGGGTATGAGTATGAGTGTCAGTCTGAATATGAGTATAAATATAGTGAGTTTAAGTATGAATATGAGTATGAGTTTAAGTATGAATATGAGTCTGAGTATGATCATAGGAGTCTAAGTTTAAGTTGGGCATGAATATTAGTCTGGGTCGTTGATTTAGTGTGAGTATGAATATGAGTGTGAGTATAAGAATAAGTATTAGTATGAGTATGAGTATGAGTATGAGTATGAGTATGAGTATGAGTGTCAGTCTGAATATGAGTATAAATATAGTGAGTTTATGTATGAATATGAGTATGAGTTTAAGGATGAATATGAGTCTAAGTATGATCATAGGAGTCTAAGTTTAAGTTGGGTATGAATATGAGTATGAGTATGAGTATGAGTATGAGTATGAGTATGAGTATGAGTATGAGTATGAGTATGAGTATGAGTATGAGTATGAGTATGAGTATGAGTATGAGTATGAGTTTGAGTATGAGTATGAGTATGAGTATGAGTATGAGTATGAGAATGAGTATGAGTATGAGTAAGAGTATGAGTATGAGTATGAGTATGAGTATGAGTATGAGCATGCGTATGAGTATGAGTATGAGTATGAGTGTCAATATGAGTATTATTATAAAGTATGAGTTTGGGTATGGCTATGAGTATGAATATGAGTATGAATATAAATATAAATATGAATATAAATGGGAATTCAAGGACAGAACAATTTATGGAATAATATGTTCAAAAATAGATTCATAGTCAAGTTGAATCTGTTCTGCTTGAATATGAATAAATATCTAATGAGATGTTAAACATCATGTCCTATACATATGCACTTATATATTCATATACATATGCATATACATTTATTTATAATATTCGACTTATGATCTCGATTTGAAGGACACATACAATATAGATAGTTAAGCTAAGTCAAAGACCATAGCAGGCTTCGTCCTTGAACAAGAATTTTCCACTGCCCAGGCCAAAGATGCATCTGAGTGAAAATGTTAAATTATAAAGTGGTTTGGCCAGGGTTAAAGGAAAATATTTATGCCTTGGTCGACCTAAGGAAATTTCATTTAAATTAAACCTAAATATAAACATAATAATTTTGAAAGGACTTACTCACAAGTTAAAACTGGCTAACAGCTTTTTAAGGCGACTTTGTGTAAATTCTGATAATCACTTGGTGCTTAGTTTTAATCCTGAAGTTTTGAATTAAAGTGAACTTTGCCCCCAAACTTGAAGCCTTGCCTAAACTGATGGAATCTTAGAAATTTCAAAATTATTCATCATGAATATTTAATATTTATGCGCTGTGGCTTCTCCCTTCCTCGTGACTCGTGATGGACAGAGCCAAATGCATCAGAGTCCTTCGGGACAAGCCTCTTGATTGTAACAAAAATGTCGGAGCTTAAGTAAAAATTACATTTACATAATACAACGAAAATTGACAGGCCAAATGGCAATGCAGTTGCAATGCAGTTGCCGTTCGTCCCGCACGTCCCGCACGTCCTGCACGTCCTGCACATCCTGCAAACCCCTCATCCACGCTGCGAATGCCTGCCACTGGCCGAAAGGGAGGAATAACCACAGAAATGTTTGTTATTCTTCACCGAAGAAGAAGGAAAAAAGAGATGGGAAAGGGGAAGGGGAAAGTGATGGGAGGGGGTAGGGGGTAGGGGGTGCAAAAGAAGTAGAAAAACAATAAAGAAAATTGCAGAGTAGGACAAAGCGCAGGAAAATGAAAAAGATGAAATAAAACCGCTACGAAAATAAAGTCGTAAATTCAATTTAAAGCTTGACAGATTGCCACAGAGCGGCCGAGTGGGCGTGGCCGCCCAGCAGCTGCAGTTGCAACAAAATGGTGCACATAAAAAAAGAATTACTTCTTCTTCTTCCTCTCTTTCCTTTCCTCCATCTTCTTTTTCTTCCTCTTCTTCTTTCTCTTCCCCCTCCTCTTCTTATAGTCCGCTTGCAGCAGTTCGCTTTTTTAAGGATTCAGTATTTACTGAGAGATGCTGAAGGAGCGCCGGGGCGATGGCCAAGAGTTGTAGATGAATTAAGGTCAAGTTTCGCGAAGCCAGCGCCTCCAGACTTGGGCAATTAACTGGGCTTTAATCATCCACACCACTTAGACAGTCAAAAATCTGGTAAAGAGCTTTAACTTCGGCACCTTCCAGCGCCGCGGCTGGTGGGTGGTGGGCGGGGCTGTGTTTCCCCCTGCCTGCAGGCAGCGCTATTGTGGACTTTGGGATGTGGCAACAATAGTGTTTCACAGCTGCCGCTGCCGCTGCCGCTGCCGTTGGCCTCCTGCTGCATTTGCTTGCATAACGCGAAAGCGCAGTTTGAGCCCTAAACCAGATCCTGGCAGATCCCTCTGTGGCAGGCGGTAATAGTTGAGTGTCGGGCTGCTGCCGCCGGTGTTCGGGAGCAGCTGTGACCCAGTTAATGCGAGGTTCTTGTCGATTTACGAATAATGCCATGGCTCAGGGCATATTTAAGTAGACGCTGGAGTTTATTACGCTTTGGCGCCATCTGCCAACCACAATAAGGCCAATCGCTTGACGGACGCCGCAAGCCCAAACGCAAACGCAAACGCGGACGCAGCGTAATTAAAGCCAGCAAATGGAGATGCATAAAAGTGCGATTCAGATTGCCAATCACTGGGTTGGAGTAGCCACACACACACGCACACCCACATACTCACATATATACATCCACACACACACAACCACGCACACATCGACATGAACATGGACAATGGAATAGCTCAGACGATGGACACCGGGAGAGAATTAAACGCTGCGGGAAAAGCAAAGGCGAGTGACCGATTCTCAAAGGGACGCGTCCGAGAGGAAACCGCTGGCAGGAAGCGTGCACAAATTGCATTTTAACACATGCAAATTGCCAGCGTCCACGTCCTGGACGGCTTTATTGCATTACGTTATGTCGTGGAGCGGAGGCGGAGGCGGACGCGGAGGTGTGGCAACTGTTTGCACCGCAATTGCCACTTTACACTTGACAACGCCAAATGCGTGCGAGCTGTGGGAAGCTAATGGGGTCAATGAATGACCTCTTTGAGGCTGCAGCGGCTTTCAATTTCGCATCTGCTCATTTAAAGCTTTTGGCAACAGCTGCTGCTCCGGCTGCCCCGGCTGCCCCAACTGCTGCTTAAGCTTCAGCTTCCGCTTGCGTTCTTATGCCCATTAAGCAAGCACCAAAGTGACAGGGTAACAAACAAGCGGTGGCGCCCGTTCCAGCCTCCGCTTCGCCACCCGCTTAACCACCTACCGCACCACCCACTACACCACCCTTCACAAAATAACTGTAACAAAAGGACAGCCGGGCGAACGGGCGCATAAGTGAGTTGTGGGAAGAAGAAGCAGGCAGAAATCTTGGTTCCCATACAAACGGTCGGTCCTTTAGGTGGACGAGAATGTGGACGGGTGGGCGGGTGAGCCGGCGGATGGGCGAACATATGAACTGAGGAACGGATGGACAGGCGAAGAGACGCACAGAATGTCGCAGTGGCGAGTACGTGGGCGGACAGTTGGGTGGAGAGACAAGCAGATGAATAAACAGACTGTCGCTCCTTTTATTTTTCCTGCTGTCACACAGTAAATTTTGCGTTGCAGCCTTTTAGGCGCCGCCTGGCAAAGCTGCCAAGTCAATGCAGTGAGTGCGGCCAACGGGTGTGCGGGACGGGTCGGTGCAAGGATGAAGGGAAACTTTCGGTTATTTTGTTGACTGATGTGGGAGTCCAGTTCGTTGCCAGGATGGAGGATGCGGACACATGGGATATTTTATAATTTCTCTTGTTTTTTATGCACTTCAATTTGCAGTGAAGCTAAATATTACACATACGCACCATTGCCCAATGTGCCTTACATATGGGCGAGGCGCTGCTTGCCTCACTGCTCACTGACTGCTCCCACACACAGACAATTGAATTGAATTAAATTAAAATAAATCTCTTATGCATTTTGAGCACACAAATTGAACATCACATTTTATGAACTCAACCAAATTGATGGATACGAGCGAAGAGTCTGGGCCAAAAGTCAACCTGACATTAGCAGGCATGGACACTGCTCTGAGGTCCTTATATATTTTGTTGGTATTTTGCATTTGTGATTCCAACGTGCTTCGCCGGATTCTTCTTTTCAACAATGTACTCTGGCATGGACATCAAACAAGAGCTTCACTAGCTCCGGCAGCTTCCATGGCAGTTGCCTTTATGATTTGTATATTACGTATACGACACGTGTTAGCACTTCGTACACATCACTGAGCTTGAATGTCTTGTACGTGTATCTGTGCGTGAGTGTGTGCTTTCATGTGTATATGTGAGTGTGTGTGTGTGTGCGATTGTATGATGGGTGTTTGATATGCGTCAGACATGCGGCAGCCTGAGAGTTTTGCATTTTTGCATTTAAATAACCAAATTAAAAGATAAAACATTTCACTCACAATGCGAATACATATTAATCTTTTAATTTTCTTTGCATTTCTCTTCAGATAAACAAAAATACTCAGAACAACAAGAATGTCGGTGAGCACAAGCGCTGGATACACGATCCGTCAAGTGAGTAACTCGGCAGGACAATCGAATTGTTTTCTATTAAATAAAAAATAATTTACTTCCTTTCATTTTATTATTTTTTAATAATAAATAAACATTAAAAATTAAAATCAATATAGTAGTGAATATTTTAAAATATTTTCATTATTTTTTATCCTTATTTAACATCGCATTTTTGATGAGCCTTTGGACTCCTGGGCTTGGCCATGAGCCGAGCGCTTGAGATTTGAAAGGTTAAATAGTTTATCATAAGCTCCGAAATTTATTGCATTACATTCTTATAAACGAAGCCATAAATCCCAAGTGAGGCCACGCCCATTAATTGCTGTTTCGCCCATAGATGACCTCTGCCGGCCACTAAACTGTAAGAAGCGTGAAATTTGCCTGCTGGAGGACGAATACAGCGCCGTTTGCGTGTCAAAGAAGGAGCTGCACAAGAATCGGTAAGCGACCGCAGGCGAAAATGTTTGTTGTTGTAAAAAGTTTTTGTTGTTGTAAAAAGTTTTTGTTGTTGTTGTCGCTGATGATGGGAAATTTAATAAACTAATTAAATTAAAACTTGTTTGCATGCGCCCGCGGCATCTAAAACGAACCCGTTAAACCCGAACCTCAGTGATGAGATAATCACTAAGGCTACATACTTGGAGGAGGAAGCCAAGCGGCGTGTTAATCAGCAGGATAACGATAGCCAGGATGTTGAGGACATTAACAATGATGATGAGGACAACAGTAGCGATGGCAACGTCAACATGAACAACAACAACAACAACAACAATAACAACAACAACGGTAACGGTAACGGTAACGTTAACGGGAACGGCAACAACAATGGACAATCCAATGTCCAGGTCAGTGAGGACAACATCGACGATGAAGATAAAAGCCTCAGCCTGGGCGACGATGATGAGTCCAAAGAGGACGACGTCTTCTATGAGAACAACATTGCCGCCAGCGATAAGCAGCAGCAGCAGCAGCAGCAACAGCAGCAGTTGCAGAAGCCACTCGCCGCTCAGCAGGACGATGATGAGGAGTTGGAGTGAGTATCGAAGTATTTAACTTGGCCCTAACCCCGTTTTGGGCCTTTGCATATCAATGGAATTTTTACATCTCATTAAACAAATTCCCATTCATTTCGTGGGTGTCGACAAAGTAAAAAAAGGTTAAGGACACACAGCCACTTCCCAGGGGATGGGTCACCTATACATAAAATTTAACCTCTCTCTATCTCCCTCTCCCTTCTTCTCTCTCCTTCCCTCTCTCTCGCTCTGATTTGCATGACCGGCATGCTAATAACAAATTGTTTTATCGTGTATACAAATTCCGCAATAAAGTTGCAGCTGTACAATTTTTAGCACGCATTTCATTATTGTTCTTCTTCCTTCCTCTTCCTTCCTCTTCCTTCCTTTTCCTCTTCTTCTTTCACTTCTCCATACCCAGCGCTCTTCCTGGCTCTGACTCTTCTCTTACTTCTGATTCGTTTTTTTGCCCCGTCATCGCGTCTGTTCCTGAAAGGTGAATGTTCCAACAAAAGGATACTTTGCCTGTGTCATGCAATTTGCCAGGACTTTTACGATCCGATTAGCTACATGTTTAGTTATGATGGAAGTGAAGTCCTGTGCTTGTTTATCCTGCTGATGAGAGCGCCTCGGGCTTAAATATTATATCCTGTTTATCCTTACACACGACGACTGCCTTGGTTTTTTTTTAGATTACAATTTTCAAACATATTCCGTCACTTGGAGGATCCTTTGAGCACAAATTATACATTTTCTCTTTATATGAAAAGCAAATTTTATATTTAAAATTCTTTTATTTTTAATTTTTTTAGTGTTTTTCTTAGAGCTTAAGAAACGTTAAAAAAAAGTCGAAACAATTTAAAAAACTAAATATCAAAATATAAAATATTAAAACATTTAAATATTAAAAAATAAAATATATAAAAAACAAAAAAAATATATATAAAAAATAATAATTAATTTTAAAAAGAAAAAAATTATTGAATGTTTAAACATATTTTATATTTTAACACTTCATTTTAATATTGACTTTAAGTGATTTGACTTTAATTTCTAAATGAATAATTGATTGAAAATATCCGAAAGGACATTCAATCTTCGCCATTTTCTAATGTCCTTCATTAGCTTATAATTTGAATTGTTTTTGTGTGCTTTTGAATTTTTTCCTTGAATGTTCTGAAATGACAGCTTTACGGCCTTTCACCCTTTGTCGCGCGTCGTCGCCGTCGCCGTCCCCCTTTGCCTTCGCCTTCGCCTTTGCCCCCGCCGTATCCTTTGACTTGTTCAACATTATCGCTTTGACCCTAACCCAAATTGGGAATTCGCACGCGAGCAGACGTACAGGTATTAAGGTGAAGTTGTGACGAGTGGAGGGCAGGCTATGGGAAGGGGAGGCAGTGGGGGGTTAAGAGTAAGAAGTTAAGGTCGAAAGGCAGAAGCTTCGCAGGTGTAGAGTCTAAGTGTGGGATGTGGGGTGTGGAGTGCAGGGGGTTGGGTGTGTGCCATCAGCCAGAAAACGAAGTCAAAGTCAACGTTGGGCCAAGGCTCAATTGGCAGCGATTCCTGGTTTGGGTAGCAGTTGTCCTGTTTCCGATGTGTTGACGTGCCTAACGGTAACGGAAAGTTGTTCCCAACTTCAAAACATCAATATCCGTCAGGAAGAGGAAGAGCTGAACATTTGTTCCTTTTTTTCTGTTGTTGCTGTTTGGAATTCGGGCATTTTTTTTTTTTTTGCAACGTCGCAACGGATGCAAAGCGACGAATTTAAAATACACTTTGAAAGGACACAAAATGTTCGTTTCCCACTTCGAAGTGTTGGTAACTTTCTTTAACCTCTAACCACATTATAATTATTCACATTTATCACTGTGATTTTCAATATTTGCATTTGGCAACAGCTGTTGGGCTTTGGTCCGCAGGCCTTGCCAAGGATATTTTGTTATCCACGCTGTGTCCTTGTTTATTTCGAATTCATAGCCCGGTCGCCAGGCCTGCAACATTTCTTATGTTGATTTTCGGTTTCGGTTTGTTTATCCTTCGGCTTTTTGTTTTAAGTTTAATTTCATGGCTGCTGCTTGACACGTTTACATTGCTCCTTTGGGATGAGCTCTCTGAATGGGTCTATCAGGTGCACTCCTCGCTTTGGGAAAAACTTTTTCTTACCCGTTAATAGCAGCTTGCAGAGTGGAAAATTAATTTTCCCTAAATGTATTTTTCCACGGAATTTCAAGCATTAAGTCGGAATTGCTTTTGGTTTAATTTTCTTTGACTAAACTCAAAGATTCCTAGACAAATAATTTCGTCTTAAGGATAATAGATAATCCAGACCCATAGATGTGTATTTCTTTATTTATATATTTTTTATTTTTTTATTAAAATAAATAAAAAAATAAAATATTATTTATATTTTATAATTTTGTAGAAATAGCTGCAGTTTATTTATATATATTCCTGCATATAAATAAAAAGGATTTTTTCCACTTAAATTTTAATCTGCTTTTTGTTCAGAGCTAACTTAAAAAGTACTTAGAGATATATAGATATATATATATATAATATATTCAAGCTTGTCCCGTTGCTGCAAAACCTTCCCAGTGTTTCAACTGTCACGCCCTCAAGTGCAGCACGCACGGCAAGCGGATGAGCATGATTTCAATTTATTTGATTTTCAGAGTGATTCGTGCACAATTTTAAGGTATTATATTTGAAATGGGCGATCAACCACCCACACACACACACACCCACACACACACACACGCACACACACACACATTAAGAAGCACATATTATTATTCTGCGCCTCGCGTTTAAAACCAGCGACTTTTGCTTTAACTCTTCTTACCGACTCCTTCGCCCTCGCCCTCGCCCTCGCCCTCGCCCTCGCTCAACTCTGCATAAGAAGTAAAAGTCTATCTGTCCCGCTCTTACTCACACACAGAGTACAAGCGCGAGGCAACAGGCTTAACAAGCCAAGAACCAAAGCGAAAATAAAGGAAATAACTGTACTTCCAAGAGATGTGCTTTTTTAAGTACTTTTCAAAGCCGTGACATGCATTAAATTATCTCCTTGTATGCATAATTAATTTTTTATTTTATTAAACGTAACGAAGTTTCAAAGATTTCATTTTTGCTGTCCCAATTTTTTTTTATTTTTTATTTTTTTTTATTTTCATTTATTTGCCCTGAAATGTATTGCTTTGTGTGTTGTCTCGCCTCATTTAAATCTATTGATGGCAGAAATTTCAATTTATCGAGTGGCAAATCAAGAGTCGTGCCACGCCCTGATACCCATGCCCGTCGATATTAAAAAATGGCTTTTGACATATTTTCGAATTTTCTTTTCAGAATTTTCTCCTTTGTGCATACGACGAGTATCTATGTCAATGGCATAGACTTTGTATGCCCCTTGGCGCGAGCGAAGGTGCCCGGTGGTTGATGGCTTCGAGAGGGGCTGAAGAAAGTGGTGGGGAGTGGTGGGGAGTGGTGGGGAGTGGTGGGAGAGGGGTGTTTTAGGTGCCACTGCTATTGTGGCTGTTGTTGCTGTTGTTTTTGTTTTTGCTACTGTTGCTGTCGTTGTCGTTGTCGCTGTCGTTGTCGCTGTCGCTGCTGCTGCTGTTGTTGTTGTTGTTGTTGTTGTTGTTGTTGTTATTGTTGCTTCTCAGGGAGCATAGGGCTGACAAAATCAATAGTTTTGCGCGCACAATTTATCTGGCATTTCGTGCTCAGTGGCGCTGCCTCAGTTCTCCATTTGGCCAAGTCAAACAAAAGATTTGCTTTGTGAATGAGAAGCCACTCGTTGGCAGTAATCGGGTATGGGGAAGATGCCTGGAGAGTAGGAGGCATGCAGAGTGCTATCTATGGGGTACTTGTAATAGACCGAAAAGCGGTGCTTACTACAATACAAAGACATTCACCCACACCATTACACACACACACACACAAACACATGAACACGCACACACACACATATTCTCGAACCCGTAAACACTCATAACTCATGTATTCGGCCATTGTTTCTTGTAACAATATGGCGCCCGCTTGTGGTCCAGGGGTACACGGCAAGGAAAGGGGGTGGGTCTGAAAAGAGAAAATGGGTGGGTAATGTGCGGTGGCGATGTTTTCACATAGTTTGCCCTTTTTAACTCAACGTGTAAGCACAACCTCAGCCCGGCTATGCTCCTGATTTTGGCAGTTATACGAAACCACTGAGCGGGTTTTTTGGTCTATGCACATGAAGCTGTCAGCATCAGTGGCTCAAAGGGAGCCCCCAGATGTTGGTAGCCAGCCCTGTCCCTGATCCTTTGCCGCTTGCTCCACTTTACCTGACCCAGCATGTTTCAGATGGCTACATGGATAGATGGCTACATGGATAGGTGGCTACATGGATAGGTGGCTACATGGGTAGATGGCTAGATGGCTAGATGGATAGATGGATAGATGGCTTGATGGATAGATGGATAGATGGATAGATGAATAGATGGGTAAATGGATGAATTGCATGCTTGTATGTGTGAATTCTTGTTTGGCAGAAAATTGAAAGCAAATATTTGAGTAAAAATTTCCAAAAATTTTAACAGCCAGATATAAGGAGAAGAGTACATGGGGTGGGGCTTGTGGGGTTTGTGGGGATTGTGGTGTGGTGGTGTGGCGTGGTAGTGCCAGGGAAAGTGTGTGTCTCCATTTGATGGGTACAATTTACACAAAGCAACCGCAGCAGCCAAAGATGTCCTCAGTCCCAACAACTTAGTTACATCTTTTTTAATTTTCTGTGACGCTCGAAAATGTGAAATTTCATTTAAAATTAAACCAAAAGCTTGCGAATGCGACTAAAGCAAATACACAATTGCATTTTTAATTAAAATTGTTCTTACATGTGATCTAAGGAGATAAACAAACACAAATACACACACACACACACACACACACATACACAACGATTTTCTCTCTCTCTTCTTTTGGGCCAGCGATTTGTGTACTTTGGCTTAGTTACAAATTGGCTAGCTTAAAAGCCATGTAAAAGTTGGCTGCATTAAGTTGGCAGTACAAAAGCTTTGACAATATCCAAAGTACATTTTATTTCAGTCGTATTTCATTTCATTGCGTTTTATTTACAGTTTTCCAATAGTTTTTTGTTCAAATATTTTATTTAGGCTCGACTTGCGCAAAAACTAAATGAATTATTAACGAAAGGGAAAAATTGGCCATGTGACCCTTCCACAAAGTGCAAACAACTCTTTCATTTCATTTTCCAAATTTATTTTTTTTTTTTTTTTGCTTAAATAAACATTTGTTTCATTTCGTTGCTACCAAAATATACACTTATATATATATTTTGTATATATATAATTTAAATTAAATAAAAGCGCACTTTTAAAACGAATGGCATAATTCGAAGCAAGGCAATTCAATTTGAACTTTTCATAATTTGTAAATAAAATATTTTTTTAATTAAATTGATTTAAATTACAACTAAAATCTCCTTAAATTAACTTCATTTGAAAATTTAATTTTCATATCAACTGTGACTTTTACTTTAACTCTTCTTTCTCACTCATTCGCTCTCGCATTCCCATAGCTTTGTATAAGAAGATAAGCTCTATCTGTCCTGCTCTTTCTTACGCATAGAGTAAGCCGCGCGGCCTCAGACTTGACAAGCGGCTCTTCTCAAATGAACTGAACTGGCGACAATTCTTTCCCATTCAAAAGTTGAACTGAAAATTTAAAACTCGTTTAATTTTTATATTTAAAATCGCAAAAAAAACCTTTTTATTATATAATAAAAAATTCAGTTCTTTATTTAATTTATTTATTCTTTTTTCTGCTGGCTTAAAACTGAGAGAAAATGGTAATCCTTTTCCCACATAATCGGTGTTTATCTCGGCCATATGAAGCTCTATTTCGATGGAGTCCATCTTTCAATGCTTCTACTTTAATATACTTTAATTTTTAAATATATATAAGTTTATTTTTAAAATTTTTAAAATTTTGCTCACCATGACAAATGTTGATCTAATTTTTTATCTCCCACACGACTAGTCTTTTAATGCCACTTGAAAGTCTCGTTAAAGGCGAGCCCAAAAAAGTATGCTACACTTAAATTCAACATATTTTGGCTGAGTTATCGCCATTGCAATATTTATTTATTTATTCTTAAGATTTTAATCGCAATAGCAAATTTTTTAATTTTTCTGAAATAAAAGTATTCTATTGAATTCAGTAGTAAGATTCTAAAGCTGTAAAGGTGAAAGGATTCAATTGGAAACAGCGTCGAAAATGATTAAAAAAATTGGAGAGTTTTTTATGGGAATGCACCCTTAAAAGAATTTCAATTAAAAAATATATATATTTATTTTAAATATATTTAATATATAATTATACAATACATATACTATACTATTAGTATTATACTAATCGATTGATTAAAGTTTTTTAAATTTTAATTAAAAATTCATAATTATAAATTATAATTCTGATTTAAATTCTTTGTTTATTATTGAATACATTATTCATGTATTTGCGATATGAAAAATATATTTATTATAAAAATTAACTTTTCAAAGTCAGAAATGTAGAAAAAATACAGTCATTTTTTAAAACAATAATGGAAAAAAAATAAATCGAAAAAAAAAAAAATATTTATTTAATAATTATTAAATATTTGAAAGTATTGGCAAATTGAATTAAAAATTGAAATCGAACTGTTAAGTATGAGCTTAGCTGTAAGCTCCTACTTATTGCAGACTGCTTGGTAGTAATTTAGTTTATGCGAAAGGCTAATTCCATTAGCCTTGTACACAGCACAAGGACACGCCGGCAATTAAAGCTGAAATTTAAACAAATGCCAAAACTTTATGTAAATTTCACAAAATCCAACTGGAAATGGCCTGAAAAGCAATTTGGCAAGTAAACACGGCCAATTTGCAGGGCCTGGGGAGAATTTTGAATAATTTTATCGGCCTGTTGGAGAGGAGGGAGGGAGGGGAGATATGGGTGAAAGCATAAAAATGCTTTCACTGTCAATTGCCCTGCGCTTGTTCACAGTTGGCCAATAAAAATCATTGAATATTGACAAAAAACGCGACCCAAAGCCTTTTTAATAAATGGCCAACACGACGGCGTCGTCGGACGTTGCAATTAATTTAATTAATTATTTATTCAAGTTTTTTTTATGCATACAGTACATGCAAACCCCACAAACCCCCCGCCACCTTTTGCCCCCCCGAAAATGTGGAGAATAAAATACACGCAGCTGTGCAGCCAAAGGAAAATTCGCGTACAATAAAATCGCTATTTTTATATGGCAGGACATGGGAAATTTACAAACAATACTTGAAGGCTTTCAATACACATATCAAACTTGGTTCTCCAAAAAGGATATGACACATTTTCCAACTATGTAAATCACAATATCATCTGTACACATACCTTTTAAATTATTTAACAACTTTTCAATTATGATTGAGGGGTTAGCAGAGGAAGGATCTCCCTTAAGTAAAGGATTATAATTGAAAAGTATATAAATAATTTAAAAGGTGTGTGTATCAAAAAGAAGAAGTATAAAAGGACATTTAAATATGTTATAATTAATATTTTGTTTAGGGAAAAGTCTTCAAATAATGTTTTAAAAAATATTAAATATTTATTCTTAAAAAAATAAATGTAGAAGCTGAATAAGAAAACTCAGGAGATTCCTTATGTTTGACACGTTTCTTAATATATATTGAAAGGATACATTTTCCTATATAAAAAAAATAAAAATAGACAAGATATTTTATAAATATATATACATATCTTAAGAATCATAATCGAACACGGAATATTTTTCTGAGCATACAAAGTGATCAATAATATCCCTTAAGAATTAATTAAAAAAAATTATTCAAATTTAATTTCTTTAGCCAAGGAGCGAATTTTGCTTCATTAATAATTAACATTTATTTAAATCAGTATTGAAAATATGAAATATATTTTTTATTTAAAGTAGTGAAATATAAATCAAAAGATTTGTATATTATATATATATTTTATATATATCAAATATATGTATATAAAAAATATATAATAAAAATTAAATATTTATATGAACGACATCTTAAAATTCAATAGCAAAATATATAATGTTTTTATTATATGTAAAAAAAATAGAAAAGACATCTTTCAAATTGTATGTTTTTCATTCAAAATTTACATATGATAAATTTGCATTTGCTTGCGTAAGTCCTTGAAGGAACTTCATTAAGACTCAGCTGCTCGCCGTTCAGCTCTCATTCAAAAAGAATCTATAGAAAACCTAAAAAAGGCTTAGATTTGAAATGTTTTTATAGAAGGAATATAAATTTATAATTTTTAGAAAAAAAATTAATATATTTTTAAATCATAGAAAAATACAAAATTAAGGATAATTTACTGTTTACTCCTTAGCCTAGTGGGTAGTGTAACTGCTCCCTAAGCGAGGGGTCGTGGGTTCGAGCCCCACTCATGGAAGTTATTTCATGACCTGTTAATTTTTCGGCATAATATGTTTAATGGATTTTTCTGGACCCATTATACATATCATGTTCGAAAAACGGCATTCCCGGACGCCGTCAGATGGCAGCCCCATCTCTGGGATAGATTGCACCCGGCTAATCACTGGATCAATTGAAAAATTAAAACGATTACTGAAACTAATACAAGAAACAAAAACCACCCCCCCCAATCCGATGACGATCCCTTCGCATTATGAAACGGACACGAATTGGACCAGGGAACGTAAGGACTCTAATGGAACCAACCAGACTGGCGCAGTTAACATGGGAAGCAAAAAACAGCACCGAATAGAGAGTCCGGTGGAAACAACTTGTAGAAGCCCTAAGCTCCCAGGAGGAGTAACAAGGAAAAAAAAAAAAAAAAAAAAAACTGTTTACACAGTTCCAACTTGTGGTTCGAATTCATCGTCAACTTTTGACCTTCAAAGAGATTTTTCCATTATTTATTGAGATATTAAAAAATGTGTGCACATTTTAATGGTGTATTTTTGAGAACCGCGAATTCTGACAGCTTAAATATTTGCACAATTTATTAAATAAGGATACGAGCTGATATCCCAGCCCAGCATATCCTGCCTGGGGCTCTATCCACTCGTGTACCTGTCTATGATCTGGAAAGGCAGAAGCAGCACTCACCTGTTTGCCGGCGAGTGCGTGCGTCGCATATTAAATAAATATTTAAATAAAGGACGCCATTGCCTGGGGGAAGCTGCATATCTCACCTGGGCAACGAATGCCAGGATTCATTTGCATAAAAATTAATTTTGCATGACATCTATTTGATGTTTGTTGCCTTTATTTCACTCTGTTGAGTTTCCTTTACTGATTTCTCGTGACTTTTCCATCCCCTACTACAATTTCTTCCGGTTCTTCCTTGTATTTGTATTTGCTTTTTTTTTTTCTTTTTTTATTAACTTTTTATCTAACTCTTCGTCGACAGCAACTGCAAGCCTTGTCCTGTGGCGAAGCCAACGTTCCTGTGCGGTGCCGACAACAGGACCTACTCATCACTATGCAGATTGGATTATCACAATTGCATACATTCAACATCCATACGGATTGCCTGCAAAGGATTCTGCCCCTGCAAGGGTAAGTAACGTCCAGGATACGTACATCCCAAACCGCATAATGAGGTACAGTCGACCAAATGGCCAGTGTGTCCACCCTGAGAATATCTAAATAAATTAGATGCATTTTATTTCCAAGGAATTCCGTTTCCTCCACTGCACAGGACAGAGATTTGAAATTCGAACTTCTAGCTTAAAGCCTTTAAGTTTGGCAAAAAATATTCAATTAACTGTGCAAATCTCGAAAGGACTTTAAATTTCTGCCTCGCATATCAATTGTTGAATTTTTAATAATTTGTTCAACAAGATGCGCCATTGTTCTATGTTGTACAATATACCAGAGGGGGGGGATGGCTGCAGTCGGCAGTCGGCAGAAATCGCTACTCAACGAGTCAGCCAAGCTGCAACAGCAAAAACAACAACAACAACAACAGCAACAACAACAAGGACATCAAGGGCATTAATTTTAAATTTGCACAGATGAAAGCACATTGCAGGCACTTGCAACGATTGTTATTGTTGTTGTTGTTGTTTTTGTTGTGCTGGGCATGGTTAAAAAAATAAAAGAGAAAAGAAACACACACATACAAATGCACACAAGATGCATAAAATAGAAATGACGCCTCAGTGGCCAGTGCGGCAGCCAGGATACGAAAACTTTGCCTTGGCAAGCAATTTTATGGCCGCCATTTTGCACGTTTTGCAGAAAACTCCGATGGTAAACGGCTTCAGCGCCTTGGTGAACGTGGTGGCTACAACAAGTACAACAACAAGAAGATCAATCTGGACATGCATCAGCAGCAACAGCAACAGCAACAGCAGCAGCAGCAGCAGCAGCAGCAGCAGCAGGCCTACAAGGATAGCAGCAACAACAACATCATGATGAACAGCGGCAATCTCATGGGTAACAATAACAACGACTTCAATACCATCATGAATGTAAGTATCCGGGGGTAAGAAAAGAATGTGAAGGGATGAGATTCAGGATAAACATAATTCTATCTACTTCAACCAGGACAAGGAGGACAACAATCGCCATTTTAATCACATCAATGCACAGTACACATTCACGCCCGAGGAGATCAAGTACGACAACAAGCACTATAAGTATCTGAAGTATACGGCCTACAAGAAGGTAAGACTCCTTTAAGCCTAACTCTATGTCCTCTTAACCCTAGGACAATCAACGGTCAAGGCAAAAGAAAAGAAAGAAAGAAAGCCTTGACTTGCTTTTAACCGATGCCTGGCGATAGTTGGCAATTGTGACTATCGATATATAAACAATGGCAGCTGCAGGAGAAACGATAAATAAATCCTAGAAAAAAAAAATCAATTCAAATGCAAATATACTTTTATTCCTTAAATAATATATTAATCCTTGGAGTGTAATTTAAAATTATAAATTGAAGTTTCTTTTTTAAATTAAAATTTAGCTTTAGTTTTACATGTTTAATATTTGAGTATACAGTACATACCGCTTATATGCAAATAATGCAGACAAAATTTTGCATATACGCGATATTTCCTTTTAAGCAATTAAAATTAATAATTATAATGTTATGATGATGTTTAAAAATAAAATTATTTTGCATTAAGCAATATTTACATATAAGCAGTTTGCATATAACCGGTACATACTGTATTTGGATATTTTTTGAGCACAAAATATTTAGAATTTTCCATTGCATCGTTTGAAAAAATTTAAATTTATTTAAATCAAATTTAAAATATTTTAATATGCATAAAAGAAATTCCACATATAATTACATAAATTAAATAAATATATAGGAAAATAAATAATATAAAATAATTTAAAAAAATATAATTTAAAAAAACAATAATTTAAAATAAAATAATAATAAATAATTATAACATGTACAAATATATTTCATTTATAAAAAAAAAACTAAATAAAAAATCTATAAAAAAAAATAATTACATAAAAATAAAACAAAATATATAAAATAAAACCTATATTTAAAATAAGAAAATAATTTAAAAAACTATAATAAAAAATAATTTAAAAATAAATAAAGTTATATTAAAAATATTTATTTTTTAATAATATTATAAATAATTCTATAATATTAAAAAATATTTTTTTAATAATAATTTAATTTTAATAATATTTAATAATATTATAAATAATTCCATAATATTAAAAAATATTTTTTTAATAATAATTTAATTTTAATAATATTTAATAATATTATAAATAATTCTATAATATTAAAAAATATTTTTTTAATAATAATTTAATTTTTATAATATTTAATAATATTATAAATAATTCTTTAATATTAAAAAGTATTTTTTTTAAATGAAAATATATAAAATGTAATAGACAAAGTAAAAAAAAATCTATTAAAAAATTAATAATAATTTTAAAATTTAAATAATATGGAAACTATATTTTCTCCTCCAACAGGATGGCAAGTACCAGGAGGAGAAGCATAAGATGCGCAGCTACAATGAGAATGAAGTAATTGAGAAGCTGCCCCAGAAGTACAGCAAAAACAACAATCCGAATGGTAAATTTATACCTAATTTATTATTATTAGCACACATATTTAAAAAAGGTATCTAAATGACAGGATACCCATTGAAGTCCGCTGAGTGCAAGCCGCAGCAGTTGACCGCCATTGGAAATCGTCTGCTCGATTGGTTCTCCGTGATCATGGCCGATAGCAAGAAGCGTCGCCAGCACAGCCAAAAGTCAAAGGCACACTTCCCGCCCGCCTGCAAGACCGAGGCCAAGTGGATGTTCGGCCATCTGGATTTGAATAACGATGGTTTGTTGTCCCTGCAGGAGTTGTACGATCTGGAGCATGATCAGAATGAGCGCTGCATTAAGCCCTTCATTGAGAGCTGCGACCTGGACCAGGATAGCTTAATAAATACACGTGAATGGTGCCGTTGCTTTGAGAAGACCGATCGTCCTTGTGCTGCAGTGCGCCGAAGAATCGCCGGCGACTTTGCAGGTGAGATAGGTACAGGTGGACATTTCTCTAGCTAACATAACACTAATATCTTTTCTCTCCAATTATTCTATTGAGTTACGTGTGTGTGTGCGTGTTTTCGGGGTTCCGTTTTCCGCCTAATGGCAAACACACAACAACAAACATTCCAACACACTCACACTCACACACACACACACACACACACACAGTTCTTCGCAGCGGCTAGCTGAAAGAGTTATCTGGTTTTCTGCCCCATTTTCTTCAGTCACACTCTCCATATTTTCCCTAATTTTCTTTACTTTTTTCTCTTTCTTCATTCTTCCTCTTTATCTATATAAATTTCTTCCCTTTTATCTTTTGTCTCGCTGTCTGCGCTTTGTTTTCCTTTGTGCTGCCTTTTCACTACGTTTAACCTATTTCAAGCTATAGTTAAGCGCCTGAAAGTAACACACATCCACACACATCCACACACACCACACACATACACACACACACACCACACACACCACACACACACACACATAAGCATACGCATATATATGTACAGTTAAGTAGCCGCAGTAACTGTTAAAAGGGACACCTTTTTTTTGTCTATACTCCTCCATTCGCTTTCTGCTCTCGTTTACCTCTTAGCCAAATGCCACGCAAGTTTTAAGCCAAATTAAACACTTTTAACAACAACACAAAACTTTTTCCTGCTCTAGAGTGTATTTTTCTGGTTTCTCCTCTCTTATTTTATTCTTGTTTTGGCCCATTATAAACTTTAACTATATAATTTCCCTTTTTGTTTTTCTTCTTCTTTGCGCCACGTTTCTCTCTGTACACGACCCAAAAAGTAAAAAACAAAGCAAAGCAAAAAAAACAAAAAAAACAATACACAAAGAGAGAAAAAAAAAAAAAAGAGAATTATTTGAAAAGAATTTCGTGCTGCTTGTACTGCTTCTCACCTTTTTGCCCCGCCCCCCGTACACTTTGCCCCTCGCAAATTATGCAGACTTACTAAAATTGCGCATTGTTATTGTTCTTCCCTACATGTTGTTGCTGCTGTTGCTGTTGTTGTTGTTGGCGGTTCGTGTTGTATAAACTAATTAGGCGCCTACGCACCAGACTGCGACGTACAAGGATTCTACAAGCCGACACAATGCCACAACTCGGTGGGTGTCTGCTGGTGTGTGGACAAGCACGGAGTCGAGTTCGCCAACACACGCACACGTGGCAAGCCCAACTGCGGTGAGTATGGGGTCTAAGCACTTGACACAAATCTGTGTGGCATACCACCACCACCACCACCCCCTACCCCACCTCCACCCCCAACCCCACCTCCTGTCAGTCTACGAATCACAATGTTTGTATGTAGGATGTGCGATTTAAGCTGCCGCCGGTATCAACCGCAATTCGAAACCCTCAAAGCAGCGAAAACTGTAAATATGACGCTCGCTTCGACTAATTATTTTGAGTTTATGGCATTTCCTGCGCTGCGATAAGTCGCGCATTTCTAAGCGAAGAGCCAGGAGCACACACATCTGCAGGAAGATGTGGCACGTGTGGCTTATGCTTTACGGGCATAGGTAATCAACTATGTTGGAGTTTATTCTCGTTGGGTTATCCCTAGCAAAAGTCCTAATTAAGTTTTGATATTTAAATAACGCATACGCCATGAATAACACATGAGATACGAAAAGTACATAACATCCTGGCTCTTCATGGGATTGGCAACTTAAACACTTGCCTGCGGCCTTAAGGCGGTGCCCCGCCCTGCCCTGTCCACCGACCCGACGCAGATTGGCGTTAAATCAGCGGAAACCCATTTAAGGAGTCATTCAGGATTTAAGTTTATGTTTATTACAAACTGAAAGCCAGCTATTCGCACGTTCGATAAACAAACAAATTGGTGGACAAGGCCAGAGCCACAACTGACATCCCAGACATCCCAGACATCCCAGACATCCCGGGCAGAAATGTTAATTTTAATTTTACGTTCCACTTCAACAGAATCCGTGGTAAATAATGCCGCATCGCTAACATCGGACGATGAGGACGAGGGCGCCGATGACGAGGATAGCGCGGAGGGCAGCGCTGATCAGATGCTGGTCATCTAAGCGCCCACACGTATTCCCATGCCCGCGCACTGGTACACCCCCCAACACCCAGCCCCGCAACCCCCCCAAACCCCCCAGTCCCCACCACCCACAAACACATTGTATCGATGGCGCCTCACGGCAACTAATCCAATCAGCAGCAGCGAGCATTAAAGCGTAAGCGTTAAAAAAAAAAAATTTAATATTATTATAATGACGAAAGCAAAAGCTAAGTCCCACAAACAAAAACAAAAAACAGAAAAGAAAAAACTAAAAACAAAAAGAAAAACAAAAGCAAAAACAAAAACAAGCAAAAAGCAAGCAAAAACCAAAGTATAAATGTGCAGTAGCCAAGTAAGCGTTTCGAATAGAGAACTACAACTACATATAGCAGCGTATACTTAGCAGCAGAGCCAACGGACACACTCGCAAGTTTATAGGAGGAGTAATGAGAATAAAAGTAAAAGTAAACATAGCGTAACCTTAAATTCAACACCACCACCACCACCATTCAACACCTCCACCAACACCAACACCACCACCACCAGAAGCCCAAGAGATGCGATGTTATTGCCTCCTTTGTATTTGCCATTGACGAAGAGCTTGAGGTTTGCCAATCGGGAGAAGCTTTTTCTACATTTCGTCCGTCACTCATAGTTGAGCTTCACTGTAAACCGAAATTTATACTTCACATTCGTTAAGTGATTTTCCAATTGTTATCACCTTTATAGGATTTTATCCATGTGTGGCTTTTTTTCAAATGGAGCAATCGGTATCGATTTTCGATTACGCTCATCACTAGCTGCTCCTTTTCCCCCACCAGCAAGAACAGTGCGGATTAGCTATGAGTAGGATAATCGAGATAATGGCAAATAGAATATCGTGTCAATAGGCTATAATGTCGTGTCATGAGGCCCATTAAATTGAGAGAGCGTGGCATAGTTTCCTGGCGCATTGCACGCATTGCCAAATTGGTATTAAATAAATGCTAAAATTAGCTTATATAAGGTAATATACCCATACACATTGTTCAGGGCTCAGCACCCGAAAAAGAAAAAACAAAAAACAAAAAACAAAAAAAACAAAAAACATAAAATAAAATAAAATACAATAAAAAAAAAAAAAACAAAAATTAAATATATAAAAAGAAAAAACCAAGCATAAGTCTAGCTAAATGGCACAGCAAACATCCATACCGCCCCCCACCCCTTCACCGCTCTACCCAAGCCAACCAAGCCAGCCCCTCCCTCAGTTAAGCATAAGTATGTATGTTATGTAGCTGTGTCTGGAGTAACGGTAAATTAATACATAGCTTTGGGTTATTGCACGCGAATCCGTCTTTTAGCTTTTAAAGAGATTATTGTATGCATTTTGAACTGTTTTATTGGCATCTTTCCTTCTTTCCTTCTTTCTTTCTTATCTTCACTTCTCCACTCTTCTCTTCTTCGCGCTTCTGTCCTTTCACAATCATTGAGAAAAAAAAAAATTAATAAAAAAACACGCTAAGAATTCCGCCCAAAAAATACATATAAATTTATGTGATAGGTTTTGAAAAAAATAAAAAGAGAAAATTGAGAAACAGAGGAAAACGAAGGAAGATTGAAGAAGAAGAGGAAGAAGAAGCAGCAGAATGTTACGGGATGAGAAAATGAAAATATGCGAATTTGCTTACTGCACACACACACACACACATACACCCACACACTTAAATATTAGCGCATTCACTTAGAGCTATTCCCCCGCGGCGACCCACTGTGCATGTACAGTGGTGGCCAAAAGTACGTATACCTAGGTACGCATATATGTAACTGGCGCCAGTGTTGTTTAGAGATCTGTAGGCACTGCTTTGGTCTTCTTGTAGCAGCAACTTCTTCCTTCCATTATATCACCCTGGGCGACATTGCATTTGGGCACCGAGAGATGCCACGGAGAGAGGGGAACGGGAATTTTGCTATCTAAATTTAACTTGTTGCAACCAGGCACACCGCAAATGAGATCTACAAATTTCCGAACGAGTCATATATTAAACTTATTAACGAAATACTTTTAAGCGTAAGGACAATGCTTATGCATACATACGAGTACACACATACATACGCTCACACTCACACTCATAATATATACATTTAATGAAGGTAATAATATATATATATATGTATGTAAGTATGTAAGTGGCATATTTAAGTGGCAGCAATCATAGTTACAGCATTTCAATCAATCGCATACCACATGCAACTCTCTCTCTCTCTCTCTCTCTCTCTCTCCCTCTTTCTCTCTCTCACTCTCTCACTCATCCGCTGCATTCATTTTGTCAATAAAATTGCTAATTTACAAATCAAAATTTTTGTAAACAATAATTCAATGAAAATGCTTGCAGAAGTAAATTTATAGCTAATTAAAGTAGACAACAAGAAAGTAAAGAAATAAATTAATAAAAAAAAATATAAGAAAAATATAAGAAAAATCAGAAAAATCAGAAATCAGAATTCAGAAATTTTGGAAAAGGTAACTGCGCCTGACGAACCACAAATTGGGTTTTAATAACTTTTTATTATAGCGAAATTTTGATTACCCAAAAATAAAAAAATTGATAACGATAAAAACGATAAGAGGAATAAAAAAAAAACTTGAAGCATACACCCAAAGGATATACCATAAATATGTATGTAAAATCGTTTGAGAGGCAGAAAATTGGAAATTGTGTTTTTTGGCAGCATTTAAAAAATTTGACGCGTGGTGTACACCCTATAAACTGACTATATACTATGATCACGATTGTATTTATGTATGTATTTATGTACTTGTCTATTAAGCAAATTGCATTACTTCTAGGGAGCCAAAAGTTAGGATCGATACTGAGTAAAAGAGTAAAACCCAATTAGAAGAAACATCAAGGAACATTTTTGGCACTCTCTTAACTACATATATTGAATCATTGTTTCGTTTGGGTATTAGTTATTCATTTACTTACACATACATGTTTGGTATTTAAATCAACCAGTCAATAAATAAAAATACGTATTAATGCATTTTAATTAATTAACTAAGATATTTGATTATTTTTTATTCGAATATTATCACAAACTTAAATAAATCAACAAGTAATAAAGCAAAAATGAAGCTTAAGGACTTTGTTTAATTATAATGAAATATATGAATCTTGTCTGTTTTGTTAATATTATATACAAACGATCAAATAAATAAATATTATTTAATGCAATTTAATTAAATCACTAAGCGTTTTCTTGGGGCATCTCCTTGGAATTAACTTCCAAAATGAACATCTTTCATCCTAGGAACTTAACAGTTTGCCATTTTAAAATTAATTGAAACTTAACAGAGGATGCCCGGATGTCTCTCTGTTAACACTCGTGACTTCTGTTAAGTCTTAGTCCATGGCTTATACCTGCGGCTGCGTGCATTTAATAGATTATAAAATGCCAGAAGGATGAGTTTATTAATGTCCATCTATAAAAAATTGACTGGCTGTTAATCTTGCCTTCCTTTTAGCTATAAAAAGCTAAAAACAATATAATTTAAAGTAAATTAAATTGAAACTTTATTGCCATTCACGAAATGCTTTCCCTTAAATAACAGGTAAGTAGAAGTTGCTGGAAAACAACTCTATTCACAATTATAACTTCTTTTAGCCGTATTAATAAATCGTATAATAAATGAAAACATTAAATTAATACAAATATTTAAAAATAAACCACACATTCATCATTTTTTAAGCCACATTCCTATACAATAATATTTTGCCTCATGACATATGTGCTCATAAATTTGAAAAGCAAATGCACACACATACATATACATATACACACACGCATACGTGCAAATCAAACAGGATTATGCATTCGTCAATAAAGGAAACGTGTTCAAAATAAGGATGCACTTTTCGTTGGCTAATTAATTGCATTCCTGACGACAATGCGACAATCTTAAAGTAAATAAAAATTATAATTTATTCAAATTGAACTTTGCCTTTTTTAAACTCAAAGTTTTAACTAAATTAAGCCATATTAAATTTATGGGAAACTAAAGAAATAAAAATAGTTAATGTGAATTGAGTTTCTGTTAACAAAATTGTCGTACTTTAAAGGTAAAATAATATTATTATAATAATTATATATTTACATGCATATATTTAATATACATATTTGTAAAATCATTAAAGTAGTTTTAATATTAATTTAATTATAATTCGAAATCAATTTTATTTTATTTCGATTTTTTTATTTTTTTTTTTTCCTTTTTTTTTTGTTATTAAAAATTCATATGTACATATATATATATTTATTAAGCAGGTTCGCTGCTACCTATATGGCAGCTTAACAGGTAAGAGGATCTTAACAAATAACAATTCATAATTTCATCCCAATTTGGGGACTATACTTAGTATTTACAGCTAGAGGAAATTTATTTCACTTGCAAATTGTGTTATATTATTATATTATAATATTATAAGGCAAGATCTCTTGTGGGGAAGTCCTGCAGATGGTACTCATTCAGCCTTTTCTTTCGAGGCTTTCTTCTTAAATGTCTTGCCAGAGGGTTTGGGTGATATTTAAGTCTGTTAAAATAATTGATTTGATTGCTCCTGGATAATATCACAGATCTTTGGTACTCTACGGACTTCTTCAATGTCCTTTGTGCGCATGTACCATGGCGCAATGCATATTCTCCATTTTCGATTATGAAATGTGGTACAATCAGAGTTTTAAATGGCAAGTAGCCAAGGCTTCTGAAGTTCAAACTCATGAAATACACATTTATATGTCAAATGTTTAATAATATATATACCGGAGATAAAAGTCCTGGCGCCGGAGATAAAGGACTGACTGACTGAGCCACTTCATTTCTGTTTCACTACTCTGCACCGTTATTTTGTCATAATTTAGGCATTCTATGCATTGTACTCTACGCAGCCGAAGAACAACAGGCACCATGCTCACTTGAGTTCACATCATCCCCCTGCTATGTTAATTTAACAGAATGTCCTGGAATGTTCTGTTTGCCTCTGTTACATTTAAGCCTAGCGTAATTCGTTTAATGATTCTAATTAAAGGAGTAAAGAGCTGATTCTGAACAAATAACTGAATTAAAGGCATTCAAATAATAACAACAATGATAACGCATTTCCAAGGATCACAAAAAGCTCTTAAATATCCACTTACCCCTTACCACTTGCCACCTTACTTTACATAAGTCCGACATCAAAGAATTGAATTTGTAATGAGACTTTGTTGCTTATAAATATAATTGTATAGATTAAAACAAAAAAAAATTATACAATAGAAATAGTGGCTATAAATATATAAATTATTTATTTCTGACAATGACATTTCTCCATAAAAAATCACCAACATTTTATTCCAATAAAATGCCGCAATCGCTGAAAAACTTTATTGATGTGTGAAATATAAAAAGTACAGAATTTATAATTTCAAATGATTTTCTGTCCCGATAATTTTATCTGTCATGCTCACAGGTTTTTCAGCTTCAAAAATCTCTTATTTTTTTTGGAATGTGATTAAAGAAATTATAATAAATTAAATGAAGTCAAAATCAAAAAAAACTATTAAATATTTAACTATTTAAATTAAATGTAATTAAGCTATTTAATATTTGCAACCCAACCACCACGTAATCTCAGAATCAACCAAAAATATAATTAGTTATCTCTGTTAAGTGATGGGGCTCTGTTACTAGATATTAAAGCAGATGATACAGCATTCCTTGCAAACGCCAACACTCCGCAGGATGCCTCAGCCTACTACTACTATGAAAACAGCTAGACATAATCGACCCGTGGCTTCAAAGGTGAAGCATTATGATCAACCAAGAAAAATCCACGCAAGTCACCTTCTCACTTAGAAAGGCTGTCCTCTAGTCAACTTGAACGGAGCTGCGATCCCACAGCAGCCAACCCTCAAAGATCTGGGCATGACACTTGACAGATATCTCAACTGGAGGACCCATCTTCTGCGCAAGCGGAAACAAGTTGAAATGAGGATCAGGCAGGTTCTGACTGATCGGAAGTCGCTCCAAAATGTAGCTCAGAAATAAGTTGCTTGTTTACAAAGCTAAAATCTGGTTCTTCTTCTGGTTTTATGGCATACAACTCAGGGGAACAGCAAGCCTAAGCTCTATGGGTGGTTATTAATGCGCAACCAGCCAGTCCCAGTTAGGAGTTCCCTAGGAGTTTCCTAGAAATTTTCTAGGAGTTTCCTTGGAGTTCCTTTGGAATTCGTAGAAAAATCACTAAGTTAAGCTCTAGATATACAACAAAACTTGACAACCATTTCAATCCCCTGGCGATCACTTTACTGGATAACATCCTGACGAGAAGAAGGCACCCATCCCTCTCCCAGTCATAGACGACCCAAATAATTAACCCTTACCTACAATATACCTGCAATAATCCAAAGGCAAATGATACCGCCAACATAATTGAATTATTGTCCAGCACGTGGACAGATCTTACAAAAAAAGAAAACTAAAAAGTTATCCCTGTTCTCAGCATTCTTAACATAAATATCGACTGTTAACTTTACAGCTGCTGAGACAAACAAGAATAAAATTATGTTGCATACTTTTAGGATGAAGTTAATATTTAATTCGTATAGCTAAACTATATTTATTTTTTTATTTTTATATAAACAATAAAAAGATACAAAATAATTAAGTTTTTTTTTTTAACGAAACACACACCTTACCCCGTCCCCTTGGGGAGATATAAATTATAAAAATTATTTTTAAATAAATATTTGCTTTTAGCACGCGGATAAACTGAAATGATATTAGTAAGTTTAAAGGTTAAAATTGAGGAAAACATTTCTTTATATTATTAATGAATATAGTAATTAAGTATTTGATCTGTGGTTATAGTTATTTAAGTAATATAAAATATATATATAAAATAATACTCCAAAAATAAGATTTCCCCACTTCTGTCGCTCCCAAAATATCATCAAAAACTATCCACTCAGTCGTGTGTTCATTTAATGTATACTTGATTATTTTTACCAACTTCTGGGTTATATAATAGTTCTTAATTTTAAGCCCCATTTATATTTAAATAGAGTAGATGCTCCAACACTCTACCGGGTTCCCCTTTCCACGCCATAACCAAAATGTGGCCATTTGTGACACTTAAACGAACTTCAAGCTGCGCCAAGAATGTGCAATACTAACAATAAATTTGCAGCGCTAATTTTATGCGCGCACAGGCAACAAAAGGGGCAAAAAGAACGAGCACAGAAAGAGAAACAGAAGCAGAAACAGAAACAGAAGCAGAAGCAAAAACAGCAACAGCAATAGAAATGAAAATAAAAAGCGACGAGCAGCAACAACAACAGAGGCAGAGACGGCGACGGCAACGACGACGGCAACGACGACGGCGACTGCGACGGCAGCAACAGGCACACAAAACAATTATGGCAGAGATTTAAATAAATTTTAGTTTGCGGTGTTGGGCGGTGTGGGAGGAGGGGGCGTTCTAGCAGCGCGGGTGACGGAACAGCGGGGCGGCTATTAAGTTGCCCGTTTCATTGAAAGTTCACACGCTAGTCGCTGCCTCTGAGAGGGGCGGGTGTAAAAGGGGTAGTTGCTAGTTGTTGCTTTTGATGTTGTTGTTATTATTGTTGTTTATGTTGTTGTTATTGTTGTTGTTAGTATTGTTGTTGTTGTTGTTGTTATTGTTGTTGTAAGTATTGTAGGACGGACTGTCGCTGTCTTTTGTTGTTGCTTCCAGTATTGCCAAGGGTGCAACTGGCAACAACTTTTGCGGAGCTCAGTAAAACGGAAGTTGCCGGCGACAAGCAACAAGAGACAATTAAGCAAATGTCAACTAAACGAACACACACATACACACATACACCACCCACCCACCGTCCACACACACTCAAAGAGGCAACTTGGACATTGGCAACTTTTGGTTAGTCACTTAGTCACTCAAACTGAGTGTCGACTGATTATTTCTATGGGGTGTTAAGCGGCAAACTCTTGGCTAAAGGTTGGGCATTTAGGCAACGAACACACACACACACACACACGCACACACATAAGCTGGCAAGCTGATATGTATGCGTATCTATTTGCATAATTCAGCAAATGAAACTATGGGACAGACAAGTTGCATCCGAAGCCTGACTGAGGTTTTTGTTGTTGCTCTTCTTCTTGCCGGACTGCAGCCACCGTTGCCTCTGCTGCCACTGCTGCCACTATTGCCTCTGCTGCCTCGGTTGCCTCTGTCTTTGCTGCTACTGTTATTTTTGCTGCCTCCGTTGCTCTTATCTACGCAGCGTCTATTATTGTTGCTGATACTGTGGCAGTTGCCTCTGTTGCCTCTGTTGCCTCTGTTGCCTCTGCTGCCTCTGTTGCCTCTGTTGCCTCTGTTGCCTCTGTTGCCTCTGCTGCCTCTGTTGCCTCTGTTGTTGTTGTTGTTGTGATTGCAGCTGCTGTTTCTTTTGCTGCCACACACTCAGCTGCTGTAGATGTTGTTGTTGTTGTTGTTATTGTTGCTGCTGCTGCTGTTAATATTCCCACTGTTGTTGCTGCTGCTGTGGCTGCCGTTGCTTTCGTTGAGGCATTCAAGCGCAACTTTTGACTGACCCCCTGCCCCCTACCTGCCTCTTTCTCTGTGCCATACACACTGACTCTTGGCCTGTCTAGCATGTCACACAGCTATGTGCGTGTGTGTGTGTGTGTCGGTGTGTGTGTGAGCTTCACATTGTTGCTGCTGTCAGACCCCACTTGAGCGCCTCTGCGACCCCTTGGCTTGACTTTTTGGCATTTTTAATTAGGCAGACTTTTGTCACATGTGTGCGACATAGGTTAATATCACACACACACATTTTTATATATATATATATATGCATATGTATGTATTGTGCACACCCACACAAGCCCTGCATACTCTCGCACACACACTCAAAATTTATTATTTTGTTGTGTGCAGCTTTGCAACTTTTGTTTTCATGCGTCATTCAGGCGTCACTTAGCGACGCGGCTGTTCTTGCGTGTACGCTTGGAGTTGACACACACCACACACACACACACACCACACACACTCAACACCAATGTAAACATACATAACACACGCAACTGCTTTATAGTTCAAGGTGAAATGCAAAACTTTGCGGATTCGCGCGTTGTTGTAAATAAACTTGCCGCTTGCCGCTGGCCGCGGCCTTTTGTTTATTGCAACTGTGCAACACAACAACAGCGCAAATTTTTAAAGTCACATTCCGTGGCACGCATACTTTGTTGCACTTGCTGTAGATGTATTGTTGTTGTTGTTGTTGCAGGCACTGTTACTGCTTAATTCTTGCTCTTTTAAGCGCAATGCCTGAGTTTGACCCTTTTTTGCATGGCGTCATTTGGGCCAGGGACTCCGAGGGACGAGCGGGCACTACGACCGACCGACGACCTGCATACGATATATATAATATTTTTTTTGTATTGTATTTTACTCTCAACATGCAATTATAATCGTGCCCTTGCCTGGCAAAGGGCATGACTTATGAATTATTACGTATACGCAACGCGGCAATCAAGCCAAACGACAGGCGGTAAGGCGAAGTCCCCTTGGTCCCCTTTGGATGTACTTCTTAATTGGAAATGGTAATTAAATTAGGTCAAAAATAAATAAACTCTCCGCACAAATAACAAATATATTGTTGACGGAAAGTTTAATTAGTTGCAGATTTGTTTCTCCCGGAAAACTCGTTTAAGCAGAATCCGTTTTCCTCTCAAATGAAAAGTATGCAACATTTTGCACACTTTCCTTTGAGCTACGAGCTGCGGGCTGTGAGCAGCCATATTCACAGATAAATCTCTGTGTAATCCGAAGTAAGTTTTATCCTTCCGCCTCTCAACTAGAGTAATCAAAGTCTCCAGGTTATTCGATAGTTTCAGGAACAGGCAGCTGAGTTCAAAGCTAACGGAACTTCAGCCGGAAGGATGCATTTGCTGAGTTGAGTTCGAAACTCAATAAATCCTGTGGAATGTTCATCCTATAAGGATTTTCAATTGAAAGAGATTTACTTATATTATGAAATATATAAGTATATAAATATATAAATACAGTGGAATCTGGTTATAACGACTCTGCTTATAGCGTCCGTCCGGTTATTGCGACTAAAACTCGATGGCTTGGTTGGTCCCCATACAAACTTATATGAAAGGGCCTCCGCTTAGTACGTTTCCGCTTTTAGCGACGAACTGCTTATAACGACGAGATTTTTCACAAATCAACCGGATAGTGCGACGTGCCGAAAAAAAATTACAGCGAAATAATGCCAAAAAATTTAAGCAGTAGCCTTTTCCATACGATGTCCCGTTATATTTCTAGTTTCTTCTGCTTTTTTCCAAGTAAAACTGAATGCGTAAATTCGCCAATGTGCAAAATGCTCATTCATTCATACGACTTTTTATGAAAAACCCATGTTATTGAATTAAATTTATTAAATTTTTTGTTTTGATTACAAAATTAATTTGTTTTATCTTAAAACCTATTATGAACATGGCAACCATAAAATAAACAAAAAAAATTTTTTTTGCTCCTTTCGGTTAGTGCGTCTTCCGGGTATAACGACGTAAAATCGCCGGTCCCTTGAAAGTCGCTATAACCGGATTCTACTGTATACATTTCTTACTAAACTAAATAGTTTAAAATTTAAAACAATTATCTTTAAGCTAAATGTATACGTATAATATTTTGAATCCAAAAATTTAAATAGTTTTTTACTGAATTTAATCTGTTCTTATTCATTACACTTATAAATGTATAAATAATGAAAAATTAAAATTAAATTAAATAATAATTAGATTATATTTTTTTATAAAATAAAATTGCAGCTTAAGCTATATTAAAATATTTGCTTATTTTATGATGCATATAATATAAATAATAATAAATAAATTATTAAATTAACAGTTTTAATGCATGGGCATAATAACTCGAATAAAATTTGTTAATTACTAAAAAAAAACCGATTAAAGTCAATTTTGATAATTTATATTTCGTTAGCAGATATAAAAATTAGAAGAGTTTTGTAATATTTAAAATATATTTAAAAAAAACTTTAAATTATTTTAAAATAATTTTAACATTAAATATATGAATGTATATAAATATATATAAATTAATTATGTATTAAAATTATAAATAAATATATTAAATACCACAAATATTTAAGAAATGGACTAAGGTTAAAAATAGGTTAAATATTAATTCTTATGAGGGGTTTATATTAATTTTATTTTAAGGATAGTCATACGATATTTATACAGCAAAAATAATAAATAAATATATATATATTTATATATATATATACATAATATCATAAGAATAATAACAATAATAATTATATTAACAATAATCACGAAAATCATGCAATAATTTATTGAAATTTTTTTATTGAGAATATAATTTATTTTTTGCCTCGATCCTAAAGTAAAAAAAATTATATATAAAATATCGGAGCTTGGGAGGTGTGTGCGATGATCGCAACTGTCGATGCGTGATAGTCGCATGACTTGAGGTCATCCATGTGAGTTTTGAGATATTTTTTAAATTGTTCAATAAATGAAACATCAAGTCGAAACTTGTGCTTGGCCGAGTGTCAGGATGTGGGGAAAACTGCCGAGCGAACGAAGTAAACCCGGGGCTATTGTCGCTTAGACATCTGACATACAACGCGCGCATCCTGCCAAGGCAGTATCTGCTACACGCGCCGCAGGCAGATGTCCTGACACTGAAAAGTACCAACAATCTTTCCCTCCCCCCCACCAAAAAAAAAGACCCCTAAAATACAGAGATCTTCGCGCCAATCAAGTGATACGCTTAGACATGGGCCAGTCCTGAGGCATCGCCAACTTCCTGTCAGTTGCTGCGAGGACATCTAGTGACTGTTCCAGTTAACTCATTTCGTCCTCCTCCTTTAGTCAAGTGACTCGCAATTAAGTTGCCAGAAGTATCGAAAGCCCCCATGATTACTATTCGTGATTATTATTCATTCATTCATTGAATCAAACTACGAATCATAAGATTTCTTATGTGCACCCACATCGTGGAACATTTGCCAAGAGGAGGAAAAAAGTAGGCAAATAAATTATAATGTCAGCCCTTGATGCTTCATATGGCCCATGTGTACACATCAACGTCACTCGACCAAGACATTTGGGCGTCTGCGGAGCTGATGGCAACCTTGACCAACTTGCCAATAAGTAAATTCGAAGTGGCAGCCACAAAAGGTCACGCTCAAGTCACTGCCTTCCACTCACCCACCCACTCATCCACCCATTCACCCACCCACCCATCCACCCATCCACCCATCCACCCATCCCCTCAGCAGTCATTCCCAGGCTCCCCAATTGGCCACTCGGCACAGTCATGGATCGCCTCCTGCCACTAATTAGGAATCGATGCAAAACTCTGTGTACAATAATTTCCAAATAATCAATCACAGGGGAGGGGGCAAACATGTGTAATGCGCGAATGTTGCAATGGCAGCAGCGACAATAACAATGCAAATCAGCATTAAGGCAACAAATGTAAAGCAATCATTTATCATAGGGAAACATCAACAACCCAACAACAACAACCACAACAACAACAAAGGAATAGATACAGAAACAGAAGCAAAAGTAAAGGCAGAGGCAGAGGCGGAGGCAGAGGCGGAGACAGAGACAGTGGCAGCGGCAGCGGCAGAGGCAGAGGCAGAGGTAAACAAACGTTGTCAACGGCAAAACCACTGAACTGTTAAAAGTGCCATTGAATGCAACAACAAGTCAACAATTACAACAATTGAAACGTAACAACAACAACAACAACAAGTACAACAGCAACTTGACAAAAACAAACTGTGCAAACAGCCAAAAGATACACGAAAAGTAAGCTGCATGCATGGTTAGATGCTGCTGCCGATAGATGTAGTTACATATGTACACACATATGCATGCCATTGGGCACTACCTCAAATGCGAGCTACGCACGGTCAGGCCTGCCGTCGCTACCCCAACTCTCCCCCCCTCACAAGCCCTTCGTGTGCGTTAAATAGTTTTGTTTATTGCACATTGTAAGCAAACCCATCGGGTAATTCGGTTACGTCTCCCCCTCTCTCTTTGTGGATACACCCCAGCGGCGATCTAATCAGCAGGCGAAGCGACAAGGAGCCGAAGAGGCAATGAGACGAAGAGACGTGGAGCCGAAGAGTCGAAGAGCCGAAGAGGCGAGGAGACGACGAGGCGAGGAAACGATGAGGCGGGGCAGCGACGTTGACATGAAATTTCTCATACGCTCGGTTAGCCGCGACGACGTCGATCGTCAAAGCTGCGTCAGAAGCATTCGTATCATTTCTACAAACACACACACACACACACTCACACATATACTCATTGATAGCTCTCTCTACACGCATATGCATGTATCTGTGCGCTTCTACCTGGCCTCAGTCGCAGCCGCAGCCGCAGCCGCAGCCTCAGCCGCAGCCTCAACCTCAGACTCTGCTATTTGCAAGTTGAAAGCCGCGCTCTTCAGACGTGCGATAAAAAAAACGCGTGCAAAGTGCAATTCGTTAATGGAGCTCAGAGATAAAAATAATAAAATATAATTTAAATTTTTAATAAAAAACAAAAAAAACAAATAAGTGATAAAATAAATTGTGTTAAGCATTTTAAGGCTATATCCTTTAAGCTGTCCTTTAAGCTGTCCCAAAGTGCTTGCACATGCAAAACAATTTAATTTTTCGGGCCAATTAAAATGTCGAGCTTCCTGCGGACACGTGCAACTAATTGTTATCCTAACTGAAAGTGTTAACTTGTCTCAAAGATAAGCAGCTTAAGGCCAAGGCAAATAAACATTAAACGTTCACGGGACACAACATTTTGTACCGGGCCAAAATCAATTACCACTGCGACTAGGCCAACAACGACTATGCCAGCCAATTATAATTGGCAACAATAACAAGTCAACAGCAACAATGGCCAAATCACATTTAACATCGTTTTGGCCATGCAAATTAATATTCACAACGTTGTTATTGATGCTGCGCTGGAGTCCATGTGGTGAGCCAATGTCATGGGTCATGTTTCCCAGTTCCCAACTCCCAACTCCCAACGCCCAACTCCCAGTTCCTGGGATAACAAATTTTCGTCGTGTTTTCCAAGTCAGAAGCCAGCAATACGCACACACATACACACACACACACACACACACACACACACACTATATACTCAAACGATGCACAAATAAATGTATATTCATGTATCTAAGTGTGAGTGCATGTATTATGTTTTGCGTATGTGTGTGTGTGTGTGTGTGCCTAACTAATTAGGTTTGGATCTGGCAAAGTCCTTCAATAGGCTATCGGTTATTCCCTGCAAATCATTAAGTGACAGTGGGGCATGCAGGGCTTTCAGTTATCAAACTTCGAGTATAACATTTATTTTTAGATAATCATATTTAATTTAAGATTTAAATTATTTGACAAACAATTATTTTCGTTTTATTTTTTTGTAAAATAACTTGTTAAATTGAGGATTTCCTGCAGGACTGAAATTAAATAAAATCCTAAAGAATTTTTTTCATAGACTCATAATTAAATAATATCAACAGCTTAAAAATTGAAAAAAAACAAAATCAAATAAAATATAAAATGAAATTAAAATTATAAGTATTAAAAATTTGGATATTAAAAATAATTAAATTATTATGAAAACAGTAAAAATCGTGATTAAATAAAAAATATACAAAATGAAAAATATAATAAATTAAATAAATGTATAAATAAAATAATAAACAGAAAGTCAGAAAAATAAAAATAAAATAAAATCGTTAAAACATTTATTATTATTATATTAAAATAATATTACTAATAATAATATTATTATAATATATTATATTTTAATAAAATATAAAGCAAAATAAAAAATTAATAATAATTATTAAATTAATAAATTAAAAGCAGCTACGCTTAAAGCATAAAAACACTTAAAATATATATTTTATAAAATTATAAGTTATCAAATATAATTAACAAATAAAATATTAACTAAAAAAAGAAATTTATTTTAATAAATAAATAATAATATAAATAACAGAATAAATGAAATAAATAACAAATCAAAAAAGAGGATAATTAAAAAAAATGATTTATAGGATATTTGGGAGTCTGTCAGGGTGAGACTAGCAGGCGCATCAAAAGCTGCGCTGATGCAACGTTTTTATTATGCAATTTTTGCACTTGTGACAGAAGAAGAGGAAGAAGAAGAGAGCTTGAATGTGTTTTAAGCTGCAAAACAGATCAATTCACAGGCGAGTGCGAAAGAGAAGGCGAGAGATAGAATAGATAGAAGAAGGTCGGAAATTGTTGCTATCTGAGAATCGAAGAGAGTGAAAACTTCTAAAAAGATAAAAATAAAATAAAAACATAAATTTCCCAGTAAATTTGAATCCATTGTTTTTAGCTGCAAGCGAGACAGGGAAGTGAATAACTTAATTGATTTATTATTTTAATTATATTCATTATTCCACTGAACGCTGAACAGCCTAAGGGCGCAGAGGCTCAGAGAAGCGCATCGATTGTGAGTCAATATATAATCGATAAAATGTGATCGATTACAAATGTTTGCCTAATTGTTCAGTTATGCATAGAGCCCTGAGTTTATTTGCATGGATAGTTATACTCAAAGCCCGCCCAATGTTTATAAGTCACGTGTCCGATCAGAACCCCTCCCTCCCCCTGCCCATCCCCCTTGTAATCAATATGAGACAACCGAATGATGAGTTCAGAAAATTCCAATAAGCGATATGCAGGCAGCCAGCAATTTGTGGAATGCCTGGCTTCCAGTCAGTCATGCACGAGCTCGGGGCGTCTGTGGGAGATGAGTAATCAATTCCCCAATCCACAGATGCGCTGCTTCTCAAGTGTCCGCTGTATCAGATGCAACTGCAGAAGATTGTCGGATTCCGACCGCCACTGGAATACCTGAGCGAGCGGAATTTGATTTACGCGCCGCCAACTGCCAGCAATTTCAAGGATCGCGATCGACGCAGCGGCGACTACGGGCTGCCCGGAGCTGTCTATGACGAGCAGCCGGCCAGTCAGGTTTGCTGGCGCAGCTGCAGCGAGGATTCCGACTGCATTGCCTACGTCCATCTCCTGGACACGGACGAGTGTTATGGCTACTCGTACTTCGAGCGCAACTCCCGCTACTTGGCCATCGCGGATGACCTGCCCCTGGTGGCCGATGCCGAGGCCATGTTCTACGAAAAGAGCTGCCTTCGTGGTATGTTATGTGTTCCGGATGGGGGCGTGGCTGCGTGCCGAGTTGATTGAATGCGACTTAAGCACACTTTTTGTTGCAGTTCCGACTGAGTGCAAGAGTCGCCTCTGGGCGCTGACCAAAATTCCAGGTAACAGTCTGGTGTTCCATGGCAAAAAGACCATTTCGACGCTGGTCACGCGTCGTGAGTGCGCCGAGAGATGCTTCTTCGAAACCGAATTCAGATGCCTCTCCGCCTCGTTCGCCCCATCCTATCGGAACAATCGTGAGCGGTACGTAATTGACAGTTTGTTTTCGCTCTTTGACCAAATTAATTGCCATTGTTATGCGTTTGGCATGGAGATGCTATACACCGGATTATGATATCACCCGGCGGACGGGGGGGCGGCTGGTCGGTCGACCCTCCAGTCATTAATCATCCAAAGATACATTTGTTGCCTATCCGCCTCTCATCCACAGTTTTCGGAACGAGGAGCACGGAAACCCATCGACTCGTCCCACCTTTGGGCGGTGCACGCTGAGCGACAAGGATAAGTCCATACAGCCGGACGCCTTTAGGGCGGCCTCCTACGACGAGGAGTACATGGAGAACCAATGCCACGACCGACCCATCGAGAACGACAGCTGCTCATATGAGTTGTATGCGAACAGCAGTTTTATCTATGCGGAGGCCAAATATTTGGGCCTCTCCCAGAAAGAGGTGCGCCCCGTGGCACCGCTTTGGTTGTCGCGCATTATGATTCCAATCGCCGAGATGATTGATTGATTGATGACCAATCCCCTTTCTCTCTCCCCCCTCCCCCCATTACAGTGTCAGGCGCTTTGTACCCACGAGTCGAAGTTCTACTGTCAGGGAATCTCGTTCTACTACGAGAATCAACTGACCCGCTCCGAGTGTCTGCTTCACTCCGAGGACATCGTCTCCCTGGGACCACGGAGCCTTATGCTGCGCGAGAACTCCGTCTACATGCGACGCGTCAAGTGTCTGGATGGTGATTGAAGCCTTTGAGCCAACAGTTCCTACTTTACACTAACGTTCCCCTTTCCCTCCCACCCGCACACAGTGCAGGTCTTTTGCACGCGCGACGAGATGACCATACGGTACAGGCCCAAGGATTGGTTTGCTGGCAAGATGTACGCCAGCATGCACTCGAAGGATTGCCAGGTGCGTGGCTCGGGCAACGAGAGTCTCCTCCTCCGCCTCGACATTGGCAGCGAGGCCAAGGAGAACCGCTGCGGGGTGCTCCGTGCCTACGAGATGACTCACTCGTATCACAGGTAAGCGCCCTGAACTCCAATGACTCCTTTGACGCTCATCCCCCCGCCTGCAGGACCTTCATATCCGCACTCGTTGTTGTCCAGAACAATGCGAACGTGCAAACCCAAGGCGACCGCCTCATCAAGGTGGGATGCATCCTGAACAATGCCACAAGTGCCATGCTGGGCGTCAATGTGCGTGACAGCACGCCGGATGCCTCCGAGCAAGTGCCCAGCGCCATTGCACTGGAATCCTCCGTGGAGTACGCGGAACAGTAAGTACCTCAACAAAGAACTGACTCCCACAGTAATCCCTACACTTCCACAGCTCCCGCAGCACATATCCGGAGGAGGGAGTCATGCTCTACAACGGCAAGAGTGACCCCCACCCACATCCGCAGATCACACTCCAAATAGTCGACCTCTCGCACAAGCACGAGACGAACGACGTGAGGATTGGCCAAAACCTGGAGCTGCAGATCATCGCCGAGTACACGGCGGATCAGCTGGAGCAGCACATGGAGCTGCAGCTGGCACCACTGCCGGACTTTCGAGCTACCTCGCTGGTGGCCAAGTCGCAGGACAACCAAAACTTCGTCATGCTCATCGACGAGTCCGGCTGTCCCACGGATGCGAGTGGGTTTCCAGCACTCGAGCGCGTGCAGACGGGCTCCCGGAATCTGCTCCGGGCACGTTTCCACGCCTTTAAGTTCTCTGGCACAGCGAACGTCAACTTTGATGTCAGGATTCGTTTCTGCGCCAAGCGCTGCCCACCCACGAATTGCCTGACCCGCTCAGAGGGCAGCTGGCAGCGACGCAAGCGACAGCTGGAGCAGCCCGGGCAGCCACAGCGTCAGCTTCGAGTACAAAATCCCGTCTACATCTCCACAGTCGTGGACGTGCTGCCGGAGCAGTTGGGCAATGCGTCATCGCCACAGGCCAACATGAGTGCCCAGGTGGACGTGCCGCTCAACTACAACCTGCGGGTGCACGGACCCGACCAGGTGAACAGCAACAGCTTTCTGTATGGCGAGCGGGGAGTGCTGCTCATAGCGGGCGTGGATGACCAACTGCACCTGGACAACTTCTGCATCAACCAGAGTCTCCTCATTGCGCTCTTCATCCTCTGGCTGATCTGTCAGGTGGCGCTGCTCTTCGGGTGCGGGATGGTGATGCAGCGATACCGGCGGCTGGCCAAGCTGGAGGAGGAGCGGCGCAGACTGCACGAGGAGTACCTGGAGGCTAGGCGCGTACACTGGGCAGATCAGGGCGGATACACGCTTTAGTTTCTGCTATGCGTTAAAAAATAACTTTAATTGAATAAAATTAAGAGGATCTTAGACCTAATCTTATGCCAAACGGAGCCCTAAGAGTTCTTCTTGGGATCGTAGTGCTCCCATTTGCGGTGATTAAGCAATGTAAAATCTTTACAGTATAAGGCAATCTGGCGCAGATAATTGGACAGCTTCAGCAGTTCCCTGTCCTTGGTGCGGTTCGAGTGAGCCTGACGAAATGGACGTATTTTGAGACCGGACCTGGGATTCATCATAAAGTTGCGTCTAATGTCATCGAACATGATGGTGTTCTTTGGGCTGTACTGCTTGTACAGGCCCCAAATGACGCCCAGTGGTTTCACATCCACTATCCCACGCTCCGGGACGTGCACTGAGATCATGGCATTCGAGTCGAGGTAAAACATGATTTTGTAGTTTTCGTTGGTTGTTACGCCCAGAAGGCGCATCTTTTCCTCAATCCAGCGCATGCTGGTGGCCGACCAGATGACTATGTCGTAGAACTCATAGGCGGAGGTCAGAAACTCGTGCAAAAACGGACGCATCAACTCTGTGCCCTGCTCGGCGGGTGACCTATGATCGAATAGTGTGTAGTCAATGTCCAGGACAAGCAAATTCTTGCCCTCACGGGCGGGTGACAGCTCGCTTATCTTATAGTCACGAACGCGACGCTGCACCTTGGCCAAATACACAGCTGAGTTCTCGACCGATTCCTCCCGTTCTTCAGCGTCGTCGAAGTCGTCAATCACCTCGCCAATATCCTCGGGCAAACTGCAGGCGCTCTCAATGTCTGCCTCTATGGAACCAACCATCATCAGCTTGAAATTGGGCTTCAGCTCCAGGGCACATAGTTTCACATTATCAGCAGCGGGTTTGCCTGCAAGGAGTTTTCCAATTTGAGGCCGAAATTATTCCTTATAGGAAAATATTATTACCTTTGTGTTTGAGATTCAGCAGCTTTTGACGTTCCGGCCGTACTTGTGTTTTACGGAAAATCTCGTGGCGCAGTACCTCAACGGTATCCTGGTCAGTCAAATCAGTTATGGGATACTCTTTACCACTCCATTTTACAATTACTGCAATTTCACTTATGTCCGTCATTTTGTGCAATTTAATGCCGGACAGTTGACGAGACACCGAAAACACAAGCAATTTAGTAAGTAGCTGACAATTTTTATAAAAATCTAAACATTAATTCTTATAACTGCTGTGTTAACTTGCGTGTTACTGATTTGTTTTCGTGTCAAATCTTTTAAAGCAAATAATTCATATTTTCCTATATTAATTTGCGCGTCAGCAGATAAATTATCGGTTCAAGTAGCGTCCGTTCGTTTGTGTAGCGGTTGGCCGAACGAACTAGTTCGTGAGCCCGTTCATTTAGTACGATTTCACATTTGGGGTAGTCCAATTTTATCATACCGATGAAAATGGTTCTAAATATGTTCAATTTAATTCATCATATCATTGAAATGTTAATATTCATTATTTTATTCATTACTTAAATCATTTTTAATACTACTTCAGTAAAATTGAATATTAAATATTATTCTTAAAAATGGAAAATATTTAATGTGGAATGTGCTCATAGAGTTTGTGGAAAAATAATAAAGATGGTTGCAGTTAATAGAAAAATAAACTATTCAAAGCACTTTTAAATTAATAATAATAATAATTTATTTAAAGTAGCTCTTTATATGAAAATTTGGCGCATTTTTATATAACTTGTATAATCATTTACCGCAAGAATTCCAAACTCCAATCTCTTACAATATTGTAAATGTCTTACTTTAAATATTTTATTGTTTTAAGAAAAATCAAATTAATAAATGTTTTAAAATATAGTTTTTAATCTCACATTTAATTTCAGATAACCGTTAATGCATCTATCGAAATAATGCAGCGAGGTCTTGCTTCAATATTTTAATTTTTTCGCAGTCTGGTCATACTAAATGCAATCACCAACGATCATTCGCCGACCGTGTATTGGAGAGAGACGGTGAATCTGATTGGGAAAAGCCGTTAAAATGCTGCAAGCTTACTTTGATCGTTGCTTTGTGTTGTTGCTTCGTTGTTGAAGTTTGACTTCGGGTCAGCTTCGTCGTGCGAGAGTCTTACCTGTGCGTAAGAAAGAAACACCAACATTTCACGAAGCTATTTCTTCAGCTTGAACCCATGTCTCAGGCCGCAGCCACCGCGATCAACGGAATTTCATTCAGTTGCGAGTGAAACGAGAAGAAGTGCAAACGTCTTAAACGGAGAGTCAAGTTGTATAAATTATAGTTGCGAACTTGCAATACAAAACGAAGTGAGAGAAAAGCATCGCAAGATTACAAAGTTGAATGAAGTGGATATTTGCAAAACAAAACGGAAAAAATCGAATTAAATCACGGACTAACAAGTTTATACTTGTCCAAGAGACAAGCGCGATAGAGAAATAATTTACATAGAGCGTAGCTTAGACGCGCTATTTAATTTAACCTACTTTCTAAACAACCAATAAACATATGAAACAAACAAAATCGACAACAACGAATCCAATTATCGAGTAAATAACATAATAAATTACAAAGAGGAATGTGCAAAGTGATATTCGTTTACTTGTGAATTTGTTAACTTAATTTTTTTTACCTGCTTACTCATTGAATAAAAAACGAATTCTATTCAAACGAAACCCGGCTCCGTGTGCCGCAAAAGAAAAAAGTAACTAATATTTTTTATTAAAAAATGTAGACTGTAAACAATACGAGTAGTGATATCGATACCGGAACTACACCGCGCGCACTTTACAGGACAATCTGTCAGTGAGTGAGTCAAAATATAAAAAAAAAAAGAAAAATTAAATACAAAAAACTAATAAAAAAAGGTATAAATCGAAACTACAAACTAAAACGTGTCGTGTAAAATACACCAACATCAAGAAAGTCAACAACAACAACAGCAAGGAATTGAGTGGAGCCTTCGGCTACAATTCGGCTGCTTTAAAAACAAGTTAACACCAACGAGCAAAAATAACAACAACAACAACAACAACAACCACCTGTGGAGAAGCTAAGACTTAACGTGCAAAGTTCTGAAAGCTTCCACTAGCTGCAATTTCATAACAACAAGATTTTTAGCACCTTTAACGGGTTCTGTCTGCCCGTTTCACATTTCACCCAAAACACACACACCCATACACACACACACACTACACTCATTTTACGACTCACACGCATACACACACTTGCATATATTGTAATTTCGTGGATAATTATTACACGCCTGGCACATTTTTGTGCTTCTTGTCGCTGACGCTGTGAAATTTTTCGGAGTTGACCAACGTTTTTTATTTTAACGTTCTCTGTTTATAATTTTTGGGTAAGTTTGCCATTTATCATAAATAAATTATGAGCTTTTAAGTTTATTTTTAAGTAACTTTCCCATGCGCGTCGCCGCTTTGTATTTGACGCGCAGACACAGCAAAAATTAAAAACCTGTCAACGAAAATGAGCGAAATTATTTTTGTAACTCGATACTTTAAACGGCAACAACAACAAATGGATAACATTTGTTTCTTTTGTATATTTATTTAATTTTTATCAATTATTCTGTTTACCAAATATAAACTACCAGGAGCATAGTGAGATTTTAAAAGTTGTGGGAATAAATATGTTAATTTAGGTACTGGCAAAGGAAATTCGTAAAAAGGAACACTATATAAAATAAGGGGAAATAAATAAAAAAAAAATAATGTTAAATAATTAGTTTATTTGCATTTATTACCACACAATATCCAGTGAACTCTTATTTCCATTTTATATATTTATTTTACATATTTCTTAAAAGAAAAAACACTTTCCCACAAGTTATCTTCTTCTCCATCTCTCTCTTCCCCTCCTTTTTGCTTCTAAAAGTTCTTATCTTCAAAGCCCCGTAATTTCTTAGACTCATAAAAATCTTAGTTCTCCATTGGCTGCCCACGTACCACTGATCACTTTCCATGAATGAAATCTCTTCACAACGTCTGCAGATTCGGTAGCAACAATAAAAAAAAAAAAAATAACAGCGAAGAAAAACCCCAGTGGAAACCGGCATATTTTTGCTTATGGTTTTTCAAAAAAAAATTGTCAATAAAATGGCAAAAATGTGTATTTTGCGATGAAAACGTGTTTACGCCTTTTGTTTGATGAGACTGAGAGGCCGATAATCGATTGATCGCCGGCGATCGATCGACACTGCAACTGCCACCGGTATCCAGTAATCCATATATTATGGTTATTGTATTTGTTGACCATAAACTGGTGTTTGGCTCATACAGTAGACGCTTTCACTTGCAAAAACACAAATATTCGCATTTAAATTTCTTGTTTAATAGTTTTAGATTTGTAAAAAGATGTTCGAATTAAAACAAAGGAATATCAAATGCGAGCAAACACGAAAACCACAGAAAACATAAAACACATAAAAAACATGAAAAACATGAGAAACAAAAAAAACGCAAAAAACAACAGGAAAAAAAACCTGTGTTAGGGTAGCGAAAAAATGCATTTGGACACGAAGTTTGTCTTTAAGTGTTTCCTATTCAAATCAGGCGATTTTGTTTGCTGCCATGCACGAGGGTTGCTTGAGAAGTGTTTCCTATTTAAAACAGACGATTTTGTTGGCTGCCATGCGCGAGGGCTGCTTGAGAAGTTTCGTTTAAGGTTACGTTTAAAGTAATGTCTGTGAAAAGGCAGAAAATATTCAATGATCAGAATAAAGAAAAAAGAAGAAAAAAAATAGAGTAACGGTAAAATTTACAGCCTATAGAAACACTTGTAAGTTTCTTATCTTATAGTCTTATCTTGGCTAGAAATCTATATACTCTGTGCACTACAAATAAGCGAACACTTTAACAGCTCATATCCATTTCTTTGCCCTTTTTTTAATGGGTATAAAAACAATATATAATTATGCACGTAAAACCGCCACAACTTTTCACTTTTTAACATTTTCAAATCACGCACTTGCTTTTTAACTTTTTATTTTTTTGCTGTTGTTGTTAGTGTTTTTTATTGTTTGTTAAATATTAGCGTTAACAGTGTCTGTGGCTTACATAAACCCAAGCAAATAAGGTGAATTATACTATACATACATATATATAACAGCTAAGTCACTGCTTGTTAATGCAATTCCTGTCTGTGGTCATGGACATGACACATCTCGCGTTTTAAAACGCATGCAAGTCGCGCGCGTTTCTTCCCATCAATGGAATGATTAGCGCATTTGCTTTAAGGTCAGCGATAGCCGAAGGACGTAATGGTTGGCCGTCAGATAAGATGATGGATCTGGTGTGGGGGTGTAAAGGTGTGGGGTAAACCTTATCAGCATTGTCTTTGCCACATGTGGCCAGATGATCTGACAAGCAATTATTTCGCGCATTGTTTTCTTAGCGAAGTTCAATTTCCTGTGCCTCACTTGCTGAGGTTATTGTTTTTTTTTTTTTATTTTATTGTCGTGACTCTTCAGCAAATAAGTGAAGACCCACAATGACCATATCATTATTTTTGCTGTAAATCATCCGCTTGTTGTACATTTCTTTTATTTCTCTTTTTGGTTGGTGTTGTTGTTTATCTTCTTACTTATTTATTTACTTTTTCTTTTGCTTTTATGCGTCAAGTTTGCACGACAAGCGCCGGAGAAAGTTTTCTTTCTTTATTTTTTAATTTTTATGTTTTATGTTTTATTTTCTGTTTTTTTTTTTGTTTTTTTGTTTTTGTTATTTTGCAAAAACTAAAATAAAATTTTCAACTTAAGTAGAAACCCAAACAAGAGACAAAAATTCCAAAACGCAGGCAGCATGTGACTCCCGATCTATCGGAGTTCATGTGCCACACATGCGGCTTATATAATCCCCGACTTTAGAGGGGGTTTCTTGTCCCAAAGTGGCAATAAAATTAATTACAGAAACAATCCAAGAGAAAAGCTGATTACAAATTATTTGAAATAACATTTATAACTGAAGTCAAGCAGCTCGATAAAATATAAAAGCAGCTTAAATTCCAAAAAGAAATAATAAACAAATAAAATCGGTTTTTATTTAATTTTTTTAATAAATATAATTATTTATAACAATAATAATTTACTTGAAAAGCCCGATAAAGTTCTCTTTATAGGATTAATTATTTCTTTATTATATAAAATTGGTTTATCTCGATCTTCACTCCGAGCAATGAGTTTTTGCTTCTGTTTTTGAAGTTGGCTTTGTTTTCAAACTCAGCGACTGAAAAATAAACTAATTTCCCTTACCCACATGGCTGAAGATTTTTCAGGCATTGTCATAAAATTAAATTACTTAATTTATGTTTCGATGGATGTGTCGACACTTTCTACGACCGCACCTTGCGCGCGACTCTTGCGTAAGCGACTTTAAACGCATGCAAAACGCGTGCAGCGCGGGTACCCGTTGATTATTTTGGTTACATCAGTTCCCAGCCCTCGGGTGTGAATGAGTCGAGGTCAAAGCGGGGGTCTGCACTTAATATTACATAGACTGATAATTGATCCCCGTTTCCCCCTCCACACGCACACGCACACACACCAACAAAGGGGAGGCGTGTCTGCTTAAAATCAATGTAAAATTGTAAATAATTGAGGGAAGCAATGGAAAGTTCTTGGGAGTAGCTTCATTAGTTCAATGCAAAGCCTTGTACCCTGTAAATGGACTAAGGGGTATATTGGAATTTACAGTACATAATGTGTAGGTGTTAATATGCGTGTGTACTTTATTAATTTCAAATAAGTTAAAAAAAAACATATTTATTTTCTGAATAACTCTCTAAATATTTGACGGATTTTTTAGAGGGTATTTTTGTAGTCGGGTAAGCAGCATTAGGTAATTTGTAATTATTGCAGCAGCTGCGATAATATTGAGGCTTATCAGTTTATTTCCGATTTGGAACTAATGGGGCTCTTTGGCTACGAGAGATTGAAAGATTCTCAAGTGCATGGGACGCGATCTGCTCGCCAGGCAGGCGCCCCATAAAAATGAAGCATTTATTTTGATTCTATTTTTAAAAATGCTTCACACACTTGAAGATAATTTGAGTTCCACAATTTTTCAACTTTGACAATTGAGTTTTCAAAAATGAATGATTTTAATTATTTTTGAATACTATTATTTATATATAATATTTAAAACTTCGTCTTCCCGGAGATCTGCGTGTTTGATGCTCAAATGTATCTTTAATTGTATCTTCATCTTCGTATTTGTATCTTTGGCTTAGCTGGCGCTTATTTTATGTGTGTGTGAGTGTGTGTGTGTATGTGTGTTAATATTAATTCAATTATATTCAGTAAAAGTTTTTCTTAGGTTTTTTTTTTTACTTTTGGGCTGCAATGAGAAAAATGCACCGTTGCCAAGGAAGAAAAGTGAAAAATGAAAGCGTTCTTAATTGCAAGAGACGCCATTGTAAAACAATTTATGTAGTTTTTCTCGCATTTCATTCCATTTTGAAAATATATATTGTTAAAGAGAGAAATAAAAAAAATCGGAAGCCTAGGAAAAACCTCACAATCAAATCGAATTTATTTGCGCAGGCGCAAACCCAAACACGCCAGTCAGTAAAAAGATACATTTTGAGGCATGAATCCGACGGGTGATTGCATCTTTCACTCGTGGCACACTCACACACACACACACAGTATTTCAGCTGTTCAGCTTTTGAGTCGGTGTGTGGAGAGTAGATGCATTTTCTAATGCACATCGAGCATAATTGAAAAGCAAAGTGTAGCCAAGATAAATTGAATTATAATTTCAATTATGAACCGTTAGGAGCGGAAGAAAAGCCACAGACATTACAAAGCGTCTATTGAGAAAGGCCAGACCCCATACAAATACCCATGCTCTGAGATACATTGGACTTCAGTCATCACAGTCAGATAGTCATACATTGAGGCAGTCAGACAGTCAGACAGTGAGACAGTCATACATTCAGAGAGACAGACAAAAGCCATCGCCATACACAACTGTAAATGAGGTTGAGATACAGATACAAAGTCTCGCATAGATTCAAATGCAGATACAATCTAACAGCTCGCTCTTGGCATGTCAATCAAAAAGAACAGTAAATAGCTTTGCGCTTCAAGCGGTGGCCAGCGGTGAAATGCCTGACGATCTGCGGCAATTTGAGCTTCCCTTGCCCCCCCCTCAGTACACATCTGTCCCCTTTCCTACCTCGTCCTCGGATCATGCCTTGACTTAATGGCCACCTAATGGCGCTTCGAAAAACTATGCATCCAAACGTCATGTGGGTCAACGAATTGTGTGCCGATCGATCGCCAGTTGACAGCAGCCTCAAAATGTCATAAATCCATTCACAGAAATGCCAAGTGTCCGATTTGGGGGACACACAGTCCTCGGTTCTACGGGCGGGAATGAAACCCACTGGACGCTTACGTAAAGCCCATTGCCTGCCCGTCTGGCAGTTGCATGCGGCATACCCCTAATTTCTTGCTTCGCTGACCCTACGAAACACTTTCAATTTTCATACCCTGTGATTAGCAGCTGCTCCAATTGGGTATTTCACTCGACGTGCATAATTCGAGTTATTAATTCAATTGAAAGCCAAACTATGTTATTTATTGAATTCCTAAAAAACTAATAGATTCATTTTTTAATTGAACTTAGCTGAGTTCTCAATAAACAAATAGAAATAGTTAAAAATTCTATAAAAAATTAAAAATTGATAAAGTCTTAATACTGCCAGGAGTTTGCTAATTTAATTAGGTATTTAAATAAATAAGTATAATAATCATTAACAAATAAATAATTATAATAATCATTAACAAATAAATAATTATAATAATCATTAACAAATAAATAATTATAATAATTAAATAATAAATAAATAAAATATTGATTCCAATATTATAGATGCTTCATTTATCTACCAATTTTAATGAAATATTCATTTATGCGCCAAAAGCTTTATAAATCAAAATAAATAGATTTATATGTTATTTTTTGGATTATATTATTGATAATAGTAATAATTTAATATGCCTTATAATCGATTAATTAATTATTAATATCAAATAAATAAAATACAGCTTAAAACACTGTTTCTATATTTTGTGAGTAAATTTATATAAATTAAATATACATAAATTATGATTATATAAATTAATTATATATATAACATAATTATATAAATTAATATAATATATAATATAATTATATAAATTAATATAATGTATACATTTTTAAAATTGCTTAATGTTTATTAAAAAACACAAAGAATTTTTAAGATTATTCTCCAATCATTATTGAAACTAAATTTATAAAGCGAGTATTTCCTGGATATATATTTCTTTGTATTATTATCAAAAATATTTAATAATAATATTATTATTTATTATTTTTTGAACTACTAAAAAATATACCTTAATATTTATTTAAATATTTTTAAAGTTTTTAAAAGTTTCTGAAACATTAAGTTCCTTAATTTCTTGTTTTTTGCATAAATGTTTCAGCCTTTTCAATATTTTTAAATTGTTATAAATTCTTTACAATAAATAATTAATAATATAAATTATAAATAAATAATAAATACTTTATATATAATTTATAGAATATAATATAAAATAATATGAACTTTAACTTGCAATTAGAACAGAATAAATAATCAAAATATTCCAATTTATTGTATTGAACAAAATCTTCAAATATGATGGGTAGTTAATTAATTGTATTATTTTTTTTAATTGTATTAACTTCTTTAGTTGTACCTTCCTCCTAATTCCGTAACTATTCTTAAAAATTGATTTGTGATTTTGTATAGAAGTTGACTAAATTCTTTATCAAGAAATTTAAGGAAATTTAAATTTTCTTTTTAAAGTATTTTCTATTTTGGTTTCTTTTTGTTTCAATTCACAAATCACAGTTTAAGTAATTTAAAAGAGTTGTTTTTTAGTCGCTTGAAATAAGTCTTATCGCTCGCTGTGACCAACTGTTGGATAATAATAAAAATAACAGTTGAATTAATTAAAGTTTTGAGAAAACTTTACTTTGCAGAAAGTTTTTTGGGGTCGGCTTTAAAAAACTTCTTAACATGTGTTTTTCGTTGACTTTTATTTGTTTAATTACAAAATAAATGTTGAAATAAAACTTAAAGAATTTTAATTGAATAGCGATAAAAAAAAGTGTCCCATAGTCAAATACCTGAAGCGATAAATTTTAAATTTTTAATGGATTTTCCTTTGACTGCGAAAAGTAAAAGGAGTTAAGAGGTGATATACCCTTTTATAGGTTATTTATAGTCGCATTCAACCATAATATGTCATCACACGTGAGACTCCCATAAAGTGTCATTTCCTATAAAATTGAGAAATGGGGCAGCTATAAAACTGAAATGCCATAAAGTAGGGTATCAAAAAGTCTCACACTTGAAAAGTAGCAAAATTCGTGTCGTTTTCATAAAACTTAATTTCTTTTTGGCCAATTGCCAAATCACTTTAAGCCCGACTGACAAATGGCCAGCTTATTTGGAGTGGAATTTACTACACTTTTAACCTTCAAATGTGGTCGAAGTCTCTGCGTGATTTCATCGATCGTTTCACAGATCGAAAAGTCGCCTTTTGAGTTGCTTTGCCGCTTGGCTTATTATAATTTTTTTTGCCACCGACTCGATGACTCGTCGAACTGTCAACAGGTTTTTCCCTCTCTCTTTTTTTCTCTTTCTCCCTCTGACTTGATGTCTGTAAACTTGGCTAAAATGTTGTCATTTGATTTTCACGAGAACTACGAGTGGGGAATTGAAAGGGAGCTAGAGGTAGCGGGGGAAGGGGGGGGGGAATTACAGCTGCCGCTTGCAAAATGAGGAGTATCTTGCAACAGCCTGTGGCCTGTCCGGTTTCTAATTGAATTCAATTTCGCACTTGCTGCAATTTTCAGCTCGCGGATAATTAGAGAAACAACAACAACAACAACAACAACAAACCGCATTGATTAATAACTTATTGATGCGTGAACAACGTTGTTGCCGTGCTTCCTTGTTACTGGCCAGACCCGAGCCCCCATTCCCCAATCCCCCACTCTGCCACCCTCTCTATAATCGACAGTCCAGTCCGAGCCACTCGATGTTGCAGTTCCGGCTGTTGGCGAACGGCGCACGGCCATTTAGACCCAATAATAATGGCCAATAATTACAAGCCACGATGTTGCAAGCGCGCCGACTGCGAGAGCAAAGAAATGCGACAGACAGACAAATGTTCAGGCCACATAAATAAATGCGTCTAATCAGCAACAACAAACACGACAGCAACTTTTGTTGCAGGGCCGCCAATGCGGCACGCCTCCCCATCCCCCACCCCCAGACGATTTATTGCCATGCGCAAATCCTTCACAGTCACGTTCCTTTTTCCTTAAGTTTGGCTGCAATTTTCAACTCTAAGGCGAACGTCTGTCCAGTCGCTCCATCGATTTACGGACTGCTTCCACGATCGATCGATCGATCGATGGGACGTACGGCTGATCAAGCGATCGCTTGTTGCATGCAACTTATGCAGCACGTGCAGCGCATTGCGCTTGGCGCCATTTGCTCAATACTCCACCATCAACTCCTCGTATTTCATTGAATCCCATTTCAACGTCTGCCCAAAAGGTACTTAAAGCGCATTCTCGGCGCTGCAGCGGGTGGTGGGTGGCCCATGGTCCCAGCTTAGACCCCAAACCCCACGGGTGGCCATGCGCTTAGCCACGGATTTTCCAGAGTCGTCGTCGTCGTCGTTTTGGGTGTGCGGGTTGCAAGTGAAAACAATTTGAAAGTTGTTTAAGACTCTGTGAAAAGCTGCACTCATATGTGAGTGTGAGTGTGTGTGTGTGCATGTGTGTGTGTGGGTGGGTGTGGGTGTGTGGGTCGGTGCATAAATATTTATACTTTTGTTGTATTAGTTACCCGCTGGCAGACATTTGTTGTACTAACTATTGTGTAAGCGGGTGACCAGAGAGGCGTGACACTCCACGCCCCCTTTTGGCGCCGAATTCATGAAGTTAACGGATTCAAAATTTCAGGTTTTTTTTTATTGTTGTTATTGTAAAGAAATCAGAGACAAGTCATCTCTCCAGATTATCCAATTAGTCACCTGTGAGTCAGTGTGTTCCCAATTGATGGCAATTGTTGATTTCTGTATTTAACATTTATTATTTTAATTGTTTATTTACTTGTTATTAAGTTATTAACAGCTTTTATTTTCCTTCCCTTCTCTGACCCTTGGACCGGAGTGTCCGATCTCCATACGTTTTTAAACATTAAATATTGCCACTTTCTAAAATAATAAAAATTCTTAAGATTCTCGGCTGATTAGTTAATTGACTTTGACATGTGATCGCATTTAATTAAACTAATTTTAATAATTATTATTTTAAAATTTATTTGATTGTTTCATAGAAACTAAACTTCAATCAACACTCGTAATTAGCTTCCATTTCATTAATCCCCGCATGACTCAAGACCTTCGCCTCGCTTGTGCTTAGTTACCTTTTGGAAAGTCGCAGCTTTAAAAATAAAAAAAAAATAAAAAAATAAAAATATTAATAATAATAATAATAATATAAATCCTTCGATTGTGGGAATTATTAAGATATAAAATCCAAACACTTCCTCAATTCAAATAAAATTGTTTTGCATTGAAAACCTTTCCAATTTGATATAATATATTAATTTAAATTTGATATAAATTAATATATTAAAAAAAATAATAATATTTCTTAGATATAATAACTTTATATATAATATATAAGTATTAAATAATAACTTCTTAACTTCTGTTAGCCTTCATCTTTCAAATTATTCACAGTAATTTTGTCGCTCTGTTTTTCTTACCTTTTGACCTTTTGACCTTTGTAACAATGAAGTCATCACTTCTTTACTTATTTATAATTTATTACTTCGAGCTTCTTAAGTGCTTCTCCATTTTTATTACTTCTTAATTAATAGCATTACTTTATTATTTACCTTCCTAAACTCACACAGCACACATTCAAGAAAATCCCTCAAATTGCATCTTTTTCATTTCGGAAAAATCGCTTTTCATTTTTCATTTTCTCCCCCAAGGAAAAACTTTTCTTTTGCAGTGCAAATTCACCCATGATTAGAATGTAAAAATGACAAACGCTTTTACTTTCTTAAGTTGCGCTGCTCATGCCTGTCACAGCCACCTTTTCTCTCTCTCTCTCTCTCTCTCTCTGTTTCTTTCTTTCTTTTCTCCCCTTTCTTTTCTTTAGTCCCTCTTCACCCACTTTAATAACAAATAAGCTTTGACCGCCTGCCTTTCAATTGATGCCTGTCATCATGTACTGCCCCGTTCTTGGCGATCTTTCACTCTCTCTCTTTACTTTATATTTTATATTTTGCTATGTTAACCACCTGTTAAGCTTATGTTAACTAACAGCCTCAATAATAGCTTAATATGGCTTTTAATGAGTAGCCTGCTGATGGGTATATAAATATATGGGTTTTGATTCCCTTGAAATAAAGACCGGGACATTTTTGGACAGTCAATCAGTCAGGAAGTTTCTTCTTCTATATGAATATGTCTATACATATGTACATATATTGTATATATATATTTTATTTAATAATGTACAAATGACTTTTCCTAAATAATATTTTTGGAAATCAATTTAAATGAAGCTCTTAAATAACGTTTCACCGATAACAGGAGGGAAAATATAAGATTAAATTTGACAGCTGATGCATCTATAGGTAACTGATAGATCTTCAGATGAAATTAAACATGTAGATTACAATAAGCAGATTTGGTATGTAATTAAAGATCTTAATTTCTGATCTCTTAACTATAATCTGCTGTTAAGCCATTTTAAAGAAAGTTTGTTAAATAAATGACTTAAATAAATGACTCTTAATAGATAAACAGACATTTTTGTAGGATGACTAATGAATATCTTCGACTTTATATCCAGATTTGAGAAATGAAGATTATTGATATGATATTAAAATAACCCAAAAGCCTTAAGAATCCATCCCATGAAGTCATTAAAAGAATATGATCGGAAAATTCAGAAAACACACGCTTTAAATTAATCCGCTTCTTAATCCTTTTCTCTTACATAGCTTTAACAGCGCCTCTGGCTTAACCTAACCTCACTTTATAAAATTATTCAGCAATAATTTTTAGATTTTGATATTTTAATCATAATTGAAAAGAGTTTAAGACTCATTTATTTACATGTACATCACTTCATCCTTCGGCTTCGTCCAGCTTGCACTTTCAGACTCAGCTTCGAGTGGAAATTGATGGCTGAACATTAAGCGGAAACGGATGTGATAAACACTTCCATTACTCTAATTCGCAGGGCTCCTTGCAGTTATTAGTTCTCTGTCTTATTAACATGCAATCGTTTTTTTTTTATATTTATAACCTGAGGAGATTACAAGTCGATCGGAAAATCCATTGAAAACTTGTTTTTAATCTGCAGCCATGCAGCTGCCACCTCTATGCTGCCCTTTCCGCTGAGTCATTGCCTTTTATCTCCTCATCCCTACCCTGCCCTAGCCAGATGCAGTCAAGAGTTGAGTTGGGGATTGCATGATGAAGCCCAATGATCCAATGCCCACGACAGATTGACTATTGACTTCTCTCAGAGACCCTCGCGCTCTGATCCAGAGCAACAATTAGACGTAATAGCAAATTTATGCAATTAAAATATTGAAAACTGGTCGATATTTTCCTGTAACTGGTAACCAATTTTCCAATCGACTTCCGTGGCTGAAATAACATTTAAATCCTATCCCATAATATGATAAAAAACTCTGAGGCTTCCGTTTTCCACAGCTCAATTATTGCATTTATAATATTTCATGATCGGTTTTGTGTGAGCCAACACCTTGGAGACTTGATGACCGAATAAAGCTTTTCAGTTGTTGGAATTTAACCGATTTGTAACAATCAAAGCTAACGGCGCTTTTTTACTATTTAAAGCCCAATTATGCAATTGACATCGACAAATGCCTTGTAACAGTTTCGCTTTTAATTAACGCAAAAGTATCTTAGTTAAAATTTCAGTTTTGGGTCTTGTTGATGGAGTCTGTCTGTCTGCCTGACTAACTGTATGTCTGCTGGTCTACGTGTCTGCCTGCCTGTCGGTCTGTCTATCTGTCTGTCAGCCTGTCCAGTCATATAACACAAACATTTAATGCCATAAGCCGATTTTGGCGCTTTTCGAACTTCCTGCTCATTATTATGATTATTATGAGGCACACAATGAGCTGAATGCGTGTGTGTGTACCTGTGTGTTGAGTTGTCACAGTTGTTGCAGCATTAAGTATCTTTGAGATACTTGCACATTGGCAATGCTTTTGCGTGCGTAAGCTCGCTTTCCGCATTACAAGCAGTCAGTCATCAAAACGCTTCCCAGCGCTCCCAAGAAGATGAACGACCCCATAACGGCCATCGACTGCGTTCTTGCAGCTATATGGATGCACAGATACACATAGATACATTACTAAGATACACAGATACATTGATGCATTTAACGCGGATACAAAGATACATACAAAGATAAAGATATATATCGCAAATACATAGATACATAGATACATAGATACATAGATACATAGATACATGGATACATAGATACATAGATACATAGATACATAGATACATAGATACATAGATACATAGATACATTGATACATAGATACATAGATACATAGATACATAGATACATAGATACATAGATACATAGATACATAGATACATAGATACATAGATACATAGATACATAGATACATAGATACATAGATACATAGATACATAGATACATAGATACATGGATACATAGATACATAGATACATAGATACATAGATACATAGATACATAGATACATAGATACATAGATACATAGATACATAGATACATAGATACATAGATACATAGATACATAGATACATAGATACATAGATACATAGATACATAGATACATAGATACATAGATACATAGATACATAGATACATAGATACATAGATACATAGATACATAGATACATAGATACATAGATACATAGATACATAGATACATAGATACATAGATACATAGATACATAGATACATAGATACATAGATACATAGATACATAGATACATAGATACATAGTATAGATACAGATACATAGATACATAGATACATAGATACATATATACATAGATACATAGATACATAGATACATAGATACATAGATACATAGATACATAGATACATAGATACATAGATACATAGATACATAGATACATAGATACACAGATACATAGATACATAGATACATAGATACATAAATACATAGATACATAGATACATAGATACATAGATACATAGATACATAGATACATAGATACATAGATATATAGATACATAGATACATAGATACATAGATACATAGATACATAGATACATAGATACATAGATACATAGATACATAGATACATAGATACATAGATACATAGATACATAGATACATAGATACATAGATACATAGATACATAGATACATAGATACATAGATACATAGATACATAGATACATAGATACATAGATACATAGATACATAGATACATAGATACATAGATACATAGATACATAGATACATAGATACATAGATACATAGATACATAGATACATAGATACATAGATACATAGATACATAGATACATAGATACATAGATACATAGATACATAGATACATAGATACATAGATACATAGATACATAGATACATAGATACATAGATACATAGATACATAGATACATAGATACATAGATACATAGATACATAGATACATAGATACATAGATACATAGATACATAGATACATAGATACATAGATACATAGATACATAGATACATAGATACATAGATACATAGATACATAGATACATAGATACATAGATACATAGATACATAGATACATAGATACATAGATACATAGATACATAGATACATAGATACATAGATACATAGATACATAGATACATAGATACATAGATACATAGATACATAGATACATAGATACATAGATACATAGATACATAGATACATAGATACATAGATACATAGATACATAGATACATAGATACATAGATACATAGATACATAGATACATAGATACATAGATACATAGATACATAGATACATAGATACATAGATACATAGATACATAGATACATAGATACATAGATACATAGATAAATAGGTGCATAGATACATAGATGCATAGATACATAGATATATAGATACATATATACATAGATACTCAGGCAAAAGACAAATATATACAAGATAGGTAAATAGATGCTTAAATACATAGATACTTTTTTATATACAGATACAAACGCAGATGCAGATGCAGATACTTTTTGTATCTACGTATCTGTTACGTGGCGTTCACTTATGCAGATGAGGCAGCACTTGAATGTTTTCAATTTGCAACTAACTGAGGCAGCAGCAGCGATGGAGACTGCAACTGTGAGTGGAACTGGAACTGTGGCTGCGTGTGTATCTGTATCTATCAGATACTCTGGCACTCGGGGCATCTCCCAGCTACGTACTTATTACAATAATTTCTGTAATGCCTGCGCGCTTTCCGCGTTTATTACACTTTAATGCGTTTGCCCTCTAATGGGCCAGCCAGAGGCCCTTATCAACCGGGCTATCGTCCACACACACACACACACATACTTGAAGTTAGATGTGTGTGTGTGTGTGTGAATGCGTAATTATGTATCTTACAGAAGGTTCAGAAATTCGCGAATCGCAGCCGCTGGGCAATTGAAGGGTCGGGCGTTGGTGGCATCACTTGATTGATCTGCTGTTTATGCAGCTTGTTGCATGTTTGTAGACTGTGTGTTTACTTTGTTATTGTTGATGCTGTTGATGTGGCTGCTGCTGCTGCTGTTGTTGGGTATGTTGCTCTTGCTGCAGATTCCTAACAATCCAAATATTATCATACGAGGCTGACAGACATGCAAGCAAATAGACGACGCTGCACATTCGAGTGATGTGGGAAGAGTGCGTGGCGGAAGGAGGGAGGAGGGACGTCGGCAAAGGTCATGTGTGTGGAAATTCCGCCAGTCAAATGAGTTACATATGCGGCTGCATTCATCATCCGAGCGAGTGGCTGCAACTTTGGTTCACTCTAATCCCCTAATCTCCGTGGCTGACCAACGGCGCTTTTTACGGCTTTCAGGCCTGAACAATACGATCGTAAATGTTGTAGGCTTCGCTCTTGACCGGTTTCTTTGGCAACAAGCAACAAGTTGCCGGCTGCCGGAGAAGCGCCCCAAGAGCCAAGACAACGGAACATTTTGCAATGGTCGACGGGGTCAAGGAGCGCCCATAGATTCAACTCGATGGTAAAAAACATCAGACTACCGTAAGCCCAACAACCTGCACACACACACACGCACACACACACACACACACACATATTCAAAGGCAAACAGAAGAAAATAAAAAGAAACCCATAAAAAAGTATCGTAAATAACTTTAAGATCGAGCCCCATTATCCAATGGCTGCCGATGATGCCCCCGGCTTATACCCTGCAATATTGTTGTTGCTTCTCCTTTGCATTTGGCTTGGCTTTTTTTCGCCTTGTCTCTTTTGTATCGCGAAGGCTAAGGTCGTTGCTGTTTCGTGTGTGTGTGTCTATTTCTCTCGATTAGTATGTGTGTGTGAGTGTGAGTGTGGGCGCTGCTGTTTCAATGTTAAACGCATGTTAGCCCAATGCTAAGAGAGCCTCCACATCGAGTACGCGTTCGAGCCACGGTGAAAGCCATGGCAATGAACGATCATGAGCCTCGTCTGGCGGGCACTTATGTCATAAATTCGAAGATCCATGAGATCGAGAGGCGATATTATGTTTAAACAATAGAAATTGCATAAAATAACAAAATATCTGAAAGTGCAACTTGACTGCCAGACGGCAGCTCAATTACAGTTCATGTCTTTTCGGGTTGTTAAAAAAATACTAAAATTCGCATTACGATTTTTATACTATGAACAGTCAAAATGTTTATAATTTCCCTAATTTTATACTAATTTTTGGATTTTACAGTCCAGTTGCTGCCTTGAGTATCCTTGGCAGTTGTTGTTTACAAAGCACTTCAAAGTAGTAAAATATTAAAACACATAAAGTACTTTTTATATACCCATTGAACAGCAAGTATTACTTTTAAATACCGCAAAATATACAGTATTTAAAAGTTGGTATTAAATTTCATTTTTTATATTTTTTTTTTTAATTTGTATTTAAAGCAAGTGTAGCTTTCTGTTGGGGTTTCAATGTAGGGAAAACAACACTCCTGAAACTAAACCCTTTGTAGTAACAGGTTTAATTATTTTAGTTTGAAAATATTCGTAGTTTGGTATATATTATATTCGTCAGTATTCAATTATTTGGTATGCCATTGATTTTTTAAAAATAAAGAGAAAAACGTAGTTAACTTTACTCGAATAACAATCATATCATAAGAACAATATATAAGCATTATTAATTATTAAATATTTAAAAAACAATAAAAATATTTTTATAAAAAAGTATTTTTTTAAATATCAAAATAAAATAATAATTTCTCTAAGAAACCGTTTTTGAATTATTAATTTATAATTTAATCATATAGTATATATTTAATAAACTCAAATTCATTTATAAAATATTTTTTAGGACTTGCTTTTGATTTGATATCATTTATATAAAGTGTCAATTTTGACTATATCTTAATTTTTACAAAATTCGTCAAATATTATTTAATATTATTTTAATATTAAACTTTTTGGAATTTTAATATATAAATTTGATACAAAAAAATGACTCCTACGTTCCGCGTACAGCGAACTGAACTTCAATACAAATTCTTTCAATAATTTTGTAGCAGTTTTTTAAGTCGGAAAAACTGCATAATCTTCTAAGCTTACGTAACCCAAACTAAATATTAACTTTAAAAATTTAAACAAATATATAAATAGCTGATCAATAATAATATAATAATTAACATTAAATTTTTACTCATATAACGTATAACGCGTGCGAAGTTATTCATTTATTTTTACACTCCAATCCTTTAAATTTCGAATTAACTTATCCAAACCTGAGCACAGGAAGAAAATGGATCTTAAACTATATATATTTGTTACTATACTATATTACTTATATATGTATGTAATAGATATATATATATATATATTCTATGCAGTTTGTATAGTTTCAAACCTATCCCTCCAAATGCATTCCAAAGTCCCATTAAAGTCTGTCATTTCCATGGACTGAGTTTTTCTCAAGGTTAAATTAATCTGTAAGAAAATCGCAATCTAAGACTTTCCCTATCTAATCTGAAACTGCCGTTAGGATCTGGTCTAAAATTGTCTCAGCTTCAAGATGCAACAGATGTCCAATTGTGGCTTGTGCATTGCAGCGTCGCTAATCTTCCTGCTGTCATTGGGATTGATTATAATGAACGCCTTCAGGATGCTGTCAATTTCAATTAGGTGCACTTTTCCGGCACAGAATTGCATAATTTTCGCTACTGCAATACACACACACACACACACACACACACACACACATACTAGCGTACAAGGTGACATCACTTTCCTCGTCATTAAATGGGCTCCTATTATGCAATTGTCTCCTTGTTCGATGCAATTCTAACGGATGCACTTTCCAGATGCTGAGCCGCGGATTCAGCGGGAGACACGCGCATTTCAAACGGAACTGAGCACTTAAGGGAGCTACGAACAGCAGGGGGAGCGGGGGGAAGGCGAGTGTGCGGGACGGGAGTCGGAAAAGCGTCTAATAATAACAAGCACACAAGGGGTGCAGGCAGGCATGCCAAACGTGTGCGTGTGTGTGTGTGTGTGTGTGTGTGAGGTGGTATGGGGAGAGGGAAACGTATAATGATCTACAGATCTAATTATATATAAGGAAAACTGTTATATTCACAGCTTGAGATGAAATGAGGAAGTTGCCGGAGGGAAGTGGCCCCTCACACACACACACAGACACACACATTCCTTGGCTGTCAGAAAATGAAAATGGAAATGAAAATTAATTCGAAAATGCATTTCCATGCAGGCAGCGTACAAAATGTTCACTCAACAAATGCGCTTTGATTGGAAAATATTTGGGGGAATACCTTCCACGTGCAGCGGGAAAGCTGCTGTGATCCCATGCAGCACATAGCCAAGACGTGGAACGGGACAACTGCGCAGATCCAAAATAACACAAAGTTAACCTTTTATCTCGCCAATGCATTAATTAAATTACAAAAATCATATTTTATTTTTTCACATTTTGAAAGGGTTGGGTGTGGGTGTGGGGAGAGGGAGGGGGGAGTCAAATGGCAACAGCGAGTCAAGTTTCTTGTTTGTCTCGTGCAGCTGTTTGCCTGCCGCCCATCCACCCGCCTGTCTCCCTCTCTCTTTCTCTCTCTCTCTCGTTATGCCTGGCTGCCAATGAAACCGAAAGATACCGCTACTTTTGCTTTTTATGGTGCAGCCGCCGTAATTAAGTCGCCGCCCCCAACCCCCAGCCCACTACCGTTGGGTGTAGTTGGTGTAGCTACCTGCACCTCAGGCGATCTGACGCCGTACAGTGAGCTATGGTAACTATGCCATTGCCACGCACAGTGCGCGTCACAAGTAAACGTACCTGCGCTCCTATGCGCATCTCCATTCGCCACTTCATCTTCGCATATCTTTGTTTCATCTGGGGAGCTCTTAAAATGTGTTGTCGAGCTCCAAATTTGGAGCTCATGGTTAATGTCTGAAAAGTATCATTTATTTCTTAATCTCTTATTATATTATTAACTTTAATTGTTGCTTATTTTTAAGTGAAAAAATTAAAGTTCGTTATAAGAAAAGTTTTACATTTTTCGCATATGGACGTGAGCTCTATATTACATATAATGTAATATGGCACGAAATTATTATATGATCTCATATGACAATGTTAATCTAAAATAGACATTGCTTTCATACAAATCATATTCAAATATCATTCTATCAGATTCTATCATATCATAATATAATCTTAACAGATATATGACAACATGATCTAATATGGTATGTTAAAGTATGACAATAATATTATCTGATATGACATTGTTATAATATGATTTGATAGGGAAATATTTTGATACATATAAATATCATTCTATCAGATCATATTATAATCATATCAGACATATGACAATATGATCTAATATGGTATGTTATGATATGACAATATTTTTACCTGATATAATAATTTTATAATATGATTTGATAGGGAAATATATTGATAGAGATTAAATCCAAATATCATATTGTCAGATCATATTATAATCATATCAGACATATGGCAATTTGATCGAAAATGGTATGATATGGTATTATGATATGACATTATTATATTTGATATGACGATCTAATATGGTGATATTATAATATGATCAGATATATTTTAGTATGGTTATATTATCTAATATGATCTGATATGGTATTACGATCTGATATATATCTTGACTTTGTTTTCATCATTCAAACATCATCACTCATGTTTTCATCTTATTTTGAAACATATAAAAGTTTATCTTAGACTTTATATCGTTTATTTAATATTCATATTTTCTATTTTCATTTATTATATCATATGATATAATATGGCAACCTTAATTATCTTGAAATCATGTTTATTATAATGTTTACATCCAAATTTAAACGCTAATCAAATCTACTCTATTTTTAAAACAAGTTTGCGGCTCGGATAAAGTTAATAATTTTCCTGTGTGTGTGTGTGTGTGATTTATATGATATCATATGATAATTCGTGTTTATCCCAATTTATCGCATTTCAATAAGTTGATTAGCATCCACTGAAAATCTTTGAATTTATATATCCGTTTTGTCTTTCAAGAAAATCGTATAAAAATATCTTGAACTTTGTTTTCAAAACAAGTTGAAAAAATATTAATTAATATTTGTAAATTTTTAATTTATTTATTATAATGTTGTATGGAAAGATTTATAAGTACATATTTATTTCCAATTTATAAAGTTTATTATTATTTAAATATTTTTTTGGGTTTCTATTGAACCTTAAAAATAAATCATATGAAACGACATTTCGAACTTCATTCGGAAATAAATTTCAATGTGTGATTTATATGATATGATATGATGACTGTATATCTGAGTTTTATAAGATTATAATAATTTTGTCACCATCTTTTGAATATCTTATAACAACTTAGAGGTTAATCATATCAAAACAATACCTAAGGCTCATTTGACGAACCGATTTAAATCAGATATCAAATTATATATGATAATTTATTGATATGATATGTCAGTTTCGTCTATCCATTATTTTATTACATATTTCTTATCATTTTTTATATAAGTATCTACTTCCATTAAGCCTTATAGATAAATCTAAATAACAGATAAGTAACTAAAAACGCCTTAATATTTTCCATTACAAATCTCAGACTTTTTTCGGCTTAATTACCTTGAACTTAAGATTCGTAAATGGATAAATTGATCGATTTTATTGGAAGTTGATTGGTCTCTATGTTGATTTTATGATCTATGCATATTTTTAAATACCAAATTTTTGTTCTTCGGTTCCTTTTTTCAACTTGGAGGCTTATCAGATGTTCTTATTTCGGTCTCAACATCAAAATTGACAGGTTTCCAAAGTTCAAGTTCCTCTTAATTGATCTACATTAAGTAATTTATTTTAAAATAGTTAAAATTAAAAAAGAACTATTAAAAATGCGGTATTGTTTCCATATTAAGTAGAACTTGTTTATAGGTAAATTTGATACGGGTTAAAAGGTATATGTCTATCAGAAACTTAAGATCCAAAGAAGAAGAAGAAGAAACAGAGGAATTCTTAAAGCCACAAGGGATTTTCATATGACTTTAAGAAGGAAGCAGCGCTGCTTATTTATAGACATATATATATATAGCTGTATATAGAGACATATAGAAAGGTATAGAAGTAGACAGATCTAGAATTAATAAATATCATATAAAAAATAAATATCAAAAGAATACCGAATATTTTGAAAAGTAGAATTCAAATTCGTCTTTTATTACAATCGATGTGCCTTCAACTCGAATAGAGGGTATTACAGATTCGACCCTTTCAAAGTGTCTCATTGTTTACTTAATTAGCTATGGATTTCTTATTGTTTGTAGAACTATCCCTCCCTCTCTCTCTCTCTCTCTTTCTCTCTCTCTCGCTCTCTTTCTCTCTCTCTTCGTCTCTTTCTCTCTTGAGTCCACTTATTTGATGGACTCATAATTATTTGCTATCCTACAAGCTGAACGCAGTTCGTTCAACTTTCGATCAATAATAGTTCTGCGATCGTTTAAACACAATACATATATACATATATATGTACATAGATATATATACACACACACACACACACACACACACACACACACATACATACACACATTCGATTGTAAGTTTGGCTTTCAGCTTTCGTGCGGCGAAGATCGTCATTTGTGTTTCCATAACTTGGATGATTATTATGCCCATGATGCTCCCCGCTAATTAACTCCGAAAAAATACCAAGTTTTCAATGCCTTTTGCAGTTTTTATTTTTTGTTTTTTTTTTTTTTTGTTTTTTTGTTGTCTTTGTTCAATTTGCCAAGTTTTCAAATGCAAATGAGCATTTGGCCAAGATTTGTGAAGGGAAGTTCTTTGTCTTGCCTGATGTGAGTTGTCTAATTGAATGCCTTAGATTTGGCCAAATGATAATCATCATTACAAGCAACATCATCATCATCGTCATCATCATCATCATCATCATCATCATCATCATCATCATCATCATCATCGTCATCATCATTAACATCTGCTGGTCAAGCACTTCTGGGCATTGCAGGCGCTGCTTCGGCTTCGGCTTTGGCTTTGGCTGCCAACGCTTTTCGCAACTGCTCAAGGTGAAAGCTGCGACACCTGCCCGCCATCGAGTCCAAAGTCTGGCGCCCCCAGGCGTCGGCGTCGGCGTCGGCGTCGGTGGCGGCAATGGCACTGGTTGCACAGCCTCAAAGTCGAAGCTGGTCAGCTATTGGGTTTTGGACAAATTAATTGTCCGGCTAAATGGCAATTTGCTTCGACTTGGCGAGCAATTAAGTTGCGTTTCTTTGCTTTTGATGTTGTTGTAGTCTCGGTAGTTGTTGTTTTCTCAGTTGCTGTTATTACTAATGTAGCTGTCACTGCTTTTGTTGTTGTTGTTGTTGTTGTTGTTATTATCAACCGAAATGAACGCATAAATAAGCATGCGTTGCGCTCAAGTGGAAATGGTCATGCCCCATGTTGCAGGCATCGCCAGCTTGAGGGCAAATTAACTTGAGCTTCATTCACAGTGACACTTGCAACAAATCAAACATCGAGTGACATATGCAATGGGCATGGGCAACGGGAGCAAAGCCGTTTGTAAGTTGCAAGTTGTAAGTTGCTGCTTGCTACCAAGCGTTTTCTGCTCCATTGAAGCATTCAATTGAGGGGCAGCGACTGGCTGTCGGACTTGGCATCGGACTCGGACTGAGACTCAGACTCAGACTCAAACTTGGACTCGCACTTGGGCTCGCAGTCAGAGTCTTGGGGCGTAGCCATGCAACAAAAACGTAAACGATGCCACTCAACATGTTTTTTTTATTTTTGTTTTTGTGTGTAGAAAGTTGCAGTCTCCACGCAACTGCAACATGTCTAGAGAGAGGGGGAAGAGATGCGGCAACGACACGTCAGAGTCTGCATCTACAATGTTGCATTTGTTGGCTTAACGGTTACGCAGAGAACCTCATCATCTGCGGCATTAGAGGCACAAGAGGCATTCGGGTTTTTGGGGGATTGTGTCATTGACTGAGCATAAATAACCGATCATAAAAGTTAAGATTTGTTACCGCTGCTCCGCTGTATACGACGTACGCATCAAAGGCGCCCAACCGGTTTCCCCAGCAGCCCCTTCCCTCCTCCCTCTGCCTACCGCGAGCAACGCGGGTTGTTGCCACCCATTGATGCCACTTACAGTTACATTTAATAGACGCTATAAAGAATTTCTATTTAGCCATGAGCCAAAAATATGTAAAGCCCATTAATTTCTGTCTGTCAGATAGAATTTCAGAAATGCTTTCGAATGCGCGACCAACAGGCTTAGCATTCGAAGCACTGTTAGCGCTCTGTAAGCTAACAGAGCTAAGCTTTAACTTCTGTTAAATATCATCTTCACTTTTCTGCCTTTCATTTTGCTAACAAATTCCCACAAAAAAGCCAACAAGTCTTGACTTTGTTTACAGATTTATGTTTAGTCAAGTTTTGTTTACAATTTTGTTGCATGTTTTTATTATTTAACATGTATTCATTTACATTTTAATGGCTATGACCTTTTAAAAAATGCAGCTTACTATTTGCAGCAACAAAGTGACTGCAGGGTGAAGAATTGCATTTGTTTTTTATATATGGATACACGTATATATCCATAGGTACAGTGGTGGTCATGAAAATAGTAATGCCTTTCAGCTCAAGATATTGTTTATATTATATATAATATTGTTTAAAAAAACTAATAAACAGAAACCATATATGCAATAGTTTTTAAATCAAAATTTTACTTTACATATTTGTTTTATTGTTCACAGTGTTTTTCATTTATAATGCTTATTTAGTTATCCTTCAAGGATGAAAGTATAAGAAGATATCAAAAATTTATTGTTCATTAAAATGTTGCACTACATTTTTCCTGAACACCACTGTATACAGGTACTTTTATGGGTTCTCTTGGATTTAATAATTAATTAAATGCAAACAAAAAATTGTGGAAAAAGCAGTTATTATAATTTATAAACAAATGTAGGTAATTTAATAAATATAACTGGTAAAACAATTACAATAAAAAATCCATAAAAAATCAAATCAATTTTAATTAATAAAACGTATAAATTTATCGATATAAAGCTACATAAATAACTTAAAAAATATTTGTTATATTTAAGATTAAGTTTAAGTCTTTTCTTACTTTAATTATTATGTTTATTTTTATTTTTATATATTAATATTATTATTCAAATTTTAAGATTTGTTATTTATTTTTTATAAATATGCAATTTTTATTACTACTTATTATAATTTATAATTATTATTTATTATTATTATTAATTATTATTTATTATTATTAATAATTATTATTTATTATTATTAATAATTATTAATAATTATTATTTATTCATTTTTTAAATTATATATATATTATATAATACATTATAAATAAGAAAAGTCAAATAAAGTCGCCGACTTAATAAAAGTTATGTTATATTTAAATTATAAAAAATTAAGTTATTTATATAAATAAATTATTTGTTGTTTCTCAGCTGTCAGAGTCTGATTTGAATGTTCACTGTATCAGTTTTAATGTTCCTTCGCTTGAGTCACGTTGTGGGGCGAAACTTCAGCAGGGTAGGGGCGGGTCTGTTTCTGTGTGCTTTCAGCCTCTCATTACATGGACTTGTTCAATCGAAAGTAATCAATAAAAATGTCTGTCAGTCAAATCAATCTATAAAGTAATATTTTTAAAATTGATAGGAAATTTTATAATCCATTTTTAATGCTGATTAAAACGATCCATCAAATTCTAAAAGAAGCTTTAAGTTTGCTATTCATTTATGTGTGTATATGTAGAATATATATGTATGTATTAGGTATATATGTTTTATGTATATATGTTATGTGTAAATATGTAATGTGTATATATTTGGCATAAGCAAGGACGAAGACTTCTTTACTTCTATTGTAGCTGGAAGCACTTATCACATCGCAAAACTCTTCCTGTCCGAGTGGATAATCTTTTATTTGAGATTTCTGATTTCATAGGAATATATAAGTATATATAATATATATTTTTAATAGTTGATTGCCCTTTCGATCAGCTGTGGCAAATGCAGGGTACAGACTTCAGTTAGCAGCGAGGCGTTGGTCGGCAGTTAACGTGTCGTCTGCATCCTCGTCAAGCTCATCAGCGTTGCTGTCAGCCTCTCATCATCAGCGGTGACAAAGTGGCAGTTGCCGTCGTCATACCTCTTGCTGTTGTTGTTATCGTGTGTGCCTGTGCCTTTTCCGCCAAATGACAATTTGCAAAATGTTTCTGGCTGCATAATTTATGTAGATGCTGTTGCCGGTGCGGCGGCTTTTAGCCGGTTTGAAGCGACGCATCAAGCGTTAAGTGCAACTGGAAGTAAAACTAGAAACTGACAACTGGTAACTAGCAAATGGCAACTGGCGACTAGCAACTGGGAAACTGGCAACTGGCAACTGGCAACTGGCAACTGGCAACTGGCAAGCAGCGACTGGCGACTGGTAACTTGCAACATTTAGTTGGCTATTAAGGCGAACGCCCATGCATATTCAGTGTTATAATCCCAACGGTATTTTAATGCTAAATGCTCGCTCTTCGCTCCCAATGCTCAGGTCTGTGAGCAGAAAACCCGTTTTTCCGGTAATGACCTTCAGTGTTTGCTTTATGAATACCGTCTATCCCCTGCCTCCCCTCCCCATTCCACCCCTTCTTCCAGTTATCCGTCGACCAAGACCTCCCCCATTGCTGTAAGCGACATTCGGACCGAGGCGGATATTGTGGTTCACGTACTTTATCTAAAGCCATTCAACTGAAGTTCTTTGGAATTCATAAATGGGAACAGAAAAAGAAAAAGAAACTTCCTGAACATGCGAGTCGCATAAACCACAATTTGAGCCGCCGCCACCGCCGCCGCAGATTCAAATCAACTTCCAACCTGAACTTATCCAAAGACAACTTCTTGGTAAGCCACGCACATTTCATAGATACACGATATCCAAGTAATTCCAAGCTACACCCGAGGCCATCTGTTTAAATCCACACATTATTTAAGCCGATCTCGTTTCGGATTCTGAGTTCGCATTTCACTCACTCAGCAAGTCAGTCAGTCAGTCAGTCAGTCAGTCACTCAGCCAGTCACTCAGTCAGTCACTCGCGCTGCTAATGGACAAGTCCCACAGCAGTCCAGGTGCTAAATGGAATGTCTGTTAATTAAACAACCGTCGAACCCACTACAAGTCCAGATTGACTACTGCCCCGCCCCCTTCACCAAACGAACTGTTTGTTTGTGGTTTCTGACTGCCCATCGACGGCCATAGAGGCCGAGCAGCGCCTGAAGAAGAAGTGGACAACTTGGGCTAATTAAAAGCCAAAGCTGCGCTGCAATCGATAAAATGTTAATTGTCTTGCAGCGGCGAGTGGGTGCTCGATGGGTGCTCGGTGGTTGCTCCTGGCAACGGCTGATGGTTCAATGGCGATTCAATTCAATCCAAAAAAAGAAATCCCAGCTTAGTCTACGAGCAGTGGATATACCTCTAGGTATATGATGTAGGGTACACTGGGATTCGGTTTGAATGTCAATCAATGCAAATGGAATGAAATTTTCATGCCGAAGTCCAAGAACAGTTGCCACTCTCGGCGGTTGTCACGTGTCTCTTATATGGGATTTGATCTTTAAACTATAATTTAATCAACAAAGAAACAACTTTAGTCATTGCATTTTTTATTTAAAATCTAGTCCAGTCTTTTCCATAAATTATTTAATGCGAATCCAATTAAATAATAGATTTCAAGCAATTCGAGAGCCAGCATATGGGGAGGGGGGGAGGGGTCAATGGGCAGTCAAGTCGGCGTGTCGCGCCTAAGCCATGGCCATTAGGAGTGGTAAAGGCAAAGTCACTTGCCGCTTGCCACTTACCACTTACCGCTTACCGCTTACCGCGTGCCACTTGCCACTTGCCGCCGCATGGCATGTTAACCTTGATAAAAGCTTCTGTGCTGAAAGACATGAAAAGCCAAATGTTCAAGTGCAACAGCTGCCCGTAACTTGGCCAGCAGCTCGAGAAAATGACAAAAAAAAAATAAAAAACGATAAAAGATAAAAAATGAAAATAATACAAAAAATGCAACAAATTTGCAACTCATGCGAGTCTCGATTACAATTTGTGGCGCCGCCGACGACGACGCGAGCGACGAGTCTTTTGTGTCGATTAAATGGCCCCAAATGCCAACACCTCAAACTTTTCGAGCCATAATGTGCATAAGCCAAGCCACAAGGCAGCGGGCCAGTCGAGACTTGGCTCAGACCCAAGGCAGCAACTGGCGTAAAGGCGGCGGGTGTTGGAGGCAGGGAAGGGGTCGGGGGCGGCGCTTGAAATACGAACGTAACGTGCATCGAATTCGGGTCATTGCATCAATCTGGCCAAGCTTGGCCAAGCCATGGCAGACCAGGCCGGAGCGGGTGGTTGACTGCAATTGAAGGAGGGGTGGAAAGGGTGGGGGGAGGGGGGTGTGGGGCACGTATTTAACATTTGGTAATTCGATTTCGGGTAATGCAGTTGGCAAAAACAAAGCCGATGGCAGCAATCGAATTGCATGCACAACTTCGGGCAATGAACTATGCGGAGTTCAAGTGTTGTTGTTTTTGTTGTTGTTATTATTTTTTTTTTTACTTTTGCATTATTATTAAGCCTGCAATTTCATTTAACAATCAAATTAATCCCCCCTTTTGCATTGCTTTGTATTTACAGGTAAAACGAGCAGAAAACGCGTCAGGAACAAAGTTCAAGCAGGTAAGAGAAATTTTTTTTTTTTTTATACTCAGAGCGTCGATAAATTGGCTCTGGAAATTCACACAATATGCAAAAATGCGTAACCGCCACGCCCCTAACGCGCCCACGTTTCCCTATAATTTGCCACGAAAGTGCAAATGTGCAACTGCAACTGCAACTGCGAGTGCGATGCGACTCGTAATGCAATTGAAGAGCTGCCAGTTGCTTGTGGCATGTAAAACACTTGTAATTCGAGGCGAATGCCGCTAACAATGTGTTGCCTCTGGCAGGTGAGAAGTGAAAGAGTGTCCGATAGATGGAATGGGCGGTGCACAGGAGTGCAGGTAGGCAAGTTGGTTGGCTTGAGAGGGGGAGGAAGGTAGCTGGAGGGCGGAAGGAGGAAGGGGGATGGGGAGGGGGAGCCACTTGGCTAACTCCCAGGCGTTCATGTCGCAATACCGGGAAGCACTGCCAACAATTGTAATTGCAATCGACTGGAAATGGCATGCAAAGATTGCCAATGCAGCAGACCAACAACAACTGTTGTGGCAGTCGCACACAACCACACGCACACACACACACAGAGAAAGAGAAAGAGGGAGAGAGAGAGGGAAAGAAAGTGAGTAAGGCAAAGCTTGTCATTTGTTGCATATTCAATTAAACGCCTTCATTGGCAGCACTTGCAACAATTTGTGGAACATATTTAATGACAGGCTTTGGGCAGTCAAAAGGACACACATTTGTCCTGCGAAATGTACCGTAATGTCGGAGAGTTTTGAGTTTTATAAGTTCAACTATTTCACCTTGGGCTGAAGAGTTTAATATTTTATTTTATTGACTGTTTGAAAGTATTTAAACTGAGGGTGGGAAGAGGCGAAAGAAAATGCAGTTCAGAAAGGGAAATTAATTCAATTTAATAAAATTTATTTATTTATTATTTTATTATTTATTCCTTCTTTATATTATGCCACATATAAATTGACTTTCTACTAGGCGTTTATTAATTACTCTAAAAAGTTCCTTGAAATCATTCTTAAATTTGTTAGAAAATTTGGCTTGACGGAAGAGGGCAGTTTAAGAAGTTTCTTAATAAAATCGCTGAGGGATTTTTAGAAAATATTCCTTAAATTCTAGATACATTCCTTTAATTTCACTCAACTGAATATTTTTATTTTATGCATCGGAACTTTTGTTATTATATTTTATATATTATAGATAGATATATTAAATATTATTTTTTATTATATATAATATATTAAGCCTTCTCTTTACCAAAGCTGCATTTGGTTTTGCTTTGCAAAAAAATATATAAAATAAACAATAGATTTGTTAGTTGGTTTCAAGTCTGGAGATTAGGAAAAATTTAAAGAAATTTTCATTTCGATTTAAGTGAAAAATTCAATTAATTTTTAATGCAAAAAATGTTTCCTCGTAATTTCTGCTCTTAATTAGTTAGGAAATTCTGCACATTTCTCCAAAAATAAATATATCCATAAAATAATATTTATTGTTATTTAGTTAGTCGCTTTTCCGGGAGTTCACTTTCTCCTTTCGATTTATGTCGCAATTAATTAATTTTCCATTAAATCTTTGATATATTATTTATTATGTTAATATGTCAGATGAGGAAAGTATAAAAGTATAAAAATATGTATAAGACAAAAATAATATTCAATTTAAATATAATACAATAATTTTGTTAATAGTAAAAATAGAAAAGAAAATAAAAAAAAACAATTTTATAAAAAAACAAAATTTTTTTAAGTTCAAATATATGAAGAAAGTTAAATTTAAAATAAAAAATAAAAAATATAACAGCTTCTAAAATTATAAATAAAGTAAATAATTGTTTAAAGCTTAGTTCGAATATAAAATAACTAATTTAATTAAAATGTTAATATTAGTATTTTAATAAAAAGTTTAAATTTTTTTATTACAAAAATAGTTGACATTTAGCAAATTTCCCAAAAAATGTCTTCCACAAGTTGTTTGGTATTTTATTTTTTTATATTAAATCGTGTTTAGTATATTTGTCTATAAAACTTATTAAAAAAAATTAATTTAAAAAAAATTTATAAAGAAAATCAGATTTCAGATCTGAGACTCATCTCAAGATCTTCGGGAGTGTCAATCCGCTCATAAAAGAAGGTTAATAATTTTGACAACTACCGTTGAAAACTGTTACCTTATTAAAAAAAAATGTCAGTTAACATGTCTCGATGCAATTGTGTTGGTGTAATAACAAAAAACCAGTATTTAGTTAACAAACAAATTAATTATTTTAATTATCAGCTCGAAAAATACTTCCTCTTACTTCGCTTCGCTTTGTAAATGCCACAGTAAACACTCTTATGTTGTGACAATGGCAGCAGACAATTGAAAAGGTTTTCAGTCCGTATGAAAAAGAAGTTTTGGTGGGGGGCAACGACGTGGTTGGGGGGGATGCGGGAAGCGGGAAGCGGCAGCTGCATTGAAAGCGTTTAGTCTGTGGGATTTGCTTTGGAAATGAAAGATGACAACAAAAAAAAACTTTCCATTTCCAACAAGACAAAAAGCAAGACAAATTTATCATCTGTTTAGTGTGTCTCTTTCGAAAACGAAACACGGAATTTATTTTAGGTTGACACACACGCACACACACACACACATACACATATGCATGCGGCGCAGCCCGCGCCTAAAATCAATTTGAGGTGTCGCCTTTATGAGGCGAATCTGTCCGTTAATTAATGTTGCTTCCAGCTACCAAATTGTCTACTAAGCAGTGTGGCATTTAAACGATTTGATGCCACATCCTATTTGCAACATCTTTCCCATTGCCACGCCCCCTCCACCACCACCTCCACCTCTACTGAACGAACGCCAACGTTCGCTTGATTGACAAACTAAAAAATTGCATTTGCATTGCTCCGGGAGGCCCGACGAGGCAGCATCTCCTCGTAAAGATAAAAGGAATGTTGACAGTGGGGTGTATATGTATATGCACATATATGTATACTCGATCTGTAGATACCCTGTAATTAGTCGGTCTTTCCGAGGTATTTGACAGTTGCTTCTTTTATAAAAAAAGCGTTCATTTTCCCAGTCAGAGTTTACTTAGAAAAGAGTATCCTTAAATAACTTCTCACATATCTAATTAATATACCGTTATTTACCAGGAACTTATATACCCTTAGAAACTATTTTCCGCCCGTCACAGGGTAGAAAAAGCCGTTGACAATGTGTTAAATTTAATGAAGAAAAATGTCACTCAAATTTAATGCCATAAACCGACAGAAGTCGCCCTCTTTATTGTTGTTGTTGTTGTTGTAGCTGTTGTTGTTGTTGCCGTGGCTGCTGCTAGTTGTAGCTGGTGCCGCTACTATTGTAGTTGTTGCAGCTGTCCGCATTAAAAGTGCATTAAAGCAAATTGCAACAAAAAGTATTACGACAAAAGAAGAAAACTGCGTCGACAACGCGTTTTTTTCTGCGTGTGAAACGCGTCGCGGCAAAAACCGCGACTAAAACGCGCGCGCCCCCCAGTACAAAGTTGCGACAGCCGCTGTCTAATTGTGGTGGCTGATGACACGCCGTGGGTGGGTGGTAGCGGGTGGTTGGTTGTGGGTGAGTCGTGCGGGGGATCATTAGATAGTGCGATAAGCGGCAACGACTTCTCTGCCTCAATTCAAACTGTCAATTGGAGTTTCACTGCTGCCTCCCCCGCCAACTCCTTGGCCGACCGCCCAATGGCCATTTTTGGCGTAGGCAATAGTGAAAGTTAACATTGGTTTGACAGTTGGCCAATCGCTGGCAAAGTACACACTCGGGCACATACAAGAGGACACTCAGCCACAACCACACACACTCACACACACACACACACATACACATGGAAATAATTAAAGCCAATTAAATGTCAAGTCGAAGCCCAGTCACTGTCCTGGGCGTGTTAGCCACAACAACAACAGCCATATCAAAGACAACTGAATTGTTGACCAACTTTGACTTTCAAATGTTGCACTGATTAATTATGCCGCAACATGTTGCACTCTCAAAGGCACTTAGACTTTTGTTTAACGGCAACTGCAACGCCGCGCGCGTTGGCAACTCAATTGATTTCATTTCTCACGAGCGCCAACGGCAACGGCGGCGATGGCGATGGCGGCGGCTGCGTTGGCGACGTCAGCTGTCAGGCTCGTGAGCTAGCTTGACGGACTCAGAGGCCTGTTGCCAGGCAATTGTTGGCAGCTGGCAGCAGAGATGCCTACCCACCCAACGACCGCCCACCTCCCCTTCGCCCACCACGCGTCGTGCACTTTCTACCGACTCTGACTGTCAGTGAAAACAAAAGAAAAGCGCAAGTTGCCGTCGGGTCGATGGGCAACACCAGCAGCAAAGCCAACAACATCTGATTATGCGGTAACAACAATTGTTGTAAAACAACAACAACAACAACGAGAAGAACAACAACTGTTTTATTTATGATTATTTAATGTAAAGTTTTATTGTTGCTGATTTGCCGGCAGGTTCATTGCCCAAAACGTTGCAACAGCAAAAGTTGCAACGTCGGCCCTGCAACTGTGCGCCTTCTCCGCCCCCCGCCCGGCACTCTTTGGCCCACCAGTGAGCCTCTTCAATGGATTTTAATTGCCGCTTTTTGTTTGCTATCTCGTCTTCCATTGAACTCTGAACTTGGCCAGGCTTTCGCATCGGTTTACTGACTTTCTTTTATTGTTCGACTCACTGGCAGCAGCAGCAGCAGCAACAGCAGCCATAACAATGACAGCAGCAACATGTTGCCGTTGTCGCTGACTTTTATCTTTTATTTCTTGTCAGCTGACTTAGTGCAATCATTGATTCCACTTCACGTGGTTCCCTGTCCTTGCGTGTAGACAACAATGCGTATACGTAATATTTGTTTAAGCTTAACAAACACTTAAATACCCTACAGCTAATTAAGTCTGGGGTTAAGCAATAGCAAATTTTAATATAATTAATTTTAAATATTTAATTTTTATTTATGAATTTTAATCGCAGGGTATTTAAAAGTCGTTTATGCCCCTCAAATTTTGCCTTTGACAAAGCCTCAAAATTGCTGCCAATTTTTTGGTCAGCTTAGAAATTGGCAAACGATGATGATGTTTTTTTTTTGGCATCAACTTGACCTTTGGCATAATTAACAACATAAACAAATGTCGAATGTTAACTTCATAATTTCAACAGTCATTTGGCCAACTTCCATCCCAAAGTCGCAGACATTAACTTCCACTCAAATGTCATTCAGAAATTTTAATTTTCATTTGCATTTCGTCTGCGGCTTTTATTTGCAACTGTTGCATGTCTGTCCCCAATGACTGTTGGTTCATTGGTCTGTCTGTCTACTGGATTATCTCGTTGTCTGTCTGTCTGTCCATCTGTCTGCTTGTCTGTCTGCCTGTCTGTCCATCTGTCTGCTTGTCTGTCTATTTGACTGCCGCTTTGGCTGTCTGCCTGCCTCTCCATTTGTATCCGATTGCCATGCAAACAGCTGTTGACCTTTGGTATATAATTACATGTGTATATGTTTTGTAGGCTATATAAATACATATATATATAAATTTATCTCTGTATAAATATAAATATATATATATTATATAATATTGATACATATACACATACACATACATATGCACACGTTTACTGGTCGACCAATCCGGTCATGTCCAAAATATTTGCCAGCCATCATTTCGTTATGATTGTTGTAGACTTTTCAGTTATTGTTGTATATGTTGTTGTTGTTGTTGCTTTTGTTATTATTATTGTTGTTGTTGTTGCGATTATGGTTATTATTGTTGCTTTAACCAAACCTAGAAAATTACATTTCGACTCCAATTGCTGTGGCATTTTGTGACTAAGTCACATTCTAAGCGTAATTTTCAACATTTACAGCTTTGTCTTTTTTTTCATGTCTAATATTTTTTCTTAATAATTGTGCAACTTAAGCCCACATAAAGTCGCATAAGGCAATCAAGAGGTGCAACTTGGCGGAAACTAAGTAAAAGCCCAAAAGTTGCACATAACACAAATATTTTAAAGCCGCGACTTTGAGCTTAGAATAAAGGTGAGGAAATATATGGAAAGTAAGGATATATGGGATATACAGGATATGCTTCATAATAACTTAGCTATTTATATATATATTTTTATTTATTCACACACACATACACACTCAAACAAAGATGGAGAGTTCATAGTTGGAGATTTTAGTTTCAAAAAATATGCAAAGTTTATATAAATCATTTGTATAGGAAATCGATCCCATATAATGACTTATATAATATATAAGTTAATAATCACTCGGTTTGGTTTTAAGAAGCGTTGTGGTCTATTCAAGATTTATTAAAGACTAACTTACAACTAGGACCTGAATGCCTAATCTAGCTTCGGGTTGGCGACTGCGGCGCTGTCGTTAAGGGCAGCGACGTTAGCATCTGGCGACGGAGTTGACAGATCCCCGAATCGGGTAATAATCACAGAGTGTTAAACTACAAGCGTGGGTGATAGCTTAACAGCGAAATGTTAATGTTAAAAATAGAATCTTGAGATTGGCTCGGTAATATTAAAACATTAATCATACTTAAATTATGCAAATAATTCAAATAATTTTACATATTTACTTATTCCTGTGCCTTTGGCCTTTGTAATTTACCTTTTAATTATGCATATTTTTTTACTACCGAGCCAATATCAGGGTTTATTATTTTTAACAGAAAGCTCGAGAGCTATCATCCACTCTTGTATTTGGTGCTCTGTGGTAATAATGTAGACAGTTTATTGACAGCGGCTTGATTGATGCAGAGACAACTTATATAAGATAAGTTAGATAAGTTAAGTTAATAAGTCTCTGGTTGATGTTCACGATGGCTTAATATTAAGGCTTAGCTTCAAGTGCTTTGTGCTATGTTAGTTTCAAGTGTTTTGTTCTGTGATCGTTTCAAGTGTTCTATGCTGTTATCGGATTGCTGTGCGCAGCAATGTGTGTTGGTCAGCAACTGTACTTAATATATATTATATTATTATATATTTTACATAATTTTTAGCATTGGTTCATATGAATATAGATTCTACTTTACCCCCAAATTCGAGTGTTATATTTATATACATTTAATATTAATTTTATAAAGAATTCCTTTCGTTCTTTTTGAGGGAAATTCAAAGGAAAATCCTTTCAACTTTAAAAACAAAAATCCTGTTTTCAAAGCGACCAATCAAAGAAAAATATTCTTGATCTTAGAAACATTTAACGAAAATAAAACTTTGATTCTTTTACCTCCTATAAATAAGGACAACAGGACTACATTATTAAAGGAAAAGTTTGAAGGGAAAGACAAAGGATTTCCGTTTAATTTGCTTTGCAGTCAGTTTCAGCTAAAGTAATTCCGATAGCGATAATTATGCACTATTTTAATTATTATAACATTATATTAAAATATATATATAATTATTGTAATTATATATGTTATTTTATATTATAATATATTAATATATATATAATAATTGATTGATATAGATCGATATAAGCAACAGTTTTTTTAATTTTGGAGAATTGTATTCAAGTCTTACAGCCTTTTTATTATTCATTTTCTATTGTTTTATTAAAATTTGACATCTGTTTAATTGAAAGTGAGAAACTTGAACTAACAAATTGACTTATGACATAAGAAATAATCGTGTTTAAATCAAAAAACAAACGAGTTTGCAGAAACCGGAAATTTGACTGTTTCAAACGGGATGACGCGTTTAAAACTTGTTAGTTTCCTGTTTCCTGTTCACCAACACAACGTAGAAAAAAGATATAGGATGATCCTTGAACTCAGATTGACAAGAGAAAGAAGAAGATAGAGAGTTGACAAATATATATAGTTTCAATATAATAACGGGACTTATTTAATATATACTAATTAAATACTATCCATAGCTTACCCAATTTATAAACTTAAGAACTGGGAAAGGATATAAATAAACAGGGATATTTTAACCAAGACAAGAGACCTTACTTAAGTTTGTATAGGGCAGAGATCACATGGAAAGCCGATTTCCTTCGGGTGATCTTGTCTTTTCCCTTCGCGCTTTTACAGCCTATAGATTGAAAAGAAAAAGTCTGAACTTATAAAATTTATAGGAAGATGATATCATACAATTTCTGAGGAACCACAAAATCGACTTTTCCTGAATATTAATCAAGACTAGAACATTAAATGTATATGGGAAACTCGAGGAATAAACAAAGAGTTGGTTTCCTTTGATCTATGATTGGCCCAACAGAGCTTCGTATTAAATATATAATAAATATTTGTGGACATTTGTTACAATTTGCTATAAATTTATGATTCTCACATCTGTCGAAACATCTGTTAAATATAAAAGTGGAATCAAAACAAAAGTCAAACAAGAAAAAGGTAAGAAACTGAGAAACTCTGAGGATTAACACCTTTTGGTATTGAGTTCTGGGTGTGGATTTCAAGAAAGAGATATTCACCGTAACAGAAGCCGCTGACTCAGTTGTCGATATCGGTGGATCTTAATGACTCTGAGTCGGTTCCCGATAGTGTCCACTGTACAGGGAATTAAACAAAAAGCTTTCAATTGCCGCAGGTAAAGAATTTGGATGCAAATGTTGTTTGGGTACGAGTTGTTGGTTGTTCATTGTTCATTCTACAATTCGTGGTATATATAGTATATATATATATAGATATTTGTGTGTATTTAAGATTCGAATGTGAACCGGTTGCCGGGGTCTTAAAGAACCCAAAGCCAAAGCAAACAATCGCCCAGACTCCTAACTATTCACGATGAGTTAATGCCAAAGGCAGAGTTGCCAAACAGAGAACCGCAATTTGGTCCATAGTCATTTGGTCGCTTTGCTGCTGCTGACAGCATCTATGGCTGGACAACCACAAATGCGCATGCAATTGCCACGGTTTTGGGCAGACATAAGACATGAGTCATACAATGCAACCGCACGCTGCAACTACAACAACTACTGCAACTGCAACTGCAGCTTCAACTTCAACTTCATCTGTCTTGGCCAGACTAATCCAATCCTGGCCAGGCTGTTGGCAGTGAAGCACTCAGCTATTGAGGCAGTTTGACAGTTAACAAATGGGGCATGCAAATTTGTTGCATGCAACAAAACGGCAACTCTGAACTCCTACATTTTCGATTATCCCACGCAACAGGTTTTATTCCTTAAAGTCGACTTTTTTATTGGTTTTTTTTTTTTCAACCGCTTATTTTATGATTAACGCATGTGGAACTCATATTTTTCGATACCCTGCAACAATTTAAAGTATCGGGTATATCAGTTATAGAAGGTATATATTTTATAGGAATATTTGATATATTTTATATATATTTGTCAGATTTTGAGGCGGATTTTATATCACAGTCAATCAGAGTCAGGGTTCAGAGTCTGAATAGACATATTTTATTTGCTTTTTTTTATTAATCTTTTATATAACTTTTAACTTACTTTATAAATAAAAATTAGAAAAATTTTAATTAATTAATAATTATTATTTAATTTTATTATTTATGCTCAGACTTTGCCAGCTATAGAAACAGAGATTTTATTCAGGAAACTTTTGTATATTATACAAAGGCAGCGCTGCTGCTGCACTGCTTGAAGCGCAAGAAAATTATGAATTATTTTAAATATACTAATATTTTAATTTTAATATATTATTATTAATTTGTAATATACTAAAAAAAGAGTATCTGTTATTCTGGTGGGTCTGGCACACATTTTAGGGTATCCAAGAGTCGAAGCTTGCTGCCTGTCAATACTTGCTACTTGTTAGTTGATCTTTTTTATTATAATTTCTACGCATCATAAAAGATAAACGTAATTCGAAATTAAAGTGAAAAATTAAGAACCGGATCCCAAAAACAAAATACCAAAAAACCAACAACAACAAAAGTTGTAAGAAATTTATGTGTGTGGTCGTAAAACAAGAAGCGACGGCGCCCGTCAACTCCATCAACGCGTTCAGTTCAGCTTGTGGCCTGTGGCCTGTGGGAAGCGACACAAAATGTTGAAATGTGATGCCAACTTGAAGTAAGTGACACATTTTCTTCTCGTTGTTGTTTTTGTTGTTGTTCTCCTTCTTCTTCTTCTTCTTCGTCTTTTTTGTTTTTATTTTTGTTGCTCTTGTGCTTGGTCCTCTTTCAACTGTTATTGTTGTGTGAAGTTGCAGCTGAGGAAAGAAAGAGGGAGCTGCGCTTTTAATGAAGCAACATGTTGCGGCAACACATGTGCGTTCTGCGTGCGTGCAACGCCAAGAAGGAAACGGTAGAAGTGGCAACTGCAAAAACAAAAGCAACTGCGTCGGCGACGGCGACGGCGACGGTGACTGCCAGTGCAACGGCAGCGGCAACTGCAACTGCAACTGCAAATTGAAGCCATTGTGGCAACAGACGGCGTTTCGGTTGCATGAATGAATGCGTTTTCATTTATTAATTTAGAGGCTTTTGTTGCTCCTCCAGCAGCTGCAGCTGCACCCCAAAAGTCGCCATGTTGGCGGCATCACCAATGCTGCCGTTGCCTCAGCTTCAACCTCAACCTCTGCTGCGACGTCTCTCCCATCTCCCCGCTCTCCCTACGTAGGGGCTCTGCCTCACGCAATTGAAAGCGAAGACGACGCCAATTGAAAGGCCTGAGAACTTAACCTTGAATATTTCTCTTATATATGTATATGTGTATATGTATATCTGTATATATATATATATGTGTATGTATATATGTACATATCTTGCGAGATCGAGAGTTCTTTCGTACATTCTTCACCTACACGCTCGAAGTCGAGGGCTCAACCTGCCTTGTCTCTTGATTAAGAGGCTTTTAGCAAGATTTTTTATTCTTCTGTAAAAAATGCTTGGATTTTATTCTGCTAATTACTAAGATTCATTATTTAAGTTTAAAACTAATGTTTAAGACTTGAAAAATATTCATACATATTTCATATATTATTATATTACGTATATAAATGACTTATTTAATCAATTATCAATTATTTATTTTATTTTTTTATTTTTTTTTTTTAAATTATCAATTACATATTTATTATTTATTTATTTTAGTTTTTATTTTTTATTCAAAAAATTATCAATTATTTATTATTGATTTATTTTATTTTTTATTAACTTAATAAAGTTATAACTTATAAATTTTATTTTTATTTTATTTTATTTATTTTTAACTTGTTTTTTATTCATCAAATCTTGTTATATTTTTACATTATTTTTAAGTTTGACTATTTAATTATGATTGAGCAAAAAGTTATTATAAATAATCTCGTATTTTATAGTAATTTCATTGGTTTAAAAATATATATTTATATATATGATTTAATTGCCAAATTTGGCTCAGTCATAAATTTGACACACTTCATAAAACTGTTAATTAACTGAAAAATTAAACTCATTAAAAGTCCATAGATATAAATAGCATCAGAAAAGAGCTTTAAAATATATAGTATATGATTTTTAAGTTTATAATTTATGACTTTTTATACTTTATACAAATTATAATATATCTCGTTGATGGGAGGATAACATGCGACTTTTTATTTATTTAATTAAAGTAACTCAGTTTATTTATATAGCACATTTATTAATTGGCAAAGATCCAATTATTTATTTTGAGAAATTTTTAAGTGCGGTTAAAAAATATATATAAAATATTTTCAAAGCTCTCTTGGCTCTTTATTTTATTTTTATATCTTCAAGCGATTAATTGTCATAATAATCTTACTGGCTTAAAACATAAATAAATAAATTGATTTTTTAGAAAGTTTTGCAAATAATAAAATGGCATTTAAAAATATTGATAGTTTAATCATACGCTAATAGTTATTATAAATAAGACATTTTAATATTAGGCTTTAAAATACTAACTTTCTGAATTTCTAAAAATTAAAATAAAAATAAATAGTAATTTAAAGTAATAAAAAAATCTACCGAAAAAGTATTTGAGCACATAGTTTCTAAATTTAAATAAAAGGGAAATTAAATCTAAAAATATTTTTTGTTGGATCTCAAGATGCACCCATGATATATCTGAATTTAGAGCCTTTATTTAGAAGTTTATTTTTTACGTCGAGTCTAAATTAAACTATTTATATTTAAATTCATATAACAATTTTCTATAAGCTTAATAGAATTCTTTTCAAGAAAATCTTTACTTTTCAATAACTCTTCCTATTGACACCTTTAACCCCCTTTCATGCCCCCCTCTACCCATCCGGCTGAACTCGTCCGCACTTCACGCTGAGCAAACGTTAAACTTGATAAATAAACTTTTCACAGTTTAATTGTTGTGGCTGTTGCTTCAGCTGTTATTGTTGTTGTTGTTGTTGTTATTGTGGTTGTGTGTTGTATTGTTGTCGCACAGCAGGTAACTCAACTACCTGTTGACAAAGTCCCTCTGCCTGCCCCAACATCCGACAGCTCCAGTACCCCAATGCCTCCCATTGGGCAGCCTGACAAGCGAGTGCCATTTGGCTAATGACTTCCATGACTTGTATTTAATTGTCTGTGCCCCGTCTCCGTCTGATGGTCACTCCGAGTGGACAATCTAATGCCCCATACTAATTAGTGTTTAAGCCATATTTCGCCAGCTCCGATTATGTCTTTGTCTTGGCATTGGGATAATAAACTAAAAACAAGCAGTTTCTCGATCTTGTTCAAGCACAGAAACTCCTTCGGCGTTTTTTTAATCCAATCGCAATGTACATTTTGTGTTTGTTTAAAGCTCATAGACAACTTGTAATTCCATATCAGAGATCAAGGCAACACACATAAAATTGCGCCAGTTCAACGCTTAAGAAGGTTGATCGAAAGAGAAACAAGAAAATCCAACTACATAAAGCGCTGTATCTGAGATCTGTCTTTGTTTATACTGAACTTTGCTTTGTACTTCAACAGAAGTCAGACATCTAGAACACAGGTTCAGATAATACTATACTTTATACTTTAATACTACATTTATTCATATATCTTTAATCTGATTATAGACATTTAGGCGAATTTGTAGGCAAATCTGACCAATCAAAGTCTTAGGTGAAAGGCAGAATTCTTGAATGTTGTCTGACTCGATATATCATATATACCTTCTATCAAATGAGTCCAACAAATTAGCATAAGTTAATAAATATTTATATGTATATAAATATACTATACTATATACCCATGGTATATACTGTACTATGTAAATATATAACTATAGGAAAGCCCATAAAACCATTAATCGAACAATATATAGGAAATGAAGCTAATAGAAACCGATTCTGAATAATTAAATGAGTTCCTATCGAAATTTCTGAAGTAATATATTTATTATTTTTATTATTTATTATTATATATTATTTTATTTTGTATTATTTATTATTCATTATTTATTATTTATTATTATATTATTATTTATTTATTATTGATTATTTATAAATAAACAACAAGTCATTAAAAAAATTCACTTAAGAGCCAATCTGAGATACATGGAACTTAATGTAAACTTAAGTCAATTGCCATTTAACGACTTTTAATACAGTATTTTTCCAGTATAATTTTAGTATTCAGTATTCATATATAAGATTCTTTAAATAATTAATATTAAGTTATTATTAATAATTACTTCAAATAAACAATAATAAAATTCACAGTAAGTTAAAAAATAGGAGAACCAAGATATAGATCTAAGTTTCATGCATTTTAATATCTATATTCAAGAAACTTATAATTATTTATAGTTCTGATAATAGAAATATAATTATAATAATTTAAATATAATAATTAAAATTTAATTTATTTCAATTCCTGAAGCCCAGGAAGTGTCTGAGCATGAACAATGCAGCAGGACTAAACGTAGCAAATATCATAGGCAAAGGCAGAAAATATAAAGTCGATTTACAATAAATAAAAATAAAAAATTAAATAAATAAAAATAAAAAATTAAATACATAAAAATAAAAAATTAAAATATTAAATAATTAATAATTAATAACATAAGTCGATTGTGAACCAATTTGAGTTTAATATAAAACTTAAAAAATTCGTTTGTTGAGCGTCGTCTGAAGATTAAGTTTTTTATAGGATAAACGGGGCAACATCTCCTGAGCATTAAGTCCCATAAACTATACTTAACTCAAATATACAAAAAAATGTAAAAAATAAAATGCAAAACTTTAATCTGAGTTTTTGCATTCGACACAAAACGAATGCCAGTTAATTGTTCAAGAATCAGAATTAAAACGGAATGAAGAAAATGTCATGAGCGATAATGAGAGGAAGTACCCCTTGCCTTCTACACTCTTCTTTATAGACCCATAAACTCCATAAACTCGGCAATACGCGTCGGCCTTGAACTTTGAACTTTGAAAGCGACAATTTAAATGTCGCTTGCCATTTGTGGCGCCATCGAAGGAAGTGCAAAAATATCTGTTAACTCTATTGAATGGAGAACAAGTCCAATCAAAGTAATCGCATCAGCTCAATTTCCATGGCACTAAACGATGCTGTGGCGTCTAATGGCCAGGTGCCTTTTATGGTGACTCCAAGACTCAAAGACTCCGAGACTCTGACATTTCAAGCGGCGCCCACAACATCCGCTCCGGCGAGTGGCCCAACCCCAAAAAATACCTAGAAATATCGCTGAAAAAATATCGTTGTGGAATTTGTTCATTTCATCGTTCTTTTGAGCAAATATTGAACCAGTCATACACGCCCATAAACTTCAAATAGTTCACGTCACGCATCCAGTAGATTTTTACTAAAGAAATACAAATTCTTACCGAGTTCTAATTCTGTTTTGCATAGACGCAGGTGTACATATACATCTGTCCATATACACATACATACATATTTACATACATCTGCATATTTATGGCTCTATATGTAAGCCATTTACATCATGACGGACATAAAAATAAACATCATAGTAAATGGAAATGGGAATGGGAATGAGAGGGGGATGGAAGATGGGGATGGTGATGGGAATGGAGAGGGGAATGGGTATGGGAATGGGAAGCGGATGGGGCACCGAAATGGGAATCGGATGGCAGAACTGAACATCGGCCACATAAATCTCCCGTGTAAATGTGGAACAAACTTCTGGCAGATCTCCAGCCAAAACTTTAATTTAAATATCTCCCAGAACATCTCCGGTTCCGCATGTCTGAAGATAATTTGATTTGAAATCTTTTCTGGTGATTTGTAAAGCTGCGAATTGGGTGAGATTGCGGCTTGATCTATGGCATTGACTTGCGCTTCAAGTGGGGACCACAAAGAAACCACATCCAAACAGATGGAAGACCTACTTTAGGGGGCCCCCAATAGAACATTCAATTATCTGCCCATCAGCTGTTCGAATCAATCAACAGTCCACTCGCTGAGCAATCAGAGTGTTTAACTGCCAAATACCCTGTAATTGGGCTCTTTACTTGTCCGCCTGTCTAACTGCTTTGACTCTTTGGGCTCTTCTCCAAATAATTTCAATGCAAAGCGTCTTTAATAGGAAGAAATTATATATCCTAAGAATCCTTTTATAATATATATAAGTTCATATGGATCAAAGATAGTTCAATCTTATTTTCTGTAGCTTTCTTTCGTATTGTTTTAATTAGTTAATATAAAAATCTGATAAAATATGATAATCAAATATAATTTATTAATTAAGCCTCTTATATTGGTCACAGGATATTAGGTGGTTTTTTAAACCTCTCAGACTTAAAAAAAATCCTATATTTATACTTCCATATTCAATCTTCAATCTATAGTTGTAGATGTCTATTAATGCTGTTAGATGTATGTGGATAGGATATAAACAGAGACAACTAATTACATGTGTGTAATAAGTTGTCTCTGATATAAATATAGTTAAAGATATAAATACAGGTATGGGCAGTAGATATTGGAGTCGATATTTGAAGAAAATTAAAGTTAAGTACAGGTAGTTAAATAAAGGAAGAAAATAGGTGTAAAATCAGGGATAGAAAAGCAGTAGGTTGAGGAACAGTGTATATCGGTTATATGCAAACTGCTTATATGCAAATATTGCTTAATGTTATTTTTAAACATCATCATAACATCATAATTATTAATTTCAATTGCTTAAAAGGAAATATCGCATATATGCAAAATTTTGACTACATCATAGGTTTTGCATATAAGCGGTATGTACTGTATATTAAACAACGGCATAAGTATCGATACTGATACAGTTAATAATTTATATATCTAATAAGTAATTTATATTTTCGTCAGAATCGGTATGGGTTTCGTTTTAAGAATAGAATAGATCAGAAGATTCACACACGATTCATTTGTTCATAAATTTATCAACAAATTAATGAATGAATGTATATAATGAATAATATCGGTAGAATGAATAATATCGGTGGAATGAAGAATAGCTAAAAGGATAAGTATTGAAATTTGTATAAATACGGATTTAAATATAGGTCTAGATCTTAATATTATATGTCAGTATATAAGTGAATCAGAGGGAACTCAATCATATGAATAGAATAGATAAGAATGATTTATCGCTGAAATAAACATTTTGTTAAAACACTCACGGCAATAAATATCGGTATTACTATCGATAGTCAGTTAAATTTAAGCATGTGTTAGGTTCGATATATATAAATATATGAGCTTATATATAGGTACAGACATTTCTATACAGGTACATATAAATATATATATTGAGGTTGTTTTACATTATTTTACTATAAATATCGATATAAATAAGTATTAAATAACGGTACCGACATCAATATAACTTTTAAAATAGGCAAAAGGATGCAGCAACAAAAGTCAGAATTTGATACGGGAATAGGGATTAAAAATATGTATACGCATGTATGTGTGTGTGTGTGTGGGTGTTATCATATGCATATATGGGTATTTTTTATTCAGATATGGGTACATATATATATGCATATTGTCTGCACATTCCTGCCGATGTCTGCCGTTTTTTGCCGTCTGGGGATAAGCCTCCAGGCAGCAATTTGGGGAATGGCATTGGCCAAATGCAGCGGCAGCCAACGGCCAAAAGAACAAAGAATGCAACTGCAGAGCGGCTGGTGATGAGATGGAGAGGGGGGAGGGGTGAGCGGCGTGTTTGGGGAGGTGCCGAGGAAGAGAACTTCCCGTGAATGTTGGTTAAACCTGTTGGCCCCAATCGGGACTCGCAGCCGACGGTCAGTTAACTGTTTTATTTTTATTCGTTACCTGCAAACGGCATAAAATTTGTATGCCAACGTTTCGATTAAAGCAACGCAAATACTCAATAAAAAAACAAAAAAAAAAAAACAAAAAAAAAGAGAAAAAAATGGAAAAACAAAAAAGAACAAAAGAGCGAGAAGATAAGAGAAAGAAACAACAATTCGAATGGTAAAAAAGAAAGAGGCAAATATTAAATTGGGCCGTCAGCCGGGAACGAGTTTCAGGCCCGGGGACAGGGACAGCCGAAAATATCGAACGCTCGCTCCGTACGATTGGGGCAAGATTCGCATTCCCGGGGATCAATTAAATGGCGTAGAGCTCGGATGACCGAGTTTTGTAGAGGTCTTTAACTGGGTGGCTAACGAGCTGACACCCGTCCTGGTATTGGCGTTAGATTCGTGAGGCTTCGAGCATGAAATTTATGCAGATTTTGGCTCAGTATGTGTGTGTGTGTGTGTGTGTGTGTGTGTGTGTGTTACATTTGTGCAAAAGCAACAACTGGACTTGGAAATCTCTTTGGGCCAATCTCTAAGCTGGAAGCTGCATTCCATACAGCGAGAGTTGCGATCTTGTCTTCTGTTGTCGACGGACGATCTCCACTTTAGTAGGTGACTTTTTGCCCATTTTTATGGTCAGTAGCGCCACAAATTGTTGCAAGTTGTTGTGTTTCACTTTTTCCACCGTTTTGATTAGTTGTTGTTGTTGTCGCTGCTGCAGTGCAGTTGCAATTGTGGCCATTGGGAGATGCCATTTATTGACCTCCATTTATCCCGATTAGCTTTAAGCTGGGAATTGGCTCACAATTGTTGGCCTTTTTTTTTCTTTTGTTGCGGCCAATCGATGCCGCAACCAAAATGCAAGCCAAATGCAGCGAAATAAATATTGCAAACAATTAACAAAGAAATTTATGTCTAGCTTAAAACCCAGCAGCAGCAGCTACAACAGCAGCAGCAACAGTTGCCAGCAACTGTTATGCAATTGGAAACGCTTCGAGTGCCCCTCGCCGCAGAGGCCGCACTCCGCTTAACTGGGCCGATGCCAATTGTTTTTGTAGCGGGATTGCACAAAGCCAAGATTTATGCATATTAACGTTTAGTCAAAACGCTGACCCAAAAAAAAAATTGTGTATCGCCGATGCAAAAATCGGCCCCAGCAACGCGGCAACAATTGCTGCACGCCAGCAACAACACAACTCACAACAATGGGTCAACTTTCGTTCGCGTTGGCGTTGATAAATGGCCCAAAAGAATCCAAGACTTTGGCTGCTGTCATCTTTGTTCTGTGTGTGTGATCTGTGTGTGCGTGTGATCTGAGTGTGTGTGTGATCTGAGTGTCTGTGTGTGTGTGTGAGTCTTTTTATTTGGGTTTCTGTTGGGTGTTGGGTGTTGGTGCTTTGATTGTTGATCGTTGATTGCTGGTTGCTGGTTGCTGGTTGTTGGTTGTTGTTGTCTTCATTGTCAGCAGCCGCCGCAGCAGTTTTCAAATTAGAAGCCGCAACTGAGTATTGTTGTTGGCCAAGTCAAAGTGAGTTAAGGGAGTTACTTAGCCGGCGTTAAAGAGGGCTAATGACTGGAAGAAGACGCCGCAAATGGCAGACTGTGAGTTGGCTTTGTTCTGGGGGATCTGCTGGTAATCGGTTTTAACTGTAACCGAAGAAAGGTCTGGCATGTGACTGTGAGAACTGAAATTACAACATTAAATCTGTAATTTTGAGATGTAAAATTAAAACATTAAATCTGTAATTTTGCACTTTTTTCTTACCTGATCCCAAAGGAAGCGGATCCCCGAAAGGAAACCCGTCCGACTTTCTTCTACCAAAGTTTTCAATAATTTTATACCTCCTAATGGAGCTTTAAGCAATTTTATTGTTCCGCTGCCATTGAACACCCAGTACCCTGGGTAATTTTAGAAAGTCATTTATGGCTAAATAAAAAAATAAACAAGCCAACTAGCAGCAACAACAACAATAACAAAGCCAGGCCAATGATTACCCAACAGCAATGAGAGACTTAGTCAAAGACAACAACAGCAAAGACGATGACAAACGCCAAATGAAGGCCTGCCCATCGCAGCTCCATGTAAATGCAGCCATAAGCAGCAATAGCAACAGCCCACAGCAACTACAGTAACATCAGCAACATGGGCAACATCAGCAACATCAGCAACATGGGCAACCTCGGCAACCTCAGCAACAACAACAGAAAATTTCAATAATTTTCATTATCAAGATGAAGATTGATTGATAGTCGCGATGTTAAGTAAATGTTTGTCTGTTTGCTGACCAGCTGGTCACTTGGGAGCCTAAGCAGAAGGGGGCGTGTCAACAGAGGGGCAGCTATTGCAAATTGCACGACTACTGTAAATTGTGGCTTTGGCTGTTGCAGCTTTGCTCTCATATTTACAATCAATATTTTGACTCGTGTTGCAGTGACAGTGAAAGTTGCTCAGGTGTATTGCATTACAGCAGCAACAGTTGCTGGGCAGGGCTTGCGTAATGTGTGCAACGAAAGTTGTTATTATTTTTTATAAGCCGCTTGACTAATGAACCCCCCAATCTTTCTCTTCCATTGCAGAATATGGCCTAAGAAGTCACCCGACAGCAGCAGCAGCAGCAGCAACAGCAGCAGCAGCAACAGCAGCAACAGCAACCAGCAGCACTCACAACTCATTGGCAGTAGAAAAGCACACGCACGCACACGCAGACGCACACTCATAGCGGAAAAACATTGAATCACACACACACACTCACACACACAAAATGTCATCCTCGATATGTGCGCACTTTACGCAGAATGCGTGGAAGAAAGATCTGTGCTCCAATTGCTTCAAGTCGAAGGATGAGCACAAGGCAGCAGCCGCGGCGGCAGCGGCAGCAGCTGCCCAGCAGACCTCCAAGCAGAGTTCCCTCAAGTCGGAGAACCATACAAAGACTGATTACCCGAACAGGCACAAGACGCCCGCGAAGAGCATCATCAAGAAGGCATTTGGCGTGCGGCTGACATCAAGCAGCCACAGCAGCTCCAACAAGCTTGGCAGTGGCAGCTCCAAGTCTGGGAAGGTCTGCTTCCCAAAGCAGCTGCACGAGATCATTGGCTATGGCGGCGAGTGGTCAGATGACGATGACGATGATGACGACCATGACTTCATGAATCTGGGCAACGAGCACGATGACATGGCCATCACAGAGACAGATGATGAGGATGCCGTTGAGTTGAAGCGCATTACACGTGCCAACACAGACTTCAATATGAACAATGGCAATTTGCTGGGTGATCCCCAGGACAACATCAAAAAGTCATTCGCTGCCCTGAAGCTGGGCGCCCCGCAGATGGACAAGGAGGGCAAGAAGCAAACGCTGACAATCAACGTGATGCCCTTTGGGCAGCCGACAAAGGTGACATCGTCAAAGACGACGCCGGCCAAGCCAGCGGAGCTCACCAAGGCGGCACCACCAACAACAGCGTCTGCCAGCACAGTCACAGCCAAGACGGCGACATCAAGCACAACCATTAAGAGCACCATCACCGGCACAGCCACCAAGAAGGTGACCACCACACTGACCCCAACGCTGGTCAAGAGTGCGCCACCCACTTGCTCGCGGGATGGCAAGGACAGTCCGCCCATTGAGCGGGCGATGGAGAAGTCACTGCTGGACGAAATCTCGGAGACGCTGCAGCAGAAGCAGAAGCAAAGTGAGAGCATCACAGCAGCAGCGGCAGCAGCAGCAACCACAACTGCAACAACAGTCACAAAAGCAACAGTTGCTGGCAACTCTGCCAGCAGCAATGGCTCCACGAACAAAATCAAATTCGAATTGGGATCCTTGAGTGATTCATCGAAGACATTTCTCGACCTTAAGAAGCCCATCGCGCGAAACGCGCCCATAACCAAGGATCATACAAAGCCCAAAGTGAATGTGTGCCACAAATACTCCGACACGGACAGCAATTGTTCGGACACGGAGAACGGCGTCTCCGCCTACTACGATGTCGTTGAGACGCAGCTGAGCTACGAGAATCTGCCAGATGGCAAGTTCAGTGAGAAGGTGGGCGTGGCCAGTGCTCAAACAGATGCCAGTAATGGTCATTACTCCAGCTCGCAGTACATCACGGACATGCTGCTTAGCTCCAAGACGCGTGCCGCCAGCTACAATCTGCACGAGGGCAACTTCATGACCAGCAAGATCACCTCGGATGGCCTGATTGTAACCAAGTGCAGCTCCGACTATGCACTCGACTCCACGGGCAGCAGCTTCGATGGCAGCTCGGACGAGGAGAACGCCTACAACATGATACGCAGCGAGTCCGACTCCGGCATTGGCATTAGCATTGGAAGCGAATACAAGAATCTGCCCAATGGCGATGTCAAGACCTCCTCCTCCTCCTCCGAGCAACGCTCACTGGTGGAGAAGAAGCTCAGTGTCAGCACCAACAATTCGGACTACGAGGACATTCAAATCAGCGATCAGGGTACCAACCAGACGGCTGTCAAGAGCCGCGAGCTGCATGGCGAGCCCGATGGCAGCGCCGATCCGGACAACAAACTGGAACAGATCAAGCAACAAGATCAGGAAAAGATCACAGATTCTATGCCTCAGCAACTTCCAGCGCTGCCCAAGTCACCACCGCCGCCGATGAAAATCGATGCACGCCCCTCGTTTCTGCATGGTCTGAAGAAGCCAGAGTTGCCAGCAAAGCCGCTCGTCAGCAGCAACGTTGCCACCGGCAACAGCAACAACAACACGCCCCTAAAGACCTTTATGAGCAAGCGGCAGCCAAGCTGCGCCGAGCAGCAATTCATCACGCAACTGCAGACAGCGATCTCCAAATCGAGCGAGAACCTCTTGGCAGCATCGGCGTCGGCATCGGCATCGTCATCTCCATCTCCATCTTCAGTCGCAACAGCGGCAGCAGCAGCAGCCGCCGCAGCTGCGGCAGCGGCAGCGGCCGAGCAGGCCAAAGATGATGCCAAGCTAAAGAAGGGCAAAGCGCCAAATCCACCGCCGGAGCCAAAACTGAGCGCACCGCCCACGCCGGAACGCGACTACAGTCTGGTGGTCGAGTTCGAACAAGCAGCCGAGGCGGAGTCGTCGTCATCCATCGCAGTCAGCGCCAGTGAAACACAGCCAAAAGTCGCAGAAAAAGCCGCTACGGAGACTCTCAGCACAGCAACCACAGTCCCTGCAACTGCAACAGCTGCAGCAACAGCAACTGCAACTGCAACAGTTGCAGCGTCGGCCTCAGCAACAATTGGCAACAGCAACAGCTTGTATACTAGGAAGCCACCGGTGGCAGCCGCTGCACCCGTCATACGCGAGAAGGATAAGCGGGAGCGGGCCGTCATTAATCCCAAGTTCCGCAGCCTCAACACCTTTGTGATGCAGCGAGCCAATGCGGCCAAGCAGCTGCAGATGCAGTCGGCCAGCTCAGTGGTGAACCTGAAGCAGCCTTTGACACCGGAGCCAACGCCACGCAACCAGCGGCACTTGTCCATGTCCGAGGAGTGCTTAGCAGCCGCCGGATTGGCGGATCAGAGCAACAAGAAGTCGCCGACTGCGTCGCCGCCGCAGAAACAGAAGTCAAAGTTTTCCATTAAGAAGTTTCTCCGCATGGGCAATGGCAGCAGCAAGTCCAATGAGCCGATGTCCAAGAAGGAGCACAGCGTCTACACGGAGATTTGCACGGGGGATGATGGCAGTGTGCCCGGCAAGCCTCGTCTCGTCATCATACATCCCATTGACATCAATCCCACGGCCGTTGAGGTCGTCAAAGACATCACCAAGACCAGTGATACGGTCTCCGCTCAAACGGTGGCAGTGTTGACAGCAAAGCCCCCGGCACCGCCTCTTCGTGCCAGTGAAGGACAGCGTGCCCATGAGGCCAACAAACCGGCACGCCCACCACCGCCCAAAAGTGCTGAGCTGCGACGCAAGCAGAAGACCGAACTGACGGCTACATTGAGTACAAGCAGCGTGGACTCCGCTAAGATCACCGGCAGCTCCCATGCCGGTGGCTCCATTAAATCCAAAGCGGACAACGTCTACGCCAATCTGGGTAAGTGTATGTGTACTTCGAGCCACAAACTGTGTTAGTGGAACACCAGAGTTCAATAAGACATCCATCACTTGGCTCTTGTCGAGACCCAACCAGTTAACTGCCTCCATAAGTCTCCAATTGCGGCGTGTGGGTGTCGTCACAATCGTGATCCAAATTCCAAAAGAAAGCGTAAACAAATCACGTTCACTGTCATCGTCCAGCTGCCGCAGACTTCAACTCGAATGACCTTCAGAATGTGGGTCTTAAGGGTCTCTTCACCCACATTCCTCGCGAGAACATCCAAAATGACCAAACGAACGCCCAAGACCGAAGAGTACCAAGAACCGAGAACCGAGAACCGAGAACCGAAGACCGAGAACTGAAAACCAAAGCCAAAACAAGTTACGCATTTTAATCAATAAAACGGGGGCAGCGGCGATCATCATCGTCACTTCTCATAGCCAGTTAGCTAGGCGAGCAGTTGGCCAGGTGAACAGGTAGCCAGATTAAAGTAGGTTAAGTGAGCGGGGCACATAACAAAATATATGGCTTACAGATGAGGAGCTCACTTCGTCGTCTTCGGGCCAAGCCAAAGAAAGAGACAGACCAAAGCCAATGAGGTAACCATCACCATATGAAAGCTCACTCAGATCCAAGAACTGGCGAAACGAGAATTTGAAGTTGCCCAGAATGAGACCCATTTCTCTGCTGACAGTTTGTGGTCAGGCGAGAACTTGTTACACCTGCTGTTGCTGCTGTTGTTGTTGTTTTTGTTGGCGTTGGTTTATCCGGGAACTGGTGAAGGGGTTGTAATGCTCATCAGTGGCCTCCGTGGAGAAGCTATTTGTTAAACAACTCCAACAACAGCTGCACCAACCAAGCAACCAGCCAGCCAGCCAGGCAACTTAACAGCCAAGCAGCCATTCACCCATTCACCCATCCCACCAAGCAGTCATCTAACCATCATCTATGAACCATCAGCCACTAGGCACCATTACGCGAAATGTAATTCTTTCATGAATTTGGGTCAAAATCACAATTAACGTCGCAGGCTTTTCAGCTACGGAAAATGGCCATCTGCGAGTGCCATTTGGCCATGAAATTTGAGCAAATTTAGAAGTAGCCATCGCAGCAGCAGAGAGATGTGAGATTAGCTACATGGCAGGGGGAGGGGGGAAGCCATAACCTTACAACTTCCACATCTCATGGGGAAGGGGAGTTCTTAGCCACCCGTTGACCATTAGGAGCTACATACCAAAGCTGGACAAATCTGGGGCAAACTCGGACTACATCCAATACAAAACAAAAACCTTACTTAAGCCCCCAATTAGAAGTTCTCTAAGCTTTTAATCTTTTTAAATTGCAGGTGAAATCCGATCTTCGATAGCCCCACGCAAGCCAGAGCGCACAGCGAGCATGCGGGAGCGGGAGGCGCAGCTGGAGCTGGTGCGTAAGCGGGGTGTACTCACCGATACTATCTCCATTTGCTCGTCAAACGGTGACAATGTAACGGCCGATCCATCCAAGGCTGGAGGCACTAATGCATACGATGCCGGCAAATTGGCAGTCGGTAGCTCCACAAATATAGCCCCGGCAGTCAATAGCCGTACCAGCACTTTTGAGCGTCAACCGAAGAAGGTTGAGACAAAGATGTCCATATCCAGCAAGCTGGAAATCTTTGAGCAACGTACTCATGGTGCTCATGGCGACATGACGGACAGTGCACAACGCAGCAGCCTTAAGGATTCTGTGCGCAAGATCAACAGTACCATTGACAGCTATCTGAAGGACAAGCGTGACTACGAGAACATGTACGAGTACGTCAAAGTTGGCAGTACCAGCAGCCCAGCAGCGACAGGCACGGTTCCGACGGTGGCATCAACGCCACCAATTCCACCAACACGCAACAGCAACTTGGATCTGACCTCAGTGGCAGGACAACGACTAAGCCAGACCAACAGGCGCAACAACATCTACTCGGATACGGCTTCGATTGCCAGCTACACGCGCAGCGAGTACGGACCAGTTCGCAACTACGGACTGACCAACAGCTTGGGTAAGTTAGGAGCTGCGATAAATGATCCCAATCAACGTATTAAACCCTCGCACATCTGTAGCCAACATTCCACGCGTCATCTCGGCCTCGTATGCGGGCAGTGAGGTAGGCGAGTTCGATATCTATGCGCCGTACAGCTACTACGGTAGCGAGGCTGGCGGAGATGTGGCCACGGACATCAACGACAGTGTCTGGGGCATGCCAATGGTGAGTCACCGTCAGTTTAATGATTTGTCCACAGCTTCAACTCTCAACCTCGCCTTTTCAGGGCAACAAGAACCGCAGCAAGGCCACGAATCGTTTGCGCATGCGCAAAGGACGCAGTGTCGTGCATAAGACCATCGAGGACAATTACACAGCTGTTGTGGTGGCCAACCATGAGGCTCTTGCCCAGGTTCTCGATCAGGTGAGTGCCACGTGAAAGGCGATGCTCAACAATTGCCAAATGCTTAATCCCAATTCGCTTGCAGCTTCAACAAACGCCAGTTGTGCCTGCGGCACTGCGACCACTGGCCAATGCCATTAACCTACGTTACGAAGACTTTACTATCTTGGAGGGAGCTCAGGCCTTTGTGGTGGGCAAAAAGGCCTTCCATGCAGCATTGTGGACGTCATCACCAGTGACCTTGGCGCTGTCCGCTGACTGCAATCAGCTAGCGGGTGTTGGGGGCGAGCTTAGCCAGTTAACTGGCGGCGTGTCCGATGTACTCAATCCCATAACCGAATTTTGCGATCTTGTCCCCAGTTACCAGTTGCCATTGATGCCCACAACGGAGGTGACCCTACTGCAGGCCACCATATCGGTGCTGCCCAGACTGCAACTGGAAACACTACAATCGATCGGAGCCATACTTAAGGGCAAGTCACAGGTGCTGGATAAGAGCAACTTCAACTTCCGCGGCTCTATACCCAACCTGAGCGGACTTAAGGACTCGGCCAGTGCAAGTGCTCTGCGCAATGTGGTTTCTGTTCAGAATTTGAGCACATTGAACGAGGAATCAACTTCAGCATCCAACAGCACCTTGACCAACGCTGGTGAAGAGAGTACGTCCACGCCTAGTGCCATGCCCGCTTTTGATGACGTCATGACGCGAGAGGTGGCATTTATAATGCTGCAACTGGTGAATGGCATGAAGAATCTGCAGGCCAAGGCCATTGAGGAGACGCCACTGAGTCTGTCAAATGTGGTTCTTTCCAAGGACATGGAAAACAAAGATGCTCAGGCTCGCCTCTGCGTCCTTCAAGGGTATGTTAACTACGTGTGTATTTCTTATAGTGTCCCTAAAATAATATAAATTTCCTACAGCAACAACAATGACGACGAAGAACCGATGGGTACGCTCTGCAAGTGCGCTCACGGCGCACTGACCGAAATGCTGCCCGCCACAAAAATTACACGAATTCTGGCTGACATCCTGCAGCAGGAACGGGCCGAGTCATTGTCCAAGGCGAAATCTGTGCTAGAATTTGTGCTATGGGGTCCTTCCGACGTGGCCTTGACCGGTTCAACCAAGGAACGAGAGCTTGCACTGCAACGTTGGTTGGATCTGGAACGTGCTACCGTGTTGCATGGACTAGTGCGCACGCGCGTCGAATTGACCGTCTACGACGAGTGTCATTTAATGTTCCTCGTACGTTCGACGGCCAAGATGATGAACGACGCCGCCAAAATAGTTTGTAGCTACCAACAGCCACTGGCCGAGTAAAGGATAACCCCTGGACCAGAAAGAGAATAATATTTATTACTTCTAATTGTCATAGGCGTTAAGTCTACAAATTAGCTTAGATCGATGCATATAAATGCTGGATTTACGAGTCCCTTTATAAACTTATAATATTCTTAAAAAACGATTTCATCTATGAACTCTATACTATTTTATGATATACCCTCATATCGGTAGATATGAACGATTCGAAAAAAAAACCCAAAACCCTGTACACTTCTTTGCCCAGCGTGCCAAACGAACAACGCGCGGAAATCGTCTTGTAAAAACTATTCTCTGCAGTTAAACTTTAATTAATTGTAGTTCACACTTATCTATAAGTAATCACTTAATGCAATTATTTATACTGATATAACATATTATACGAAATAACCGATAGAGTCTACTGAAACTGTGGACCGGTTTGTAAAGAAACATTGGTGTTTGTCTAAATATCCATACGTCATATACTGTAATCTATTTACATTCAAATAAATAATTAAAAAAAAACCCCTAATAATTTTATTAAAGGGAATTATTGCTCAAGGTGGAATTTATTGTATAATAAATATATATTATTGATTTTGTTAATTTAAAAATTTAAATGTAGAAAGCCGATTATGAATTTATTTTTTTCTGTTTTAGAGTTTATGGTTGTATAAGGAATCATAGATAAACTATTTCTGCATCATTCATTCTACAAGCTCTTGAGCTCAAAAAAAGAAGGGACGAACGATATTTAAGGACTGACAGCCCACAGCCAAATAAAAGGCTCCAAAGCTGAAGTTTATCATGTCCAAAAACTCGGCTAGAAGTAAGAACCATTACCCATGCTCTCACCCACAGAACAACCATACACTGATAGTGGAGACATTGATTTAATTTATATATTAGCATTACTTTTATTTTCGTAATACAAGTGCTTATTTCTATGCCTAATGCTTAATTCTATTAAGCATTTAAATAATACTTTTCGCGAATAGCCTATAGGAAAATTAAACAAAAACATTTCACTCCGTGTTTTAAAAATATTAAAGGATAATTATAATATATTTCTCTTAAATAAAATAAAAATAAACATAAAAAATAAATTATTAAATTATTAAAAAAAATTCAAAAAACTTTAGTTCAAAATTAAATTTTTAGAAAGTTTTGGAAAGGTTTTAAATTGTGTATAATATTTACGAATTGTTATTTGAAGTATATGTATTTATCTGTACATATATATATAGATATATGTATATTGCCTCTTCAGAACTTGTTTTACCTAAAGCATTAACTTAAGAAACTGTATGATGATGTACTGCAACCAGCGCCCATGTGGATAATTAATTAAGTCTGGCAACCCTATTTTTAAGAGCAACGGTAATATCCATGAATTGTCGACCCTAAAAGTATGCTATAAAATTCAATATCGAAATACATGTTGAGCATCGGCCCACACTTTGGAGCTTTTTTTAAGTAAGTCAAACGCTTCCCACAGCGCTGATAATAAAAATACAAAATATTCGCTCTCTCAGAAGGCCGCAATTTCAAAACAAATTACGGAGGCTTTTAGCTCTATAAAATTTAACGGAGGCAAGTTTTTTGCTCAGTTCTTAATCCAAAGTAGCCAAACGATGTTGGGACAACGTATAAAACTCTACCGACTTGAACGTGTAATACAAATACAACGGGTTCGTCGCATTTTTTTTTTGTTTAGCTTTAAAGATTACATTACATTTGTTATAAATAATTTGTATTACATAAAGCGTCAGCAGACAGGGACTGCAACTGCCGCAGTAAACGATGAACAGGTGGATAAGTCGCAGCCAGTACCGGCGGAATGGGATCAAGCACGTCCATTTGATGAAATACCCAGAGTGCGTATGATTGATTTTTTACGCCATATGCTCCCTGGTGGTAAATACAAGAACCTGGAGTTTCCAGACATAATGTTAGATATGCGTCGTCAGCATGGATCGCTCTTCTGTTTACCACAAGTCATGGGTAAAGCGCAGGTTCTAGTTTCCCACGATCCCGTTCATTTTGAGAAAATATTTCGCTTTGAGGGACCCTGGCCAGAAAGACCTGGTAATAAAATATTAAATTATCACCGAAGTGAGCTTCGTAAAGACTTTTACCAAGGAATCGAAGGAGTTATGGCCACGTAAGTAGCACCAAAATCGCGCTGCACAATATCGTTAATAAACAATTTAAACGTTTCTTACAGTCAAGGAGAAACCTGGGCCAAGTTTCGAACTGCTGTTAATCCCGTTTTGATGCAGCCCAAGACTGTACGTTTATATTATCAGAAAATGTCGAGTGCTAACAGAGAGTTTATTCAACGGTGAGATAAAAAATAATATATTTTATATATTATATTAAATTATATCATAATGTATATTAATTTTAATATTACCTCTCTTTTAGCATAAGGGATATACGGGACAGCGAAACTTTTGAGGTTCCCGCAACGTTTGAAGAGGAGATTAGTCGTTGGACCCTGGAGTCCGTCTCAGTTGTTGCTTTGGACAAACAGTTGGGCCTCATTAACACGAACCGCAACAATCCGGAGGCTAAGATACTATTTCATTCCCTAACCGAATTTTTCTCACTTATAGCAGATTTAGAATTTAAGCCATCTGTATGGCGTATGTTGCCTACACCCAAATTTAGAAAAGCCATTCAAATTTTGGACAACATTCAGGAGGTGACATCGGGTTACATTAATGAGGCGTTAGAGCGATTAGAAAGCGAGCCATCCGATAAGCCAGAACATGAGAGAAGCGTATTAGAGAAGCTTTTAAAGATCGACAAGCGAATTGCCACCGTCATGGCAATGGATATGCTGATGGCAGGAGTGGACACGGTAAGTCAAATGAGAATTAAAATAATGACTTTGGATGATTTATACAACGCTTCGTTTCTTATCACAGACATCCAGCAGTTTCGTAGGAGTTCTTCTATGTTTGGCCAAGAATCCTGAAAAGCAAGCTAAGCTGCGTGAGGAGGTACTCAAAATATTACCAGAGAAGGACTCAGAATTCACTGAGGCCTCAATGAAGAACGTGCCTTATTTGCGGGCCTGTATAAAGGAGGCACTTCGTATTTACCCAATAACTGCTGGAAATGCTCGAGTTGTTAAGTCAGACATTGTACTTAATAATTATCAAGTGCCCAAAGAGACAGCCATTATGATGCTCTCCCATGGTCTACTCACCGATAATGAACACTATCCAAAGGGTAATGAGTATTTGCCAGAGCGTTGGCTGCGTCAAGGCAAAGATGAGTCCTCCGGTGGGCAGTGTCCACACTCGCTGAAAGCAAGCAATCCTTTTGTCTATTTACCGTTTGGCTTTGGAAATCGCATGTGTATTGGAAAGCGGATTGTGGAGATGGAACTGGAGCTGGGCATAGCTCGACTTATTCGTAACTATCATGTGGAGTACAACCATCCCATGGAAAAGCCTTTCAGAAAAGTTTTTATAAATGTGCCCAATATACCTCTTAAATTTAAATTTACTGACGTAAAGAACTAAAGAAATTATCCAGAAACGCTTACCGTTTTCTACCCCAACATTTTCTATATATAAATTTGTATGTGCAAAGGTGCCATTTGATAAAATTTTTTATTATTATTTTTTAATCATAAAAATGCACTAAGATAAGATAGCCCGCAAAAACATGAAAAAAAAAATAAATGCATTGTTCTCAACAAATAACAAAACCCATTAAAGTTAGTTGTGTATTTTATAAATTTGTTAAAACTTTAGTTATCTTTCATATACGCATAGTTTCAGTTCATATACAAGACTGGCCGTTCCATGCTTTCTTTAAATTTGAATTAAAAAAACAAAAAGATAAATAAAGATTACACTGAAGATTACACTGGACCCAATATCTGAATACGTTCACCCTAGTGATCCCTCGCCCCACGAGGACGACTTAAGCAAAGAAACATTGCAACTTTTTCATCACTAAAATCACTGGCGTCGATCCTAGCTGAGCCATTAAGGTCTCGTCGCTTAAGGAGAATTCATCCCAGTGATCTCCCTACTCGTAAGATTAGTTAAGACATTATTAACTAATTTTGTATGTATTAGGTTAATGAAATATAAGGATACTTTTGTACCCATACTTCATTTCCCTATTTTGAGCGCCTGGTTCAGTTGAGAATAGTTTCCAAGGTAATAAATAATTGTTTAAAAAAACTTTTACCCCAAACAAACAAATCAGACTCCGACCTCTGAATCACCAAGATTATTTTATTTGTGCCGTAAGTAACTTCAAGGATGTACTACATTCATCGCCTGAGTGAAAAGTCTCCAAAGGCTAACACTTTTACAAGCAATGGAAAAATCAAAGAAATATTGCCCCTAAAAGTATGCTATAAAAGTTCAATATTTAATTACATATTAAGCAGCGGCCCACACTCTGGAGCTTTCTTCCCATAGCGCTGATAATAACAACACAAAATATTCGCTCTCTCAGAAGACCACAGTCCCAAAACAATTTGCGGAGGCTTTTAGCTCTATAAAATTTAACGGAGACAAGTTTTTTGCTCAGTTCTAAATCCAAAGTAGCTAAACGATGTTGGGACAACGTATAAAACTCTACCAACTTGGACGTGTTATACAAATACAACGGGTTCGTTTTGATTAGTAGCATTAAAGATTATTTTATATTTGTTATAAACATTTTCTGTTATATAAAGCGTCAGCAGACAGGGGCTGCAACTGCCGCAGTAAGCGATGAGCCAATACTGACGGAATGGGATCAGGCACGTCCTTTTGATGAAATACCCAGAGTGCGTATGATTGATTTTTTACGCCATATGCTCCCTGGGGGTAAGTACAAGAACCTGGAGTTTCCAGACATAATGTTAGACATGCGTCGCCAGCATGGATCGCTCTTCCGGCTACCACGGGTTATGGGTAAAAAGCAGATTCTGGTTTCCCACGATCCGGTTCATTTTGAAAAAGTATTACGCTTTGAAGGACCCTGGCCAGAAAGGCCGGGCAATGAAATTTTAAATTATCACCGAAGTGAGCTTCGTAAAGACTTCTTTCAAGGAATCGAAGGGGTAATGGCCACGTAAGGAGCATAAAAATCGCGCTGAACAATATCATCAATAAACAAATACAATTACAGTCAAGGAGAAACCTGGGCCAAGTTTCGAACTGCTGTCAATCCCATTTTGATGCAGCCCAAGACTGTACGTCTATATTACCAGAAAATGTCGATTGTTAACAGAGAATTTATTCAGCGGTGAGATAAAAAAATTTTATAACGTAAAATTACATTTTTTTTAATTTTTAAATTAACTCTCTTATAGTATAAGGGATATACGCGACAGCGAAACTTTTGAGGTTCCCGCAACGTTTGAAGAGGAGATCAATCGTTGGACCCTAGAGTCTGTCTCAGTTGTTGCTTTGGACAAACAGTTAGGCCTTATTAACACGAACCGCGACAACCCAAAAGCTAAGATACTATTTCATTCCCTAACCGAACTTTTCTCACTTATAGCAGATTTAGAATTTAAGCCATCTGTATGGCGTATGTTGCCTACACCCAAATTTAGAAAAGCCATTCAAATTTTGGACAACATTCAGGAGGTGACATCGGGTTACATTAATGAGGCGTTAGAGCGATTAGAAAGTGAGCCATCTAACAAGCCGGAGCATGAGAGAAGCGTATTAGAGAAGCTTTTAAAGATCGACAAGCGAATTGCCACTGTCATGGCAATGGATATGCTGATGGCAGGAGTGGACACGGTAAGTCAACTAAGAATCAAAATAATGACTTTGGAAAATGTATGCAACGCTTGGTTTTTTATCAAAGACATCAACCACTTTCGTGGGAGTTCTACTATGTTTGGCCAAGAACCCTGAGAAACAAGCTAAGCTGCGTGAGGAAGTACTAAAAATATTACCAGAGAAGGACTCAGAATTCACAGAAGCCTCAATGAAAAACGCACCCTATTTGCGCGCCTGTATAAAGGAGGCACTCCGTATTTACCCGTTAGGTGCTGGAAATGCACGAGTTGTTAAGTCGGACATTGTGCTTAATAACTACCAAGTACCCAAGGAGACAACCGTAATGATGCTCTCCTATAATCTACTCACCGATAATGAACACTATCCAAGAGGTAATGAGTATATACCAGAGCGTTGGATACGTCAAGAAACAGACGAGTCTTCCGGTGGGCAGTGTCCACACTCGCTGAAAGCAAGCAATCCCTTTGTCTATTTACCGTTTGGCTTCGGAACTCGCATGTGCATTGGAAAGCGGATTGTGGAGATGGAACTGGAGCTGGGTATAGCTCGACTTATTCGTAACTATCATGTGGAGTACAACTATCCCATGGAAAAGCCTTTCAGAAATATTCTTATAAATGTGCCCAATATACCTCTTAAATTTAAGTTTACTGACGTAAAGAACTAAAGAAACTATCCAGAAACGTTTACTGTTTTCTACCTCAACATTTTCTGTATATAAATTTGTATGTTTAAAAGTGCCATTTGATTAAAAATTTAATTATTAATTTTTTATCATATAAATGCACTGACTTTAGTGTATTGAGTTTTTAAAGATAAGATAACCCGCAAAACATAGAAAATAAAAAAAGTTATCATCAGTACTGCGTTAATATATTGTTCTTAACAAATAATACAACCCATTAAAGTTAGTTGTTTGTTCTAATAAGTTGTTAATACCTTAGTTATCTTGCCGCTCTCTGAAAGCTTTTTAAAACTTGTTTTGAAACAGTACTTTCTTTAAATTTAAATTAAAAACGAAAAATATATTTAATTTAATTATAAAACATTAATAAAATCGGTAAAATTAAAAGAAAACTGTCGTTTTCTTCTTTATTTTTAATAATTTTTAAAATCTCCTTAAGTTAAAGAATTAACATTTAATTCACTTTCAAAAATTATGTTTTTTTTGGTAATTAAAATTCAAATATATCAACGCATATAAAACAATTATATTTTACAAGCATTTCTTCTACATTTAAGACCTTTTTTTAAAATGTATAAAATATATTTCCACATTAAAAATAAAAAGATATTTTAACTAAAAGCTTTCCAACACATAAAACTTGTATTTATGTTAATTGAAAAAGTTGAATCAAATAAATGTTTATAATTCATATATTCTACTAATAATATTAACAATATAAAATTAAAACAAAAAATAAATATGAAAAAAGATGACATCAAACTAGATCAAACTGCTTCTATCCCGAGGCCTATAGACCAATGCAGTAGCCTTCATTTTCTTTCAAATATATGGAAAAGATTAGTTCTAAATAGATCCCTTGAGCTGGAGGAATTTGAAGCTCCATAGGCTAGTTAATCGTACACTTAAGGCATATGAGGAAGAAGAATATTACCCTTAATAGAATATGGATTTCTTACCTGTTGTCTAAAAAGGAAGAATCTCTTCATGTAGACAGCAAACTTACCGCTCCATCTATACAAATTTTGCGGACGAAAAGGATGTAACTGGAATCGACATAGCGACGATGTTCCTATACGAAGTGGTGGACGGACTACAAGAGAACATTATTATTTTATTTGAGCCGTAGGTAACTTCAAGGATGTACTGCATTCAGCGCCTGTTTGAAAAGTCTCCAAAGGTTAACACTTTTACAAGCAATGGAAAAATCAAAGAAATATTGCCCCTAAAAGTATGCTATAAAAAGATCGATATTTAATTACATATTAAGCAGCGGCCCACACTCTGGAGCTTTCTTCCCATAGCGCTGATAATAACAACACAAAATATTCGCTCTCTCAAAAGACCACAGTCCCAAAACAATTTGCGGAGGCTTTTAGTTCTATAAAATGAAACGGAGGCAAGCTTTTTGCTCAGTTCTAAATCCAAAGTAGCCAAACGATGTTGGGACAACGTATAAAACTCTACCAACTTGGACGTGTTATACAAATACAACGGGTTCGTTTTGATTAGTAGCATTAAAGATTATTTTATATTTGTTATAAAAATTTTCTGTTATATAAAGCGTCAGCAGACAGGGGCTGCAACTGCCGCAGTAAGCGATGAGCCAATACTGACGGAATGGGATCAGGCACGTCCATTTGATGAAATACCCAGAGTGCGTATGATTGATTTTTTACGCCATCTGCTCCCTGGGGGTAAGTACAAGAACCTGGAGTTTCCAGACATAATGTTAGACATGCGTCGCGAGCATGGATCGCTCTTCCGGCTACCACGGGTCATGGGTAAGAGGAGATTCTGGTTTCCAACGATCCGGTTCATTTTGAAAAAGTATTACGCGTTGAAGGACCCTGGCCAGAAAGGCCGGGCAATGAAATTTTAAATTATCACCGAAGTGAGCTTCGTAAAGACTTCTTTCAAGGAACCGAAGGGGTTATTGCCACGTAAGCATCACCAAAATCATGTTGCACAATATCGTTAGTAAACAATTTAAACTTTTCTTACAGTCAAGGAGAAACCTGGGCCAAGTTTCGAACTGCTGTCAATCCCGTTATGATGCAGCCCAAAACTGTACGTCTATATTATCAGAAAATGTCGAGTGTTAACAGAGAGTTTATTCAGCGGTGAGTTAAAAAACTATAAAAATGTATAATAACATTTATATTAATTTTTATATTAACTCTTTTTTTAGCATAAGGGAGATTCGTGACAGCGAAACTTTTGAGGTTCCCGCAACGTTTGAAGAGGAGATCAATCGTTGGACCCTAGAGTCCGTCTCAGTTGTTGCTTTGGACAAACAGTTGGGCCTCATTAACACGAACCGCAACAATCCGGAGGCTAAGATACTATTCCAATCCCTAACTGAATTTTTCTCACTTATAGCAGATTTGGAATTTAAACCATCTGTGTGGCGTATGTTGCCTACACCCAAATTTAGAAAAGCCATTCAAATTTTGGACAGCGTCCAGGAGGTGACAACTGGCTACGTGAACGAAGCATTGGAACGTTTGGAGAAAGAACCATCCGACAAGCCTGAGCATGAAAGAAGCGTATTAGAGAAGCTTTTAAAAATCGACAAGCGAATTGCCACCGTTATGGCAATGGATATGCTGATGGCAGGAGTGGACACGGTAAGTCAAATGAGAATCAAAAGAATGGTTTAAGATGATTTATACAACGCTTCGTTTCTTACCACAGACATCAACCACTTTCGTAGGAGTTCTACTATGTTTGGCCAAGAATCCTGAAAAGCAAGCTAAGCTGCGTGAGGAGGTACTACAAATATTACCAGAGAAGGACTCAGAATTCACAGAAGCCTCAATGAAGAACGTACCCTATTTGCGCGCCTGTATAAAGGAGGCACTTCGAATTTACCCTCTAGCTTCTGGAAATGGACGAGTTGTTAAGTCAGACATTGTCCTTAACAACTACCAAGTACCCAAGGAGACAACCGTAATGATGCTCTCCCATGGTCTACTCACCGATAATGAACACTATCCCAGAGGTAATGAGTATCTGCCAGAGCGTTGGCTGCGTCAAGGCAAAGATGAGTCCTCCGGTGGGCAGTGTCCACACTCACTGAAAGCCAGCAGTCCCTTTGTCTATTTACCCTTTGGCTTTGGAACTCGCATGTGCATTGGAAAGCGGATTGTGGAGATGGAACTGGAGCTGGGCATAGCTCGACTTATTCGTAACTTTCATGTGGAGTTCAACCATCCCATGGAAAAGCCATTCAAGAGCATTCTTATAAATGTGCCCAACATCCCCCTGCAATTTAAATTTACTGACGTTAAGAACTAAAGGAATTATCCAGAAACATTTGCCACTTTCTGCCCTAACATTTTGTAAATATATATGTACATCCAAAGGTGCGTTTTAATTAAATATACTTCAATCATTTGTTAATCATATAAATGCATTGTGAATTTGGTGTGTTGAGTTTTCAAAGATAAGATAACCCGTGAAATAAATATAGGAAATAAAAATAGGAAAGTCATCATCAATGCAAAAATGTGTCGTTCCCAACAAATAATACAATCCATTACAATTATTTGTTTACTTTACAAAGCTGTTAATACCTTAGTTATCTTTTAGATATGAACAGTTTCAGTTCATACACAAAACTTGCCGTTCTTAGACGTTTCTTACTGAGAGAAAGTATAAGATATATTAAATTAAATTAATAAAATACTAAGGTCACATACTATTCACCACAAACCTAATTTGCTTCTTTAAATATAAAATATAAATATATATTAAACAAATTTTAATTTCCCAGAAATGTACAAATACTTAGTTTATTACATGTTTACAGGGTATGGAATTAGTATGCATTTCACATAGTTCCATTCTGCGTTGTTTTGATCGTTAGGCGTTCTTTGAAAGCTCTACAAAACTTGTTTTTCAGCGACGCTTTCTTTGAGTAAAATAAACAAAAAAAAGCTTTTTGGCTTAAATAATTATAACTGGGACAAATTATAGCAAAATTATAGTATCGACCCACATAGAAACAAACTAATACAATTATTATAGATACTTTGAACTCACTCATAAAACACAAAACGTTTTAAAATTATTTATTTGAGTTATTTTATTATATTAAGTAATATTTATTTTATATATAATATAATAAGATAACTTAAATAAATAATGTTATATATTATGATTTATTATTATTAAAATAATCTAATTGTATGAATAAATAATAAATATATTAATGAAAAATAAACAGTTTATTTAAAGACTCTCCAAAACTGTAAAAAAAAAAGACAACAATAAATAACATAGAAATTTGCAATAACATATAACTCCACTTAATGTATTTATTTCGAATTAAATTTTTTCGTTACTCATTTATTTAATTAATAAAATTAATTTTTTTCTTGGGTAAAAAACTATAAGACATTTTAAAATTTCATCTATTGTTTTTCTAGCTTAGCTTACACATCTCCAAGTTAAAAACAATTACTTGCAAATAAAATATAAAATGATTTATAAAAACCTTCTATTAACTTTATTCTATTAGGTTTTTTGTTTTGATTAATAATAATTAAATAATTGTGTTTGCACATTAATTTGTATATTCACGCATTTCTTAAATATTAGTTAAAAATGTCAAGCCCATTTTTTCTACTTTTAAGCCGTGTTATAGGACGGCCTAGCGTATTATATTATTTATATTACGTGTGCTTATTTATTTTGCCACGTCTGTAAGCAGGTGTAGGAATCCAAGCATCGTTGCGCTTCTCCAATAAAATGAAAAGTTAGTGATGATTCTGAGCCATCATTATTATCGCAGTTGTATTCGTTTTCGGTATGACTCCCCAAATTTAAATTCCGTAGCTCTTAACTGAAATAACTATATAAATATATATTTTTAAAATATAATTAAAATAAAAACATACTGAGTCTGCAAGAACATTTTGTACAGTGTGATTCTCAAGCAGTAAACTTCACTTGCCCGTGGCAAAAGTATCCTTCTGTTGTCAGCGAAGGTTTTTTGTACACCGGCAGAAATACAATTAAAGTATTTTTTGTTTTTATGGTCCCTAAGGATATGGGTAATTATCTCATGAACTCACTCAATGGTTCCATTCCTCTTTCTTAAAACTAAAACGATAATCAGAGATAGTTCTTTAAAAGTTCTCCAGGAATTATTTACTAGCTTTCCTGTCCTGTCTAGACCGTAGCTACCTTCCTTCTGGTTAAAAAGTGCTGAATCCTTGATTGCCTCAAAGCATAACAATAAATAAAACTGCATGTAGGGACAGAACTCAGAAAGTGGTGTGGCCAATCATGTCATGGCTTGGGGCTTCGTTCCTGGGAAGAATATCTATACCTTCAATTACTTCATCGGGTGTGGAATGTTTACTCGGACGGTCCATCTGTAGAGGAGTCTTGGGGGACTCCAGAACGCACAAAACTTTTTATATTCGCTGGCGAAAGCGAATGGAACCCAAGTGCAATTTGAAACTACTGGCCTAATCCGCAGTCAATCTGCATTCTTGATTGCGATTGGTCGGAGTTATAAACGTTTTTTACCTTTTATAGATTTTATGACTAAGAAATAAGTAAGTACCAGCAGTAAAGGACATTCATAGAATTTTTTCAAGGAAATCTTCTCTGGCTGTCATGCTGATCGTTGCTAGGTTATTTTGTCCTGTGGCTATCCTGTTCTGAGAATTTTTATTTTATTTCCGTTGCTCAATCCAGGCAAAGTGAGTGTGTGGGTGTACTTGACATTGGCTCAACTTTGTTATCTTCAGCTGCTGCCAGTTTAATGTTGAATGTTAAATTTTGAATACATAGAACGGAATCTAAAAGGACTCTTCATAGAGGGTACAAAAAAATGTCAGCACAGTGTCTGAAACTTAAACATTAATTATGGAATAGTTTAAAGAGATTTAACACCAATCTGACTAAGTGATATATATTTACATTTTGTGTCAAATATTAAAAACCACAATAAAAAACGCAAATTTTCTTTAAGTCGAGCACAAAGAACTACAGTTACGTTTGAATGGTTCAATTCTTGGCCAAATTATCAACTAAGCAATATTAAAAAGGTTACAAATACTAAATGTCGATAACTTGGCCAAATTAAATTCAATTTCGACACATTAAGCTCCTCGTGCAATATCGATTTGGACATAAATCAGAAAATCTTAAATTTATCGACATTTTATCGAGTCCAGAGATCTGTCAAAGCCAAGCCCAAAAAAGTATGCTACGTTTTATAAAAACATTTCTTATTTCTTTTTTTTTTTCTTTTTTTTTAACAAATATTTATTACGTTGGAAACTGTTCAGTGTGTTCTGAACTCAACCAGGCGCTTAAAAAAGGGAAAGGAAGTATGGATACAAAATAACCTTATATTTAATTAACCTAATATATACAAAATAGTTGATAATTTCTTAATTAATCCTACGAGTAGGGAGATCGCTGGGATGAAGTCTTTTTAAGCGACGGGATCTCATTGGCGCAGCTAGGCTCGATGCCAGTGAGTTTGGGATTTCTTATCTGAATTATTATCATTTTTTTGTGATTTATTAGTTTATTTATTTGTATATGAATCGAAAATTTGATAATAATTTTAAAACACATGAGAAAAGTAACGTTTTTTTTTTTTTTAATTTTTTATTATAAAGCATACGAGATACCTAAAAACCTCTTTGTTACCTTTTTTCTCTATTCATTCAGCCCAGAATGGGCGCGCCGGAGAACCGAGGTTAGCTTTCACAACTCTTAAAATTAATTAACAATAAACAATTAACAAATAAAGAAGAATAAATGATTATCATCTTCTGGTTGTCCTTATTTTTTGAGATCAAAGTATGAGATCCTTTGGTTTTCTTCTTTTTAACCTTTCCGGTGGCAGTGCTGTTGAGAGGACATGCGCCAGGCGATTTCTGTGTACGAGGAGTCTGTCCTGATATCGACTGGAGTGCCTGTTGATCTCGTCAAAGACCGTAGTGAGCTTCAGGTCTTTATGAAGGGTAGTATTTCTAACATACCACTCACACCCAGTGATTATTCTCATAGCTCTATTCTGAGCAACCTGTATTCTTTCGATCTGCTTGTCGCATGCAAGGCCCTAGATTTGGCATCCATATTTCCATATTGGTGATATTATTTGCTTGTAGATTGTCACCTTGTTAGAGAGTGACAATTTACTAGGTCGCACGGACTAGCCAATAGTGCTTAGCAGCTGCCGCACGAACACGGATCCTTATCGTTGTCACGTGTTCGGAAAAAGTCAGCCTGCGATCTAACGTTACCCCAAGGTATTTGGCCGAGCTGGCCTGAGTGACGGGTTCGTTCTCTAAGAGTATTGCTGGCGGCGTTTTCCTCCTCAATGTGTAGCACACATTGATAGTTTCGTTTTTATTTATTCCAATGTTCCACCGTCTTGCCCGTTCTGTGAAAGCATTTATATAATCTTGGATACCAATGGCAGCATCATTCTCGCAAGAAGATCTGTATGTTACAGCAACGTCATCGGCAAAAGTAGCCAGCATTGATGCCCCAGGTAAGCTGGAGTTGGGCCGTGGCATGTCGTAGCTATAAATGCAGTATAGCAGTGGTCCCAAAACACTGCCCTGTGGTACACCGGCTGCCACCTCTTGCTCAGTAGAGAGAGCTGAGTGGAAGCGAACCACGAATCGTCTACGCTCAAGATATGTCCGCAGAGAGGCCAAAGTGTGGCGCAGGCAGGGTTTCCTTAATTTTTACCAAGAGACCAGTGTGCCACACACGGTCAAACGCTTCTCTAACATCCAGATATATAGTGTTGCAATATTCCTTTCTGTCGAAAGCAACCAATATTTGTTCGAAGACCCGATGTAGTTGTTCGACAGTGCTGTGGCCAGCTCGGAACCCGAACTGGTGCTCAGGAATAATCCCCTGAGTATCCATGAATCTGATAATTCGGGCAGCAATCAGTCTCTCAAACACCTTCGAGATCGAAGGGTGGAGACTAATCGGCCGGTAAGACGCAGGGTCCTTTTCCGGCTTGCCAGGTTTATGAATCATGGAGATTATACCGAGTTTCCACTGCGCAGGGAAACATTGCAACCCCACTATAGCGTTGAAGATCAACGCAATGTAGAGGATAGCGCGACTGAGCAGAGCATTTAATGTGGCATTGAAGATGGCATCATGACATTGGTGCACGGTTGACATTGAGACGACCAATAACCTCAGTAATCTCGCTTGGGTCAAACGGCTTGATTGACAGGGCCATTTGGAGCACTTGGGTCAGTTTGTCATGCGTCTCATTAACTTGTTGAAGGCTGGCAAGTTCAAATGGCTGCAAACGCTTAGCAAGATGTCCAGCGAAGACCTCAGCTTGCTCCAAATCCGTCCGACACCATGTCCCATTGTTGTCTTTTAATCGCGACTTTCGTACACACCGCGTGGTCTTCCAGAGCGAATGCGTGGCGTCAATATCTATGTCAATGCTGGCCAGCTTAGCGTCAAACCAATCAGATTTGTGTGCTGCAAGTGTTCGATGAAGCACCCCTTGTGCTCTGTTCCAGGCTGTTTTATCCAATGGATGTCGAGACTTCATCCATCTATTGCGTAGGCGTCTCTTTTCAGCGATGAGCTGAAGAATCTCGTTGGTTACGGGGATTCTAGACACAACGGGCCTCAGAGCAGTACTGGGAGTAGCGATTCTTGCTGCTTCCTTGGTCTTCGTAGAAAACAAACCGTTGGCGTCTTCAACATCGCTCTCCGAATGGATCACGGTGTTCAGCGGAAGTGAATGATGCAGGTACTCTTGAAAAAATTCAATGTTGGTTGACAAGGTTGACAAGGATAATGGACGTAACACGATCAAGTAGACAAAAAGGATAAAAATACAAAGAAAATTATATTATATTATTATATTATATATATTATATTTATTCCAAGTGCAGTAAAAACCCAGTAGCTTCAAAACTGTAAATATTATTTTAACATGCAGTACCCATTGATCAACAATTAAATAGACGGTACAGGTGATTTGAGCGACACGATGACATGACATCAGAACCGACAGGACATACGAGTGGACAGGACGTTACCAGGAAATGTATGCCAAAACATATTTAAGATACAAAAACATTTATTATTTAAGTGCTTTACAAATTTGCATTAAAATCTGAAAACCGCAAAAGTTTTAATATCTTTCAAATTCGCAATTTTCCAATGGGGAAATAATAATAATATAATATAATTTTCTTTGTATTTTTATCCTTTTAATCTACTATATCGTCTTACGTTGGTTATCCTGGTTATCCTTAATATCCTTTTACATCGATTTCGGTTAAAAGAGTCCTTGAAAAGCCCCC